>OZ014533.1:26616261-27816261 GCA_963966105.1 Volucella zonaria
GGCGATTTAGATTTAAACTGTGAGCCACCGTGTGGCGATCTCATTATTCCGATTTGAGTTCTGTTTTCTTGGTTAAGTTAGTAAATCTGTTGTTGATATTCTCTCTAAATCTTAGCATCATAGCTTGACATTTGCAAAAGTTACATAGCCAAGAGTACATCTATCTCTGTGTGTGTTAGTGATTTTTTACAATTTTAGAAATGGATTTAAATTTGCAACAACGAAATTTTGCGTAAGAAATGGATTTAATGGTGCGCGAACATTGGAAATGTTGGAGAAGTGGTTCGTCAACGGTTCTCTAAAGAAAACGAGTCAACCGAAGATGATGAAAGCAGTGGCAGTCCACCGATATCGAAAACCGACGAAAACATTGATGAAGTAAAAGAAATGTTGGTCAATAACCGCAAATTAACCATCAGAGAGATAGCGGAGGAGTTGAACATTGCCTATGGATCCGTCCAAGGACATTTTGGTTAATGATTTGGGTTTCCGTCGTGTAGCAGCAAAGTTGGTGCCAAAAGACCAATTTCATGGAAAAAAAAGACCGTGTTGACGTCGCAAAAGAGATGATTTGCGAGGCTGAATCCGATCCCACATTTATCAAAAGGATCATTACTGGAGACGAGACGTGGGTTTATGAGTACGACATGCAATCCAGACATCAGGCAAGTGAATGGCGTTCACCAAATGAGCCGAGACCAAACAAACCACGTCGTTTTCCGTCAAAAAAGAATGCAATGCTCACGGTTTTCATGGATTACAACGATGTAGTGCATCATGAATTTTGCCAGAAGGCCAGACAGTAAACAAAGAGTACTAGTATTATTTGGGCATTATGAGACGTTTGCGTGAAGCAATTTGCCGAAAGAGACCAAAATTGTGGGCAGAAAACTCGTGGATTTTGCACCATGATAACACACCGTCGATCGCAAAAAATGCAACAAATACCATCAAACAGCCACCGAATTCACCTGGTTTGGCTCCCTGTGACTTCTTTCTGTTCAATCGAGTTAAAAAATCACTACGGGAACGCGTTTCAGCAGCCGAGGGGAAGTAATGGAAAAATCGCAGAAGCCACTGATGGGCATACCGAAAACCGAATATAAAAAATGTTTCGAGGATTGGATCAAGCGCTGGCATAAGTGTGTTGCAGTCGATGAGGATTACTTTAAAGGGGGCAATATAGATTTATATGAATAAACTTGTATTTAAAATGTCCTGAATACATTCCGGGACCTTTTTGATCGTGGTAGTACATATTATACAAGTATATGCATATATACGAATAGTTTAAAAGATAGAACAAAAAAAAATTTACTCAGATATAAGCAGAAACTCAGTTACGAAATAATAGAATATAGTCAACTATCAACAGTATCCTAATAGCAAAGACTGTACCAGGATTCCTTTGAGGACACCTGATGACACCAGATGCATGCGTAAACTACAAGAGCAATCACCACACCATTAGATGTCACCGTCGAAGTATGACAATAGTTAGACACAAATTACTCATATTAATATTGTACTTACCATATTGTGGCACCATAGTGTATATCATTTTGGTATTTAAAATTAGTATTTTTATTTTACAAAGCTGTAACTTAAATTAATCAGGCACGAAAAAATACATAGCAAAATTAATTCCATTTGACCTCGAATTGCCTAAAAACTCTGAAAAGCTAAAAGAGTACGAAAACAGGCTTATATTGTAGAAAGATACAACATACTAATATACATAATATTGCTTAACTAATATTAGAAAGTGGTCTGCGAGTGATATTGCATTTGTTCGTCCAAGATTACTACGAGTAGATGTTAGGGAAAGATTAGCTACGACGATGAAGAGCAATCCCAAATATGTACTTCCAAACTAATCTTACCCTTTTCTAAACTATCTTCAGAAAACGAAAGTACGAAAATTCTAACGAAATGTCAAATATCGAATTGCTCCGCCTGGCAGTACAAACAATAAATAAAAACTACGAGTAGACAGGCAATCCAGTAGCTCTTACCCCATTTATAAATGCTGTTGACCGTTTGGGATGGAAAAGCAGGAAAAGCCGTTGAGTTGCAGAAATCCTTTAAGCCAGATTCCTCCAAGTATTTGTAGTCAAGATACCGGTTTTAAAAGCCAACAAAAATAATATGCAAGATTTTTCGCAGCAAACTGAAGACTTAGCCGACGTCTTTCAAAATCGTAAGCCTTGCTCATCGAAGGGTTGCCTTTGGAAAAGGCACAGAAAATGGCTATAGAGAGAACCACAGAGTTCTGTTGATCAATTGTTTTTTGATGTCTCTGATCATGATCTACTCTTCTGTACATATGATGTGGACCTGTGCAAAACTACTTCTGAGGATACTTTTACCTTCAAAGATTTTAGTTCTATCGCATTTCTACACCCTCCAAATTGCGACTTGTCCAGCCCCCTGGGAGCTATGCCATCTTGCTTCGGATCCAAAAGAAAAAGTTAAAACATTTCACTTTATTTTAGTCCAGACCAATGTGTGTCAACCAAAATCATTAAAATACTAAATAGAGTATGCCCATGGGCAACATCCGAAGTGGTTGATTCATTTAAAAATATTAACAAATTATACTTTAAATGGAAGCGTAAACCATCCATTGCTAAGTGGTCGAAATGTAAAGCGGCGCGTAATTTGTCAACAGCTACAGTGCGGGCTGCTAAGAAAGACCTCTATTTATCTAAATTAAGTACTTCTTTGCCCGTAAAAAAAACTCTGAAGCAACCTTCGTACAATTAGTATATCAAAGGGAAACTCTACTAAGTGTCCACTGACCCCGATGAGCTCAACAACTTTTTTCTGGAAGATGATTCTGCAACTCATAATTTATCTGAAGTTAAATTCGCTAGCAAGCGAAAGTGAAATGTTTGAGTGCATAACATCAATTAAATTCAACTCAGTAGTTGAGATTAACATTCCGATTCATTTCATAAATTTAATCTTGCCACTAATTATTTCTCACCTCACTCATATAATTACAATAATTGGTGTATAGCAACTTCCACTTTCCCCCAAATGTGGAAAATTGTAATGGTTTTACCTATCGCGAAAGAAGGGAATCCAACATTGCTGATTTCAGACCCATTAGTATTCTTCCATGTCTGGCAAAGGCATTCGAGAAAATTATAGCAAAACAAATAACTACTCGTAAATACCTTGCAGTCAATAAGTGATAAACAATCTGGTTTTAGAGTAAATCACAGCTGCTCTACTGCTATGATCAACTTACTTGTGGAGATCAAACAGGATTTTGATAAGGGATATGTTTCGTTTCTTGTATATTTTGTAAAGCGTTAGATAAGGTAAACCATACTATCCTGTGTCGGGAACTTAAAACTCAGTTTGAGCTCAGCGATAGGGCGATAAGGCTAATCAGGAGTTTTCTCTCCCGTAGATTTCAAAGGGTATTCTTTGATGGACGTTATTCATCCCTCAGAGAGCTCAAGCAGGGGGTACTCCAAGGCTCAATTTAGGGTCTGTTGCTATTCTGCATATTTATAAATGACCTCCCGTATGTGACCAAGTGAGCTTCCGTCCACTTAAGATATATGCAGATAATGTCCAATTTCATCTAGTTAAGCCCCACCGCAGACTAGGTGAATTAGCTCTTCTTATGAATGAAGATCTCAAACTCATTCAAACTTGGTCTGAAGCTAATGGATTAGTACTCAATCCAACTAAGTTTCAAGTAATCACAATATCCAAGACCAAATTAAATGTAAACCTATTGCCTAACATCTAACATAACAATTAAAAGATATAATTGTAGATTCTGTTACTAGCCTTGGCTACGTAATAAATTATAGTTTATCTGGGTGTAACTATACCAATAGTGGCCTTGATTCTCCGTCTTTAGTAAATTGCGAGTGGCAGTGCGTTATATTCACGGCATTCGTAGATATGACCATATATCCCACAGAGTTCTTAATTTAATCTCCCCTTGTAGCAATTACTCGCTACAATTACCTCTCGTCTTTTTTTCGCTCGTGCAGTAATATTACGGAAAGTATTACCAACCCAAATTAAAGCTATTGCAAATCCGTCAAAATTTAAAAGTGCAATCCTCCTTCATTGCTCCACTGCTACATTCCAAATAAAAGCCCACTTCCAACTTCTTAATTCCTTGCATTCCGAAAGTCATTTTCCCCCCAATATCCTTACTTATTTACCTTTACCCCCCCCCCATTCCCGACCGTTTCTAAATTAAGTACTATTTGTAAATCAGTTATTAAGTTCTCAAATTATGCACTAAAAAAGATTGTGTATGTTAATGTTCAAACCTTTAAATGAACATGAAAATGAAATGAAATAATGAACACAACATTAACCCTAGTTAAATCTATTTTAGCTTCATCGTCAGTTTCGTCCCCGAAAGAGGCAATTGCAAAGCTTGTTGCCGAGACATCTAATGAAGTTCAATAGCATCAAGTTCTATGCTTTCGTTCAAATAACTATAATAAGCTTGGGAACTCATAAATAGTCCGCGTACGTAGAATCGATTTAATCGAAACAAGAATTAAATGATGATGTCGTTGTTCCAAAAGGCATCATTGGCACAGCAAGTCCAATTTCACCTCTTATTAATGTAAACAATTAGCCAAAAACAGTTCGAAATGATACCTTAAAAACGGATGATTTGAATAAAAGCAAAATAAATAATACCGATGAAAGAAGACAAAAGGTACATGATACTATAAAAAAAAATAAAATGTCTGTCCATATTCAATCTAAATTATTGTACTAAATTTGTGTAGTCAATACTCGTCAATTTTTGCTCTAGAAACTGACCAACTGACCACAAACAACTTTTATGAGCACAAGCTACGTATATGTTATCAAAATCCAGTGAATGTAAAAAAAATTACCGCTCACATAAAGCTGAAGTCATTCAAAAATATCGAAAACCAACTGACAAAAATGCAACCAGGCGCTTTGTGGCTTTTATGAACTATTATTGGCGATTCATAAAGGATTTTGCAATCTCGGCAGCACCAATTAATAAATTAGGTAGAAAACTGTTAAAATTTAATTGCAGGTGCATAGAAACTAGGATATGGAGCAGTGCTTAGCCAGGCACACAAGTTGTCTTGGATGGTTTCAAGTCTGATATTCACAAAATAAATGCAGGTGTACCCCAGGGATCCGTTCTATCTCCGACTCTCTTTTTAATTTTCATCAACGATCTCTGGTCTGCTGCTTCTAATCCAATATATTCCTTTGCTGATGACAGTACACTCTGCTTTTCATATTCGTTCCCTGACTCACGTCCCTGCTCTTCGGCTGTAGAACGGGAACGGCAGCGTATGTTAAGCTCATTGAATTCTGATATTAGCAGCATAACTAATTGGAGAAACACTAATAGAGTAGAATTCAATGCTTCCAAAACACAATGCTCTCTGATGTCGTTAAAGCGAAATTTGAACACCCAGCTATTATCCATGAATGGCACTTGCATCGTTGAAACCGATAAACTCTCCATTCTCGGTATATGTGTCAATGAAAACTTACGTTGGAATGACCACATATTCAGTGTCGTTAAAAATGCTGCGAAATGTCTAGGTTTCCTCAAGCGATGTAAGAAATATTTCACCCCCTCTGATCTGGCCCCAATATATAAAGCATTTATCTGCCCGAAATTGGAGTACAATGCCCACATCTGGTCGGGTCGTTATTTCCACCACCAGTGCTCCGTAGAAATCGCCAGTAGCATTCCGCCCCTTCAAACTTTTAACCGTAACACCCGTCTCGCTATGAATGCCCATCAGCATACCCTCAAGCCCACATTCGGACGTACTCAAAAATATCGTTCTTAAGCCGTACAACTCGCTTATGGAATGCCCTGCCTAGCTCCTTATTTCCTAGTCATTATAACCTTCAAACATTTAAAACCAACGTTCACCGGTACCTCTCTTTCTATCCTCCCTAACTTTCCTTCGCCCGCGCTGTGTGAAAACATTTTAAGGGTACTTAAATCTCGTGAGCGCGCTCAAATGATAAAAAAAAAAGGAAAACAATCTACCATTACACCTTTTCTCTCGAGCTTTTACAAAAGCTGAACAGAACAAGCCAATCATCGAATTAGAACTACGAGTTATGCTATTAAATGCTTTCGTTCGTAAATCTACGGCACCAACTTCACTGTTTTTTTAGACCATAGGCCCCTAGTTCATCGATTTAATACTAAGTGTCTATCATTCAAATTGACTAGAATACGATTGGACTTGGAAAAATGTGATTTTAAAATAGTCCAAATTCATGGAAAATCAAATGTTACCGCTGGCGCATTATCGGGTTGACAATATACTTATGAGTTAAAAGAAATCCTATTAGGAGAATGCGGTCCCGACTAGATCCAAAACAAGACGCTAATAATAACGAGAAACCATAGTAAGTACTGCAACAGGGGAAATGAAACATAAGGACACGCATACAGTGTTGTGCAAAACCTAAGCAACAATCTGAAATCGACATTTCACAGTAAATTTTTTAAACCTTCTACCACACCAAATAAAAACAAATTAATATCGAATGATGTATTTAAGAGTATATTTTGAAATTCACAACATTATAAGAAAATACGAGTAGTAACACATGAAAATTAAAAAAAAACCGTAAATCAAAAACATAGCCAAATTCTGCTGTGCAAAACCTAAGCATTTTTTTAATATTTGGTGTAATATCCCATATTTTGAATAAATTCGGTGCAACGGCGACGCATAGAAGCAATTAGCTTTGAAATCGTAGCCTGGGATATTTTTTCCCAATTACTTTTCAAAGCATTGTACAGTCCTATCTTGTTGGAAAAACTTTGTCCGGCTACCCGAATTTTAAGAATGTCAAACAAGTTTTCGATGGGATTGAAGTCGGGTAATTGGGCTGACGATTGGTCTCACTATCCTTTGTCCACCCCTTTATCAACCTCGATGTGTGTCTCGGATCGTTATCCTGTTGAGACATCCAACGAAGTGGCATTTCCCACTGTGCATGTGGTAGCATTACTGGTTCTAGAATCGATTTGTATTTGAATCGGTCGATGACGTCTTCGGTTTCGTGGAATGGACATACACCTCCTGCCGAAAAACACGTCCATACCATCAAAGTACCACCACCATGCTTAACAGTGGGTATGCAGAATGTAGGATTAAGTCGTTAGCATTTACAATGTCTGACATGACACATCCCATCGGAATTAAATAAATTAAACATAGAATTATCGCTTAAAAGAACTGTTTTCCATTTTTCAGGGGCCCAGTGCTGATGTTTTCTTGCAAAATTTAGCCTAATATGAAATAAAAAGAGTTAAGTTTGAATTATGTTTAAATGATTTAATTGCACAACCTGTTCTTTAAATGTCTTTTTGTGAGCATCTGTTTCTTGCTTTGAAGATTATTCTCAATAGCACGCCTACGCACCGTGCTAGCATCAACATTGAAATTTAGTAATTCTCAATTTCATTTGAACTTATAAATGGTTGTTTTTTAATTACACCACAAATGTTTCTATCAGTTCGACTTGTTGTCTTACGGGGCCTACCACCGAAATTTAAATTTTCAACGACTTCCGTTGCATGATATGTTTTATTAGACGTGAAATATCTTTTAAGAGTCTCCAGACTTAAAATCTTCAATAATCTTTAGTTTAAAACAGGTGAAGTATATTTGTCGCGATATTATTAAATCTCATCAATTACGCAACCAGGTTAATAGCTAACTGATCAAAGACAATGCGACAAGATCAAAGACAAAGATCTTATAACATTTTATGTGTGACCTGCCTGGAAATGTACTGTTAGATCTTTCCTTTTTGCATTGGATTACAAATTTGCTTAGGTTTTCCACAGCTAAATTTGGCTATTTTTTTATTTTCGTGTTTTTTTTGGAATTTTGAAGTGCCTACCATTATTTTCTCAAAAAGTTATAAATCTCAAAATACACTCTTATATGCATCATTCCACATTCATTTCTTTTTATTTAGTGTAGCAGAAAGTTTAAAAAATTTACTGTGAAATATCAATTTCAGATGGTTGCTTATATTTTGCACAATGCTGTATATATTTACGAAACCTTTGAGAGTGAATTTGTGAAAAAAATCTCAAGAATTAGAACAAAAAATAGTTTGCTAGATAGTGATAGAAAGATACTTGCAAGTAATTTAGAAACTGAAATCATAAGTAATTTCAAACAAGTATTTAGATTTAAGATTCCGGATATGGTTGTTAATAAAACTGCATTGGGAGTACTCTTTCGAGGCTGGAGAAAGATGCCAAGCCGCTCGGTTCTCAAGCTATCTTACGGTTACGGAATACTTTACAATTTATAATTTGTAAAAATTTTCGATGTGGAAGAAAAGCAAATATTGCTACAACAATTTTATGAAGATCCGCTGATAGTTGAACATTGCGGACAAGAGTAGCTGTATGCTGAATTACCTAAAGCATTCTATTGAAAGAAGAGACTTCGGAGCATACGTAAAAAAATACAAAATCTGTCAGAAAGCAATGGACTTTGTTATTGCAGATACAATTGGTCCACTACAAAAATTCATCTCAACGTAATAAATCTGCTATAACGTTAATGTGCGATCTAACCAAATATCTTATTACCACACCAATACCTGACAAATCGGTGCTTACAATATATTTGATAAATTCATCTTGATATATAGCCCAATGCGAGAACTTCGTGCTGATATGGGTACAGAATGCAAAGCCGAAAAGTAGAACGTCACCATCGCATATCAAATGAATACTTAAGAGCGTACGTTATTGATATAACAGAATGGTAAACTCATTTCAAATATTTAACTTTCTGTTATGAAAATATTGAACTCATTTTTGGCAAAAACGTCTCGATAGATTATTTTTTGAAAACTGACATACCATAGATCCTTTACATAACATTGACAATTACGCAGATGAAATTAAATTAAAAACATTAGGAAACAAAATAAAGATTTATATAACAAAAACATAAGTCCATAAGAGACAACAATTGCTGATAACGTCTTATAGACTCTATGATAAGCATAAACTAATTTATAGTGGTCCATTTAAAATTACAAATATAACTGGATTAAATGTAGAAATAAAACTTCAAATAAAAATTTACAAGTTCATAAAAACAGAATAGTTGAATGTTGGTTTCTTAATTTTTCATTACATATGCAAACATGCACTTTAGATGTTATTATGAATAAAATAAATTTGAAAAAATATAAATAAAAACAAATAATATATGCATACAGAAGTACGTAAAATAAGAATGAAAGCATACGAAAAAAAAACGCAAAGTGATAAACGATTTTTTCCTTTGTAGAGAATGTTTAGTGCAAGCACAGCAAATACCTGTCTACACGTGCCAACTGTAATTTAAGTATTCAACAAGAATTGAGTAAGTAAACACATTATTAGGGTAGCTGAGTAAGAATTTTGATTTTAGCAACAGTAGTATTTGTAAGAAATATAATTAATAAATACATTGAATAAAGTTAGTCTATAGGAAGCCTTTGACCTCACTACACTAGACACCTTGAAGCTATCGAAAAGCATAATTAATTGCCTAGAAAGGGATCAACGGAATTGAACGTAGGTGCCGAGTCGTTCTGTAGTATCCTTACCTCTAAGCTATAAACAGCTAAGGAAGGAAGCAACACCTTACACACTGCAGTGATGTTCAAGAGATTAGACCTGATCACAAAACCGAATATCACATACAGCAAGAATGATATTAGGATCCTGACCAGCTTCTCCTAGACAGACTGTATGGTCTGACATATCATAAATATAAAATGAACCTGTCTTCTAAAAATGAGTGCCGAGTCTATTAGCAGGTTTACGAAACCATATTTCTCGTTGCTCTGCGGCAAGAAATAAGATCATTAATACTCCTAAATTCATGAGAAAAGTTAAGAGATTCGTAGTCTAATCGGCTTTCGACACAAAGATCCCAGAGCCCACTGCTGATGATGATCCATAGTCTTGTATATATTTTGTTTTTAAAACTGGATAAACTGACATGTTTGTACGAGTAAGTTTAAATTATTCGCCGTTTCACATCTTGAGTCAAACTCATTTAACACGAATTATGTCATCCATCTGAATTTAAGAAAGAACCCTGGAAAGGTTCTGCTTTAGTTAAATGCCCTCGACTGCCTGAGTAGCATACAATTTCATTCGAATGACTGTATCAGTTGGATTGGCATAAGCCAATTCCTTCGTCCTAAATTTGCAATACACTTTCGATGACTTAAGGTTGTACGAGGGTTGTCTGAAAAGTTTCCGGCCGAACAAATAGTACTTGGCGTTTTTCTATGCAAAATAATTGTTCACGAAGATGATTGCCTCCTCATTTGAAGAAAATCTCTGTTCTCCGAGCTCAGTTTTTAGATGAGGGAACAAAAAGAAGTCGATTGGGCCTAGATCTGGTGAATAAGGCGGATGGTCAAGCAGTTCAAACCGTAATTCATGGATTTTCGCCATGCCAACCGCTGAGGTGTGAGACGGCGCGTTGTCTTGTTGAAACAGAATTTTCTTTTTCTGCAAATGTGGCCGTTTTTCCGCAATTTCTGCCTTCAGCTTGGCAAGTAATGATGCGTAGTAAGCTTCTGTAATGGTTTTTAGTTTTTGAAGATAATCGATTAAGATAACTCCTTTACTATCCCAAGAAACAGTCGCCATCACTTTCCCAGCCGAAAAAACAGTTTTTTTTCTTTTTGTGGAGCCGGCTCGCCCTTTGCAGTTCACTATTTTGACTGAATGTTTATTTCGGGCCTATAATGATGTATCCAAATTTCATCTACAGTAATTAATCGGCGCCAAAACTTGGATTTATTGTGCCTAAACTGCGCCAACAGAGCGTTGGAAATGTTCATTCGAACAGGTTTTTGGTCTAACGTAAGCAAACGCGGCACCTAACGCGCGGACAGCTTTCTCATGCCTAAATCTTGATTTAATACCATATGTAACAAACACGTCCTTTGGACATTTTCATAACCTCTATTATCTCCCTCGCTTTAATTTGACGGTCGTCTAACACCATTTGGTAAACTTTGGCAATGTTATCGTCAGTGGTTGCAGTTTTTGGACGTCCCGAACGTTCATCATCTTCCACGCTCTTACGGCCACGTTTAAATTCAGCTGCCCATAATTTCACTGTGGTAAATGATGGTACAGAGTCCCCATATGCAGAGTCCAACTCATTTTTGATTTGCGTAGGCGCATTGCCTTTCAAAAACAAGAATACTCGTATAATAACAGCTCGATACTCAATTTTTTCCATTTTCACAAAAAACACTCACATCGACTCACTCAAACGACTGTCAATTAAAAACTGCGCCTCCAAAATGACTGAAACTTCGGTAAGTAACTCTCAAAAGATGCACAACTAGCATTCATTAGCTATTATTGACGAGTGGCGCTATCTTTACGTTGCGGTCGGAAACTTTTCAAACAACCCTCGTACTTCTCGAATAGCTCGGTCAAATAGCAGATTTTACCCTTAATATGGGCACCCATAAAAACAAGTCCAATGGCATTAAATGAAAATAGCGACTAAGCCACACCATTGAAACGACTGATACGAGGTTATACAGCTTTGTGACCCTACGCCCATAGCGTCATCCTGTAAGACCCAAAATTCACCCAGATGCAGTTTATTTTATTTATTGTGCCGCTGTAGGGCTCTCTGCTAACTTTAACGTTTTTGTTTGTTGTCTTCGAAAAAACTTTGCAAATAATGGTGACGCCGAGATGAAAATGTGACTCATCCGAAACGGTGAAGTTTCTTAGATGTAAATTTCAAGCTGCGCTAAAGTTCAAGCAAAAAATCAAACTAAATAAGGTCCACATAGTTTCAGTTTTTTGTTGTTAACTCCGCTTTCCATTTCATTCTGGTTGACGTTTAGCCATCATGTCGCTCAATAAATAGGTCTTTGCCGTCCTGTTGCATCCACGAATCATAAATATTGGCAAATGAAACAGCAGATTGCTCTGCGACAACTTTGCTCTGTGGGATACTCGACTAGCATTGACAATGTTATTCTTCGGAAGCTGCCTTCTGAAAAATTCACTGTTACTTAGTCAGTAAATCGTGCATACTTTTCCTGAGTCGAAAATGTCAACAACCTTGTTTTTTTATAAATAGCCCTCAATGGTTTATGCATACACTTATAATGTTTGCACACATTGAATATGTGGATGTCGATATACCAAATTGCTTTCTAAACTCTGTTTTCAGTTCGAGGTTTCGACTACCTGTAGTTAAGTCTTCCGCTGGCGTGTTAACAGTGTTACTCTCATAAGATCAGAAAGTCGAATCTGGAACTATCAAAATGCGTACTCGATGGACCTTTATACATAGAAGGTGTTCGTATATCAGGTGAAAAGGGAGCCCGTTGAATGAGCAGAATGTATCTTCACCAATAGAAGCGAAACTTCATCTGATGCAAAACATAACTCGTCCCGTACTCGTGACCTTTATGGTATAGTAGTCGACGAAATTAACCACTACGTTAGGTCAACTGCATTCCACTTAATTCGTGAGAGTGCTACACTTATTCAGGATAAGCCATTATGAAATGAGTGGACTTGTAATAGGCTATGCATTTTTGCCGATGATATTTGCGTAGAAGGGGAAGAAGAATCGTGTTGGATTCATCTACACCGTTTAAAAATAAAAACAAAATTCTGGGAATGTATTTTTTTGGGGATCATCAAGTTGTTTTCAAAACAGATATCAGTAAAATGTCAACATCTTTCTTAGTAGCAAGAAAGTAGGAGAAATAGTAAAAAGAAGCAGAAAGAAAATTCGATTCATGTGGCACAAAATGCGAAATTTAAAAAATATATGTATTTTCAAGTCAAACTTCATTTTGACTTGCTTTAAATTTGATTTGCATATTGTGTTTACATTTGGGCCTAAATGTTAGTGTACTCGTACATCCAACCGCTCCTGGTGTTTCCACTAAATCTCATAATTTCAAAAGGAAAATAGAAAAAAATAGAATACGAGTACGAGTACGAGAGTTTTTTCACAATAGCAGCGTGCAACAACATGAGGTCCCTATGGGGCTGGTGTTGGCGGTAGTGGTTCTCATCTCATCATCTCACATCTGTACCAGTACTAGTGCCAGTGTGTACGAGTAGAGGGAATATCTTATAAAATACGAGTATTTGACCCTCAGTGATGGAATTCAAACAAAGCACTTGACTCTAGAAAAATGCTTTTGTACTGAGCGCGCACTCTACTTTCAGGAGAGGGGTAGGTGTATAATGCATCATGCACCATGCACCATCATGATGAGCCTCTGCGTTAAGTTATGATGGGAAAATATTCTCTCCTCCTTCACACTGTACATACCATATGTGGATATAGTGGCGCTTAGTCCAGAGTTAAAGAAACCTGTACTCTCAGATGTATCTTTGTACCTGAAACTCATCCAACCAAATACCACCGCCACCACATTGAAGTTATGCATGTTCTATCTGCGTACATATACTTTAATGACTTCAGGTGAACTCATCGTCGACCGGCCGGTCGTTGAGGAGTACGTCAACAAACTTTCGCTGACATTCAGAAATATTTATGACCCGAGCCGTCAACAAAACGAGGCGTCCGCGTCAGTGTCCGCATCTACTCGTACTCGTATATCCATGTCCGTGTTCGTGTAAACGTTAACGTCAACGTTTGCGTCCGTTCCTACAAAATACGAATACTTGCACCTAAAAGTACTGGTACTCGTATTTGGATATAAATTTAGAATGTACCTACTTTGTGGTCGGAGTTCTCTAATTTAACCGCAAAGGGTGACCACATTTAGATGTCATAAATCCGCTTAAAAGGTTTTCCACATTTTTTATGCTCTTGTTGTTGCTACGTATACTGAGAGTAGTTTTAATTTGGATTCACTGCACCAGCACCAGCACCAGCAGTCCAACAAACGGTCAGTATACGGTTACCGATGTTGCCAACTGGCGCGGATGAGTATCTGTGATTGTGGCTACACTCGTATTCGTATCTGTTGTAACGTGTTAGTTTTATTGCACTGCAGTATGCCATAAATTCATTTTCATTTAGAGATGATTATTGCATTAGATTGCGATTGAGTTTTCATCGAGCAATAAATAAAGCAAGAGGGGTGTTGAGGCAGTTATATGACTTGTAAATTTGTGATCTTACGAAGTTATAACTGTAAATGCTTTGTTTTGATTTAATTCAAGTTATTTGATCGTATCAACTGATTTCTCATTTATTATCCATGAATTAGGTAGGGAAAGAATCAATGTATAAGGTTCTCACCCACTTAATAGCATCCAAAGGTTTATAAAGAATTTTAATTCACAGAAAATTTATCGGAATGCGAGCAAGTTAAATTTTTTCACAGTCAACGAGAGTATTATTTAACAGGTGACCCGATAGCAATGATAGTTTATCCAATTGTTATATTTCAGCAGCTGTCAAAATATTCGGTAAGGTTTGCCATTGCCATTTTACCATGCATCGTTTTATGCTTGTCGAACGTGCGGAATTTATTAAAAAAACATTATCGAAATTCCGGCTCAGTTGTAAATACGCAACGTGAATTTCGTCGTGAGGTTGGTCGTTATCATGGTTTCAGTGTGCAGGCAATTCGTTACACCGTGGAAAATTTTGAGCGTGAGTACATTCTTTTCGATCTTAAGCCACTAACCAGACAGAGATTTATATGAAATGAGGAAAACATGGCCGCCGTAGCAGCCATCATCGAAGAAGACCCAGAAATGTCGATTTGGCGCTGATCAGGTGAACTGGGCATCGCCAGAGAGTCAACCCGGCTTTTTTGGTAGTCGGATTTGGCCCTACATTCGTATAAGATTTTGCTGACGCAAGAATAGAAGCTGGACGATAATAGACAACGCCGTGAGTTCGCTAATTGGGCGCCGGAAATGTTGGCCGTAGATCTTCACCATCTTCTCGAATGAAGCCCATTTTTGGCTCAGCGACTATGTCAATAAGCAAAGTTGCCGTTATTGGAGCGAACGAAATCCACAAATATTCGGCCAAGAATCAATGTATCCACAAAGATTGGCTGATTGGTGCGGTTTATGGCATGGCGGCATCATTGGACCTTATTTCTTTTGAAATGAGGAAGGGGAAATGGTTACAGTCAATGGTCTCAGCTAGAGAACGATGTTAACCGAATTTCTGTAGTCGACAACGTATGGCATCTAGTGCCGTCTTGTTGGAATCACAGCTGGAGTATAACGCTCGAAGTTGTGAAGGAGAAAGTTGGCGACTATCATTTATCAATCACGCGATTTGATACCACTCGATTATTTCCTTTGGGGCTACGTCAAGTTCTTAGTCTACGCTATTAAGCCAACCACTTTGGATGAGCTCAAAGCCAACATTCGATACGCTATTGCCGCAATAACGCCGCACATATTGGACCGAGTCAACAAAAATTAGACCGACCCATTGAAGCACCAGCACCAGCGAAGCCGAGGCGGCCATTTGACTGATGTGCTTTTCCTCACATAATGGCATGAACTTAGGGTAAAAATAGTCAATTGCGTGTACCTTTATTTTCATGGAAATGTAGCCAACCACTTGAGATTCAGGCGCATATGCAGCCCCTTTTAAACGTATATCAGAGAGTAACAAATGACTCACAGTGGTGCTGCCACTCTAATTCACAATCGGTAAACCCTTAAACACACCTAGAGAATTGTTTGCCGAAACAACTAAGAGAGTTATCATCCGCTATTGAAAGAGTCCTTGTGTCAGCTCCGTACAACAGCACAGGAATGGGGGGGCTTGTATGGAGTCTTCTTCTTTGCTCGAGATAGGACTTTGCTGCTCAATTTCCTTCTTACCCCATAGAAACAAGGGATGGCAAGAACTACTCTTGTTTAATTTCTGCTCTTATACAATAACTAGAATGCACTGTAGAGTCTATATCGACGAGTTTTTAAACTACCTCAAAATTAAAGTTGCAAACATTCACTGTTACATTCATAAATATGCTGATTCAACTGATAAACAAATATCCGGATTTATCACTACATCTCAACTTGAAGCAAATTCTACCAAACTCTCAAATACAGAAACAATTACACCTAACTCAGTTGTTTCTATTCCAGATTTATCGCAACCATAAACACAAACTGAAGAACTAGCTCCCGAAGGTGAAATAAAAGTTGAATATCCTGACGTCAACACAACAAAAATAGCCAACCAAAGGGATGACGAACAATTTAACCAAAACATTCGACGCACCACAAGAACCAGGAAGCAAGTGGTTCGTTTCCAATAGAAAACTAACGAAAATGTACAATAAATAATGATTCACTTAAATCTATTTCGGATCTTAACAAATGAATTTTATAGTTTACTTAGTTTTTTGAATTTATTATTAATTTGAAAGGGAAGATGTTATATTGATAAGTATGCTATTAATGCCATTATTCAAACTATAATTACGAGTGTATCTGTATTGTACAGATTACAACATATGCATATGCACATAACTTTAATACACATATACGAGTGAAAATTAGATCGATGGTGGATTAACCGGGTCTAAAACCATACTGATAGTAACATATCAGGTTGTTGAAAATCGGCTTAAGTCATTCACGCCTGCCGTATTGCGTATTGGATCTTGTATCTTATAGCAAGGATCTTGCACGTTTAATGGAATTATTACCTACCCGCTTTTATCCGGATTGGGTGGTGTATCTTGTCTTCGCCATTTAACTGTTCGGAGAAGTGATTTTCCCAAATTCTTAACACGATCTGCTTCTCCATTGTAGTTCGCCTTTGCAGGATTTGGATCGGGTTTTGTTGCACTGACAAGTCCTTTCTACCTTCCGGTAAAATTTCCGAATCTCTTCTTTTCTACAGTAACATCTCTTAATATCTTCAACTTCGTATTTTTCGAACTCCCTCTTTTTCTTTCGGAGAAGTTTGTGTTTCGAATTTTCTGTTCTGCTGACACGTGTCGACAGTAGCTCTTAATTTGGGCCTCTTCCTCGCGTGCTGTATTGCATGGCACAACTCCTGTTATCCTGCGTACATGGTCGAACCATTGGTGTCATGTTTGTAGTCGCCTTGTGACACCAGGGTTGAAAGAGCTTGAGAGAGACGAGATCGGCAAAGGCTCTGGTAGCCTCTTTCAATTTCAACCGCCCAATGTTAAAGCTCTTCATAGTATTTTTCTGTCACTCTACTGCCCATAATATCAGCATTTGTACATTGGCTACTACTAGGTAGTGGCCCGAGTCAGTTTCGGAACTTCGACAGGTGCAAACGTCTAAAATACTGGACACATCTACGGTAATGTGATCAATCTGACTTATCTTACCACCATATGCTGGGATGTCGGAAACGTGTGCTAGCTGCGATGATATTTCGTCCACCTGCAAAGTCTATCGACCTACGTCTCTTTCCGGATGTGATGTCGTATAGGTTGTTCATATTTACTATCCTTTTGGGGATGCAGCTCATATTTTCTCTGAGCTTTCTAAGGGATCCCCGTCTACTGTCTTCTTAGTTCCAAAAAATAGTGATTGCCAAGATATTAAAAAGGCGGTTGGTATTGGTTGTCCTTTTTTCAGCATCAGAGCACATATTTTGGTTCGCTTCCTCGTTTTCCCTATTACTTCTGTCATCGGTATACACTTTCTAAATTAATAAATGCGGGTATCGAGCAAAACCCTGTAATCCTATATCGGAATAACTAACTCTAAATAAGATGAATTCACGCGGTCTGATCAGCGGTCGTATTGACAGTGACCATGGTAGATACTCGTATATGCATATCTTATGCAAACTTGCTAAACTCATTTGGAGCTTATATCAAAAGCGATTTTCAAAACAAGTCAAGGTCCTAAAATAAAAATTGCAGCGGGTGAATCCTTAATACCAAGTGAATGCCATCTACACAAAAAAAAACACGTGACGAAGTCCTGTTAGCTCTAATAACAACACCCCAGACGAGAAGTTATAAAGGTTAATCGCTGTTTCTTTGACTTACGAAGGCATTGAGTAAGGTCTTGTTCGGAGGTACTACAAGGGCTTTATCTCACACCTGGTCTATGCCGCAGAAACATGGACGTTGGCGAATGCCAACCAAATCATTACTCGTTTTGAATACAATGTTCTTCGAGTGATTTTTGGTTCAATTTGTGCTCTGGGGCTTTGGAGGAGGAAATATAAGAGACAATTCTACGACCCATACAACGACTTCAATTCGCTCCGAAAATTACTCATTGGAGGGAGAACTTAGTAGACGAAGATCCCGTATCGTGAACAAGTGGAAGATGATCTCAAAATAGCCCACGACCTCACTGGTTGTTGAGGCCAAGGTGCCTGCCAGACTGTTGTGCCATCTTAAAAAATAAGTAGGCATACCACCTTGATCTGAATTTATCCAGAAAATTTAAAATACAAGTTTATTCATCTAAATCTATATTGTACCCTTCAAAGTAATCCCCAACGACTGCAATACATTTATGCCAGCGCTTGATCCAATCCGCGAAACATTTTTTATATTCGGTTTTCGGTATGTCCATCAGTGCTTCCTGCGATTTTTCCATTACTTCCCCTCGGCTGCTGAAACGCGTTCCACGTACTGGTTTTTTAACTCGAATGAACAGAAAGAAGTCACAGGGAGCCAAATCAGGTGAATTCGGTGGCTGTTTGATGGTATTTGTTGCATTTTTCGTCAAAAAATTACGAATAATGATGGCACTGTGAGACGGTGCGTTATCATGGTGCAAAATCCACGAGTTTTCTGCCCACAATTCTGGTCTCTTTCGGCAAATTGCTTCACGCAAACGTCTCATAACGCCCAAATAATACTAGTGCTCTTTGTTTACTGTCTGGCCTTCTGGCAACAATTCATGATGCACTACACCGATTAATCCATGAAAACCGTGAGCATTGCCTTCTTTTTTGACTGAAAACGATGTGGATTTTTTGGTCTCCGCTCATTTGGTGGACGGTATTCACTCGCCTGATGTCTGGATTGCGTGTCGTACCCATAAATCCACGTCTCATCTCCAGTAATGATGCTTTTGATGAATGTGGGATCGGATTCAGCCTCGCAAATCATCTCTTTTGCGACGTCAACACGGTCTCTTTTTTGCACGAAATTGAGGTCTTTTGTCACCAACGTTGCTGCTACACGACGGAAATCCAAATCATTAACCCAAACGTCTTGGACGGATCCATAGGCAATGTTCAAGTCCTCCGCTATCTCTCTGATTATTATTATTATTATTATTATTATTATTATTATTATTATTATTATTATCAAGGGAACGATACAAATTAATTTGTAGGGTCCGGGATTTAACGCCGGGGTACTATGCCCATGTGGCGCGTTATTGGCGGTTATTGACCAACATTTCTTTTACTTCATCAATGTTTTCGTCGGTTTTCGATGTCGATGATCTGCCACTGCGTTCATCATCTTCGATTGACTCACGACCACTTTTGAACCGCTCGTGCCACTGGTAAACGACCATTTTCTTTAGAGAATCCTTGCCGAAACACTTTCCAACATTTCCAACGTTCGCGCATCATTAAATCCATTTTTTACGGAAAATTTAATACAAGTTCGTTGTTGCAAATTTAAATCCATTTCTAAAATTGTAAAAAATCGCCAACACACACAGAGATAGATGAACTCTTGGCTACGTAACTTATGCAAATGTCAATCTATGACGCTACGTTTTAGAGGGAATGTCAACAACAGATTTGCCATCTTAACAAAAAAACAGAACTCAAATCAGAACAAGGGGAGCGCCACATGTTGGTTATTCCGGGATCAAGGTGGTATAGGTAAATAAATAGATAAGTAAAAAAAACAACTAAGTAAAGTAGAAAAATGATCCAGGGTTGGGCACTAGAACTTTCGTCTTATACATTGCTGAAACCAGTCAACGTTTTGACAGGCAAAAATCGCTACAGGAATAGTTTTCATGGCATAGTGCGAAGCAGTGTCAGAAACCTTTTTATAGGTGAGGCTTTCATAACTTTTCCATAGGGTTTACTTGAGTATGTTATGCTAACAGGCCAACTTTCTTATTGTTAATCACTCCAAGAGCTTCTCGCTCCGATCTTTATAATTTTTAAATGATACTATTTAGGGTTAAAAGAACTCTTACAACCAGATCCTTATGGATACTGCTTCGGAGCAGTATATTCAGTCGGCCCATTGTTCAGATCGCAATCGTGATATTTCGCGATCTAATTTAACATACCACGACCAAAATTTGACGATTAATACCTTTGTAGCTGATGTCCCATTCGCAACGATATTAACTTCAATTTTGTGAGAAGAGCTTCCATTTTTTTTTTTTAAGTTGTCCATATGGACAGAGATTAATAGAATATACGAGTATAGTTTGCTAGACACGCACCTCCGTTCCTTGGATAGAGGAAGTACACAAATACTAGCACCTGGTTTCAAAAATTACCTGTGATTGTAGACAAAACTAATGGCGAGGAGGCTATGATGTGTTTCCATAGTTTATCAGCTTTACCTATTGTAGAGCAACGATTTTTTCAGATAATCTTTCATATAAACTTCAAGGCTGAAATAGGTAATATCTGAAAACTTATACTTTGCCACATTTTCATTTCAGTTTCAATGGTTTAAAAATTCTTTCATTTATACGATTTATCATTAGTAATAAACCAGTCCTTGAACGTAACAAATTACTATCCATCAGCTTATATGTACTTATGTCGATGTACTGTTTAGAGAAAAAAAAAATTCATATCCCGTTTCTCATTTTATAAGCTTTTCATATCACGCTCATTGTATTAAAATTCAGCTAAAAATTTATTCATTTGGTGGAACTAATTTCAAAAAAATATTTCTTTTCAAACAACTACATTAGCTACCTACTGCTAATATTCATCGACCAGTATGTAGATTACATCCCAAAAATGGGTCAGCGACTCACCTGGCGCCGCTAAACCGATGTTAACTTGTTTTGCTTTTCAAATTTACCTGCACACATACACGCAACTAATACTGCAGGAGTGTAAATTTTTAAGCAAACACCCACCATTGCTATCCACCTTAGTCGGACATAGCAATAAATCGGAAAAAAAACATCAATTCTGACTAAAGGTCAAGAGACTGGCGTCAATCGGGCAATAAAATGCTAATAGCTACGCCTTTGCACAAATCCAGAGTAGAAGAAGCAACTATCTTTAAGCCATCATTGTTGGGAGAAATCTGACAGGCATATGGTATACTACATAGTATAAGTATTTTTCTTGTAAGAGCTGCCAAAACAAAAAGGAGCAAATGGCCGATCCATAAAAATCCTTTGTTGCATATTACACCGCGGTGTCATGTTAGTACGAGTATATTCATTCTACAATATACCATATCGGAAAGGCTTGCAGTGTTCACTATAAGAAGAAATGCAAACTCACTCAGTGTCCGACCTACCTCATTGCGACATTCCATAATCATGATTATTTATCGAGGTGTTTTACGTTCGTTATTAAATTAATTTTTCAACGACCGCCACCGCCAGATCAAAGATACAATTTCAGTATAATATTTTTTTTTTATTTTTTTTTTTTAGATTCAAATCTACGTTTATGGATTTAGGGTATGTTTGGTTCGATTGAAAAGTTTTCCTAAAATGGTTTTTCCATCAGTATCTTTTCAATAAATCCATATATCTTGGATACTGGTACCTTTAAATATGAACACGTTTCCAGTATTAGAAATCGACTTTCTGTCGAAATATCATTTATTGTAAATTCGGAATAGGGTATCCTGCAATCTCAATCAACGGTTATAACTTTCTCATGTTAATTTGATTTCCTTATTTTATTTTCAAGCTAACTAAACGGATTGATATTCGTCAGGCAACACTTTTTGAAATACAGAAAGACACATACACGTAACCACTTAGCTGATTTGAGCTGGCCGTGATGTGAGGTGGTGATGCAACCTGATATCCTCTGTTTGATCAGAGGACATTGATATACCAGTCAGCGATTCATGGATGGATGCCGCCCGTTGTGAGCGATAACTACACAGAGACTGGCTGAGAGCTAAAGAATGAAGAATTCTTGTCCTCGAACTATGCCGCCGAACTTTAAGATACTTGCAGTGTGATAATGATCTTGGCAATGGAGGTGAAGCAAATACTAAGTTGAATGTGTTTTGTGGTTGAAAATGATGATGTTAAGGTTGCACTTGGTGATACCCAATTATCATGCGTTGGAGGATATTATATGACTGATGGTACCTTCCAGTTGCATTTCTTTTGTGAATTTTCAATATTTGCTTGTTTCATAGATGTGAGAAATGATACTAATTGAAGGTATGGAGTGATAAATTTAACCTTTTGTCATTCTGACTATACCAACTAGATAGATAGATAGATAGATATTTATTGTGGCACAAATTTACAGTCTTTTAGATACAATTATCATTTTATAGGGATTTAGTTTAAAGTACCTTACACTAAAATATACAATTTATATATACAATTTTTTTTTTTAAAGGTAATATCACAGATTTTATTGAAAATTTGAAGGACTATACCAACTAAGTTACGTAACTAGGTCCTTAAACTATTAGGAATTCGTTTCGGTAAACCTTTATTTAATTCTCCTTGTGGTGACTTCTACATCTTTGCAATTGCTTGGAAGCATTGTTGAGCATATTGTTTTATAAAGTGTGTAGAATTGAGTTTATGGTATTTGCAACTAAAAACGACTGCAAGAGAGACTAGTAAAGTCATAACGGACAAGCTAGGCCTACAAGCATTACGTAGCATGAAAATATGCACTAGTTTTACATGTGCATTATCAATCTGCCTTCATTCCTATTAAAGCAGAGGATGTATGTGTATGATAACTCCAAGACTCCGCAGAGGGTGGCTTTGTAGGTCATATCACGATTGTCTCTATTTGAGGTTGTCTGGTTTGAAGTGGATGATCTTTGCTTTCAAAAAGAAAAAGAGGAGATTGTGACGGTTTCTTCCATGATCAGTGGGAAACTCCAGATTCTGGTGCTTACAATACGTTTCAATCAATCATGAAGCCAGCGGCAGTCCAGGGTGAGTATGGGCGCCAACCAGCAAGCCTCTCCACCTATCACGATTTACATAAAAATCGCTGATATGCGCCACATACACAGACCAATAACTTTCCCTTTGTGTTATCTCGACGTACATATGTATACACCTACACACCTCATTCTGAGTTTTTCCCACATGTACATACTTACGCACACTGACAGACACATCTACTCCAAAATTCGTAACACACAAGTCACGAGGAACAGACACCCAAGAGATCGTCATCGGCCTAATAAGCCTGCAAATACGCGAGTTTGACTAACAAACCCATGATTTCTAGTCAAATGCTACTCGTCGAACCACGAAGTTATGTCTTCGCGGTTTCTTTGCAGATCACAGTGTTCGGACATTTAGTTTAATTCTACTAGGGCGATCTTTCGCCACCTACCTCCAATGGTGTACTCCAAGTTATTTGAGGTCCCCTTCTACAATACTTGCGTGTGCCACCTTAGATGCGTTCGTTCTTCGCTGCATCGTCTCCCAGGGTTAGACTCGACTATTCTTTTGGTCGGAACTAAGGTGTCCAGTCCCTCAACGTGGCCCAAGTATCTTAAACGTTGAATTCTCAGACGCCTGTATAAACTGTCCTCGCTGTACTGCCCGAGAGAAGACTCGGTTACCTATTTGCCTCTTAAGCCCGGTTTAACCCTCGTTAATTGTCAGATCTATTTCGGTCGCTTCCTCCTCAATACTTACGAAAGCCGCATTGACTACTCGGTGTGTTCGTCCAATCACATCAATGTCATCTGCGTATGCAAGCAATTGTGCGGGCGTAAAAAAGATCGTGCTTTCTTTGTCGACCAGTGAATGTTGCAGGATTATTTTTTGGAATACGGATACTCGTATAAAAAACAGTCACATCTAAAACGTTTCTGGATATTGAAGGTCTCATGGTCGTCCTGCACTACCTGACGAGTTGTAACAGTGATGTCAAACTCGTCCCTATGAACGCTTTGAAGTCGACAAATAGATGGAGAGTGGCAATCTGAAATTCCCGGATCTTTTCCAAGATCTACGCAGTTGTGAATATTTGTTCGATGATGAACTTTTCAGATCCAAAACTGCACTGATATTATAGCCTTATTCACTAATTATTTAATAAGTTTCTGATTAAAGGAAAACCTCTGCTCAACGCTTAGGAGTTTTCTGTCCTATTTGATCTGGTAAGGTCATTCCGCCGACAAGGGGCTCTCTCATCCATAACACCATCGTTCAGATGCAAATTCCATCAGCTTTTTCGTCTCGAACCTAATGGATGGATTGCTGTTAAAAAAAAAAAATAGTTTCTAGCTTCTCCCACACACTTTATTATATTTCTTGTTGTTTTTGGGGACAGTGAGAGGGATCTATGGACTTCTAGTCGATTTCGAGCGGCGGAAGAGTGGAAGACTTTCTCACAGAAAAACGAATTCACTTTCGGAGGTTTGTCATTATCCGCCGAAAGGTTTATTACAACGGCCGATGTTGGCCTTTGATGTACATATGTTCAATTCGTGGATACAGAGGTTTGTTGTAGCATCAGTGACCATGATTGGAAGTTTAACTGTACAGCGGCGTGGGCCCCCGCCCAATTATCAAGGCTTCGCCCATCAATGACGTTGTCTAATAAAAAGCGGGAGTAGATTATTCTAAACTGATCTTATCGTAAACATCCTCAGATTACAGCGTGAATGGATGCTATGATTTGACCAGTTACAAGTTGCCGGTCATAGGTCTTGTTGGCGGCTTGACCACCGGTAGTCCATACCAGGACTTAAATCACGGTACCATGTGAGTCAGGAGCCCCCCGGATTTCGGTCCGGGCCTGACTTGTTAGAGGTAGGCCCCCTTGTGGGAGCGTCATGGTGGCTGAGGTTTAAACCCAAATCGCGGGTACGGGTATTCCTTGGTTTTGCCCATTGTAGAGTAGCAAATAAAGTACTGGGTGCTGCGACCCATGAGTCGGCCTCGACTCATACCAAGGGTGGAACTTGTGCCTCCAACACAGTTCCGAATTGGTATAATATATAAGCGAAGTATTAATAAATATAAAGCGAGTAATTAGCGATGGCAAGGCGTATCCTTGCTCCCTATAGGTGTATGGGCACCTCGTAAACATAAGGTCTTATGACAGGTGGTTTACGTTAAAAATCCAGGTATGTTCTGTACAGCGGCGTCTCTAAATCCTTGCTTCTGTTAGTGGCAACCCCGCTTATAAACCTAGGTGAACAACGGCATATTTCTGAATCTCGCAATGCACTTATAATTCATAGACCATCACAGCTAAGGAGTTTTAAGTAAGTAACCGTATATGGTCAATGGTCGACAAACACTTAACGGAGTGAGAACCAGTTGTGTATTTCAATCAAAGTGCAGCAGACTCAGCAGTGAAGAGTTACGAATCTACAACGTCGTGTAAAATGTGAGAAATTACATGTGGAAGATGCCAGAAATCATTGTGAAAGTAACATCCTGTGAAAACCCACTCTTCCCGATAGATCGTAATATCAACTTTTAGAACAGCAAATTTTTAAAACACGCACATGCCTCCTAAACAATACAGAGATTGCAATCACAATAAAGATAAACAATGCCATTGTCAGTGATAATATCCTAGGGGAATTCTTCCAACCTACGCCAAGTACCTATTCGTATATAAATATTATTGTATTAGAAGATTTTAATGCCAATTTATTAAACAACGATTCTCGCTCGCGCCAATTGGTGGATCATGCCTCTTCGAGTGGTCTTTATGTTGTAAACACGTCTTATACAACTTGTTTTCGTACAGATGCAAACCGAGTCTTTTTGATGTTGGTCTTGTTTCAGATCAATCAGTAGTTCTTCTATTTGACCAAATTTGCCGGGGTGGTGTTTCTGACCATGATATGTTGCTTTGCACGTACGATATTAATTTTTCTCATATCAATAAGTCTACGACCTTTGAATTTAAAGATTTTAAATCTACCATTAACATTAACATCACTATTATTAACATCATTGCTCTGCAAGTTGCATCTCCCTGGTTTCTTTGTAGACAGAGTCCAGATCCAAATGAACAAATTAATCGTTTTCAGTTATGTGTTGCCCAGCTCTATGAAGATATCGTGCCTGTTAAGACTATTTTTGTTCGCAATAAGGCTTTCCCTTGATTTACTGCGGAAGTTTTAAATGCGCTAAAAATCTGGAATAAGCTGGCCGAAGTGGTAGTGGACTGGCTTCCAAATCGGAAGGTTCGGTGTTCGAATCCCAGCCTCGCCCGAAAGACATATCATCCATTTTTTCAGTTAACGAAAATCAAGTAAGACGAGTAGTTGACTAGAAATCAACATCAAGCCAACTTGCACTAAGAATTTAGTCTAAGCATTAAAACTTAACGCATGCTGAGGCATTATAAGTGTATTCATACCCACTTGAGTGTTAAGATCTTAAAAAAAAAAAAAAAAAAAGCAAATGAAAGCGAAATCAATCTTCTTTTAATTCGGTCGCTTATAAAACGCAATTTACTATTCCTCTAAACTTAGTATGTCCTTGCACCCAAAGGAACTGTGGAGGAACCTTCGGCAAATTGGTGTTAGCAAAGGAGGGAATGATAACTGTTCGTTAAATCCAAATGGGCTAAATGCACATTTTGTTGACAATGCAATAGCTGGTGGTATGTTTAATTTTCATCCGAAGGCCTTTACATCAGTGCAAATGCCAGCCGATTTTGAGGTAACAACTGAGACTGATGTAATTTCAATCATTGCCTCCAATAAGTCAAATGCAATCGGTGAAGATGGTATACCAGTCAAATTTCTAAAAATAATTTTACCCAGTATTGTAAGCCATATAACCCACATTATTAATTCGTGTATTATGACATCTACCTTTCCCCAGGCTTGGAAGCATGCACGGGTTATTCCGATTGCCAAAAAATCGAAAGCAAGTTCTGTTAACGATTTCAGGCAAAAAGCATTCTCCCATGCCTATCAGAAGTATTTGAGAGAGTCTTATCCCGGCAGATCAAATGCCACTTATCCTTAAACTCTCTATTGACTTCTTATCAGTCAGGCTTTCGAGAAGGGCATAGTTTTCAGTAGGCAATGGTGAAGATTTTGGATGATGTATGGCAAGACTAAGACAAAGGGCTCGTGACATTAATTTGCTTTCTGGATTTTTCGAAAGCTTTTGACAAAGTGAATCACAAAATTCTTTTATGGAAGCTTAAACACTTTTTCGGGTTTGGCGAAAGAGCTGTTAAACTTTTGCAAAACTACTTGTCGAACCGATTTTAAAGGATCGTTGTTGGTGGAAAGATTTCCTCTGTTTTGCCCTTATTACAAGGTGTTCCTCAAGGTTTCATCCTTGGACCGATTTTATTTTCCATGTTTGTCAACGATTTGCCATTGGTATGTGTGCACACTCGTATGCATATGTACGCAGATGACGTTCAATTGTACATGTCTATGCCAATGAATCAGCTTGACGAATTAGTTTTTTTTTGTTTAAAGAGGGATTTGTCAGCGATTAATGACTGGGCAGATAAACATTCTGCTAAATCCTTCTAAGTATCAGGTTCTACCCATGTCAAAAAGCAATTTCGAACTGAGTCTGGTGCCAAACATACATATGCATATCGGAATCGAAATTGACGACAGTGAAGTCGGCTACTAGCTGTCCTGCAACAACCACATAAACTACGTCATTGGTCGCATTTATGGTTGTTTGCGTAGACTGTGGTTGGCTGCAAACTTCACACCCTTTGAAACTCGACGGAAGCTCGTCCAAGTCCTTATACTTCCCATAATAACATATGCCGATGTTGTTTTTAGTGGCATGGATTCGTTGTCACGTAATAAATTACAGGTAGCCTTCAATGATGCAGTTAGATACATTCGTGGACTACGCAGATACGATCGGATATCGGTCTATGTGAAAGGTTTATTGGGTTGCTCTTTAGTACAATACATGTATTCAAGAAATTGTATATTCTTACACAAACTTATAATGAAAAAAACGCCAAATTATCTGTTTTGCAAGCTTGAGTTTTCTTCTTCTCGCCGAACACTTAATATAAACTTTACCAAAATTTAAATATCTCAACTCATCGAGGTTCTTTTTCGTTCACGCCGTGAGTTTATTGAACTCTCTGCCCTTGAA
The DNA here is from genome assembly GCA_963966105.1 of Volucella zonaria. NCBI lineage: Eukaryota > Metazoa > Arthropoda > Insecta > Diptera > Syrphidae > Volucella > Volucella zonaria. The sequence continues at coordinate 26,644,511 of OZ014533.1, forward strand.
TATCAATGCCGGAAGCTTTAAAACTTCAATATTTTTCTATTCAGCAACAATAAAGATTAATGTATTTTTAACTCCTCTTTCTCTTACTTCTTACTTTTTATCTTCGTTGACTTTCCTTTCTTTTCAATTTTTTTTTTTTTTTTTGTCTAATCGTTTATATAAACTATACCTTTAAAAATGTTAACCTTGTTTATTTCAGTCATCTTATGAATTGTTTTTACTTTTGAAATATTACATATCTTGTTAATTTAAAGATCTAATGTAATGAAATTAAGTTCTTATTTTAACTATCAAACCTAAGTACTATAAGGGACCTAGGTCTTATTGTACTTACCATGTTATCTAATAATGCCATAAATGAAAATAAATTCATAGCAAATATAAAACGCTTTAAAAAGAAATCAAGCAAATATCTTACATTCAACGTTTTTCTTTTTTAGTCCATAATATTAGTTATTACAAAAAATAGTGTCACTCGAAATGACTGAGTAAAGCTATACTGTCAGGATAACTACCTATACAAAAACAAATGCGAACGCTGTGGACTTACTCCTCATTTCATTTCATTTCATCTATTCAATTTATATACATATAACTTACAAAGGAATACCAATAATCTTATACAATAATTGTAAGCCTTTACATTGAAAAAGGAGAAAAAAAATTACAGAGTTGGCAAAGTTAATATTAAGAATAAAAGAAAAAAGAGAGAATTAAATATTATAAAACAGAAAAAGTAGAAGTTTAAGATAAATTTATAAATTCATAGAGAATACATAAAGTTGAAAAACATGTTCATATAATTTTGTGCATATTACATTGTAGCTAGAAGTGCGAGTAAGGACGATTTCAATTTATTCGTGCTTGTCATTCTTCTCAGGTTAATGGGAAGAAAGTTCCAGAGCCGAACAACTTGAACTAAGAAGTAAGACAAAGGTATCTTGGTTGAGCTAGCGAAACTGATTTGTGCGAATGCAGAAACTGAAGCTTATTAAATAGGTAATCTGGCATAGGCAAAAGACATAGCGATTTGTATTTCGATAGGCTGGGGAAGGAGCAACCAGTTATTTGCTTAGAAAAGTGAAAGACATGATCGCGCTGCCGGATGTTGAAAATGTATCTCGCGATATTGTTGAAGACAATATCTCACCCTGACTGTTCGACTCACGTTGAAATAAAAAAACTGACGTTATATGTAATACAGATTTATTAAGCAATGTCAAGCGTGTTCTCAACTACGATAACTCAAATATTTATTTCTAACTTATCGTCTACTTCATATATTCGCGTGCAAGGGTAATTGCTGCATCTGTATTATTTGACTGTGGAAAACTTTGTCGTATGAAGAATACGCCAAACGGGTGCGATCATGTTCTTGCACTAGATACATGCTGGCGAATACGATGGGCTACCCTCCCGTCGAAAGTCTACGTCCCGTAAATCTCAATTTAGTGGACGAATGTCGGGGCGATGTACCTCTGGTCTTGGCAACTGTATTACCGGTATGTCAACCCTGCGGCTAATCTAGCGTAAATAGTGATAGGCAAATACCCGGTATACCATATACCATCCTGGTAAAAATGTACGTATTTACTTTAAATCAATAAAAAGAATTTATTTTATTTATTCTTAGCCTTTATTTAAGTGAACAAAAAAAAAATCAATATTATAAAGTAATTTTTTAATAAAAATTAATCTGATTCACTGGAATCGCTTAGTATATTTACTTTTGTCCGATCCAAGAGATCAATTTTTTTTGATGTGCTGGGTATGTTGATATTATAACTGCAATTTGGCTGTTCTTCTTCTGCCTTTCGTTCAAGATTTGTCTTTTGTGATAGTTCTTTATTCCAGCTATGAGATGTTACATGTGAATTTTCCTGCCCTTTGAACAGTAAGACGGTTTCGTTTTTTACTGTGTATCCAATTAAATTTACTAAACGATGTTTCCGTAGCTGCTGAAGTTACAGGTGCTGATAAAATTCGTGCTGCAATTTTGTTTAAATTTTTGCTTGCACAAAGACCTTTCCACCATATTAAGGATTCTATTGACGAAGCGCTTGACCAAAGGAATTCTTTTGCCCAAATGCCTTCCTTAGATCGATACATAGCCAAATCAGACATAACATCCAGTCCCATACTTTGCGGTACTTCATAAATAAATTCCATCGACGTGACTTGATCAGAATCATTTAAAAAGCTACCTTGATTTGATGGGTCAAGAAATGCAGCGGCGAGGTATATTGGTGATCTCGCAAATACATAGAATTCTTTCTCTAATTTTTTCTAAAAGTTGATCTCATTCCAAAGCATTTAGAATTGTCGTTTTCCATGTTTCTAACAAATTGACTGCCGAATTAAGTAATTCCTCATGAACTTGATGGACCTTGTGAATTAAGCACTTATCTGACTCAAATTTTGTAATGCAGAGAACAACTGGTTTGATTAAATCTATTAATTGCTGAATTTCCTTCCAGAACGGTTATTCATTTATCAGAGTTGTTTTTACTTCCTTTGAAAGAGAAGAAGTCTCATTATTTATTTATTTTATTTTATTTATTTAATTTAAAAATTTATCTCTGTACAGGTAAGCTTACAGCTAATATTAATTATGCACAGGTTGAAGATGTATTTAACAATTATTTTTTGGTAAAATAAGAACTATAAATGATAGGAAAAGGTGAAAGAAAGAAAACAATAGGGAAGGAAGAGAAAGATAGAGAAAGATGAAAATAGAAAAGAAGAATTCTAAGATAATGAAGTCTAGTCATCTTTAGTATCGGAAACTTCAGTTTGCATCCAGGTAGTATTGAAAAGCCAGTTTTTTAAATTGATTCGCATTAGCACGTTTAATGTCTATCGGAAGTTGGTTCCATAGGCGAATTGAATGGACGAAAAACTGTCTAGAACTAACTAAATATTTATGGCGAGGTGGTTTAATTTGCAAAGATCTTTGAGATCGTGTAAAATCTAAAATGTAAGATAGATAATTAACCGCTAATGTTTGAAGACTGACTTTGTTGCTGACAAGGCTTTCTAGGCAAAATATGTAGCTCCCCAATAGAGTTTTACAGGGAAGTTTCAGTGAAATGGTTATGCCTTTTTCTTTGTTGATTTTGTTGAGGAAAGCACTTAGAACCTGCCTGCTTTTAATTCACGATGGCTACTGATTTTTCCATAATTTTTTCAGCTGGATTGCATTTGATGATATCATTGCAAAACAAATCTAATGTACGAGTATGTACTATGCACCCTAGGGGAACCATCACATTGTAGGTGTAAATCTAGTTGATTTGCAATTTTACTTTTAACCTCCTTGTATTCTTTCTCCAAATAAGTTGTTGCCAACTGCTTCCTGGATGGCAGTTTGAATGGCTGCAATTCTTTAAAAAATGACTTCCATAATGAATGCTCAACTAACCATAAAGGTGGACCGCTTACGTAAATAGCTCTTGCTAGCATCTTGTTTAAGGATTCCTTAACTTAAATAATTAGTAAAGCAATATTATTATTTAAATAAAATATCTTAATAATAATAAAAAATAAGAGGATGATACTTAACTTTTTAGTTTTTGATATTGATAATGAATTTGAACACACATTTTCCTGATCACCTTGATTGCTCTCAAGCAGCGTATTAAAGACATACCACTTTCGGAATCGCTTGATATTTCTTTGGCAGAATGTTTTTCCACATCCTTTTCACTATTTGTAAGGACTTTTATATAGGATGGACACTTAAAGCAATTGACTAAATGCTTAGCTATTTTATTTATATTAGAGAAGTAGATTTTGCACTTGACAGTTTTTTCCGTTTTATCCAAATACTTCCAAATAGTGCTTTTAGGTCTTCCCATTATTTTTAAGCAATATTTTTAGTCTCAGCTCAAATAAACGCTAAACTTTACTAATCACGATCAGTCGCTGATGCCAATTTATATAACATATAAAATAACAATATAACAAAAAACAGTGATTGGAAACCCATTTAAGTTCAATTATACTTTATTATAATGGTTATTATTAATTATATATTAAAAAAACTATGAAAAACAAATAATAAAAATTTTCCAAGTAACCAATCAATAACCAACTTCATTTGATCCTCTATGTACCGGCAATGTTGCCCCGTTCTCAATTCATTTTTATAGGGGTTAACTTATGTCATAAAATAAAAATAAAGCAAAATAAATATTCAATCAAGGAACCTTTATCTAAATACGAATATACTATATAAAAAGGGACATATAAAACTTTTTAGAAATTATTTGCACTTTTCCATCAACACTCTTGATCAGCGATTTCTTTGAAGAGAAATTGAAATAATAAATTAACGATCCGGAAATCCATCTTTTTTCAGATCATCAAACTTTTTCTTAAACTAGGTTTAAAAAAAAAAAAAAACACATATTCAATTAGCCCTCAACTTATAAAAAATTCTAAAATAATAAATACCCCATTTCGGGTGGGTAAATACGATTTTCGGTATATACCCTATCTTTACCCTATGATAAATAACTACCAGATAAGTACGATGCCCATCACTAAGCGTGAATTGGTCAAGGCCACGGCGGCAATAATTACTATTATGATAAAATCAACAACTCTGGATAATTTCATTGGGTCAGTAAGGCTCCGAAGGTCTTTGATGTTGTTCATACTTATACTGTGGACTTATTCGACATCTATTGTATCTTGTGCTGTATTGTGGTGACGTTTGTGAAAACGGAAGGCGGGGCCTGAAGTGATGTAGCGGCAAGGCGCGCAAACGTCCTGTTATTAAGATCGATTGTCTGTTGTTGTCTGTGCTGGATAGGTTTCTTGAAACTCCTGCGCTGGTGAGCTGACCGTTAAAATTAGTCATAGATATGGTGTCTTAATTGATTAGTTGGACTATTTTATCTGTGCTTGAACGAAATGTGCAGCCAGCGCGACCTCCTTCCAGCAAACGGGTTATACAGCTTTCTTCTGTTAATTTTTGTAGTGACTCTCTCTTGTTACCCATTATTCGGCAGGGTGATGGTACTCCATAAGTCTCTTCATGATTGGCAAGAACTCTCTTAAACTGTAGATCGACTTGTTTTCCATTGATTATAGATGATCTCGTCGCCAGAAGATTATATTCGGTTTCGCCGATCTTGGGCATACATAGGACATACAACAATAAGGAATCATTTGTGAAGACTCACGGTGTTCAATACCGTAGAGCTTCCACTGCATTTGCATAGGGAAGAGTTTGAAATTCGCTGATGATTCTGTCGATCTCCTCCTGGTCAAGAAGATTTGTGGTGACGATTCCCCTTCTTGCCATTTGACAGGCCAGCATAATCTCATTAATCTCGTCTTTGATCACCAATACCTCATTGATACTATCTTGCTCAAATTTGGCTCTATTAAATGTTGCTATTTGGTTGTTGGTGCTTACCCAATTAATTTTTTGTGTGATACCCTCAGCTATTTGCAGTATTCGTTTTTAACCTGGTATTGCTGGTTGTTGTTTCAACTAACTTTTGCTCATTCTGAAGCACCTTGTTCCAGTCGGCTGCATCAGGGCCGTCTGTTAACCATTTCCAGGCGGATCTAATCCAGTTTATCGACTTCGGTTTCCTGCTACTTTTACCTCTAAGTGAATTGAAAAGCTCGTAAAGTTGGATGAACTTCAAAATTTAAATCTGTGTAGTATATACAGGGCTCCCCGGTTTAGGTTTAAGTCCTAAAATGAGAATAAGAAAAAATGTTTTCGATTCGCGAATACGCCGATATAATTTTCGTTTACGGTTTTTGTAATGGGGATGCATGGTTAGCTAGATTAGAGTACCAACGACATTCTAGACGTTGGATCCCTTCTAGGCCAACTTTTATCAATGGTTTTGACCGCCTTTCAACTGTCGGCTCAGCATATGGGTTAAGAAGAGAAAGATTGTCTAACATAACAGCAGCAGAAAAGGAAGAAAGAATTTTAAATGCTGTAAGAATGCAGCCATCTATTAGCACCAGAAGGCTTGCAGCACAGTTGCAAACTCCAAATAATACAAACTATAGAGTTCTTCAAGCTAACCGCGTTTACCCCTTTCATTATATGCCCGTACAGAAACTTTTGCCAGGGGACTTCCAAAACAGGATTGAATCTTGCCAATGGCTGCTGCATAAACAAGATGAGAATGAGCAGTTTATTCAAAAAATTATATGGACTGACGAAGCCCAGTTTACGAGAACGGGGTGTCTAATTCTCACTTAACACGAACAATATCTTCTCAAAGGTAAAGATTAAGTTGAAATGCAGATGTTTGTTTTAACTGTAAACCATTTTACAGAAGGTTTAGCGTGAATGCTTGGGGCGGTATATTGGGTAGTACTTTGATCGGGCCATTCATATTTCCACATGTCCTAAATTCGACATTCTATGTATTTCGAATTTTTGAGAGACCAGTTGCCGGAACTAATGGAAAATGTTCTCCTTGCTCAGAGTCAAAGAATGGTTTTCCAACACGATGGAGTTCTTAGCCATTGTAGCAATAATGTAACTTTGTTTTTAAATCAACAATTTAATGGACAGTGGGTTGGCCGATTAGGTCATTTTCCTTGGCCATCTGGATCTGCTGACCTAACTCCAATGGATTTTTTTTTTCTGGGGAGCCATAAAAGAAAGGGTTTATTTGACTGAAATTTCAAGTCGGGAAGAGCTCCAAAAGAGAATAAATACAGTGGCAGAGGAGATAAGAGGCATTTTGCCAAACATTAATTTGCAGTTTGAAATCATCATACGCGCTAGAACGTGCATCCAAAGGCACGCGTAACATTTCGAAAATTTACTATAAAAACAACTATTTAAAGTCATATTGGGTATATAACTTAATTCGTTTTTTTTTTCAAAATAGTATTATTCAAAGTATTGCCCATCTGAAACTATGACGTTTTCCCATCTTTCTGGCAATTTGTGGATCCCATCTCAAAAGAACTGCGCCGGCTTGGCAGCCAAGAATGAATCAAGCCAATTTTTGATATTCTGCTCTAATGTGAACCGTATTTCAGTGAGGGCGTTCTACATCGACCGGAACAAATGGTAGTCAGACGGGGCAAGGTCTGGGCTACAAGGCGGGTGGGGTAAGACTTCCCATTCACTGTTTTCCAAATAGTTCTTAACCGGAATAGCAACATGGGCCGAGCGTTGTCATGATGGAAAATTATTGCCTCGTGTCTGGTCGCATATTCCGGGCGTTTTTCGGCCACTGCTCTCTTCAAACGGATTAATTGTGTTCGGTAGCGTTGTCCATTGATGGTTTCACCCGGTTTTCGCAGCTCATAATACAGCACACCCATCTGATCCCACCAAATACAGAGCATTACCTTCGCGCCATGGATATTTGGCTTTGCCGTTGATTTGGCTGATTGGCCGGGTTTCACATATGCTTTTTTGCGCTTGCGATGCAAAAATAACTTCCTTTTGTGGCGTTCCAGCAGCATTACGGACCTGCAAAACCGCCTTTCGACGTCTCTCGGCTTGAGTTCATGTGGAACCCAATTTCCTTGCTTTTGAATATATCCAGCTGCTTTTAAATGTTTTGAAATGTCCGCTTGAGTGATACCCAAAGATTCTGCGAGCTCTTCTTGTGTTTGGCAACAATCTTCATAGAGTAATGCTTCCAGTTCTTCATCTTCAAGCTTTTTTGGCTGCCCAGGCCGTTCATCGTCTTCCAAGCCAAAATCACCACTTTTAAATCGTGCAAACCACTTTTGGCACGTTCGCTCAGCTAGCGTATGTTCACCATAAACTTAAACCAAAATACGATGACTTTCGACAGCAGTTTTGTTCATATTAAAGTAATGAAGAAGAGCTCCCCGCAAAAACACTTTTTCAGGCACAATGTCGAACTTTGTGAAAAAAAATTATTGTTGTTTGCGCTTCAAATGAATGACATATACTGAAATGACGTACAATGACAGTAGCTTTCCAACGCATGTTCCAATTGAATAATACAAGTTACGCCATCTGTTAGCAACCGTTAAGTTATAGACTCAATATTAAATTTATTTTGTGACCCATTTGCCTGAATAAAATAGTGGTTTGCAATAACTTCCGTTGTTCGCAGGCGGAAAAGTCATACATAAAAATCGTAGACAATGAAGAGAGGACAAAAGTTTTGATAAAAAAAGGTAACCTAAAAGTTAAAAATTCCGATTTAAACGCATTTTTCCAGCGATTTTTCAAAATGTTAGCCATAATTTTGGCTTGCGGTTATCGAACTCGACGAAATCTTAGAATTTTATGCACACTGAAATGTGTACAACAGTTTCTTAAGGTGAGTCCATTAGAAAGCTACGGCCTTTTAACTAAGAAATTTTACCTCGAAATTAAAGGTTCCTTACAATTAAGTAATATAGTAAATTATAAATATTGTTCTAATATATATTAAGTTATATGGAAATACAATAATTTCAGAATCTAGGTTAATTTTACATTACTTAAACTTAAACTAACATTAATAAATCCGAATAAGCTTAATGCATATTTCTAATATAAAATACAATTTTAACGTAACTCCTTAGCATATTGTATGCATGTATATTTCTCAAATTAGAGTTACAACATTACTCGTATATGTACTTAAATTATATGAACTTTAAGTTGATTCTTTTACGTCTTGATTTTACGTTATACAAATTATTGTTCATAGGGATTGTAAAAGGTAGTTCCTAGTTGCAAAATATACTTACGAGTATGCTTTATATTTTTTTATGTTTGGTGCTCTTTACTCATATATGTATAATGTATATATATCACACTGTTTTCCTTTAACCGTGTATTAACTGGTATGAATAATACACTCATTTTTATTGGTATTAAGAATTTTAAATTTGCGCCTTATGAACCTTGCGTCCCCTAGTTGTGACAATAGTAACCTTATTGTTCTTTGCCACAACTTCTTGATAGTAGAGGGGTTTGTGCTTTCCCTGAATTTTCCTATGAGAGGTGTAATTTATCTCCCCCTTCTTAAATTTTTTAGGTGGCGATTTCTTCTTATTAAAACGTTAATTTCTTTTCTTTTTTATTGTTCAAAATTTTCTTCCTTAGCTCATGGTTAGATTTTATCCGTAAGTTTCCCATATTTTGGAAATTAATCCTACTACTTTTGTTGAAGAAAATACCGAACGGCTTCCGTTGCGTTACAGAAGGTATAGTGTTGTTATACCTGTCGACGGAGATGTTCAATAATTCCCTCAATTTCAGATATTTATATTCAGCTTTCAGGCGTATATACTCGTAGATTTCCAAAATTGTAGAATGAAATCTCTCAACCTGTCTGTTAACTTCACTACGACCAACAAGTGTTTGATACATTTCAATACCTAACATATTTATAAAGTTAACCATGTTCGAACTAAGCTACTCTCATTATCGGTGACTATGACTCTGGGGACGGTGAGGTAATGTAATAATTTTATTACCCTATCCCTGAGATGAAACGAAGATTTGTTTCTTATATGAAAAAGTCTCACGAATTTTATTAGCGAGACAAAAGTTGCGGGACTTAGCATATCGCGTCCCAAGGCTGTTAATATTTTGAAAGTAATGTCTTTCGAGAAATTGTTTGTTATTCTCTCGAGCGTTTCTGCGGGCTCTTTTCTGCTCTTTGTTTATCAGATCCCTCACTCGATCTTCATTCACCACGTCCTCTACAACTCTTTGGGTTGACCTGATTTTGTAGTCGATGAAATTCTCAAGATACACCTCTTGCAATAATTGAATGCAGCACTCGGGAAACTTAATGCCATTTACAGTACCAAGCTTGAGTCTTGCCTTAAGGATCTCTGCCAGGTTCCTCGAGGATACTAAGACCCTTAGCGATTCTAATCACCAATTGGTTTCGAAAGACATTCGGTGGTGCTTCAACGTGCGGAATAAGATCCTATGAGTCATGTTGCACTATGCATTTTCTCGGTAGCCAAGCACTTGGAATTTGTGTCTTCATTGGTAGCTTCCGTATAGAATCTCTGCGAATGAGTGGTTTTTGTGGAAGAATTACTATGTAATACATTTACTAGGTACTTTGTAGTAGTATTTTAGGGTTACTTGCGTGGTTAATAGTAGTAACCCGCCAGGGTGAGATAAGATGAAAGAGTTCTCACTTAAAAGCAGCGGTTGGCATGCATGCGGATGCACGGCAATTAGCTCGTCTTACGGGGGTACGTGATGCTTGATCATGCCAAGAGGTGTAAATATTGTCACCTATGAATGGTGAAGGGAAGATAGAAAAAGGACTTTGTTCCTTGCATACCAAAGGATATCGCACGTTTTGGATGTGCGTAATAAGGCTATTGTCAAATATGGTTTAAAACTTGGGTGGAGTAAAAATGCTAAAGAGGTAATGTAAAGTACTGGTATCTTGTCTTAATTATGTATTCGGTGTATTGACATGAGGAGAAAGCTGGCCTACAGACTAGGTTTGTATGAACGAGCTGTCATTTTCACCTTGGGATCTCGCAGGATAAACCGAAGAGATTTTCCTTCTTCTTGAGCACAAATCGTATTGCACGTTTCAACAAAAAAAAGAAATGTTAATGCATGGTTACACGGAAACTATGAGCATTGTATTTCAAATAATGTAATTCACATGAGATTTCAGATCAGCTTGGTAAAAATACATACGATACGCTTAATTTGATAGGTATGTGCATGTACGTTTGTACATGTGACGAGTTTAAATAAGATTGAGTAATACGGAAGTTAGAATATATAGTACAAATGAATGTAGGTAATAATTTAGATATAAGTAGAATATAGATATAAGTAAGTTACAAGTTACAATATACATTTTTTAAAAGCCAAAGAATAAATTTTTGTAAACCAAATTGGTACTCACGGTTTTTGATCTCGATGGTAATTGCAGCGTCGAAATTTTTGCACAAATCCCTGCTTTCTGCTTTCATTGGTTGATTGTGTAATTAGTTACTGAATATTTAAATCTATTCTTGGGCTTTAAGATTAAATATAATAAGGTAATTTTTACGTTAAACAATTTTACAGGTCTTTCTTAAGTTTTTTTTGTTTTTCTAACATTTCATTTCTGGTTTAAATTTAATTAAATCAAAGTAAGTAGTAGATAATTTTAATAATGAATGTATGATAGTACGTTCTTAAGACAAGTTTGGTTAGGTTAATCTAGGTTAAGTTTTAAACAGGTCACGTGAATAGATAGGTGATACAAAAATATTATATAACTTGGAAGATTAAATTGACGTAGCTAGCATTTTATGAATCGATTGAATCATAATTATTCGTAATAAAAAACAATATAGGAGGTACTTAGCACTATGGATACACTGAATTGGTTTTTGATTTGATCACTTGATCCAGCTGAATTTTACATTAGAAAATATTAGGTGCACATACTCGTACATATGTATGTATTGACTTAGTTCGAGTGGTTTTTACAGCTGGACTTAGGTCTTTTCTTCTGTGATACGCTGCTTGAATATTTCTCAGTACCGATGTGAGTAACTCCATATATATGTATGTCTGATACTTTCGATGCGATCTGTTAGGATAGGTACGTTCTTTGTTTTTTTGTATGTGTTATAAAAAAATCCTGCGGATGCCTTGGTAAAGCTTGGTCTATATGTTCCGTTATTTATGGCCACTAGGTAACTGTATCCTAATGTGACACAAATGTACCGCATGAACTGCTTTACCAATAGCCATCCGCAGTTTTCTATAGAAATAACGTAATCTTATTAATTTTGTGATTAATGAAGGGGATTCACGTTTTTACCTGATTGATTTCTTTTCCACAGATTTTGATTTTTTTTACTTTCTGAGCACTTTCTCACATATAGAACGATACGAAGTATGGAATATACTTCTAAAAAAAATGTGGTATAAAAAAAAAAAAATCGAGAAGCACTCTCAATCCAACACTTACGATCTTATGTTCGATCCGTGGTGATAAGACGTGCACTGAATTAGAAAAGAGCGCAAGCACACAGGTCTTGGCTTAAATACTCCATTTTCTGTACTAAAATCTAAGCTCAATGGAGACTGCGTTAACATGTCAACGCTTTTGCATATTCTAAGCAACATGTTGTTGGAAAAGTGACGTACTGGGTTCTTTGTTGTTAAGAGGCTTTAAAACACATTTAAATGGATGCACGCCACAACTTCGTCTAGTTAATTATTAGTAGGAAGCCTTGAAATGACATCCGCAACAACATTCAACTTACCTGGCCACTATTCTGGCCTTCAAACGCTTTAATTTAGCATTACAATTCCTAATACCCAATACGAAGGTAAGAGGTTGGTGATCAGTATAAATGCGAATTTTCCTTACGCCATATAGGTAAGTGCGGAAATTATCCAAGGATCTTTCTCATTTGTGGCATAGTTCTCCTCCATCTTGTTAAGTGATCGTGAGATATAAACAATAGGTTTGTTTTTACCCAACTCACCTTATGATAACACGGCTCCGATTGCTGTATTTGTCGCATCAGGGAAATCTGGTGGAAATCTCAGGTTAAGTCTAGAGTCGTAAAATAACGCGCTTTCCCAACACTGGCCAGAGTAGATGTTGTATCCGGTATAGGGTAAACGTCTGCAATCGTTACACTATTTACACTCTTATAGTCAATGACAATCCTATATTTCTTTTCACCTTCTGCGCCTAGTTTTTTTAGATCTACCCTGATTAGTGAATTATAGGGGCTTCTGGAAGGTCTGATTATTCTCTCTTCCAAAAGCTTAGTTATCTCATTTTCTACCACTGATCTAAGGCAAGCTGGGTACGGATAACTCTTGATTTGAATTGGTTCATCCGTTTTGGTCCTGATCTCAGCTTGGACTGTGGTGTCAATAACTTCTTTGGCATTGATCGGACCAAATAACTCGCTATACTTTACCACTAGCTTCCGCAGCTCCTGTCTAACATAGCTTGAAAAGCTGTCGTTTAAAACAAGATTGACTTCTACTGATAATTTCTATTTTAAAACTAATTTGATACCTGGTTTAAGGGTAAAAATGCTATTTTTCCTGTTAATAACGGCCTCGAGTTCTTTCAACGTGTCATCGCCAATGATGCCATCGAGTCCCGGTAAAACGTAAAATTTCACCCAGATGCTATTTCCGAATTTCGCAGAAAATCTTCCTGAAACATATTCTGAAATTTTAATCCTTCCGGCATCCGAATGAACAAAAAATGTCTTTTTTAGTGGCACAGCGGGCTGTTTAATTTTGGAGCTTATGCAATTTTTGTTGGCCCCCGTATCAACAAGAAATTTCGGCACGACTCCGTCCCTCGTTACATATGATACGTTGGATGGATCCACCGCAGCTTCACCACGGTTTTCTCCCTGAGAAAAATCAATCTCCACATGATACAACCGTTGATGTTTATTGGAATAGTTTTCTGACTTAGCACTTCGCTTGGAATCACCGAAGGGCTTAGATCGACTGGTGTAATCAACTTGGCGGGTTGGATGCTTCGGTCCACTTCCATTTTCTCATGAGAGTTTGGTCCGGGTCTTGGTGGAGAACCTTCATGGCGGAACGAAGAGTCCCGATTGAACTGCCTTTATGTTTCGGGATGATTTTCCGGGTGTCTTCTTTCTGGCAGTGACGGCCTTATCTCCGCACTCCTGAAGGATTGATTTACAGGTCCCGTAATTAGATTTGATTCACTACTGGAATGGATAGCATTACTCCTATTATTTAAATTCTGCATTTCTTAGCAAGCGGAGTACGCCTCGGGAAAAGTTTTTGGTCTCTGTATCATCAATATTTTCGATATGTTGCCGTTAAGGCTGCGTGTTATGTTTCAACTAACGCTTTAATCGTTCCTTCTCCGAATGTTTCAGTTTTAAACTTGTTGGCCATCAGTGATAATTGGCGATTAATATCTGCGTAGAACTCGTCTAGCCTGCTACCCCTTTGGTTGAGTTGATTGAGCTGATGCTCCAAGGTCCTCATGTCTCTCTTATCTGCATAGTGCAGAGAGAGGCATTGTTTTATTTCGAGTCGGACAATTTTTCCTAATTTTTTTAATTTTATGGCTAGAGCACCTCTCTTTTACTTTCACCCTTTTTTTGTTTTTTAGAGCACACAAACAACACAAGAAGCTTTCACTTTATGTCGCTTAAAAATGGATTATTATTTTATATATGTATATTTCTGTAGTATTTTATAATAATAATAACAGTTCAATTCTGTTTACAAACTTATATTTTTTAAAGTTTAGTAAAGTTTAGATAAGAGAGGGAAAGAAAAGAGGAAAATATTAGAAAAAAAAGCAAACCGGACGGAATTTTACTAAGATATCGGTCTTAGAAGTTTCGTGTTGTTCCCTTTTGGGAGTCACCGTTGAGATCGGGAATGACCTACTCATGGCACGAAACACTTCACAATTGATTCACTTATTTGATCGATCTCCGTGCATGTTCTCATGGTTATACCGGAATTAGTTACTTCAGAGTTAGAATTGTAAACCGTGTTCCCATAGTAACGGCCACGTACAATCAAATAGAGCATATTAACTATTCTGTCCTGTATGAAGGGACCCGTAACTATCGAATCATGAAAGAAATGTATCAACTTGTAGACCGGTTCCTGCTCGGGCGCCAGTTAAATTATCCTGTAGGGAACGGTGAGGACTTAATCCTCACGTTGAAATAAAAAACGGAAGTTATATGTAATATAGATTTATTTAGCAATGTCAAGCGTGTTCTTAACTACAATAACTCAAATAATTATTTCTAACTTATCGTCTACTTCATATATTCGCGTGCAAGGGTAATTGCTGACGGAGCTCTTCTCCTTTACCCCGAAGGGGGAAACCTGCAAACAATACTGTTGAGGGGGCTATAACCGTTGACTGATCCGGAGGAGCTCCTTGCACTACTGAAAGAGAAGGAGTGCGAAGAGCTCAAAATCGTGGGGGTTAAGCCGTTTGCCACGACTAGAGCTAAAAGGGAGAAGCGGAAACTACCGTTCTTCCTGGTTCAGCTAAGTCCCAACAGCAAACTGGATGGTCTAAAGAGCATAAAAGTCCTAGACTACAAGGTTGTATACTGGGAAAAATGAAAGAGGAGTGGAAACATTTTACAATGCGTTCGCTGCCAGAAGTTCGATACGTGAAGTGTGGAAAGAACCACAAGTCTGAGGAATGCACTTTAGGTAAGGACGGTGTGTCAGAAAAAAGCCAACTCTCTTGTGCCTAATGCAGGAAAACGGGACACACCGCAAATTATAGCGATTGTGCCAAATTCCAATACATCAAAAGAGTAAATCTGGCCCGGCAGCAGAAAGTGGAAGTTATACGTGCACCCGTGCATTTATAAACACCAGCCGTTACTCCCCACGTTACCTAAGCCCAAATAGCGGCAGGTAGGGGAAATACGGTATAACCAGCAGAGGTAGCTTCTCAGGCCCTAGCGTCTAGAGCACCGGAACCTGTACCTGACATGCTGGCTATCTTGCTCTCTACTCAGAGGCAGATGACTTAGCTTCAGCGTCAAATACAGGAACAGGCTACGCGGGTAGATCAAATATACTCGCTGCTGCCGGGCCTAACGTACCTTCAGTCGTTAAGGGTACGTACATGGCGGAGAAGACCCTGAAGGTCCTTGCAATGAATGTTAATTCACTGATAAGGTTCGAACGAAGAGCCGCACTGGTTAGCGAAACTAAGCTTACCAAAAGATACAAAATGAGATACAGAAGATATGAAATATTACGAAGAAACCGACCCAATTCCAGTCAAGGAGGAGGTGTTGCGATCTTTGTAAGAAAGGGACTGCGTTTCAAAAGAGTATACAGTCGTGTGGTACGTAGGTTTCAGGTGCTGGAAGCATGCGTCATGTACATTCCTCTCCGTGGAAAACGGTTGTACATGGTGCCTGTCTATGCAGCTAAGACCAATCCACCTTATTCATCTTAGGGCTCGAGACACTTTTTCAATTCCTGAAACTGGAATTGGAAGACAACTATTTTATTATCGGCGGAGTTTTCAACGCCAAACATAGAGATTGGGGAAATAACATAATACACCAAATACTAGAGGGAACCTACTATTCAATTGGTGGGGTCAGCACAGTATAATATATCGACTGGGGACGGGACCGATAGCCCGTCGTTTCCCAAACATGGGTCCTATTTGGATCTCCAGCTGTTCGACTCACGAATACAACTGCCGTGCACTAACCAACAAACTACAAACTGTCTACGCACTTTCGTGTATGACGGTGACCATTGCGGTTTCTTCACCGAAATAACTGTTCCCAACAAAACAGCGGAATTGGAAGAGTTTGTTCAAAGCCATTCCTACAATTATAGTAGGGTGCGTTGGACACACTTCTCAAGAATACTGACATGAGCACTGTCCTCGAATTCGCTCTACGCGCTGTCCAACAGAAATCTGTCAAACGAGGAAATTGACAGGTATCTAAGACTAATGGACGATACAATCAAACGAACAATGAATAAAACGATACTTCGGTATAAACACACTGGCGACGAAGACTCATTCCCCAACGCAACTATTGACGCACTGCACCGACATAAAAGTAGACTGCTGTCAAGACTAAAAACCTTGTACAGACTGTTTACTGGCAGACATAACCCGGTGATCATGACATTGAGGTCGTCGATATTAATAAAGAAAAATTACAGAAATTCTGTAAGCTTGTGTTGGAACAATAAAATTCGGGCTGTAAACACCAGCAACCCGAATATGTTCCGGCAAATAAATAAAATATTTCGGAGGAAAGATCAAAACGACCTTCCATGTCTTAAAATCGCCCGACCGGCGAACAACGAACAAATACTTATAGCAGCAATCATAGATCCGAGAAGGTAGAGGCTACAGGAGCTATATGTATCACGAGAGAGTTCGTTTTGACGGCTATATTCCTCCAGAAGCGTTCCTCTATCTAGATAGTAAAGGTCTGACAGGACAGATTAGCGGTGCCGCTAATCTTCGACGTTTCAACTCAACTACGACAGAGACGTCGCACATGGCAGTGCGGAGCGCCTCCAGTTCAGAACGTACCTGGATTTTTAAAGTAAACCTCCTGCCGTAAGACTTAATGTTTACGAGGTGCCCATACACCCATAGGGAGCAAGGATACGCCTTGCCATCGCTAAATACTCGCTTTATATTTATTAATACTTCGCTTATATTTTATACCAAAGCAGAAGTTGTGTTGGAGGCACAAGTCCCACCCTTGATATGGGTCGAGGCCGACCTAAAACCTCTTGCTGCTCTTAGGGTCGCAGCACCCAGTACTTTATTTGCTACTCTACAATGGGCAAAACCAAGGAATACCCGTACCCGCGATTTGGGTTTAAACCACAGCCACCATGACGCTCCCACAAGGGGACCTACCTGTAACAAGTCAAGCCCGGACCGAAATCCGGGGGGCTCCTGACTCCCATGGTACCGTGATTTAAGTCCTGGTATGGACTACCGGTAGTCAAGCCGCCAACAAGACCTATGACCGGCAACTTGTAACTGGTCAAATCGTAGCATCCTATTCATGCTATAAATCTGAGGATGTTTTCGATAAGACCAGTTATAGAATAATCTACCCCCCCGCTTTTTATTAGACAACGTCATTGATGGGCGAAGCCTTGATAATTGGGCGGGGGCCTCGTCTCCAGTTCAGTAGGACGGTAGGGAGTCGCGACAGGAGTGATGTTGCTCAGCAGCACCAGCAATTTTGGTGGCTTAATGAAGGGGAGGATGCTTCGCCGTCGAGCTCCTCGAGTGAGAGGTAGCTTCATGTGAAGCAAGGTAGGCCAGCCTAATTTTTTTTAGCAATGGCCGGCTTACATAGTTTTAGGTAGGTTTAAGATAGATTTTAAGAAAAAAAATATATAAAAACAAAAAATTACAAAAAAAATATACATATATGGTACTCGTATATGTACATATGTACATACTACACCCTGAATGACTCGAACTGCAACCAACTTCAGACTGCTATAATTTCCAAACCGTTCATGACAGTGAGCTCAAATTTTGACACATGACAGATAATTTATTATTTACAAGCCTTTTAAACGATTTGCGTCTCAGTTGTGTTGAAAAATTTTTATCCGCGATGGAATTCAAACGTGATAGTGTGATTGCTTTATATTTGGCTGGGAAACCACAAGTAGCTATCGTTTAGAGCCCTCAGCACCTCAACGTGAATAAATCATTTATGCTTCGAACCATAGCTCGTTACCGTGATACTGGCAGCGTTGCAAAACGAAGTGGTTCGGAAAGTGAAGGCTCGGAAAGTGAAGGCTCGAAAAGTGAAGGCTCGAATTGATCAGCTCAACATATCGTTGGAACGAATGCAACACATATTGAAAAATGAGCTTGGGCTCAAGCCATTGAAGTTCCGAAAAGCATACGATCTTACACCGCAACAGAAAAAAGTTAGAGTCGAAAGAGCGAAGGAATTGCTACGCTTGCACGAAAGTGGTGAGTTGCCGAATTTGTTTTTTTCCGATGAGTCGCCATTTGTTATCGAGCAATATTTCAACAAACAAAATGACCGAGTTTACTTGCCAGAGAGGTCCTTCCAAAATTTACACCTTTGGACGGCCACCAGAAAGCAGGCAGCACCGATGGTGATGGTTTGTGCCGCCATAACCGCTCTCCTCTCGTATTTTTGGACCGTGGCGCCAAAATTAATGCGATCGTATACCGTGAAACTGTCTTAGAGGCAATATTGAAGCCTTGGGCAAACAATCATTCCGGTCGGAGACCGCGGACATTTCAACAAGACTCGGCTCCGTCTCACAAAGCGCGCGTCAACCAAGATTGGTTAAAAAACTATGTTCCACAGTTCATTTGTTCGACACAATGGATTGCAAATTCTCCAAATGCAAATCCGTTGGGGTATTTTGAAGGCGAAGGTTGGCACTAAAAAATACCAAAGTTTGGACCACCTCAAACAAGGACTTCGCCGGGAATGGGCCAAAATACCGCAGAGCCACTTGCGTGCAGCGTGCGATGCTCTCTTCGGCCGTCTCAAGGCCATTATTCGCGCCAAAGGTGGAGATATTGAAAACTATTGATAAAATTTGAAAGTTGATGTATTTTCCAACATTTTTTGATTTGGCACAATAAATTTTATCAAAAAATAAAAAAAATCATAGCATTTTAAAAAGTTGGAGTTAGAGTCATTCAACCTGTCTATGTATATATTAAGTATATACGTATCGTATATATATATATATATATATATATGTATGTACGTATTAGATGTACGTAGGTTAAGTAGATTAAGATTTATTTTTTAAGTAGTCTGTAAGTCTTAGTTTTAAGTTTTTATACAATAATACAATTAAAACAGTCCGTATTCTAAGTTTTTGCTTAAATTTATTTTCTTAGTTTTAGTTTTAACACATAAATATAAAAATAAATATGGATTGTAATGTACTGATACGTCGAAAGGCTTAGTTTAAGTGTCAGGTTTAACTTAGAGTGCCCGCATGGGGCTAGTAAGTTAGTATAAGATTATTTGTAAGTTATTTAAGCTAATTTTTAAACATTCTTTTGTATAGCATGTAAGAGTAAATTAATTTAGAAAATAAAAATGCATTTAAACTGAACTGAACTGACATTTAATGGGGAGACTAAATTCTTGGTGGAAGTTGTCTTGTTGTTGATTTCTAGCCAACTACTCATCTTATTTGATTTTTGTTAACTGAAAAGATGAATGTCTTTCGGGCGAGACTGGGATTCGAAGACCGAACCTTCCGATTTGGAAGCGAGTTTACTACCACTTATGCCACGGCCACCCACGGCCACCCACGGCGTTTCCGTAACTGATTGCTTTTTTTTAATACAACTTTTCAAAGGTTTTAGTCATTGAGCAATAGCGGTACGCACCGTATCCATGGATGTTGATGACGCTTCTGCTTCGAATGATTTTTGTGGCTTTCTAAATTTCTGTGAGGAGTCTTGGAGGTCATGTTCTCTAGTTCTGATCACAAACAGTAATGCAGTGTATTCAAATCTGGACTTCTCGTTGGCCAATGTTCCGCTCCTATAAAACCAGGAACACTGACGCCAGCAGAGTCTTTTTGAAATATTTATCTTTCTTCGTTGAAAAGAAGATTGGTTAAACCCTTCCCAACACCCTTAGCACATCTTCTTGGTAAACTTTTGCACCCATTTTCACTGAAATGAGGGGATGTGACACCTTGGTGAGATACTAACCATCAAATCATTATGGAAGCACGATGATGGCCACGTTGAACCCTTGGAACAGCTATGTTCACTTCCTTTGATGTCGTAGCAGAAATCGTTTTGTTTGTTGAAAACTTCTTCCACAGTAAGGATTTTCTCATCAGTAAACAAAATACTTTCGTGGCTATTAACCTCATGCCACTGCAAAAGTTTTCGCATCTATTCAGCCTAATTTTTAACAATTGACGAGTTAAGAGATATCCCGTTGGTCCACAATAGGCTTTTATGTGAAGATCATCCCGAATCGTTCCTGATATGGATCTGGTAGATATCTCCAGTTCTCTGCTTCCGAAAGGGATTTCTGCGAGTTCGTTCAAGCACGGCTTTTAGTACAGCACTTGTACGGAAAACGCGTGAATCAATGCATGTGGTTTGAGAAAACAGTAAACGGCCTTATTCCTTAAAACGTTCTTGAAATTGTGTAACAGAACTTTGCCAGAACTAAGGTAGATGTATAAGTAGAGTCATCGAGTCCGTTCACATCAAGTGTCTAAGAAATTACAGTTTTCTGTCGAACTGCAATTAAGCTCCCCATCACGTCCGGACTGGTGGAAAGTTGAAAACAGCAGAGTACATAAACATATTTGTTCTTCCAGCTGTGACCTAAATATTAGGAATAATAATATAAGACAGAACTAAAGAACAAATAAACGCCAAACACGTAGGCTTTTGCTAGGTCCCCGTTCAGTAACGCTAATTACACAGCTTCTCCGTTTAATACAACCTCATTTTAGCAATGCTCTCCGCTTATTACGTATCCCCGCTAAGTAAAGATCCCAGCAACATTCTCTGTTCCACCTGCCCTTATTAAGTTCAGTTTTGACTGCGTCAGTTGGTATTGTAGTTCATATGGAGAGCCCTACGCCAAACGAACGAGTGTTCCTGACAAAGATATCGCTGTAATTCAGACCACGTATAAAGGTGCAAGACGTTTTATTCTAGTATTAGTGTGATCAGATGTTTTTGAACTTTAAGGTCAAGTGCATTTTATCACCGCTTCCTTTCTGGCAATAATAAACAAATAAACAACCTACTAGACAGTGACTTCTTAAAAAATCATCTCGCACAGTGCTCTGGAACTATTGTACTTTAAGATATTAGACTTTCGAGCTATTTTGCTCATTCTAACTTAGCTAGTTAAAATATTTTGATAGTTGATACTATTTGTCATTCAGCAAACATCAATTCAACTAAAGTACTACCGCATAGTGATGGACGTGGTAAAAAATTGGCTCATAATGTACAGCATGGCACGCATTGATACAATTCCTTGACGTCCTATGCCCCACAACAGGAGGCATAAATTAAGTACGTACCACTTTGATTCAAAAACCCCGGAGCGCTTTAGACATGATACAACAGACAGTACAACTAAATCATCTGCAGATGCCTGTACCAGAGCTCAGAACTCTTTAAAGCGTTAGGCACCGAGTCAACCAACATGCAAGATAGCAGTGAAGACAGGACGCCGCCTTGTGGACAGGGGCTTAATCCCATCACGATATGTTAACCGTTGTCAGTATCCGCAATCATTGTCCGTTCACCATAAGGGCAATTATCCACAAAACTGGCGATTTATTTACGCCATATTGTCTGGACTAGGTACACTTGCTATTAAAAGTTGCTTTGACGGTGAAAATACTGAGCGCATGCTGACATTTGTCGAGTGCACCTTCGAGTTCCTACCAGACTTGAAGCGCAATCTAGCAGGTTTTTTCACATTGGCAGGCATGTTGCATTTTGGACAGAAAATGCATTCGCATCAGTTTTCTGCACATCAATCTGAACCATAGTCTCCATGCTCTTCAACATGAATTAAATCAGACAGATAGGTCTGAAGTTTTTGGCAAGCGTGTAGTCATCTTTCCGATTTTCTATGGAAGTGTTATTAATACCGTTCACCAGGGGCTCTGTACGTATGCCAGTACTAGGCTAGCAGAAAAGGTTCTCTCCAGAGTTACCAACAGCTCGTCCATACTCTCTTGTAATAGCATAACTGGATGTATGCCGTTGGTGCTAGGCGACTTAAAGCCATCAAAGGAAGCAACAGCGTGTTTGGTGGCCTCATATGTCATCATAACCTATGACAACTACCAGCTACAGCTTGTTATGTTACTCAATCCACATGCAGCTTCATTGACAAGAGCTCGCTTATGGGCTGGTGCTGATAATGTAACTTAGGAAGTGAGTCTCTGCTTTCGACTCAGTGTAGGCGCCATCAGGTCTCCTGAGTAATTCCAGTCTGGCTGATTTTCCTCTTGTGAGAACTCTGACTACTGATTGCACCAAGTGTGTTGATCTTTTTTAAAATCTTTATAGGATTCAATCTATTCAATTCAATTGGGTTCCTATATTCGTCTTATTTCGATCTGTCAAGATTCCAGTCTTCCTTCAAATTAGTCTTACTCGTAAGGGGAGATTTGGAAGAGTTTTTCCCGACTGGACACGTTCACTTAAAAATATTTGATGATGACACCGTTCAGATTCCCCTGTTTTGTTTTGTTCTGAGTTTAAGCAGACCACTCTTACAATGTGTCCAGCTGGTGTTCCTCGGATTCCTACTCTTCAACAATATTGTTAACTCTCATCAGATTCTGAGTTCGATGTATAATACCTAGGGTATGCCATAGAAGCCTCCCATAATACCACCATATGGAAATTAGAGTATTCCATGCCTTTGGCGGTGGCAGTAGTACCGAATCAAAGGCAAAATAAGCTGATGCAGTGACGGATTTGTGATATTCTCCCTTCGTTTCGTAGCAAAATTGATTGCAAAATTGCCCAAGTTTAAATGATCTGATGCTTAATTATTGTCACTCTGCTAGTGTGTCACTACTCTGCATTCTTCAAAGATATTTGCTAAAGAATTTTTAGGATATCTATGTAGGTGTAACTCGGATGTGAAATGTAACCTTAATTGTGCGACCGTCTGAATGGCATTAGTCAACTTCTGTGATAATAATGCTGTATCTTTTCATGCAGTCACGCACGTACTCGAACTCCTGCCATATCAATCAGTTGATCCTGAAGCTTCCTGTTATGGCGATCTGCGCTTCTGACTACTGAACTCTTTTTTGAATTCATGCAGATATCTTGATTAATTAAGGATTCTCAATGCTTTCTTTGGTAAGATTTTTGACTCTGTTTCCCCTTCATATTTTAGACCACCATCTGCGGGGTGTATTTTTGTTTTGTTTATTGCAATACCTTATTAATTATGCTAAAAAAAAAGTCTCCAAAACCTACTTACGCCCTTTGACAGATTGCCGATCTTAGCTAACGACAATTTCTTCATATGACTTCTCATTATGCCCACTAAACCATTTTAAACTGGAAAATACAAGTCTAGATGTCACTTGCCTAATGGACTTAAAAGGGTTGAATGATCGTCTTCGTACTAAGAACGAAGTGAAAAAGCTCAAAACAACATCCGCCCCATGTTGCCACGAATGGAATAACAGTGTAAACAAATTGACAAATTATCATACCATTCAAAGCAACTGCAGTCGGTACATGTCCTTTGATACGATTTCAAGTCCATGGTCGGGATTAAAATTATCATAAATTCTCACCTTATTGTTCCCAAAACAGTCACACTAGAGGATGCCCCCCACTGGTCTTATGGTCTACAGGAAGATAACAAGCCTGCGATCCCTTTCCAGAATGCCCTACAAAACAATAAAAATTCAAATGACGACAAATTTAGAGAAATCATTTACAGATTGCATTCCCTCTTCCCCACTATACATACCCATCATCATGTCCATCGTCAAAAATGTATCTAATTAGCCGAATTGAGTATCTCACAACATCAATGGGCTTCAAGCATTCTCAATTACTATCAATCAATGCGCGTTAATCAAACACGGATACCTACCACTCTCTGTCTAAGCTAATGGAACTTCATACATTCAGTATTGTTCAACTATTTGAAAACAAAAATATTTATGCAAATTCGTTTGTCACTCTCGTGGAAACCAACATCATCAGCATTGACAAATCGTTAAATTATAATCACCATTGTGGTCGTTTTCGACGGCAGTGAGACGATCGGTCTGTCGGTCAATCAATCGCTTCGGTAATCCCGGCTATAATAAGTGACATCTGCATGACAAAAAAGGAAAGAAAAAAAACTCGCTAGAAAATTATCGTCATTTACGGATGTGTGGAATCTTTGGCAAGTAACCGGCATCCATACGCCGAATAACTGGTCAGTCAAACACATCATTGTGGCGCTCTAAACTGCTCATTAAGTTGATATTCGACGATAATGTCAGATAACCAATACAAGACCACTTTGCTTTTTCGGAATCCGGATTTCACCAAAATTTTCGAAAAAATCTGACAACCACGACGGGCTATTAGTTAGGGGTCAGATCTGGTCCGCTGGCGCCAATCTTTTAAAGGTGTGAAACTGAATACCTTACCTCATCCATAAATCCCCTCTAAAAAAAGCTTCAGAGATACGGGAACAAGACAGAGTCCAAGCCTGTAGCTTCTCTATATGCAAATTGCTGTTTTTCTGCTGTTTTTTTTTGTGACTAAGCCAGTGTCTCGGCAGTGTTTATGATTAATTAGACAGTTTTCTGCTATTTATCGATTTAAACAACTTCATTAAATCAAAATGGAATTAATTTCATAGGAACCATAAATAACGATTATTTAGATTTGAATATGGGCTCAGGGTTGAGGGATGTGTTGACGTCAACATTTACGAGACGATTGCTACGTGTTACACGGATATGGGACGTGACTACAGGAGCGGACGAACATAAAACAAAAGATTGAGTGGCCTTTCATCCGTCGTCGTCGGTCGGAATTCCTTATGAAAATGTGAATGATATTTGTATAGGTCATCTGTAGTGTTAAATTTTAGGCGTTAGGGCATTTTGTTGACTTTTCTTGTTCCTCGCCAGTGGTGTGACTTGAGGGGCAAGTTCAGTTTAAAATTCGGTCTTCTGTGTCAAGAAATCCATTTCGGCTTCTTTTGTTGTGATGACATGAAATTTAAAAAAAAATGTTTTCTTTTGTTTCTCTTCATATCCGGAGCGAATGAAATCGTCATTACCATCTGATGAAACTGTAAAAGTGATGATGAAGAAATTACCGAATAAATGGAGTGAAGGCTGGTAATTGTTCTTGGGATGAAAAGAACTAATGACTAAATTAAACAGGACACTGATGGTGCCAACGCAATAATGGTTGATATCTACAGTTCAGATTTATTAAAGAGAGTTAAATTTATAACAGGTTTTTCCAATATGTTGAAGCCGATATGGTACCGCACTGCCTCCTTCATAGAGTTTTTCATTATATAACAGAGTTTACCTCAAGCCCTCCCAAAATCCTAGCTCCAATATATAAATCATAGAACACCATTGGAAGTATCTCATGTGATTGGTCTCAAAATGAAGAAACCTTTGAATTGACAATGAATGTAGGCAGGTTGTAGTTTATGATGAGAAATGGAAAAACTACTATTGTAATTAATCAACCGACACCTTAAATTTTATAGAAGGTGAAGCACTGATATTTTACTTTTTTAATATCGCCTTAGAAAGAAGCATGTAAAACTCATTGGCCAACCAAGGAGGCACGATCTCTTTTTAATCTGCGCAATACTAATGTACGCCAGTAAGCTTCCAATAAAACTTTCGTG
This sequence comes from Volucella zonaria, assembly GCA_963966105.1. Classification (NCBI taxonomy): domain Eukaryota; kingdom Metazoa; phylum Arthropoda; class Insecta; order Diptera; family Syrphidae; genus Volucella; species Volucella zonaria. Next base: position 26,670,401 of record OZ014533.1, read on the forward strand.
AGTATTGAGGCGGAAGCGGATGAAATGAATCTGACGCTACACGAGGACAAAACAAAATTTATGCTGTCATCAGAAAAGGACGCACACCATCGACAGCTTGCACAAATCTCTTTTGATCCCGGTCCTGATCTATGGTATACATACAATTAGCGCGTACTCAAGGGGTTATTATACCCTTAAAATGTTAGCACACAGCGCAGGCTAAGGCAATTTAGGGAGGAAGGAAAGAGCGGTACCTATGTGCATTGGTCGTAAATGTTTGCAAGCTAACTATAACGACTAGGAAATATAGAGCTCCAAAGGGCATTGTACAAGGGAGTCATACGGCTTAGGAATGAATCACGATATTTTGGAGTACTTGCAAAAGTGGGCTTGATAGTATACTGATGAGCATTCGTAGCGAGACGCATGCTACTGGCGATTTCTTTGGAGTACTGATGGTGGAAATAGCAATAGAAAAAAGTGAGACACGGGACATTACGTCGCGGTCGGTGTTTGAGGGTGTATATTGTCTAAGTGATATTAGAATCACCTATGAGTTTTATTGCACTGTTTTGAATCGTACCTACCAAGTGCAGAGATGTTGCAGGCGTACCTGACCTATGGCCAGATCATAGGGGATGAAGTATTTCTTACATCGCTTGAGGAAACCTAGCCATTTCGCAGCATCTGTGGCGACATTGAATATATGGTCATTCCAATGTAAGTTGTCATTGACACACATACCGAAAATGGAAAGTTTTTATTATACGAGATTCCTGTAAATCTCGAATATCATAGTTCACTCAGTCGTTAGATAGTATGGATCCTTCAAATCGTACCTTTTCATGGGTCGACCAAGGTTTGAATGTTTCTGAAGCATACCCAAACAAGTTATCCCTTTGTATTAGGGGCATTTTATATCGTTTTGGATTAGTTTTATTTTTAATAATCCTCTCGGTGGCGCATCTAGCTCCAAGGTACTTGCCATACAATCACTTCATTCCGCTATTAAAAACCGATATTTAATGCTTTAGATATTCTGCAAACACTCAAATGAAATCTCGCACCGGGAGTTAAGACAGTTTGTTCAGTGCGCACTATAAAGTAGAGCTGACAAATATCACTCATACTATAAGCTCAGATTAGTTATGGACTTACTGATAAATTTAAAGTAAAAAAATAAGAAGATCAATTTATAAAAAAAAAAGATGGATGGATGTAGAAACTAAGCTACAAATCACTCTCTTACCATCGCAAGTCTGCGGTTTAGGTTTACGAAAATATATTCATTCAGAGATACCTGAGGATAACATTACACAGGTCAAGATTAGCACCTTTTAGACATACAGCTGTTATATTCCAACTGAAATTTTAAAAATGATTTTATATAGATTTGTCCACGCTATAGGCAACTTACCATTTCTGGGGAGGATTGTGCTTTCAGATCTTCTTCGGTACTGAAATGCCTTAACAGAGAAATGAGTGCATCCGATGAGACTACAAACATCTTGGAAATGTCTTCATTCTGCCGCATGCTTGAAATTTTGCACGTATTTTGATATCTATGTATACGAATATTTCTTAAAGTCTTTGTTTTTGATTCCTGAGCTTTTTCTAACAATTCTCCAAGAATTTTAACCTTTTTCTTGCAATTCAAAACATTAAGTATTATTTCATGCTTCGTCATTACCTCCCTATTGACCCAAGTTATAAGAGATTTTACCTCTGATTCTTGAAAAGATCTACTCGAAGTACTTCCGTCATTGGTATTACCGAATCCTTGTTTTAGTCTATCCACATCGACCCCTATCTGATCTTGAAAATGTTTTTGGATCTCTTGTTTTCTCATTTTGCTGCCTCCTTGATTCCGATAGATTCATAAATATCCTATCCCTCCTGTCGAAGTATACGAAGGCTGTCTGAAAAGTTTCCGTAACGTAACGTAAAGCGGCACTCGTCAATAAAAACTAGTGAATGCTAGTTGTGCATCTTTTGACAGTTATTTACCGAAGTTTCAGTCATTTTGGATGCACACTTTTTAGTTGACAGTCCTTTGAGTGACTCAATGTGAGTGTTTTTTGTGAAAATGGAAAAAATTGAGGATCGAGCTGTTATTAAATTCTTGTTTTTGAAAGGCAATACGTCTACGCAAATCAAAAATGGGTTGGACTCTGTGTATGGGGACTCTGCACCATCATTTACCACAGTGAAATTTTGGGCAGCTGAATTTAAACGTGGCCGTAAGAGCTTGGGAGATGATGAACGTTCGGGACGTCCAAAAACTGCAATCACTGACGATAGCATTGCTAAACTTCACCAAATGGTGTTGGACGACCGCCGAATTAAAGTGAGAGAGATAGTAGAGGTTATGAAAATGTCCAAAGAACGTGTTTGTTACATATTAAATCAAGACTTAGGCATGGGAAAGCTGTCCACGCGTTGGGTGCCGCATTTGCTTACATTAGACCAAAAACATGTTCGAATGAACATTTCCAACGCTCTGTTGGCGCAGTTTTGGCGCCGTTTAATTATTGTAGATGAAACTTGGATACACCATTATACGGCCGAAACAAACATTCAGTCAAAACAGTGGACTGCAAAGGGCGAGCCGGCTTCAAAAAAAGCAAAAACTGTTTTTTCGGCTGGGAAAGTGATGGCGACTGTTTTTTGGGATAGTAAAGGAGTTATCTTAATCGATTATCTACGAAAAGGAAAAACCATTACAGGAGCATACTACGCATCATTACTTGCCAAGCTGAAGGTAGAAATTGCGGAAAAACGGCCACATTTGCAGAAAAAGAAAATCCTGTTTCACTAAGATAACGTGCCGTCTCACACCTCAGCGGTTGCATGGCGGAAATCCATGAATTACGGTTTGAATTGCTTGACCATCCGCCTTATTCACCTGATTTAGCCCCAAGCGACTTCGTTTTGTTCCCTCGTCTAAAAACTGCGCTCGGAGAACAGAGATTTTCGTCAAATGAGGAGGCAATCACCTTCGTGAACAATTATTTTGCAGAGAAAAACGCCAGGTACTATTTGTACGGGTTAGAGAGATGGGAGCATAGCTGAGAGAAGTGTGTAGAGTTACAAGGACACTATGTAGAAAAATAAAAAATAAAAATTTGAGAAAAAGTGTCTTGTATCATTGTTCGGTCGGAAACTTTTCAGATAACCCTCGTATACGCAAGTTTTAAAATAAATTCCATGCATCTTATTGGTACTGATAGGTACCAATAGGTAGGAACACTCGCTGTTAGCTTCCATTAGTGTTCGAAACAAAATTCCTTTATTTATATATTTAATTATTTGATTGAATTGAATTTTACATTTTACATATATTTACAAAGCTTTTACTTACAATTGTCTTCCGTACATCTTTATTTTTAAAGGAATAAGGATTTAACATAAATCTATGTAAATTTTAAATGTAGAATGCGCAGCAGCTATCCTGACTAGGCGCGTGGTCTCAAGGCGAAAGAAAGTATAAAGCCGGATGTACTCAGACATGCATGGCGGCTGTTTTGTTAAGTTTAATAGTGGGTTAATTCAGGGCCGGAAGGTTCGTACCTTAGCTTAACGCATTGTCGGCATAGCCAATACTCCCCGCCTATAGGACCTTCCGCGGATTGACGCCTTCTGGAACCTTGACATCTAAAGTGGCCAACTTTACAACAGGCCGTTCGTACACTCCGGCTTGCGTTAAGACGAAAGCACTCCGCACTTGACCGTCCTTAGAAATCCTGGTTTGTATCACCCGACCTTTTGGACAGCAGTTTCTTGGGCTGTTTGGGTCCACAATTAGGACAATATCACCCAACCACCCTCTATAGGCTTCGCTAGTTTAAACCACTTGGTACGACGAGCGATTGTTGGCAGATACTCTTTTACCCAGCGCTTCCAGAAGCGTTCCGCGAACTGATGTGAGGCTAGCCAATTTGTTCTCAGCACCTTAATGTCATCGTCGAATACCGCTAGTGGTTTAGAACCACTCGAGGATCCCAACAGAAAATGATTAGGTGTCAGCGCCTGCTCGTTTTCATTGTCGATGATGATGTACGTCAAAGAGTGAGACTTGATAATGTTCTGATGATGATGGATTGTGAGTTGACATTACCTGGTACAGCACGTTTTTACAGATCTCACCCGCCTTTGCCAGCTTCCTCCCATATGCGGCAATCCTGGGGGAATGAATTTCCATTTGGTAGCGGCGGAAGTAAAGGCCTCTATAAGCTTATCCTTGTTGACGTTCTTGAAGGCTTCGCTTAGCTTTCGTTCAGCTCCATTGAAATTGGTGCCGTTGTCACTATATATTTCAATGGGTGTTCCGCGACGGCCGATGAAATTTCGAAGAGCCATGATACATGGGTCTGACGACAGTGAATGTGCCACCTCGATATGAACCGCTCGTGTAGTTAAACAGGTTACAAGCACGTCCCACCTTTTAATCATTCTTCGGAGGATGAAAACGTCCATTGGACCAAAATAGTCAACTCCGACAAACGAAAACGGTCGACAAAACGAAGCAAGCCGTGCGGGAGGGAGCTGTGCCATTATGGGATGCAGTGGCTTAACCCTGCGTTTTAATATTCTCGCACATATTTTTGGCATGAAGGATTCTGCCATTTGCCCTGATAATACCTTTTTCGTCTAGGAATGGACAGAGATTATACAGCCCACTTGAAGTGTCTACAAGTCTCTTGGCTCGCAAGTCTGCGAGTTCTTCAGCGTATGCACTAGCTTTTACTTCTTGCAGGATTGAGGTTAATGCCAGTTGGAGCTCTTCCTGAGACAAGGGACCACCTGTCCTAGGCGTTTGAAGTCTCCGGCAACGTACGTAGTTGTGTATGAGGCGGTAAATCCATGCGGTATTTCTCATTAAGTAATCGATTCAAGCTAGAGCTTTTATGAAATCTGAAGATGTTTTCTAGAGTAGAAACATGAACATTGATGAAATGCCCCTTAAGTTCTTCTTTGGTGACTTCTTCCCGGGATTCTTGGGGCCAGTTGTCCTGATGAAGGTTTAGGAAATCCGGTCCTCTGAACCATCGGCTCGATGCTTTAAATTCGGGAAACTTTTGCCATTTTGTGCCTTCGTCAGCTATGTTCGCCTTAGTGGGTACCCACCGCCACTCCGATAATTCTGTAAGATCTAGGATCTCGCTGACTCTAAACACCACAAATTGTCGATAGTTTCGGTGATCTGATCAGATCCAGCTCAGGAAGTTCTTAGAATCCGACCAGAAAAATCGTTTGGAGAATTTAATTGTATAAGACTCCACTATGCACTTTTCGAGCCGGGCGCCTAGAAGCCCCGATTTCAATTCAAGATATGAAGTTGGTGTTCACAATTGTTAGCAAGACGGTTAATGACGTAGCATCTGGGGATTTCAAAGGTTTCCATCAGTGGCAAGTATTTCACCCATTTCAGCCATTTATTGTATTCAGGGTCGTTAATTTCTTCTTCCCAATCGACCTTGGAGCCCCAGATTTCCTGTAATGGAATCTTAACGAACATCAGAAAGTGTGCTATTAGGCCCAAGGGGTCGAAAATCGTCATTAAAATTCTAAGAACATCGCGCTGATGAACGTAGTGGATCTCCTAAGCAAGCTGAATGGCTTCCTCCTCTGAGGCAACGCTATCCATTAAATCATCAACGTAGTGATTTTCTTTGATGGAGCCAACGGCTCTGGGAAATGATTTAGAAAATTCATAGGCGTTCTTGTTTTTGACGAATTGTGCACAACAAGGCGAGCACGTTGCTCCAAAAGTCATTACGTTCATCACGTATACCTCCGGGTACTGCTCATCGCCCCTACTCCATAAGAATCTTTGAAAATCGCGATCTTCCTTGCGTAAACTTGGTGAAACATTTCCATAATGTCTCCGCGGATAGCTATTAGATTCTCTCTGAACTTGTAGATTGCAGATGTTAATGACGTTAATTGGTCTGGACCTTTCAATAGCATGGAGTTCAGTGAAACACCTTGCACCGTAGCTGCTGCGTCCCACATGGTCCAGGTTTGTTGGGACTCTGTACCGGAAATATTGGCAGGTACCAACAACGATGACTTCCTTTTGCGACCTCCTTAGACGTGAGCTTTCTTGCGTAACCCTTGGATATGTACTCTTGTATTCTATTGCTAAGCGCGTCGCCCAACAGCGACTCTCTCCTTATTCGCTTGTGAAGACATGCTAGTTTTCTCTTGGCCATAGGTAGGCTGTCGGGTAAATGGATTTGGTCACTCTTCCACAGGAGCGAGGTTTCAAAGCGTCCTTGGCTACGTTGCGTGTGAGTGGTCAGCAGCTTTAAGGCGCGACTGTCCTCTGTTAATAGTACACTCTCTTCGGGATTCGAAGTCCCAAAACTGTCACTGCTAATAAAATCTTTAACCAATTTTTGAAGGTCCGCAGAGTGACACTCGCAAAGGTGAAGGCTGTGAGGTCCGTAGTCGCTTGCTACTTTGAAACCCCGTTCGTTATAGGTGCCATGTACGATCCACCCTAAGCATATTTTGGTAGCGACTGGTTCCTTTGTACTACCCTCCTTGTATCGTAGTGGAAGACTCAGCTTCTCATAGTTAAGCCCTATGATTCGTCGAGGAACAGCGGAATCATATGACTGGATGGGTAACCCTCTGAGATGCTCGTACTCCTGTTGAAACTCTTTTAAACGAATTGATTGAACTGGCAGTCTGTCTGCGGGTGTCCCCGGTCCATTTTATACACAACGGTTGGGAAATTCCATCAGCGTTGAGTGCCTTTGCTATTTCCTCATCTATTAACGATAAAGATGACCCGTCATCTAGGAACGCAAATGTTTGAAGTGGAAGGTCCTTGTTGTACAAAATTATAGGCACGACGCGGAATAAGATCATCTTCGAATTGTGGCTGTGAGTGTTGCGATGTGTTTGTGTATGCAATGATGCTTATACGTGCATCCGTGTTTCCTATAAACCGAAGTTGAAGGGCAGGTGCGGTTGTCATGATGACCTAGGCATCTGCGACGTAGTCGGTACTCCCTCAGAGCCGACCATTTTGAAGAGAGAAATAAAGGCGAAACGAGCCAGAATGAAGGGCATGTGGGAGAGGACAGAAGAACCTGTGGACATCTTGTAAGGAGAGCCGACTTAAATTAAAGTCCAAATGTTAACTATTCAGGCTCTAATTTCCTATGAAGGAAATCTTTCTTTCTCTTCGTAGTGTGGTTTGTTTAAAGTGCACCACTCGATTGGACTTTACATAAACATTTTGTCGATCAGACCCTATTTTAGGTGTACAGTTCATCTTAATAATAATTCAAGTCTCCAAGTGTCTAATTAAATGTGACAAAATCACTTTCAACATTGTTGATACAACTGTTTAGATTACATTCACAAGAGTGGAGTGTGAGTCAAAGTAAGATTGAAGCGATTTTATAGGTATGTTGATATAATAACCTGTCCACTTGCCACTAAACAATCAATTACTTGCAATCACCTTGTGGAGAAGACCTGCTGGATCCAGACCACACCACAAACACATGTATCTCAACGCCCATGTACCTGTAATTTACTCTCAACTCAAAGGCTAGGTATCCGTACATGTGCATTCTAAGTGCAAAAATGTCCACGACCAAGTGATAGTACGTAACTCCGGAAGCATTCTTCTTTCGTCGATACGCAATTTACAAACTCAAGTGAATCTTGGCCTCGTTCATAAATAATGAAACAATCGATTAGCGCACGATTAGAGTTTACGCCAATTTCAGTATTCCTGGCGCAACGCAACAGTAGCCAACTGTCATTTTTAATTGCGCTGATAACTTTGCAACGATTAATCGGCAAGGCCACTACTCCATGCAGCTCTGGATGCTACAGATACTCCTCTTTTGTGCAGCGGAATCACAGAGGACCACATTAGATGGCTGTAGCTGGATTGAGCAGAGAGTTGCTTCGCGTCTTGTCATGTCGCCAATGTCGCGAAGGGAAATTTCTCAAATCGTTTTCTTCATGGGTGGTAGTCTCCAAGATGTAAGATTTTGCAAAACACACTCCAGATGCCTACTTGCTTCTCTTTGTAAAGGAATTTAAAGTGCAACGGATCGAAATGAGGTATCCAGCTGATCGAAGCTGGTTCTTTGATTCGCCAGTCTTTAGTTTCGCTCCTCAGCGGCGGGAAAATAACGAGTTTTCCATCAAAAGGAGTTGGTTAAGCTTCTTTCAACAGTAGGTACATAGTAGGCAGTAGGCAAATAGGATGTTATGTCAATTGGGCGAGGAGTTTATCTAATTATTCAAATAATTTATGTGGCATGGAACAGTATGTTAATAAAAATGATTATTTGCGTTGCGTTGCTTAGCCATGGTTCGAGTTTTTGTTTACCCCCATACAGAAATTGCTGGCATGCAATCATTTTGAATTTCAGGTCGCATTATTTGTGCAACTGGATGAGCTAACTAGCTGGACTTGAATTTGCACTGAACAGTAATCGTGGGAGTACCAGATTTTGTAAGCGACGACGTCTGTGTCCCATATAGGTTTTAAAGTATGTTGGTGGTCCATATTTACGTGCAGGAGTAATTGGCATGATAACAAACTTGAATCTAGGACCAAAGAGCAAGATACATGTCCTTATTCATAATGTTAACAGTATACTGGCAGAAGTAGTTGTTGTGTAATGAAGGTTTATCCATATAAACTGCGTCATCGTTACAATAACGAAGGGGGTCTTTCCTCATACAAAGCGCATTTGAGGTATCACTTAGCTTTCTATCTTTCAGTTATGCACAGAAAATTTGATGTGTCCCCAAAGGTTTGTTTTAAAGGCCTAATTCTTTGCGAGCTAGAGGTTTTACTGAAAGTCAATTAGAGGCAACGCCCTTGCTCCATTTTCAAATACGCCAATTTGAAAAATGAATAAACTGACGACGACGAAAATTGCAAAATTTTGGGTTCAGAGCATCTAAATATGATGGTTGAGAAACCATTGCATCTACCACGGATACCTTGGTGCACACTGTAGATTGGGGGCATGATCCAGCCGTATTCTTACATCGAACGTCCGCGTAATGATGAAAGGATGTCCAAATTTCTTTGGCCTGAAATTGAAAAAATTAACGTGAGCGATATGTGATTCCAATATAGAGAAGGTTGGCTCTATAGCAGAGCAAAAAGTCTCTGCTGTTTTTTCTCGATGTTTGACGATATCAATTGGCTACTAAAATTGTGTGAACTGGCTCCATTGGATATATCTCCGATCTCAATTCAAAATAGGTTGTGCCCTGAATTATTTACTTTTCGGTTGATTTACATTGTAAGCCAGCAAGCTGACCGGGTTCGGTGGCGCAATAACCTGTCACCTCTTATTACTGTCACAGTCTATACCACTGTGCACTTGAAACATAAAATGGTAGTTTAACAGATTTCATTATAACTAACATCACGAAATTTGCAATTGAGATATACTCGTACATCCCGGCATCCAAAACGAGCAGGTGCTTTGAAAAAGGGGACAATGACTTTGATCATCAGTACGGTCAAGTACAATGTCACTATCGGTTCAGTGGAAGACTACAAAAAAATCGACATCTAAAGGCCATAGCGAAGCTGTTCGCACAGCAGTTGCCACAATGGTATATGACATAAAAGCTCTCCGTCGTAAAGTCCATCGAAAAAGCCAATAAATGCGTGTTTCAGATCTGTCATTTCTGCGTACTCGTTCAAAAAACACAAAATGGTATCTGGCGAGCGAACTGATATCATTCCCATATCTATCAAGATTAGCTTCCGGGTGACACAAGAAACTTTAAAGAAAAATTCGGATACTTTTAAGGGAAGCATTACCGCTTTAAACTTTTCAGAAGCCTTTCTGAGCACCGAGCAAATGATCATTAACCAAAGTAACATTTTAAATAGGACAATGTAAATTATGGAATGCTAAAACCATCCACCTAGGTTAGTAGGGTTAAGGGTATTAAGGGAAACGAAAATATTTTGAACTTCATGCTTTCGCATTGCGGAATATAAAACCTGAAATAAGGGAAACTTCTTCCCTCTGACACTCTCTATAGATCACTCATAGTAAACTTCTGACGTGATTTGGAGTAGTTACACTTCCATCCTCAAGCGGCAATCAAGCTGCTCAACCAATCAACAAAAATGTAACAAAACTCGGTTGGAGACATGAGTATCAAAATCATCGTCAGATGCCATTGCGTCCAGAAAAATGTACTGTATGACGCGAGTTGTATGCCGGTGAAATCGTTAGTAAGCAATGAGTATCTTCACTTCCGACTCCATCAGATAGGCTTTTGAAGCCTAAAGACCCTACAAAGCTCTTTGCCGCGATAGCATTTTTACCGCACACCTACAAAATGTAATCGATTTTTCATTATATCTTATAAGGTATCTTCTCATATGCAGCAATTAGTTTAGTTACATTCTGTTAAAATGAAAGAAAGTTAACCACGCGTAAATAAAGCCGACTGTAATTACGAGTACCTTCGCAGCTCAAAGGCCTTCAGGCCAATCAGTCTCAATTCAGTTATGCTAAAGGTAATAATACAAATTATCGGTTTCCATATTCGTAATTCCGCTATAATAAAAAGCTCCATAAACAAGTACCATTATGCATAGCAATCCAGTAAGTTAATGTTACAGCCTTGCACCGTCTCGTTAGTACGATTGAGGACATCTTCTCAAAGGCGCTTTTGACAACACGTCCATCAGAACCTCTCCGATGTCAATGGTTTTGACTCACAAACTTGCAAATAGCTAACAGCGGAATAGATATTGCCAATCTTTGAGAACACTTAATACTCGTTAGAAATAGACAGAGATTTTCCCCAAGCGATTGGGCGTCATTTTGGATATTAACGCTGGAATACCACCTTGATCAAAAAGTTCCCGGCCACACCTACCGTGTGGCGATCAAATTGTTCCGATTTGAGTTCTGTTTTTTTGTTAAGTTGGTAAATCCGTTGTTGACATTCCCTCCAAATTTTAGCATCATAGCTTAACATTTGCAAAAGTTACGTAGCCAAGAGTACATCTAAGGACTGAAACGAATAAAATCTGTAAATTTTAATACGGGCTATACTTCCAATGCGTAAAAATTGCAATCCCATTTTGTACCCAAATTAGCCTGTATATTCTCTAGTTTCAGTTTGTTATTGAATTTAGTTCGGTGCGGTTTAAAATATTTATAAAATATGAGTCAAGAGGAACGCCGTAAAAAGATCATCCACAAATGGCTCGAAAATACTTCGCGTCCAAGCCATTTCATCGCAAAAAATTTAAACATAGCACGCAGTACAGTGGATGCTGTTATTGTTATTGTTATTTGGAGACGTTGACGTTAAGCGAAAACAGAAAAGTGGAGCACATGATACAAATTTGGGCAGGAAAATAGTGAGTACCATCGTAAAAAACCGGACTATGTCATCCAGAGATGTTGCTCGGAAATGTAATACCAACCAAACAATGGTACAAAGATCTAAAAAACGTAACGGTCTAAAAACACGAAAATAGCAAAAGTTACTGAAAAGCAAAAAAAGTCATGCGTATTGCCTTTCAAAAACACGAGCCCGAAAGCTATACGAGTTGATCGGCAACAAGAAAGCGTGCTTGGTTTTGGATGACGAAACTTATGTCGTAGCCGACTTTACTACTCTTCCAGGTGCGCAGTTTTACAACTCTCTTGAAGCTGAAAATCTTCCGCAACAAACAACATCGATTGGGATGGAAAAATTCGGGTCAAAATCTCTCGTTTGGCAGGCCATTTGCCAATGTGGACAAAGAAACTCGTACTTTATCACAACGGAAACAATTAACGGAGAAGTGTACATTAACGAGTGCCTAAAAAAAGGTTGATTCCTTTCATAAACAAACGCGAGGGTTCAACATTATTTTGGCCAGATTTAGCTTCAGCTCACTATGCTCATGCGACGTTGAGCTTTCTTGTTGCTAAAAATGTCGACTTTGTCCCAAAAGACATGAATCCACTCAATGTTCCAGAGTGCCGTCCCATTGTCATTGGGCTTTGGTCAAAGCTAAATTGAGGAAAAGTGAGCAGTGTGTAAAGGACGTAAAAGATTTTAATGCTAAATGGAAAAGAGCGTCCAAAAAGATCACGGATCTAACTGTCAGCAACCTTATGAAGGACATTCGAAAGAAGTTGAGGAAAGAATGGGAACCCAAATAATTTTTTTTATTTTTTGTAATTGTGAATGAATTTAATAAAAACAGAGTTCTATGGCAAATAAAAGAAATTTACATTAATTATGAAAATATATTTTTTTTTTACTTTGAAATTTCCAAAGTCCTTATCTCTGTGTGTGTTGGCGACTTTTTACAGTTTTATAGAAATGGATTTAAATTTGCAGCAACGTACTTGTACTAAATTTTGCTTAAAAAACGAATTTAATGGAGCGTGAACGTTGGAAATGTCGGAAACGATTCTCTAAAGAAACCGGTCGTTTACCAGTGGCACGAGCAGTTTAAAAGTGGTCGTGAATGAATCGAAGATGATGAACGCAGTGGCAGACCATCGACATCGAAAACCGACGAAAACATTGATGAAGTAAAATAAATGTTGGTAAATAACCACAAATTAACCATCAGAGAGATAGCGGAGGACTTGAACATTGCCTACGGATCCGTCCAAGACATTTTGGTTAATGATTTGGGTTTCCGTCGTGAATTTCATGCAAAAATGAGACCATGTTGACGTCGCAAAAGATATGATTTGCGAGGCTGAATCCGATCCCACATTCATCAAAAGGATCATTACTGGTGACGAGAAGTGGGTTTCTGAGTACGAGTACGACACGCAATCCAGACATCAGGCAAGTGAATGGCGTTCACCAAATGAGCCGAGACCAAAAAACCCTCATCGTTTTTAGTCAAAAAAAAACACAATGCTCGCTTTTTTCATGGATTACTCATACAATGGTGTAGTGCATCATGAATTTTTGCCAGAAGGCCACACAGTAAACAAAGAGTATTATTTGGGCGTTATGAGACGTTTGCGTGAAGCAGTTCGCCGAACGAGACCAGAATTGTGGATTTTGCACCATGATAACGCACCGTGCTACAGTGCCATCATTATTCGTAATTTTTTGACGAAAAATGCAACAAATACCATCCAATAGCTACCGAATTCACCTGATTCGGCTCCCTGTGACTTTTTTCTGTTCAATCGAGTTAAAAAAGCCACTACGGGGAACGCGTTTCAGTAGCCGAGAGGAAGTAATAGAAAACTCGCAGGAAGCACTGATTGGATCAAGCGCTGGCATAAGTGTGTTGCAGTCGATGGGGAGTACTTTTAAGGGGACAATATAGATTTAGAGAATAAACTTGTATTTTTAATTTTCTGAATAAATTCCGAAATTTTTGATTAAGGTGCTATTGTGATGTTCCAGGCTCATCAGTTTTGGTGGGGATCAAAACCAAAAATAATCCACTTACCATGAGTAAAAACTTATGAATCACCGATGTATGGAAAAGCCTATTCAAACCTACAAATGATCCGAGCTTCAAAAGGCCCAAAAAGTTATGGTTGCAATGCGTACCTGTCGAACGGTTGGAAGTACTACCTGAACTCTCGCTTCATCATTTCACCCTAACAAACAGCTGGGTCAAATTTTATTTCAATATATGATATTTCGTAGTTAATAAGACACGCTTTATTCACTTTCATCTGAGAAGAGCTTTGGGGGGAAAACGTACGTCCCGGAAAGTGCCAATCAATTAAGTGCAAAATGTTAGCACCTATCGAAAAAATCACGTTTTCTCCAATAAATCACTTAAAGTGGTCTAGTGCTCTAACAAACAAACGGAATCTGATCAGCTAAATATTTTCAGAAAGCTGAATAAATGTTCAACGGTGTATAATAAGCAAAAAGCTTTTTTGTTGCGAAACAGAGACCGTCAAGATCCAATTAGATGGTTGTCCTGCCGATTACGGCAGACTAGTTCGAGAGTGGTTAGATGCTTTCTACCCTCAAAAGTGAATTAGCTATTCGGGGCCAGAATCGTGGCTCGTGGCCCCCAAGATCTTACGCCCCTAGATTTTTTTGCGTGGAGTTATATCAAAGAGAGAGTTTATGTAATAACATCGAGGACAAGAGAGGAGTTTATGTACAGGATTGTAGCAATATAGGAAGATCTGCAAGCTTGTAGAAGACCACTTCAGGCCAGAAAGTCGATCCAGAACATATGCGGAAGATTCATTGAAAGGAACGGACTGTAATTTGAGCAGTTTCTTTGATCGACATTCAGTTTCTCAATGTAACGTATTTTTAAGTTCCTGATAGGGAAGATCTTGCATTCACCTCGAAAATCGAAATTGGAAATTTTGTGATATTTTTACGTTTTAAGGTGTCTGTAGTGTTTTTTGACAGTCTTTAACAAAACGGATGTAAGGTATGTGTGAGGGCGGGTCAATAGGTCCGTGACTTTTGGATTAAAACAGATTTTTTGATAAAAAAATTATTTTATTTTTCAACGTAGTCTCCCTTGAGCTCTATACACTTTGTCCAACGCTTCTCCAATTTTTTATCCCTTCCAAAAAAAATGATTTGTCGAGGTCCTCAAAATAGGCCTTTGTTTGCGAGATGACTTCATCATTGGAGTCAAATCTTTTTCCACCAAGCCATTTCTTCAGGTTTGGGAACAAGAAGTAGTCGCTCGGAGCCAAATCTGGAGAATAGGGTGGATGAGGGAGCAATTCATAGCCCAATTCATGGATTTTTGCCATGGCAACTGCACATGTGTGCACCCTTGCATTGTCTTGGTGGAAAAGAACTTTTTTCTTGGCCAAATGAGGTCGTTTTTTTTTCAAATCGTCATTGAATCGGTCCAATAAGTTGGCATAATATTCCCCATTGATTGTTCTTCCCTTTTGAAGGTAGTCAATGTGGATTATCCCGCGTGCATCCCAAAAAACAGTCGCCATCACTTTATTGGCTGACAAACCCACCTTGGCCTTCTTTGGCGCCGATTCACCCTTAGAAACCCACTGTTTTGACTGTTGTTTGTTCTCTGGTGTGTTGTGATGGATCCATGTTTCGTCCATGGTTACAAAACGGCGCAAAAACTCCTCCATATTGCGATTAAACAACGCCAAACCTTCCTGTGAAGTTGTTACACGATTGCGTTTGTGGTCGACTGTGAGCAAACGCGGCACCCATCTTGCGGAAAGCTTTCTCATGCCCAAGTGATCATTCAAAATTGAAACCACTGAGCCATGCGAGATCCCTACGGCTTCCACAATCTCTCGCACTTTCAATCTTCGGTCGGCCAACACCATATCGTGAATTTTTTCGATTGTTTCGGGTGTAGAGACCTCAACTGGGCGTCCAGGACGTTCGGCATCTTCAGTGCTTGTACGGCCACAACGAAATTCAGTAAACCACTTTTTTACCATTGAAATCGATGGTGCAGAGTCCCCATAGTATTTATCAAGCTTAGCCTTGGTCTCGGTAATGGTTTTTTTTTCGCAAGAAATAATGCTTAATAAGCACACGAAATTCACTTTTTTCCATTTTCTCCTCAAATTAGTGAGTAGTCTGATAAAAATAGCTGTCAAACACAAACTAACTGACGCAGCAAGTTTAAATTTTGCCAGGAGTCAACTGACAGATGCCTGTTGATAGGAGCAGTGTTGCTGTTTCAGTAAAGAGGTCAGAAATTCAAAAAGTCACGGACTTATTGAACCGCCCTCGTATGCATGTCCATATATGTCAATTTTTTAGGCCCACAATAACTCGAAAACGAATAGTGCTTTAGATTTAAATTTCTGTCAGATGATACGTCTTCATGCCGAATTGCTGCCATTAGATTTTGGTTAAAATCCGCCGATGACTTTTTAAATTATTAAAAAAAATATTTATAAAATATAAGTAATTTTTTTCTGAAAATAGAGGACTCTTTAGAACCGTCAATGCAGTACTAACTACGATTTTGTCAATACAAGGAGTCCTACAACTGACCGATCGAACTTTTATGGATAATAGGTTTCCTAAATTCTAATAGGATACAAAATATCAAAAACCATTGGAGAATACAACAAGTTCTCTTTATCAGGCAGTTTTTGGCATGACCCAGCGGTCGCACCCTTTTCGCCTAGTTTTTTTATATTTTTCGATTTTATTTTTACATCAATTACCTATCTTAATTGATTTACATTGTGCCTTCTTCGAAACGATTGTAGATAATTATGAGCTGTTTTGGGAAAATTATTAAAAAAAATACTCTAATAAATTTTTTTTAAGAAAAAGTTACAAGAAATTGACTTTGAGGCTCTATGTTACGTAATAAAAAAAGATTTTTGTTTAAATTGTTGTACACCGTTAAGCAGAAAATTTATTTGGCTTCACTTTCCTTATTATATTCAAGAAGATCTAGTATACATTCAGGAAGCTCAACGATACAATTTAAGAACAGTAGCAAATTTTAGACTACCAAGACTTAACATCGATGACATTGTTTCGACTCGATTAAAGAGATGCAAGCCGAACCAAAAAGAGTTCGGGTATCAGAAATTGACATGTTTCGAAGACTGGAAAATCGTTGGTATAAGTGTATTCTATCCGAAGGTGATTACTTTGAATGTGATGAAATAAATTTTGATCACAGTGTTAAATGTTACAAAATTTAACCTTATAGGCATCAACAATCCAACTTGCATGAAAAAATCAGAATTATATCTTTAAAGTTGTCTTTCTAAATTGCAATTATTTGGATCATCTAACCCTACACTGATATTTCGAAAATATCAAATGAGGTAAGATATAGAGTTTTCTGTCCTGATCTTCGATGTAGGGACCTACTATATGATCAAACTCTGTACTAGAAAGCGCACCCGGAAATCAGATATTAACATGTAGTCAGGTGATGAAGCAACTCTCTAAACTCACTTAAAAGCTCACAAGTCTTATAAATTCTGGATTTAAGCTGTCTACAAACCACCTTCCGCATTTACACTAGTCTCTGGCAGCAAAGGTCCTGATGAACTTGCCAGATCTGGTGCTTAGTCTCCATCTAATGGTCGTGAACCATATGTAACTTACCTGTCAATCCGGTAAAACGCAAAAAGATTAGCTGTCTTCATGTGACATCTTAAGCCAGTTTTCAAGACATGCCAAGCAATTTCTTAATTTTTCAAAAACAAATCAAAACACCTCCAATCAGGGAACAACGTAAATGCCAAAACTTTACTCATTCACTAATTGGTCATCACTCGCTTAAATACAATACCAAGAAAATAAGCTTTGTCTAATCGGACATATGGCTACTCTGTCTTGAAGATACCAAAACAGCCCAGCATGTACTGTGTGATTGGATTTAGTTTAAGCACTTAAACCTCATGGTTAGTTCAGACAATCTTAGAACTCCATTTCAGCTAGTAGGCACCGTGATCAAATAAACACCAATGGTGTCGCGTCGGTACAAACGATTCTATGATATCAAAGTTATTCTTGAGGCATCTATCATGACGCTAATAGGGTAACAATCTTAGCAAATGATAATATTGAAACGGAAGTAAATCTATCATAACCTGAATCATAATAATCATAATTAGCGCTTATACTACACCTACTATGCGCCGATCTTAAGATCTTAATATACTCGTAATAATCATTTTTCTACAGTTTCTGTGCTTTCCAAAGCTTGTTGACTTTTTTTTAAATTATTTGCCCACGTTTTGAGCACGCGAATAATGAAGTAGTGCATTGTCTTCAATTCATCATCTCGAGCATCACCGAATGGTTGTTTTGACCTCTTTGCGATTTTTCAACATCAAACGATATTTGTTTGAATTGGAATCGAGCAGATACAAGTGGTTTTCACCATTCAAATGCAAACCTACTTGACCAACAATTGCGTGCCATACTACAATCACAGGAAATTAGTTTCTTCGAAGTTTCTATTTCCGAACAAGGAAATTCCTCAAAACCGTAATTATGATGAGAGTAACGATCTCTTGTGACCTTGAACAGTCCTTTGCCATATTTATTTTGCCAACTGTAATGTATCTGCAAATATACTCGTACACGTACGAATAGTAAATACTCGTACTTTTGCAGGTGCAGGTGCAAATTAAAAGCTTACTCGTAAATAGCACCTACATTTTATGTATTTATTCGTACTCTGTCGGTACTTGTGCCAGTATCAGAGATAGAAATACTGGCGCAATGTGCATCTTATACAATTTTGAAATGGTGTCGGTACATAGAACGTAATTGAAGTTGAAAATGATGGGAAGAGCCTGAGAGCCACTATCTATGAAAATTATCCTCACTTATGATAGTTATGATGATATTCACCTTAAAAGAGATCAAACGAGCTTGATAGCCATCCCTAACAAAGTTGGTATCCATTACCGTAGCATTTCCGCCCATTTTATCAGATGGATAAAAAAAAAAACGAAAAGGAGAAAAATAAAACATACACAAGCGCATTTATGCACACAGGCTTATGTGAGCACTTAGATGATCACAATTAGATAACAGATAGAACAAAGATTTATCTCACAGATTGATAGATTCGATTAGGTGGGGTAATTACCACGTAGTGCAACCATGCAGCTAAGAAGACCCAACGCCATCAAAGCAACTGGGAGCCTTTGCAATAAACGATATGTGCGTGCATACCCCCACGGATTTTAATGGATTTTTAACTGGTTCTCGAGTTGCGTGCTGGTTATGTCCATATGAATACAACGGCTGTGATACTGATGATGCTCCCGCTGCTGCTGCTGTTGCTGCTGCTGCTGCTGATAATACTAGCGGTTGTACTCGTATTGGTGGTGGTGGAGTATCTTTTACTAATTTAATAATTCCAAAACCATTTAAGCCCCCTAATCATATGTCAAATGGCAGCGGTTGAGTCTGGTGGCGCGATAGCCTGATGGCCAGTGACTAGTGGTTGGTGGCTTGTGGCTTGTGGCGCTGTAGGCCTTGTCTTGTCTTATACGCAAAATTAGTTATTGCTTCAGGGCCGTTGGAATGCGATCGCTCACTAACGATAATGCCAACGAATATGATCATGATTCTGCAGTGTCTAGTACCTTTACATTAATTAGTTTCTGAATCCAAAGTGAGTGATACGTGGCGCCCTGCATACGTCACTCAGTATTGTTCGTCTTAAGTCGCAAAAAAAGAAGAAGACTCATTCGAAAGTGGGTTATCGAAGGTGATTTAAGCCGTCAAGGTTTTTTTTGCAATATCAATGCTTAAGATTGGTATTTTCTGTTGATTTATGAATTTATGACTTATTGTTGCTATTTAGGGCTCTTTGATGTTACTTTGATTGTAAACAACTGAAGAGAGTTGTAAATCAGTTCGGAGGGCTTTTTTGATTTCGATAATACTCGTAAAATATTGACAACATTGAGACACTGTGATAGCGGATACAGCAAATATGTTAGCGCCGATAACTATTTATTGATTACCGTAATAGCTGGGTTCGTGGAATCACATCGTTGTGTCCTTGCTCTAATAAAGGGCGTGGAAGGCTTGACAAGACACTGATTTTTATATGCACTCCTTTAGAAGATATACAAAAATATACAAAATAGATCAGTTAAAATGTGGGAAAGCACCGTGATTGTCAGTATGGCAATTATCGTCACTTTATGCATCATTTTATTGTTTCAATCTGATGGTAGAGATGATCATCCATCCTATTAAAATGGGGAATTAGCCATTAAGACTTGACTACCTTTTAGGCTTCTTCGGGCAACACAGTTTTTAATCAGCAGTAATCCAATCTTATAAAAGGAATATCAATAGAAGAAGTTAAGATGGCTATGAATACATCGTAGAAATAAATTATAGAAAATAAATGTGAAGTTTGTCTTGTCGATAATGCAATATGTATTACCGAATCGAAGAATGGCGAGTCTCCTGATACGATCTTTATTGAAATTGAGGCTACGTTCGACGAATAGATGGATGCCTTAACCTTACTAATTCCTTGAACATTACATCACGCAGGGTGAAGGAATCCACACCTTTGTAACCTGGTACTGTGGTGTGCTTTTATGACACATAGTTAGATTATGTAGACTATTGAAGCAGTCTTCTTCGATTCTTAAGTTCATAATAAGAACTAAACCACTTGCGTGCTACTTTGATTAATTGAAAATATTAAGGTTGTTTCTCAAGCACGCATATGGATCACGACGGCAAATTATCCCAATAGTTCAATAGTGAGATGCCCCAGTCAAGAAATACATGAATTTAATGGAGAGATCGGGATTGTGTACCGGATAATGAATTTCGGATTTTGAGAAGGTGTCCACAATTTGCAGCTAAGAAGATGTCTGAAAGTTTCCATATTCATATCGATTGTTGTTGGCTGCCTCCAAAATTGAGTTATATTTTCCCGAGCGGGAAAATACTCCCAAATTATTGGAAACAATCCCCAAAGTTAGAGGTTAGTAAAATGTGGAGTATTTTTACTTCAATGAACTAGATTGGAGAATTAAATTATGCATGCTTTGCTTAAAATCATTGGTATAGCGGACAACGTTTTCAACCAGAATAGCCTTAAGGTTAATGAAAACACAAAACTCGTCAATCTTCTTTCAGGAACATTGTATCCCTTAGTATGGCTATCGCCATACATAATCTTAGTGCAGAGACTAGGTTGCAGTTGATGAGAATCAATACTAAGATAAAAGAAATCATAAGTCTCGACATATTCCCACGAATTGTGCTAAGAACAGGGCAACCTCCAATCAGAAGCATTGCGCAGTGGTCAACAAACTGACAGTTCCAGATGGTGTAGCTCTTGTTTGGCGGGGAATTCTAGGCTTTAGTTGATACTGGAAATGAGTTCACTGTGGGAAAAGATTGCCTTCTTAATCACTTTGGGCAATATGAGGGAACCAAAGCCATTGAATTTGACGTCCAATCTACTAGAACGTCATCCATTAAATCAAAAGGTTCAAGCAAGCGCTACTATATATTTCATAAACAGTCTAATCATAGTAAATGAGTTCCTGCAAATACTATATACTACGAGTATGATACAAATAACAATCCCCTTACTCGCGTTAACCTAATTTGCTCAGTCAATTTGAGTTAGGCGAATGTTTGAAAGCTTTACGATTTTGCACAATTACGATCCCATTTATCAGAGGCTTTAGCTACCCTTGAAGAATCAGTTTTTATTAGCCGCAACACTCTGGTTACGCTTATGGATCATTTGGCATGTGGACATCGGGGGCCAAATTTATGATGTTTGTCATTCCAGACACCCACTTTGAATTTGACGTTCCGCTCGGATTGTGAAACCCACCCGCCGAATTTGTGTTCTTTCCACTTGATATTTCGAGATCTTAGGCGTCGGGAGGCGCTTGACCCGATAATTCCTCCAATATCGAAGAAGAAATCGCAGGGCTAAGGGAAGTCGTGGAAGTAGCTAAGGGGGATAAGTTTGTTACAAATTATTAGAAATATGAGTTTCTGCCAGCGGATATAAAATTTCTCTGCCGTATTGTGAAAATTTGCTGTGCTAAACCGATCGAAGGGAAAAGATTGGTAACAAGAACGTCTTTCATCTTAAAAATCTAAAACCACTTATGTAAACCGCATAGCACCGATTGGCAAGCTACTTTCACAAATTTATTCCAAGCGGTCTAATAAAGAAATGTTGTCAGTTCGCTTAGGATATTAACGAAGAAAAAGCCCAGTTTTGGGTATTTTTAAGGGTTATGGAGAAGTTCTTATGTAAAAGATTTATAACGATCGCTATCAAAAGTTTCCTTGAACTTTAAAATGAAGCTAAACGAAAACTCTC
The DNA here is from genome assembly GCA_963966105.1 of Volucella zonaria. NCBI lineage: Eukaryota > Metazoa > Arthropoda > Insecta > Diptera > Syrphidae > Volucella > Volucella zonaria. Next base: position 26,692,176 of record OZ014533.1, read on the forward strand.
AAGAAAGTGTGCGATTCGAAAACTTTCCAGCTCCAGCTGCCTTAAATAGCTCCACAGCGCCTTACAACTGAAAGAACTTCAGCTATGCGAAAAATAAGCCTACCATGAAATCTTTAGTCCGTTGGGGAAACCTGAGTTAAAGCATTAGGTGCGCAACTAAATTATCGCTGTTTTTTGATGGAAATGCAACTTTATTGTGAAAAAATGCTTACAAATGAATCATTCAAAGTATTGCCCATCGCTAGCTACAACTTTTTCCCCCTCTTTCTGGTAGAGCTCGAATACCGTTACGGTAAAAGTATTCATCTTTTGAGGTTATCCACGTATCAAGCCATTTTTTGATGTCTTCATAGGAGCGGAACTGCTGATCAGCCACATCGAACGCAACAAGTAATAATTGGACGGCGCAAGATCTGGGGAATATGACTTCTCATTTGAGCATTTCCAGGTAGGTTTTAACGGGTTTGGCAATGTGTGGCCGAGCGTTGCCATGCACTCGTATTGTGGCCGTTTTCGCGCAGTGCTCGCCTCAATTGCATCAATTGAAGTCTATACCGTTCCCTAGTGATGGTTTAGTTGGGCTTCAATAGTTCATAATAAATAACACCGACCTGGTCCCACCATATACGCAGCATAACCTTCGCAGCGTGAATATTCGGACTAGCCGACGAAGCATGACAGGACAGTCCCCATAACTTTCTCCCCTTTGAGTTGCTGTAATGAATCCATAATTGTTCACCCGTCACAATGCGATGAAGAAAACCCTTCCTATTTTGCTGCTGGAGCAAGTGGAGCCGTTGAAGCAGGCGAAAAACTACGCTCAACGTCCTTTGGCTTCAAATCATAAGGAACCCAAGTTCAATGCTTTTGAATCATTCCCAACGCACGCAATCGCCTGGAAATGGCTTGATGGGTAACTCCTGATGCTGAAGCAAGCTCTTCTTGCATTTGGCACTGATCCTCATCGTGCAATGTGTCCAATTCAGCCTTTTCGAAGGATGTTGACCTTCTTTCACGCGGACGGTCGTCTACATCGAAACAACCGTCTTTGAAGCGACGGGACCAATCACGGTACATTGTTTCACTTAGAGCAGCATCTCCGTAAACTTTTTGGAGCTCTCGATGCGCTTCAGCCGCCGTTTTCTTCGAATGAAAGAAGAAAATCAACACTTCCTGGAAATGACGATTATTTGGCACAAAATCAGATATTTTAACACAACCAAAACGTACTAGATGGAGTGAAAAGTGACCTCCTTGGGAATTAAAAAAAATTTTTTTTTCTAATTTTTTTTTAAATTATTCAATATAGTCCCCTTTTAGTTTGATACACTTATTCCAGCGATTTTCTAACTTCTTGATCCCGTCCCAAAAATATTGCGTGTGCGCTCAGTACTAATCAGTACTAATCTTTGTGGTATCTGCTAGCTGGCGCACCTTCACTTTCCGGTCAGCCAACACCATTTCATGTATTTTTTTGACATTGTCCTCTGTAACCGCATCGAAGGCCTGCCGCTGCGGACTTGATCGGTAGTGGAGTTGCGGCCACCACCACCACGAAACTCTCGAAACCAATATTTGACGGTGTAATCTGACGGAGCATTAGCCCCATAATATTTATTCAACTTTTCTTTTGTTTCCTTCGCCGTTTTGCCTCTCAAAAAATAATGTTTTATGAGAGAACGAAAATCGTTTTTGTCCATACTCAACATGATGCCAAACACGTCAACAACAATCAGCTGTCAAAACAAAACTAAAGACAGTATCGCACTGAAATTTGGCATGTCTGCCTAAATATGAACGGACTTCAAGGCACCATAATCTTTTTTGCAGTATCAGCGCATTCTGGCGGTCAAGGAGGTCACTTTTCACTCTATCTAGTATATGGCAAAATCAAAACAAAATCACTAATGTATTTAAACGGTTTGTTTACCATATGGCTTAAGTCCCATTTACAATACTGCGAGATGCGATACGTTGTTCGAAAAAGAGAGCGCATGAACTGTCAAAAATATTTCCGTAACATGTGTTTGTTTACAATAATGCGAGTCTCGCAGCAAGCATCGCAGTCAATTTCGAAAATCTGAAAAACTCTCGCATCTCGCAATGCGTTACAGCTACATTTTTCCCATGGGTTATTTTTCACATGATTAGCACTTCGCTTGACAATTGTTCATTGCGTTTTGACGTATCATTGTAAACAGTTATTCGAATTCGAATGCGACCCTCGTATCGCATCTCGCAGTATTGTAAATGGGACTTAAGCTTGGTTCGTGACGTATTGGATATGTCAAAATCAGAGAGCACTAACTGCTGGAGCCATCTATTGACTAAGTTGAGCACATAATTTATTACATGGACATATGGCGAACTACCTCCATCACATCCTGCTAGTGTGAGCTGATAACGAGGTACACTCTAAATACGCTTCTTTATATTCTGTCATAACGGCGCACTCAGACAAAGAACTAGAGGCTGGCGCATAACTAGAATAGCTTTATTGTTTAATTAATAAATAACTTATTTTTTCTGGCTTTGTTTAACTTTTGCATTTATGAACCTTTAGCTTATACTCGTAGTTTGAAATATATTTGCTTTATATTTTGAATTAATATCTCTCAAATGGTGCCCATTGTTAGCTTCGAACTAACGTGCTCGTTCCTGAGCATTTTCCACAACTCTTATTAGAATTTCAGGCTCCAATGAACTCGCTTCTTCTCGAATATTGGTTTTAAGCTGCTGTACCTTACCCTTTAGGTAGCCCCAAAAAAAAAAATGCAGGTGCCTTTAAATCGGACGGTGTCCAGTTGAAATTTGAAAATTGCAATATTCGATCGACAAAAATTTTCCTCAGGAGAGCCACAGTTTGACCCGCCGCGCCGTGCTGTGAGCTGTGACTCCATCTTGTTGGAACTACAATTCTACCCCTGGCTTTAAAAAAATTTCAATCATCTCCCGGCATTGGATGCCACAGACTTTAACCGCAACTTCTTCATCGTTTTCGAAAAAGTATTGTATGATCCAGTGATCCTTGCTGAGGTTACTCCACACCATACTGTGCACCTAAATGGGTCCATTTAATGTTAAACAATTAATATTTAAAGTAATTGAGTGCTTAACAATATTTATCTATCTTATCTACATACTCGTATATACTTAAATAAAAATATTATTTAATAGTTAAACCATAACGCTAATTATGCGCCACCCTAAACTATATTTAACTCCTTTTTAGTTTGGAATTTCGTAGTCTTTCATTGCAATGCAAGTAAACATGGTACCATCACCCACCTCACCAACACCAAATACTAGCAGCCTGATGCGAACATGGGGAAGGATGAAGGAAGTCAAATTGAAGCTTTTAGCAAGCGTTTATCCTTTCCATTATTAAAGCTATTCTTCGGTATTTACGTCAGTGTCAGTTAACGGAAAAGATTCTCAGATTAGCCAGGAGCAGGTCTATGCTTTTGCAACATAACTGAATGTCTACCCTGGTTTACTTCCAGAACCATGTTCGTCTCTTCTGCTTCAATATTATAATTCCTATTGTCTCACAAACAGATCGCTGTATTCTGCCGATATTGTCTCTATCATCCACATAGGCGAGCAACTGTAATGGGATTGTGGCTCTGGTTTGCGCTATTCGCACAATACTCCCAAAAACTTAAAAATTGTATGGCAGTTGGTCGCCTTGTCGGAAACCTCTCTCTTCATGGTCATACTGCAGAGCCGGACATCTTTTCTGATATAAAATGTCATAGGGGCCCTAAAACGATAAAGATGAAGTGGGTTCCCACGTACCTTTTCCAAGATATGCTGTTTGTTTTTTTTTTTTTTAGAAAAAAACTCTTCCATTCATGTTTTGTTGACCTGGCATGTTTTACGTCTTAGTCAGGTTTCCAAACCCATTCCTGCTACAACTTATCTCAATATCCTCTATCTCACGCTCTTTCCTTTTTTCTTCTGGCAATCCGCTTTCTTTTTTATTTATAGAGTTAACATATCTCTCTAGTTCTTTGCTCTGCTTTTTAATCGTCAAACCACGGGCTTCGCAGTGGTGGTTGAATTAAACTTAACACATTAGAGGTGCTAACGACTTAATAGCAGCGACCGAAGTAAAATTTCTTCACAGTTTTTCCTCTTCTCTGGTGGCATCTCCTTTCTTCTCCATTGAGGCGTGCGCTCAAATTTGGCTAATGTTGGCTGATTTCGACTTTATGCAAGTTGTCACGAGGCGCTTTTTCACATGCCCAAAGTTCAAGACTTTTTTCTTAAGTCTATTTCTAATGACAAATCTGCAATAAATGTCGCAGTTTTTCATCATTTTTACACCCAGTCCATTCTATCACGTTTCTTTGTTGGTAGATAAATCTAACTTATAGCAGTCTAGAGCCCCGCGAATTTGTTCCGATGCACGTGGTCTGTTGAAGGACCTAAGTATCAATTTGCAACAATGAAAAGCGTTAATAGTGTTATCATTCATGTCCTGGGCTTTCGATTATTTCGTAACCATAGGCATGTATTTTCTTACACTGTAGGGGAGTTTATCCGACCAGTAACCCCCATCGGTGAAGCCCACGCGATTTGTGGCAACTCTTGGAAATACGAGCCAGATATACCGTCTCTACCTCAGAGGCCCTGACAGCTAGTTTGGAAGCCCATTTCAGACCTGGGATCTCAATATGTCTAAGTAACCCTGAAAGAAAATCAGTAGTCAGGTGACTGGATGCATGCAGCAAAATTGATTCCATCAACCGTTTTGTCTTGGTGTGCGCTTGCAATTTAAGTCTGCATATGAGTTTGCATATACCGTTTCCAGGGGCCACAACGACGGACTACGAGCGGCAATGGAGCATTGCGTTACTTGAGTAATGCTACCATGGGCTACCCATTTAAACGCACAATCAAATTTAATGCCACAATTACACACACTCCAAGACTCTGATTATTTTTCGACTTGTAGCATAACAACTCTTTCGTCTTCCATGCTCTCCTAGACAGACGATAGAAATCTATTCTCCCCGAATAATGATAAAAAAAAAAGTGCAGAAATACAAATTGTCGAATTTTCGACAAAAACTGGAATTCCAAGTCATATCATATGTACGAGTAGCTATAGAAATACCTGTTACGCTCGCCTACTTATTATCTCTATGATTAAACCCAGAACATGTTCTAAAAATTTTAAATTCCACAATGAGATCGTCATCGACTTTAACTGATACGAAGAGCTCATACTAGTAGTGGACCCAAGTCAAGTGTTTGTTTTGCTCTCCCATGATTAGTCAGTTAAAAATTTCAAGTTCCAAATATATCTATGATAAAACCGATGACAATAAAGTCGATTTATAAGGCCTCATTAATCTTCCAACCATATAATTCTATATCACGGACGGTGTTTAACGATGTGACTCTAAAGCTGGTCTCGGTTATCAGTGATCCAATATCTTCACCAGCTATGGGCTAAAATAAAATATCACATACCATACATACGTACAATCTATGAGTATTATAGAGAGTTAAGTGCCTGTGATGTTTTAATTAAAATTTATACCAATCAAATAAATATAAATGTATGTATCTCTGACATTCGTAGCCCGACGTCGATTAGACGTCGTCGGACAAAAGCTGAAATGGTTTAATTAAATGAAGAATATCGGAATACGAATGTGTGTGCTTCTATCCCGACGGAATTTTATCGGATAAATTAAAAAGCTATAAGAAAACACAGCAATCAAAGCCTTTTTTTGGGAGGACTTAGTGTGTAGCTTGGATCTATAGAAAAAGATGAATGCTAAAGATAAGATTTTTTTGGTTTTTTATGAATTGTTTTAACGATTCCGCGTAAAAATACGTCACGCTAATAAATTAGAAGTTAGAAAATACGAGGATAGTTGGATAGTTCTCAATGAAATCGGTATTCTGTGACGTAGTGACGTAGCCGAATTTGGGAATCACTTTGGTTTATTTCAAGATGATGCTTCGCTGAGAGACAAAAGGAACTTATTTTAAAGATAGATACGAGTAATCACTGTCTAAGTTACAGAGGTTAACGAATTCGAAGGCAAGGCAGAGAGGAGAGCAAGCAAAATATGATCCTTGTTTTATAATCCATATCGCACAATCTGACTCATGCGAATATCTAACGTTGATAGTCATGCCAACAACGCCCTGGGTCTGTTTTTATCTTCTAAATCGCACGAGTATACCTATACATATCAGCTAATTGCTCTACTGCTACTTTGACCAAACAAATAAAGAAGAAATCCATCAATATGACAATACGAGAAAGCCAATGGGAGCAAACTTTACAGCTTCTTAGGAAAATTTTAACTGGTCATTGTCTTTCTTATACATATGATTACAATGACTTTACTCTCTGGAATGAGATCTTTTATCGATTTCCACATACCTCATATATTTGCAAGGTATTGCGGCTGTTCCTTGATATACTTATTTGCTTAAATAATGTCCATTCGCTCATCATCGCCAAGCTAATTTAGACGTTGTATCGCAGAAAGGACTCTGTTACTTAATTACCTCCTGAGCATAATGAAACCGTGAATGGAAAGAATAAGTCTGAGTCTGGTTTCTACGTTGTAAATGCAGAGCAAAAGTAGACGAAGTCCTTAACCAGCTTGAAATTATAACTGACAAAGGTGACGTTCTGTCCAAGCTGTCAGTGATGTAGAATCTTTTCTGATGACAGTATGTACTTTGGTTTGCCCTCGTTTACCGTCAGACTTATTTTTCCCGCTTCCATCTTAGTACTCACAAAAGCTTCATTGAGGGCTTGCTGTGCTCGTCTAATCACACCAATATCATCCGCGTACGCAAGTACGTGGATTGTCTGAAAAGTTTCCGACCGAACAATGACACAAAACATTTTTTCTGCAAATTTTTTTTTTTATTTTTCTACATAGTCTCCTTGTAACTCTACACACTTTTCCTAGCGATGCTCCCATCTCTCTACCCCGTCCAAATAGTACTTGGAGTTTTTATCTGCAAAATAATTGTTCACGAAGGTGATTGCCTCCTCATTTGACGAAAATCTCTGTCCTCCGAGCGCAGTTTTTAGATGAGGGAACAAAAAGAAGTCGCTTGGGACTAGGTCTGATGAATAAGGCGGATGGTCAATCAGTTTAAACCGTAATTCATGGATTTTCGCCATGAGAACCGCTGAGGTGTGAGACGGCGCGATGTCTTGGTGAAACAGGATTTTCTTTTCCTGCAAATGTGGCCATTTTTCCGCAATTTCTGCCTTCAGCTTGGCAAGTAATGATGCGTAGTATGCCCTTATAATGGTTTTTCATTTTTGAAGATAATCGATGAAGATAACTCCTTTACTATCCCAAAAAACAGTCGCCATCACTTTCCAAGCTGAAAAAACAGTTTTTGCTTTTTTTGGAGCCGGCTCGCCCTTTGCAGTCCACTGTTTTGACTGAATTTTGGTGTATCCAAGTTTCATCTACAGTAATTAATCGGCGCCAAAACTCGGATTTATTGCGAATAAACTGCGCCAACAGAGCGTTGGAAATGTTCATTCGAACACGTTTTTGGTCTAACGTAAGCAAACGCGCGTACAGCTTTCTCATGCCTAAATCTTGATTTAATATGTAACAAACACGTTCTTTGGACTTTTTTATAAACTCTACTATCTCTCTCACTTTAATTCGGCGGTCGTCCAACACCATTTGGTGAACTTTAGCAATGTTATCGTCAGTGGTTGCAGTTTTTGGACGTCCCGAACGTTCATCATCTCCCAAGCTCTTACGGCCACACTTCAATTCAGCTGCCCAAAATTGCACTGTGGTAAATAATGGTGGAGAGTCCCCATACACAGAGTCCAACTCATTTTTGATTTGCGTAAGGACTGAAACGAATAAAATTTGGAAACTTCAAAGTAAAAAAACAAATATTTGCATAATTCATGTAAATTTTTTTTATTTGCTTTAAAACTCTGTTTTTATTAAATTCATTCACAATTACAAAAAATAAAAAAAATTATTTGGGTTCCCATTCTTTCCTCAACTTCTTTCGAATGTCCTTCATAAGGTTGCTGACAGTTACATCCGCGATCTTTTTGGACGCTCTTTTCCATCTAGCACTAAAATCTTTTACGTCCTTTGCACACTGCTCCCTTTTCCTCAATTTAGCTTTGACCAAATCCCAATACGTTTTACTGGGACGGCACTCTGGAACATTGGGTGGATTCATGTCTTTTGGGACAAAGTCGATATTTTTAGCAACAAGAAAGCTCAACGTCGCATGAGCATAGTGAGCTGAAGCTAAATCTGGCCAAAATAATGTTGAACCCTCGCGTTTGTTTATGAAAGGAATCAACCGTTTTTTTAGGCACTCGTTAATGTACACTTCTCCGTTAATTATTCCCGTTGTAATAAACGATGAGCATCTGTGTCCACATTGGCAAATGGCCTGCCAAACGAGAGATTTTGACCCGAATTTTTCCATCCCAATCGATGTTGTTTGTTGCGGAAGATTTTCAGCTTCAAGAGAGTTGTAAAACTGCGCACCTGGAAGAGTAGTAAAGTCGGCTTCGACATACTCGTAAGTTTCGTCATCCAAAACCAAGAACGCTTTCTTGTTGCCGATCAACTCGTATAGCTTTCGGGCTCGTGTTTTTAGGCCTTTTTTTGCTTTTCAGTAACTTTTGGTATTTTTTGTTTTTTTCGTGTTTTTAGAACGTTACGTTTTTTAGATCTTTGTACCATTGTTTGGTTGGTATTACATTTCCGAGCAACATCTCTGGATGACATAGTCCGGTTTTTTACGATGGTACCCACTATTTTCCTGCCCAAATTTGTATCATGTGCTCCACTTTTAGCTCCACTTTTCTGTTTTCGCTTAACTGTCAACGTCTCCAAATATCGTTTGATAACAGAATCCACTGTACTGCGTGCTATGTTTAAATTTTTTGCGATGAAATGGTTTGGACGCAAAGTGTTTTCGAGCCGTTTGTCGATGATCTTTTTACGGCGATGATCTTGACTCATATTTTATAAATATTTTAAACCGCACTGAACTAAAATCAATAACAAACTGAAACTAGAGAATATACAGGCTAATTTGGGTACAAAATGGGATTGCAATTTTTACGCATTGGAAGTATAGCCCGTATTAAAATTTACAGATTTTATTCGTTTCAGTCCTTAGGCGTATTGCCTTTCAAAAACACGAATTTAATAACAGCTCGATACTCAATTTTTACCATTTCCACAAAAACACTCACATCGATTCACTCAAACGACTGTCAACTAAAAAGTGCGCGTCCAAAATGACTGAAACTTCGATAAGTAACTGTCAAAAGATGCACAACTAGCGGACAACCTTTGTAATTATACAGATTTAAAAAGGTAGCGACCTCTTTTATTAGCCAGTGAGTTTTGTACGATTCAGGCGATTTTCAAAACTCACATGACAGCACATTGCCTTGTCTAAAACCTTTCTTGACACTGAAAGAATCGGCTTATTCATTACCAACCTTTATGGAACAGAGAGAATTCATCAGGGTCATCCAGCAAAATCTGACAAATTTGGCTGGGATAGACGTTGCGTTCTACAGATATTCAGTTTTGAAGTTGATAAATAGATGGTGAGGGTCTATCTGAAATTCTTAGGTATTTACCAAGATCTGCCCTAGTGTGGCTATTTCCCCGATTGTACACTTTCCTGGGCCGGAACCGCTCTCATAAATATCAGATTGGCAGAAAAAAGCTTATACTTAGGAGACTTACATATTCCTCTATAGTCAAAATACTTAGTCTTCTTTATTGTGGATCGGAAAAATATTGCTGAGATCCCATGCTTCCGGCATTCTAACCAGGTCATCTTCAGCTTTCTTAAATGGGTCAGCAGGGAGACAGCAGCATATACATATACTACAAGTTGCCTATGTTTATCTTTGTGGGCGTCCATTATGGCTTTGTAACCCTACCGTGTTCCTTTTATTCTCACATAAAACTTTTGTATGGCATTCCTACAGTAAAATCTCTCCAATTCCTTGATCTCGCGTTACTCGCACTCTTTTTTTTGTTGCCGAAAAGCAACAATCACAAGCACTTGTGATCAATCCCGTTGACGGTTGATTAAACAAGGGAAACCAAGCTCCTTTATGATTGCTGGCATGTGGGAACCCCATGCTGGCTACTACAAGGATTTGCCCCGTTGCAAATTTTGAAAACATGAGTCTATTGACATCCATGTATTATGCAGGCTGTGTTTTCCTCTCTCACTTAAAAACGACTTTCTTATTATACTTGGTCTATTAGGTCTATGAAGTTATAGAGTTCGTTTTTTATGCTGTTATCCATATCCTCTGTATGTACATGAACGCATATCGGGGATATATGGTATTTCCGAATTCGGATTCGAAGCGTATAGTGTTATGATACCTGTGCTTCCACGAACAAATAAGAATTGTCTTCCTAGTTTGCAGCCGTCGCGGTGGTAGACATCGTAATTTTTTATTCGCCGGTCGACTTCCTCCGCGCTACAACGTGGTCTATTAGCGTTTTAACATTCCATTTCCCATGCTGAAATTTTTTGCCCTTAAAACGTTTCCTGAGATTGGCTGTTTTTTTTGTTTACTCAAGGGGGTAAAACGCGTAACCATATGTTAAGTTTTTTAGGAAAATGGGATAGCGAGAGAAAGAAGTATTCCCTAATAAAATCACTGGAACACAGGGGTCAGTAACCTTGCTGAGGTTATGAAAGCCGCAGTTGGCCTATTCAGAGTTTTACAAAATCACGAAACCTTTGCGATTTGAAGGAAAAAGAAAGAAAATCTTTCCCCCAAGAAATAAAACACAACAACAAAGGAAATATAAAAACGGATTTTCAACAACGTTATGAAGTTCCGTTAGGGCTCAACGATTTATTTCTTTTGAAATTAGCGGAATACTTGTCGGTAGAGTGACGCGATATTTTAAAGTCCCCACAAACGCTAAATCTATCGGGTCGCGTGTCTCGCCTTTTCTCGAGACTTTTTTTCTCTCGCGCGACCTACTGGGATTTAGAATTACCAATTAACCCTTTCGTTCCTATTGTTGCCAAATGGCAAAACCTATTTCGAGCCGTTAAAATATTTATTTCGCTCAGTTTATGGTTTTTTCGTATGTTGTAATTATTTTTCTCTACATGCTGGTTGGTAAGTGACAGATCGGAGTGGTAGAAATACCTATATTTGCTCACGCCATTTATGATTGAAGTCAGAGTGAAAAGTTGTTTGCTGAATTGTGCTTTTCAAAAATAGACAATAAAAATCTAATTTATTTTTCTTAAAACTATATCTATAGCTCTTTGGACAGTTAAATGTAAGTATTATACCATAGTTAAACAAATATTCAACAATTGTTGATTTTTAAAAAGTGGTGTTGCTGTTGCAATACGGCAACATTAGGAGGGTAATAGAAGAATTTCAAGTGAATTTTCTTAATAGCAAACGAACAAAATGGCACACGAAAAAGGACTAACGGAGGAAGACATTCGCCAAGCTATTGAAATGGATTGAGAAGAATCTGATGAAGAGGTGTCTCAGGGTGATATTGACAATATATTAATAAAAGACATGGAGTGCTCTACGTTACACAGTTGATTTTGAAAACCTGATTGTACACGGCATCTGAGGATACAGAAGAGATTGTAACAAACGAAATGGAGCTGATACTAGGATACGGCGTGAAAAAATTGACCTTTCAAAACTTGTGTGTAGAAAGAAACATATGGAAATTGTTGATGCTGAATGGAAACATAACCCTCAATATTCGAATGAAGTGAATCTACCTCCACAATTTTTCTTGGATTTCTTTGATGATAAAATTATCAACAAAATAGTGATTAAAACAAATCAATACGCAGTACAAAAAAATGGTTTGGAACTTTGTGCAGATTTAGAGAAGATTCGTAAATTCATTGGTATACTAATTTATATGGGCATTGTTGGTATGCCAAGTTACAGATGTTTTCGGAGCTATGAATTGCGATATGAAAAAGTTGCTTCTATTATGTCACGAGATGATTTTGACAAAATTATTCAATACTTTCATCTGTACAAAAACTTAATGGCAAAAAGAAGAGGTGAGGTTAAGATAAATTGTTCACAATATCACCTTCATTGGACCATCTAAAGAGTAGGTTCAATGCAATTCCCAATATCAACGAACACCAGGCAGTTGACGAGCAAGTCATACCATATAGAGGTCGGTCTGCATTGGAACAATACAATCCAAAAAAAACCGCACAAATGAAATTTTAAAGTCTCCACGTATGCTGAATCATCAGGCATTGTTTACGATTTTGCTATGTAAGTTAACGTCACAAAGATTCAGTTTGCAAACAGTCAACGCCACATAGATTCGTCATGCAAAGCTTGCGTGCAATTTTTCACACGATCAACAAACTTTAGCCATGACTTAAGCCATGCGAGCAACTCGTGTTATCATTCCCACGAGCAACAGCAAATTCCATACGACACCTGAGACATCGACAAACATCCGCTGCTGACCATGCAACTGCAGCATACCTGGGAACACTTCGAGCTAGGTATTATTTGAATTGTTAGTTTAGTTGAAGTTAGAACCTAAGAGATGGTAGTTCAATAAAAATTATTTTTTTTTAATCAAAACTAATAAAAATTAGTTTAATTGGCGCCCAACGTGGGGCCCAGGTTATAATTATACGCCGCATAAAGTACGTTTAGTAGGTAGTTCGTGTACTTATACTCTCCGCCTAAATCGACCTCAAGAAGCTCGTCGCGTAGAAGAACACTTAAATTCGCATAAATCGACCTCAATAGCTCGTCGCGAAAAAAGTTAATTCAGTGCAGTGTATAGTGAGAAAAAATATTCCTGGGTCCCCAAGCAAAGCAGCATCCGTAGATTCTGCTGCCAACGAGGGAGTGCGAAGAAAGGTCCCTAAGTAACCAGCGGTAAAAAGGAAGTAGCCCCTTCGCCAGCGTTGGAAAAAGATGTTCCGCAAGATCATCACCATAATGTAAGATAGTTTAAGATATTCATTTCAAAATACTACTAATAGAAAATCATATAAGTTTAGAGTGTTAAGTAAAACAAATCATATATTATTGAAAATTTAAAATAAAAAAAAATTATTGACTAAAAATTTAAAGTGAAGTAAATACGAAACTTAGCAAAACAGATCTTTGAAATTAAAGAAATTTAATAGTAACAAAGGCATCTATAAATTTGATTAAAATATATGTGTTAAGATTACATTATACTGATTTATAAATATCCAAGTGAAACCTTTTTGAAATCCGTTTGAATACTAAATAGCAAAATTTCTTACAAATTTTAGTTTTTACTAGCGATCTAAATAAATTTTTCCAAGTGAACCTTTAACCCAAAATTCTCTCCAAAATGTCAAATCCCGTTTTACGCCCTTCTGTTTTAAACGCAAACACTCCCATGGAAACCCCACAAACCTCCAATTCACCCCAAGTAGTGAACGCTTCTCCAGAGCTTGAAATGCTAATTACAGGTATCGTTAGCAAAGTCTTAAGAGAACAAAGTGCTGAAATTATTAAGTCGATAACTAATCCTAATACCCCTTTCCCTAGAGTTATAGACCAGACAATTGATTCTAGATATAGAGACGATTTGGCAGGGTTAGATAAAATACCAGATGTGGTACGAAGTCTAAGGGAGTTTTCCGGAACTCCTGGCGAGTACAGTTCCTGGCGCAAAAGCGTCGACAGGATTTTAGGGATATATGAGCATCTCAAGGGAACGCCAAAATACTTCGGTATTTTGAACATAATCAGGAATAAAATTACGGGTAACGCGGATGCGATTCTAGAATCGTATAATACTCCGCTTGACTGGGCCTGTATAGCGAAGTGCCTGACACTCCATTATGCAGACCGTCGTGATTTGGGAACGCTTGAGTACCAAATGACGACTTTGGTACAAGGCAATAACACCATAGAGGCCTACTACCAAACGGTTTACAATCACCTCTCATTGATACTAAATAAGGTTTCAAGTATGAACTTACCGCCCGACGCTCTGTATCACCTTACATCAGCTTACAGAGACAAGGCCCTCGACACCTTCATAAGAGGTCTCAAGGGAGATCTACCAAGACTCCTTGGTATAAGGGAACCAGCCGATTTACCGACTGCCCTTAATCTCTGTCTTAAGTTGGAAAACCAACAATTCCGATCACATTACGCAAACCATAATTCAAATACTAATAGAAAACCAACATCGGGTCCACCAATCCCTCCTCGCAAAGGTCAGCAATTTTATCCACAAGTAGCATATCTTCCCCAAACATACCCACAGCAACAACTACGGCCGCAGAACAATCAATTCCGAGAACGTAACTATCCAACCCAATTTCAATCCTATTTTCCTCGAACTCAACAACAACCTAATCCCTATCCTATCCAAATCCAGCAAGTACCCGCTAATTTGGCACCAAGACCGCCTCCAAGAGGCGAACCAATGGAAACAACAACCATCAGGACAAACAACGTAAACTATGTCAATAGGCCACAAGGGAAGAACTTTCCACCTGCAATGAAGCGTACAAATGTGCCATCACAACAGCACCCGGTACCAAATAAATTACAGAGAAATTATAATGTAGAAACCTCAGAGGTTCCACAGCAACCAGATCCACAAGACGAAATTGACAAGTATAACAACATGACCTCAGCCATAATCGATCATATGGAGACCGATCAACAGTTTAATGAATACCCCTGTGAAAACGCTGCGAACGAAGAAGTTGCTCAAGCCAGTTTCGTAGATGTTAATTTTTTAGGTTAACAAACTCGTCTCTACCCTATTTCGAGTGTAAGACGAGCGATAATAAAATTTTGAGATTCTTAGTGGATACCGGATCCAATAAGAACTACGTGCAACCAAACCTTGTAAAAAAACCTATCCCTAACCAAAAGAATTTCCTCGCCAACTCCATTTGCGGAAACATAGAAATTACGCAACACACTCTAATTAATCTCTTTGGTTTGAAGAACAGTATTAAATTTTTCCTCCTTCCGTCATTAAAATCCTTTTGTCATTTTCGCAAAGGAAAATTACATGTTGGTAGACAAAAACATCAGAGTCGAATTCAAACAACAAACCTCCGAGTCAGTCCATAATATCAGCATTAGAATGGATCACATGTCTCCCGAACAAAAGAACAATCTAAATTGCCTAATTACAAATCACTATAGCCTCTTCGGCCAACCAGACGAAAGATTAACCTTTACCACAAGCGTTAAAGGAAGAATTAGAACGAATACTACAGAACCAATCTACTCCAAACACTATCCCTACCCAATGTCATTGAAGGCTGAAATAGATAAGCAAGTTAATCAATTGCTAGATGATGGAATCATCCGACCTTCACGGTCCCCCTACAATGCTCCAGTATGGATTGTGCCAAAAAAGGCAGACGCTTCCGGCGAAAAGAAATTTCGCATGGTCATTGACTACAGGAAGTTAAATTCCATAACGATTTCTGACCGCTACCCCATTCCTGATACAAATGAGGTACTAGCTCAGTTAGGAAAAAATAAATTCTTTTCGGTGATCGACCTCAAAAGCGGGTTTCACCAAATCCCTCTTCACGAGGATGATATTGAAAAGACATCATTCTCCGTTAATAACGGAAAGTATGAGTTTGTGAGACTACCCTTCGGTCTGAAAAATGCTCCAGCCATTTTTCAAAGAGCCTTAGACGATATATTACGTGAGCACATCGGGAACATCTGCTACGTATATATCGATGATATCATAGTCTTCAGCAAAGACGTAACGTCTCATTTCCAAAACTTAGACAAAATCTTCAAGACTCTTCAGCAGGCTAATCTACGCGTGCAGCTAGACAAATGTGAATTCTTGAAGTCAGAAGTAGAATTCTTAGGATTTATAGTATCCTCAGATGGCATAAAGGCGAATCCATCTAAGGTGGAAGCCATAAGCAAATTTCCTTACCCAAGAACTTTGAAGGACTTGCGTTCGTTTCTTGGTCTGTCGGGATTCTACCGCAGATTTATTAAGGATTACTCCAAGTTGGCAAAACCACTTACAACACTTCTGAGAGGAGAGGATGGCCGTACTTCAAAAACAGCGTCAAGTAAAAAATCCATAAATCTAAATGAAGCTGCAAAAGAGGCATTTAACAAATTAAAACATTCCCTTATTTCTGAAGATGTCGTTCTAACCTACCCCGACTTTAATAAGGAATTTCATTTAACAACCGATGCGTCAGACTACGCGATAGGAGCCGTACTATCGCAAGATAATAAGCCGATTACCTTTATTTCCCGTACTCTTAGCAAAGCGGAAGAACACTACGCCGCTAATGAGAAGGAAATGCTGGCTATAATTTGGGCATTAAAATCTTTAAGGAATTACCTTTACGGTCCAACCAAGCTCAAAATATTTACTGACCATCAACCATTGACGTACGCGCTGAGCAACAGGAATACGAACAACAAATTAAAACGTTGGAAGGCTATACTAGAAGAATTCAACTACGAGATAGAATACAAGCCTGGACGAGCCAACGTAGTTGCCGACGCATTGTCAAGGCCTCCTAGAACCAGACAAATAGATCAAATAAATTCCCTAACAGCAACACAGCATAGCGACCAGAGTTCAGGTCAAGACCTTATCCAAATTGTTGATGTCCCCCTCAATATGTTTAAAAATCAAATTATCCTTTCCACTGGAGAAACCCCGTCTTATGAATTCCAAATAGTTTTCCCCACATTTCACAGACATAATATAATAGAACCGGAATATAATCAAGAAAAGTTAGTTAGTATTCTAAAAAAATATCTAAACCCATCTGTTACCAACGCCATTAAAACCGAGGAACGAATTCTTGGATTAATACAAGAAATCTATCCTACACATTTTAGGAACTATAAAACGCGTTTTGCTAGAAAACTAGTCACTGATCTTACTGACGACAACTTACAAGAAACAGAAATAATAAAAGAGCATAACCGAGCTCACCGCAATGCTCGAGAAAATAAAGTTCAAATTTTACAAAAGTATTTCTTCCCTCGCATGAAACTAAAAATTGGAAAATTCACCAAAGTCTGTAGGATTTGTAAAGAACACAAATACGACAGACATCCCAACAAACCAGAATTGCAGCCAACCCCTATTCCAGAGTACCCCGGTCAAATAATCCACATCGATATATATTTCACTAACAAACAAATCATCCTAACCGCAATAGACAAGTTCTCAAAATACGCCTTAGCTAAAATTGTAAAATCAAGGTCCGCAGAAGATATTAAAGAACCCCTTCGAGGGTTAATTTTAGCATTTGGTGTTCCCCAAACTATAGTTATGGATAACGAGAAAGCCTTAAGCGCAAGTTCCATTACTTTCATGCTAGAAAATATGTTCAATATAATTGTTTATAAAGCACCCCCCTATTCTAGCTCTGTAAATGGGCAAGTCGAAAGATTTCATTCGACCCTTTCCGAGCTAATTCGTTGCCTGAAAACAGACAACACTCATTCCTCCTTTTCAGAGCTATTAGATAAATGCATTTACGAATACAATAGATCACTTCATTCAGTAACAAATAAAAAACCAATAGACTTATTCTTCGGTAGAGAATTACTAAATAACCCTCAGGAACTCGAACGAGTAAGACAAGCAAACGCAGATAAATTAAAGACAAAACAACAAGCTGACCTAGAGTACCATAACAAAAGTAAAAGTCCCTTAAAAACCTACTCAATTGGTGATGTTATTTATGTCAAAAGCAATAAAAGAATAGGAAATAAATTAAACCCGAGATACAAAAAGGAAATAGTAGCTCAAGATCTAAACTCTAAAATAAAAACACAATCAGGTAGAACAATTCATAAAAGTCTTATCAGAAGTTAACTTTTTAACAGGGCACTGCTACAACTGTGCAACGCAGAGCATCAAATTTTGGATTACACCAACTCAAAATTAATCAAAATCAATACAGGTCGAGCAAAGGTACAAGCAGGATCATTCAAGATCGTTCATGTTATCGAGATAGAAGCCTATGAGAAAGCTGTAATGCATTAATAGCTTGGAAGCATTAATAGCATCATCCATCCAAGAAAACCATCCCTTGAATCCCATCCTTTCCTTCGAAATCTCACAAATAAAGACCTATATATCCAGACTCAAAATTAATCAAAGATACAAAAGATCGCTAGATTTCATAGGCAGTGCGTGGAAATGGATCGCGGGCAACCCGGACCACCACGACCACGAAATTATTGTCGATAAATTAAATAATATATTAAAAAATAATAACAGACAAGTTATTATAAACAAAATGTCAGTAGATAAGATAAACGAACTAACTAAAGTAACAAATAATATACTAAAAATAGTTAAGGAAAAAGAAGAAAATTATACAGATGTAATCATGAAAGTTAAATATAAGTTAGACATTATAAAAGAAGAGTTAATAAATGTAGCATACGCCATACATTGGGCTAAGGTAAATGTAGTTAATTCATTTATACTTTCAACAATAGAGATAAATATAACAGAGACGTTATTAAAAACTGAAAATTTCCCATACCTAAATATAGATGAGGCGCTAGAGTTCGCCGAAATTAAAATAGCTTCAAATGCTAAAAACCTTATATACATATTAAGTTTTCCAACAGTAAATCAAGAAATTTGTAATGTTTCATTATTGAAACCGGTTAAAATTAAGAAAATTATAAACAAGATAGATTATAAGTCAATCCTAGAATGTAAGAGTAACATTTATGGCATTTCAAATACATGTAGAACATACAACAGCTCATCCATTTGTAATGATAATAATCTAGTTAATATAAGCAACTCGTCGTGTATCCCAAACTTAATAAGAAGTCGTAAAGCAAATTGTACAATCACTAACAACGAACACATCCCAGAAGTGGAGGAAATATCAACTGGTGTCCTGCTGTTAAACCAATTCAACGGGTCAATCCTAATCAACAACGAAACCTTAAGGCTCCAGGGTACTTTCATCATTAAACATTTCAACACCACTATTGAAATCAATGAAAAGACAATCGTGGCAAGGGAAATCACAGAATATCAACCCCTACCGGCAATACTGCAATCATCATACGAACCAAATAAAATAGAAGAGTTTTTGTCGATCGAAATGGTTAAAGATCTTCATCTCAACCGTACAGAAGAAATAGAATTACTGCAAACCAAACACAAACTAAACCTCTCGGTGAACATCATATTTGTAATAATCATCCTGGCCGTCATTACATTCGCATGTAAAAAATTAAATAGTAAAAACCATATTACAAAGATCGAAGCAGTTCCAAACATCAACAACCCAGCATCCGTCACAATTGGTATCAAAGACATTCCTCAACTCGTGTCGCCAATATCATCTCACGAGGACGTTCGATTTTAAGGGCGGAGGAGTTAACGTCACAAAGATTCAGTTTGCAAACAGTCAACGCCACATAGATTCGTCATGCAAAGCTTGCGTGCAATTTTTCACACGATCAACAAACTTTAGCCATGACTTAAGCCATGCGAGCAACTCGTGTTATCATTCCCACGAGCAACAGCAAATTCCATACGACACCTGAGACATCGACAAACATCCGCTGCTGACCATGCAACTGCAGCATACCTGGGAACACTTCGAGCTAGGTATTATTTGAATTGTTAGTTTAGTTGAAGTTAGAACCTAAGAGATGGTAGTTCAATAAAAATTATTTTTTTTTAATCAAAACTAATAAAAATTAGTTTAATTTGTACTATATGTCGGTGATGGCAAGTGTCCAGATTATGGGCTTGGAATTTCTTCTTATATTGTTTTGTACTTATGCAGCACTATGCTTCAAAACGAAAATTTCAAAGTCTACTTTGGAAACTGGTTTACATCGATTAATTTAGCTGCTGCATTAAAAAATCATGGAATTCTGTGAATTGGTACAATTCATGGAAACCGTCATGGGAAAACAAACATGGCTGATGAAAAAATCTTGAAAAAAAGCGGAAGAGATTCATTCGACTATCGTGTCAAACAGACCCACAATATTGCTTCAGTTACCTGGTTTAATAATCGTGCTGTTCACTTAATTTCCACTTTTTGTAGTTATGAACATCTTCAAGTACATTGAAATCCAACGCCCGAACATAGTTAAAGAATATAATAAATTCAAGGGAGCGGTGGATTTCATGGCTATGTTGTCCGAATTATATAGAATCAATCACAAATCCAGGAAAGTAAAAATTGTTGGTGCATCAATACGGCTTAGGTGAATGCCTGGTTATTATATCGTAGAGATATTAAGCACAGAGGCGATAAGAAATTTATGACACTTCTTAAATTTCAAACCATCGTTGCTCAAACACTTACCACAACACGTGTACAGATATCAGCGAAGAAAAGATGGACGACCTTCACAATTACCGACAGTATCAAACACATCCGACGACGAAACTATGGCATCACCATCATCATCGGGATTCTTAAAGCCCACATCCTCTCGCAATTCTTCGCCAACAAATGTTAGAGCCTCAGTGTCTTCAAATGATCTGCGATATGATTGTCTTGATCACTGGCCAATTCACTGTAAAAAAAACCGATGCCGCTTCTGTCGAACTGGCTATAGTCGTACAAAATGCATGAAATGTAACATGGTTCTCTGCTTAACCGAGGAAAGAAATTGTTTTCTATCGTTCCACAAACAAATTATATCCAATTTTCACTGAATATTCTTATATTTTCTCATTAAATTTTCATGTTATGTATAAACAAAAAAATGTTGAATTTTTTTTTTTAATTATTTTCGCAGTGTCACCATATGGCAACATGCTAGAAAACAAACTTTCGGTTACCGGATATAACATTTTTTTCGTTTTTGCTTTAAGGAGAGTCTCTAAATTTTAAATCTGCCGTCAAAAATTATTTCTCTTTACTATAAATATAGCCAGGGAGTAAAGGGTTAAAAACGATTTATTGTAAATGCACTATTCTGAGCTACACTATATTTAGCTTTGTTTCCTGGCGGTGCTACGGCCCTATCTGACACAGCCGTCCTCGTCCCGCTACTCATGACCTTTGTTCGTGCCTTCCTCTCCCGACTCTACTTGAAAAAAAAATCTACTCTATTTTATTTTACTTAAAAAAAAAAAAAAAAAAAAAAACTACAAAAGAAAAATAGCTTTCCGCAATTCTAAAAATTTGCACAAAAATACGAGTACTGCTCACTGCTCTATACTGCTAGTAGTCGCCTCTAGATGATCTAACATAATTGCAAACGCTACTAATACTCTCGCAAATCCTTAAACTGCAAGCAGACACACTATAAGTGAATTACCAACACATTGTACAAGTCTGTAAACTGCTAGAATGGAAGCAGTTTACTAGTAAGGTTGCTAGAATGAGAGCGATTTGAACGTAACGCTCACTATGTCTGTGTAATGTGGAGGAGGTTTTTTGAGTAAAATGATCGGGTTTTGTGTAACATGGGAGAGAAATTGACATTGATGACAATTCACAGACGGGGTCACACGGATAGAGGCGATCAGTGAAAAGCGGCTTTTGGACTGCCAATATCTGGAAAGCTTGTCATCTATGTCGTCACCAAAGTGTATTCCAGATCTTTTACTTCCCACAAACTCCCACCAGACTCACACACGCATTCATTTGACTATAGCGGATCCAACTTACAGGATAGTTAGCTAAACACTAGTAGGTTTTGCTGGTGTGCACACCCGTGTCCAATTATGCCTCTTAATTATTCCATTCCTCGCATTCATACTAAAGTCCTCAGTGTCCGAGTCCGCTCCCGCTTCCAGTTATCACTGGGAACTGAGAGAGTTTATGGAAATTTGCGGATCCTCCCTATACCTAGCTATTTCCCCTACCAATTTTTTTGTGGAAGTTGCGAATAGCAGTGCTTCCTTTGTCTGTTACCTGGGTACTTTTCCTCCAACGAATTAATAAAAATTTTCTGCAACTAAAGCAAACGCGAAGGAGAGAGGAAACCCAATCGAAAGACAGCTGGAGTGTTGGAACAAAAAAAAGAATGTGTGGATATAGTCCAATATAGTCCCGATTCAGGTATCCTCTGGATCGCTGCCTCTAAAATGTTAGGTTAGAGGCATGTCACTCCTTTCAGTTGATACGTTGTTGGGATATGTTTGATTATGTTGGCCATCTGCCTGCATATCACTTTTGCGCCTCTGTTGCTCCCTCGTTGTGGTGTAACTATAAAAGACATCGTAGTCTCTTCACCACGTGCACGTGAGGACAGGCGGTTGGTGGGCAGAGACTTATGTGTCGACGCTTGTGTCTTCATAAAACGCATGACCACCATTGAACGCCTTAGCATATATTTTACGAAAGAGAGTAGTTTTAAGCACAGACTTGCATTGCACTGGTTTCTCTCCTATTGTGCATAAGATCGTTCCAGCTTATGCTGTGTAATAATAACTCCGATATCGTTGAACCCTTTATTACAATATGAACACGAGTAGTTAAAATAATCAAAAGTAATTTTTGCTACAGCGTTATTCTATCGAAAGTAATTCGTGATCAAACTTAAAATTACTTTGTTAAAACTCAGAATTCTGATTTCCTTACACCTTTTTCCAGAAAGAAAAGTACTAACTTGACTTTTGTTCTTCTTGTTAATCCAAAAATGTTCAAAATGCTTATCAAAGCAGGTGTAATATAAAACTAAAAATTGTAATAAATTAGAAAAATATAAAGCAATTCTAGCGTTGATTCTTTCTATTTCAAATTTGGAAATATCAAAATATCCTGGCAATTGGTGAATTTTTTTGAATGTACCTTCTCTGGCAATTCTATTGCGCTTGTTCACCAGTACAGTTGCAGGACCGGTAGACATAAATCATTGATATTTTTGTGTTGAAAAGTCTGCCCAAAATATTTCAGCACAAAACCGCGCGTTTGATATGTGCAAATCATTTTGGAATCTTTTTATACTTTTTTGTACGAGATTTGCTTATTTTTTAACCAAATAAATGTACGAGTATGTGTATGATTCTGTTTGGTGCTAAAATTAACTTTTTCAAAAAAGCTCTGCGTTGAATAATTACAGGAGAAATAGCGATAAGGATAAAGAGCGTCTTGAGTTAGATTATGAACGAGGCGAATAAAGCGTTAGTTAAAACACGTTCGATATCAGTAGAGGCATTGTTTTTGGGAATCAAAAAAGGTACCCTCACATCTCATAAGCAGGTGACAAACAGTAGAGAAGTGTATCGCCAAGGCACGGGTAGACGAGCTAAGATTACTGTACAATGAATAAAAAATTCTCAAGATATTGAAGGTAAGCAAAAATGTCTGCTTGGTTTGGTTTTTCAGTGTTCTATTTTTGACAGCTCAAGCGTGATTCATGACATGTGTCAAAGTCAAACATGATCAGTGAGTATTGCCATTTGATCGTGGAATGCCTTACAGCCGATCAACGCTGACAAATTATTGAATTTTGTTATCAAAATTCGAGTTCTGTGAAAAATATTTTTTGCCCACTTCGGCCATTTTACGGTCGTCATAATCAACTTACTGACCAAAAAATTTAAGTGACAACTCAAGGTCAAAGTGACCAAATTTCGCACCAATCTATTGACATCAAATCACCTACACGTATGCGTAAAGTGAGTAAAGAGGAAAATATTGTTGCTCTATCCGTCAGTGTTAATGAAAACCGGGATTTGTCCATTCGTCGCCGT
Source organism: Volucella zonaria (assembly GCA_963966105.1). NCBI lineage: Eukaryota > Metazoa > Arthropoda > Insecta > Diptera > Syrphidae > Volucella > Volucella zonaria. Next base: position 26,715,905 of record OZ014533.1, read on the forward strand.
TTGCAGCAATTGGGATTTTATTACTCGACTAAGTGGAAGATTTTACGCAAGGATCTTGGTCTAAAACCTTACAAAATACGCACAAGATACGGAAGAACACAGCGTTGAATTTTCGCTGAGGATGCTGGAGGAGATCCGCTTTTTTATTGAAAAATTGTCTTTAGCAACGAAGCTCATTTCTAGTTGAATAGGTATGTTAATAAACAAGCCTGCCGCATTTGGTTCGATGGCCAACCCCAGACCATACAAGAGCTGCCAATGCACCTGGACAAATGCACGGTTTGTTACGGCTTATGGTCGGGCGGAATTATTGGCCCGTATTTTTTCAAAGATGACCGTGAGAACAACGTTCCTTCAATGGCGCCCGCTATCATTCAATGATTTCGAACTTTTTTTTGCCCAAAATGCACGAGCTGAATCTGATCGATGTGTGGTTCCAGCAAGACGGCGCTACATGCCACACAGCGCGCGAATCGATGGATAAATCTCTCGTTTTGGACCTGTGGATTGGCCAGCTATATCGTGCGATTTGATACCTTTAGATTATCTTTTATGGGGATACGCCATGTCACTAATCTATGCTGATAAACCAGCGCTAATTGTAGCCCTGGAAGATAACATTACACGTATTATTAGCGAGACACCATACCGCCTTGATCAAAAAGTTTCCGGGGGACACCACCGTGTGGCGCTCCCATTTTTCCGATTTGAGTTCTGTTTTTTTCGTTAAGTCGCTAAATCTTAGTCATAGCTTGACACTTACAAAAGTTACGTAGCCAAGAGTACATCTATTCCGTGTGTGTTGGCGATTTTTTACAATTTTAGAAATGGATTTAAATTTGCAACAACGAACTTGTATTGAATTTTGCGGAAAAGACGGATTTAATGGTGCGCGAATGTTGGAAATGTAGGAAAAGTGTTTCAACAACGATTCTCTAAAGAAAACGGTCGTTTACCAGTGGCACGAGCGGTTCAAAAGTGGTCGTGAGTCAATCGAAGATGATGAACGCAGTGGCTGACCATCGACATCGAAAACAGAGGAAAACATTGATGAAGTACAAGAAATGTTGGTCAATAACCGCAAATTAACCATCAGAGAGATAGCAAAGGACTTGAACATTGCCTATGGATCCGTCCAAGACATTTTTGCTAATGATTTGGGTTTCCGTCGTGTAGCAAAGTTGGTGCCAAAAGACCTCAATTTCGTGCAACAAAGAGACCGTGTTGACGTCGCAAAAGAGATGATTTGCGAGGCTGAATCCGATCCCACATTCTTCAAAAGGATCATTACTGGAGACGAGACGTGGGTTTATGAGTACGACAAGCAATCCAGACATCAGGCAAGTGAATGGCGTTCACCAAATGAGCCAACACCAAAAAGACCATGTCGTTTTCAGTCAAAAAAGAAGGCAATGCTCACGGTTTTCATGGATTGCAACGGTGTAGTGCATGATGTATTTTTGCCAGAAGGCCAGACAGTAAACAAAGAGTACTCATATTATTTGGGCGTTATGAGTCGTTTGCGTGAAGCAATTCGCCGAAGGAGACCAGAATTGTGGGCAGAAAACTCGTGGATTTTGCACCATAATAACGCACCGTCGCACAGTGCCATCATTATTCGTAATTTTTTGACGAAAAATGCAACAAATACCATCCACCAGCCACCGAATTCACCTGATTTGGCTCCCAGTGACTTATTTCTGTTGAATCGAGTTAAAAAACCACTACGGGGAACGCGTTTCAGCAGCCGAGTTGAAGTAATGGAAAAATCACAGGAGGCACTGATGAACATACCGAAAACCGAATATAAAAAATGTTTCGAGGTTTGGATCAAGCGCTGGCATAGGTATTTTGAGTTTCAAACGAATACGCGTAGTCAATTCGTTCGATAAACTTTATTCATTCGAAAGATTTTTTCGTATTTTGACATTCGAAGGAATAAGGTTCATTAACGAAAGATATCATGAAATGAACTGAAATGAATTTTATTTCTTTTGACATTTCTATTTTTTGTAGGTTGACCATATATCTTTTTTTCAGTGAGGAGTCACTTTTTGTTATTTCATTAAAATTATTTACATTTTCAAAATTGGATAAATTTATTGCAAAGTATATTCTATATACTACAAAAGTGTGAAATTAGAGTGTTTATGACAAAATTGCATACACAAGCAAAATAATTGAAGCAATACATTTTATTGAATAAGAAGTTGCTCCTTCGATGCCCAACACAAATCTGGTCACACCTTTGAATTTTAGTACTGTCAAAATTAAAATAGTAGCGCATTAGTAGGCGCAGTATAATGGATGGATTAAATCCATTAGAGCTTGGAAATTCCAAGTATGAACAATAATTTTTTTTCCAACACTTACAATAATTTCCATCTGTTTAAAGATTTGTTCGGAATTTTCGTTTGAATACTTAAACATGCATTTAAGTATGTGTTGGACGAATTCATTGCTGTAGTTCAAGGAGGAACAACATTATCTATTCCTCCCATCATAATGCTAGCGAGTACACGTCGATTTGTCGCAGAAGGCGGTTACCAATTTGGAATAGAGAAGCACGCAGATGTGAAATTGTCGCAATCATCCGTATCGAAATGCATAAAGATCTGCATATCTGCATTAGAAGATAAACTTTGCCCCAAATGGATAAATTTTGAAGCTAACGAGAATGAGAAGGAAGAAATTAAAATTTACTTTTACCAAAAATTTGGATTACCAGAAGTAATTGGCTGCGTAGATGGTACGCATGTTGCCATTTAAAGCCCCTTTCCCGGAACACAGATATTTATTTTATAACCGGAAAGGGTTCTACAGCATTAATTTAGTTATCATAGGTATTTGAATTAAAGTAATTTGTATGTAGTAATGTGAGATATATTTTATTTTATTCTGACAGATCTGTGATCACAGAATGAGCATTCGTTACATAGATGCCTCTCACACCGGCGCAACACATGACGCCTTGACATGGAACGTTTCTAGTGCAAGAAACTATCTTCTGGAGCAGTACTCTGGAGGTAGACAAACAAATTCCTGGCTGCTAGGTATGAAACATGGATACATGCACAAAGGTACATCTTAATCTTGTTTGTTAATTAATTAATTGTATTAGATGACGCAGGATATCCCCTAGAGCCGTGGATTATGACCCCATATCGCACACCTGCAAATTTAATATCCAACATTCGAAAGCACGCAACATCAATGTGAGGACAATTGGGTTGCTGAAAAATAGGTTTCGGTGCTGTCTGAAGACTAGACAACTACACTATTCAGCGGAGAAGGCTGCTCAAATTGTAAATGTTTATGCGGCCTTGCACAACATTTTCATTCACTTTAAAGTGACAGATAATGCTGAAAATTTGGAATTGGAAGATCGCTCACAAATTGCCTTTGCTGATGTTGATACGAGTAAGATTACCTACTTACATTTATGAGGCTCGAAAGACTCACGACAGTATTGCTAACCTATTTTAATAGTTTAAAAATAAAGCATATATACATACATAAAATATACAGTTTTTCATTTAATTCTAACAGTTTTTTATTTGGAAGGAACATATAATCTACATATAAGGCTTATTAACTTAAAAAAAAAGAAATCATAAATAATATTTAAATATCAGCTGCAAGTTGAGCGCAGATTTGGTCAATCTGCATTTCTAACAGCTTCTTTTTGAGGTCCAACTTCTCGCGCATCAACCCCTCTATGGTGAGATTTTGACGGCGTGTCTCCTCATCGCTCTTCTTTCTTCGATCATCTGCCTTCTCCAGACTCCTATGCAACTCCTTCGTAATGCCATCCAGTTTGGAAGACATTGCCACAAAAAAAACTTTCTGCCCTCCATTTTGCCTTTGAAGGACACTCACGTCCGTGACGCATTGGCTTAGCCACGTAATTCTGACGACGGCCTGTTTGAACTGAGAAAGAGCTACGAGATTATCGTCGTTGTAGCCAGACTGCTTCCTTTTGATCTCGTTCTCCGCCAGCTTCTTCTTCATCTTGAACTTGATTACAAGTTCCCAAACTTAGAAAGTGAAAATTATTAAATCATGTATAAAACAAATGGCAATTTTAAACCTGTTTCCAAGTAGATCCGTCTTTACTCGGAGGTTCGTGGCTATTCAGCTTTTCTGCAGAATCCTTCCAAAATCGCTTTGTATCCATTCTGTTGGATGAAAATCCTCCATCATCCTGATCAAAGCTTTCTTTTGCTTCTTATTTGTCCAATTGGAATGTGTCCTATGTTTAACTGTTAATTAATTCAAATTTATTTCGTATTTAATAAAATTTAGCAACATCTTGGTTGATCTATTCGTCCGGAAGATTGCAAACCTATAAAAACCGACAGTTCTTTCGAAGGAATATAATCTCAAAATACGAACAATAATGAACTTTCGTTTAGTAAAATGTATTTTCATTTGGTAAATGAACTCTCTATACCTTCGAATGTCGAAATATCGATCGTTCGACTTTTTCTCCCTTTCGAATGAAAACGAATCTCAAAATAAGGCTGAATATCTTGAGTTGAAAGATGGGAGGCAGTCGGAAATCTTGAATGGAAATGACTCTCTCTCGGATGCCTAACCAGTGAGTGGCGAATTTTCTTCTTCCACTGTATAAGCGCAAAAGTGATAAGAAAAATTGCAGCAATTACTGATCTGTGAAACGAATGCCCCATACTATGAAAACATATGAACGTTCTAGACAGTCGACAAAGCACTATCATGGTATTAAAATCCAGAATAGTCACTACGACTTTGTGGAAAGGCAGGCCGACATACATAAGTCTACTAATAGCCAATCGCCTTCATCGGCTTAGAAAAGTATTCGATAGAGTTCCCAGAGATTTTATTTTTGGAGGGTGATAAGGTTTCAAAATTTACTGAAAACGTATATAAGAATGATATGCAATTTGTGTGAGAATATTAAAACAAAAGTTAATTGCACTGCGGGAATAACCAAAGAAATCGAATTCAAGATTTTGTTGCTTTTTAATGTCGTGCAAGATTTTCTATTGGAAAAGCACATTAATATCGGGACGATTTCTCTTTTTTACGTCGATAATATCGCTATCAAACGCAACCACGTGTCAACACTTCAGTCCTTAAATAAAGGTGCTAGAAAACAACGAAGCACTCATACTAAGACCAAATATTTGAATTACCGTTTTTTGATAGAGCAAAAGCAACTTCCGCAAGATGAAAACGAATAATTGGATCAGTAAGATGTAAAAACATTAGTAAGCTCCCGCATTATGTATATCAGGGCTAATAAAAGCACAAGAAAAAAATAAAACTCATTGCAAATTTTAACAAAAAATAACGCCTGGTTTTGACATTTTACAAATTTTAAAAATTTGAGTCGTTTGAGGCATCAAAAGAAAAGATTTCTTTTCTTTGTTGGCAAACATCAGTTTCACATTTTTGTTACAAAAAGAACGGCATAGCTAAATATTTTTTGACAAATAAAAAAACAGATAACGAATTCAATTTTTTTAGTTTTGTAACAAAATTATTTACGTTTGACTTTCATATATATATTGACGGTGGATCAAAAATTATGGATAGATATTAAAGCACTCACAATGGCTAGTTCAACTTGTTACGACACAACGAAAATTAAAAAGATGACAGGCCACCCAAAGTTTTTTCTTTAAAGCACTTTATTTCGGAGTCCACTCATTTTCGACTCCATCCCAACACTCATACAATTGCTTTTTGCCAAATTTGTCACGAAATCCTCCTTTAAGGTAGGTAGGTAGGTAAGAGGGGCTGTTGGAAATACCAACCCACATAGGCCTATTGGCCCATTGTGATCCCACGTGGATCTATGATCTTCTTACTGATGGAACCAGTTTGGGCTTCTGACGAAGCGTAGGGATTGTTTACGTCTATATTTTTTAGATCGTTTAGGTCGTTGTAAAAGAAAGCTCCTAAGTGAAGTTTTCTTCTCTGGGAGAGAGCTGGACATGTACAGAGTAGGTGGAGGATTGTCTCCTCCTCCTCCTCGTCCATGCAGCTTCTGCAGAAATCATTTGTAAAGGCGACAAGCCTTCTTGCGTGCTTGCCTATAAGGCAGTGTCCAGTGATGACACCTATGATTACGCTGAAATGTTCCTTATTTAGAAGGATCAGACACTTAGAGCGATTCAGATCCAGTTTTGGCCAGATCTGCTTGATCGCTAGACATGTTGGTCCAACAGTCCACCTAATATCTGTTCTTTTATTGGCATCCAGCTTTAATGTTAGTTTGCACGCAGCGATAGGGATACCTATGCTACCCTTTTCCGGTAGAATAGGCAGAGTGGTTTCAATTATCGGCTCTACAGTTCCCTGGAATGTCTCTGTGGCCCGGCACCCAACAAAGGTGAAGGTTGAACTGCTCTGCCATCTCCATAAGAGATGATCGGCATTCAAGGGCGGTTGTAAAATTTAGTGAGACCGATTTGATAGTGGCCTGACTATCCGAAAAATTTCGGATATCCTTTGCAGATATCACGTTTTTCTTCAGCCAGGACAGAGCTTCTTCAATCGCCAAAATCTTCCGCCTGGAACACGCTACAGTGATTTGGAAGACGGAAAAAGAGGTTTAGATTTAGCGTATCTGAGAAAACGCCGCCGCCATCTCCGCTATTGGTTTTAGATCCATCTGTGTAGAGGTGGATTGACTTTTCGTCCATGAAAGCATCTTCCTCCCAGAAGGATCTAGAGGGGAAGCTTAAATAGAAGTTTTTGTCAAACCAAAGTTAGGTGCGGTGTAATCGATGTTCTCTGTGGGGATTCATAATGTATTATTAATACTGGCGTGGCCAAATGGATTATTTGTCCACTGTTTAGTCGCTTTAAGGCGAATAGCTGCGACTGCTGAAAATATCGAGGGGTGTCAAATGAAACAGAATGTCAAATGCGCAGAGGGGGTAGACCGCAATGCTCCGCTTATGCATAAATATGCTGTTCTCTGGACTCTGCTTAGTTTAATGCAGTTAACCGCACTTTCTAAGGCCGTCCACCAAAATACCACCCAGTAAGTAAGTACCGGTCTTCTGACCGAGATGTACAGCCAGTGGGTTATCCGAGGTTGAAAGCCCCATTTATTCCCAATGGTTTTTTTACAAGAGAATAAAGCTATTGTAGCTTTATTGACTCTTTCTTGAATGTTAGGTTTCCAGTTTAGTTTTGTGTCAAGAATGAAACCCAGATATTTTACTGTATTGGAAAACACTAAACTGGTACCGTTTATTGAAGGAGGGTCAATAGTTAGAATTTTGTATTTCCTGGAAAAGAGGGTAAGGTCAGTTTTATGGGGGTTTATTCCCAATCCACAGCGATCTACCCAACGGGTTAATCTATTGAGATTTAGTTGGAGGAGTTCTTTAATGGTATTAATATGCTTACCTATGACGGCTATGACGGCTATAGCAACGTCATCCGCATAGGCAATCACCCTGCTACCACCCGCTTCCAGGTATATCAGCAGTTCATTTACTACTAAGTTCCAGAGAAGGGGAGAGAGGACACCGCCTTGTGGAGAACCTCTGCTGACACTTCTTTTAGCTGAAGTCTCATCCAGTTTGGGGTTGATTATCCTACTTTTTAGCTTAAGACTGACCAGCTCCCCAAGTGAGTCGTCTACTTGCAGAGTTGACAGCGTAGTCGTGATTGCGGATGTGTTGACGTTGCTAAAGGCACCCTCTATGTCCAGGAAAGCAACCATCATGTAGTCTCTATATTGTAGCTATCGTTCGATGTGGCTAGTCAGTGAATGCAGAACCGTATCCACCGACTTTCCTTTACAGTAGGCATGTTGAGCCGTTGACAGAAGTCTGGGATCAATTTTAGCTCATATATGGATATCACTCAGTCGTTCTAGAGTTTTCAGAAGGAAAGATAATAGACTTATAGGTCTGAGGTCCTTTGGGACAACATGAGAACATTTTCCGGCTTTGGGAATGAATATTACATTGACTTCTTTCCATGACAGTGGAATGTGGATAAGTTCTGCACAGCTCCGCGTAATATTTTCTAGCGCAGGCAGAATAATATCTGAGGACCTCTGTAGTTTGCAGATATTATACCGTCCGGACCAGCAGACTTGTATGGTTTGAAGCTATGCAGCGCTCAGAGCAGTTTGTTTCTTGTGATCAGACCATGGATTTTGGTCCCGGTTGCAGTTGCAGTTGGCCTGTTTGGGTTGCTACTGGCCGCGAACGGAGAGCTACCTGGAAAGTGGGTGTCCAGTAGCAGGTTGAGTGATTCATTACTTGAGGTTGTCCAAGAGCCATCGGTTTTTTTCAAATAGCTGGGCATCATAGGATTTGTAGAGAGGATTTTTCTTAGCTGTGATGCCTCAGAGGTTTCCGTGATTTTGTCACAGACGGACCTCCAGGATTGTCGCTTTGCCTTCCTTAGTTATTTTTTGTATAATTTGAGGGATTCTTTGTATGAGTCGCAGTCAGTCATTTTTCTTGTGCTTTTTGCTAAGTTGAAAAGTTTCTTTCAAGTGTTTCTAAGCAGTCCCAGTGCTGATGTCCACTAATGTGGCTTTTTCTTGCCTGTAGATTGCATAAGAGGGCAGGAAGCGGCCATAACCTGATTGAGAAGCAGAATGAATCCCCTGACTTTCATGTCAAGCTCATTGGTGTCATGCTCTATACTTGATAGTTCAGAGGATAGCGTTTCTGAGAGTATTCCTCTGTGTTTTGGCCAATCAGTTTTCCGGTAGTTTCGGAATGATGGTTGACTGGAGGCGCATCATTCAGGCTGAATTGGATGTATCTGTGGTCTGAAAAAGAGTGTTCAGGTGATCTCATCCAGTCCATTGGCTCATTGCCAATATTGCAAATAAAGAGGTTAATACTTATAATATAATCAAAAAGTGACTCACTTCTATCATTGATGTCGGTACTGCCCCATACCGTATGATGAGCGTTAGCGTCGCATCCGATGATGAGGCCAATTTTTTGCCTTCCATACTCCAGTACCACCCTTTCTAGGTTATCACCAGGGAGAGGGCCCACATGGTATGCCGATGCTAGCCAGTAGGAGCCTTTGGCAGTGTCTAGTCTGGCAACAGTTAAGTCGGGGTCGCTGAGATTAGGAAGTAGAAGTGAATTAAGGCTACGTTTCACTAATATACAAGCTCTAATCTTACCTTTGTCTCTTGTATAGATCGGGACGTATACGGGTGTCCTAAGTCCACGAACCACGCCTTTTACAATGTATGGTTCCTGGATTAAAATATCGTTCTCTGCGTTTTTTGAAAGACGCAGAATGAGTATTATTGCTACAGTTTTCCAGAGTAGCTTCCACCAAATCATCCCTTAAAGTTTCCCACAATTTATTCGGAACATACATATATACGAGGGGCGTTCAACACATTCTCGGTGTCGGGGTGAAGCCGGGGTTGTATATATAAATTGACTTATTTATCAAGTAATACTATTATTTTAGTGCATTCATGTAAAATTTCATGTAAATGTGATTATTAATTCGCGTTTTATCTCTAGTTAAACAGAATCATAATGGCAACTGAGACGATGATGGTGAAAATTGAGCATCGCGCTGTAATTAAATTTCTCACTAAGCAAGGAAAAAGTCAAAAAACTATTCATGAAGAGATGGTGGCTGTTTATCGGGGTTCCGCACCTTCATTATCAACTGTGCAAAAGTGGTCAAGTGAGTTCAAGAGAGGCAGAGAGAGCATTGAAGACGACCCCCGCTCCGGCGCCCCGGCTACTGCTTGTACGGGAGAAAGCATCAAAGAAGTCGTAAAACTTGTTCTTGAGGATGCCCGAATAAAGGTGAAAATGATGGCAGAGATCACCAAGCTTTCAATTGGTACCATTCACACTATTCTTCATGACCATCTTAACCTTTCAAAGGTCAGTGCAAGGTGGGTGCCACGAATGCTCACAGCGCCTCAGAAAAAAGTGAGAATCGCATGCTGTAGAGAGCTTTTGGAGATGTGTAGTGAGAACGCGGACGGTGTTATGGATCGAATTGTTACTGGGGACGAAACATGGGTCCACCACTATGACCCTGAAAGCAAACAAGAGTCCATGCAGTGGCATAAAAAAGGAACAAACCCCCCGAAGAAGTTCAAAGTCACTCCGTCTGCCCGAAAGCTCATGGCCACAGTTTTTTGGGACTCAAAGGGAATCTTGCTCATTGAGTACAAAAAAAAAGGTGAAACCATCAACGCCACATCCTACGCTTCCACTTTGCATAATTTGCGGGAGAAAATTAAAAAGAAAAGACGGGGTAAACTCGCAGCGGGTGTGTTGCTTCTTCATGACAACGATCCTGTTCACACAGCGCGAGTTTCCAAGGCTGCTGCGCGAGATTGTGGTTTCGAAGAAATCCAACACCCACCCTATAGTCCAGACCTTGCCCCTAGTGATTATTTCCTGTTTCCGGATTTGAAAAAATGTCTTCGTGGAAAAAGATTTTCGGATGATGAAGAACTCAAGTCTGCAATAAATGGGTATTTAGGAAATTTATTTTTTTGAGGGTTTAAAAAAGCTTATCTCAAGATGTAACAAATGCATTGATATTATGGGAGATTATATTGAAAATAAAAACAATTTAAATTGAATTCGCATTTTCCTTCATATCGATACCGAGAATATATTGAACGCCCCTCGTATATGTACATATTAAGTTTTTTTCTTGATTCAGATCTCAGATATTAGTCAGTTTAACGTCTGCCATGGCAGTCGATCCCGAGTATACAACGAATTTTGCATCAGCAAAGATACCCAACGTTTCTCTACAATAGAGGGAATGACGGTTTTCAGAAATATTGTCGAAAACTAAGTTTTCTGCGTAATTGCAAAACATTGCAGAGGCACTGTTCCTAAATTCGAAATACTTATTCAAAAAACTGGAAATGTAGACTTATCATTGAAAGCCAACTTAATTGAGATATGGTTCCACAGGATTATGTTATATCAAAACAGATTTGTCTATAGTAATAAAATCACACATGTTCATCAGAGTTTTATTTGATGTATTTTTGAGGTATTTGATGTACTTGTGAGCGGTTTTAAATGTTCAAATACCATATTTGGCTCAATCACTTGCAACGTGCGACCGTCAAAGCGTTACATCGTTCTGGAACGTCTAATCAGTTTCACGTAAACTAAAATCCAGATTTGGGGGTTTCCAAGTGTGATTTTTATCTTTATGTCGCATTTGGAGAACAAGGACAAATAAACTCAACATTAAGCATAAGCTGATGTAAGCTGAAATTCGGAAAAGGAAAACAGCGATTTCTGGGCGAAATTTTAAGATTCCTTTTAAGATTAAAAAAATTGCAATAGCCGGGCTGAATCTATATTAAGACTTAAAGGCAATTTATGTAATAAAGGTGATTTTACTACAGGTTGTCTGAAGAGATAGTAGTTTTTGTAGAGCCGTGTAAATCAGATTTTTAATGGGGTGGTCGGAGCAATTTGCAGATTAGGGAGATCATGGGTCCATCTCAGCTTGCGCAAACATCGAAAAAATCGATGGCTTTTCTTCCGTCTTTGGTAAAGCGGCAAAATTTCGCTATCGAAGTTTTGAACAACTTAACGGATATGGCAAGAAGACAGGATGAATAATTGGCCGGTTGTGGATCTACCAGGGCTAGAATCGCAGTGATATGGGCTTGTAAGTTTGTTGAATTTTAATTTAACATATTCCTACAATACGACAGTAAGGATTTTCTATGCGATATGTTATTGCACAATTTCCCCGATCTAAATTATTGAGATAGTTTCAATTGCCGGACTGCTGGCAAAACCAAAAAACAAGAAAAAAGCGAAACCCGAATATACGCTACAACAAAAAACGGAACCACACGGTAGGTGGCTAAGATCAGGGAAGAAGATATTTCCAAGAAACACTTAATGGTACAAAGACTAATAGAGGTTAGGCCCCATGCACTTTTTGCCTTAAGTGCAAAACCGTATGCGGCAAACAAATCGCAAAGGGGTTACCGCACAATATTCTATAGAAAAAAAAGATTATAAACTTTTCGTCACTTTATAAAAGCACGCCTTATGGGCGAAGGGTTGGCAAAACACTAGATCGTGAAAGCCGGTAGACGTCAACCATAAACTGTATTTCATACGGTGGTACTGAAGGTACCACTAAGATAGGACCGCTAGTTGGGGACCCGATACCGAATTACAACGGTCGCAAAATTAGTTTCTTTCTTCCCTTTTTTTTTTTTATAAAAAGGATTCGCCCGGGGTTACGCGACGTGAAATTGTCTCGATTAAATAAGGCTACTTATCTTGCTTTCTCCTAGAATTCCTGTGCTTCTGTCTGTCCCGTCATTTCTGATTTCGTCTGTATTTCCTCCTCACTTTCGGTATATCCTATCCTTTTGTCAAAGCCTCTCGTACTTTTTCCTTTTTTTTCTCTTCCTTTTATTTTGCTTTTCTTTTGTTCAAATTTTTTTGTTTGTTCTTTACTTTTTGATGGTCAACCAAAAAGTGATTATCCCTACCCCACAATATATTAGCTCCAACCGTAGGTCTCACCTATTCATACATCCGTTCAGATGAGTGAAACGGGCCAATTATGGTCTTTATGTGCAGCGCTCCGAAAATTTGCTGAAGTGTGCCACCGTGCATTGGACCTCCGTTGTTTCCACTCTCTCACACACCCACACATTCGTTTTTCTTTATAATTTCCCAAGATTGGGATTTCCCTTTGGACCGAGCTAATATTTCCCTTTACGATAGTTCGTTGGGGTTGCATTCAGTTTGAATGCAACAACAGTCCTTCCCAAAAGATAAAAAAATGAAAAGGATAATTTGCCAACAATATATGGCTTGTTCGCATTATACATCCTAATCATTATCTGTTTCTGATAATGATCGGGTGGCATAAAGTGAGGGCGAAACAAGAAACTAATCATGAGACGGGCATTGAAGGAGAAATTCTGCATCTGGAGTGCTGTCCGATGAAAAACTAAACGAATTCATCCCGGCGAATCCTCTTGTCAAGAATTAGTTAGATGAGGGGCGCGCAGCTAAGGGTCCATTATTTACAACAACTTTTTTTTGTTACAATTTCATTTTATTTTATTTTCATTTTTATTTTTTCAAGGCGGTGACCGTCCGTCACCTAATAGAGCGTCTGTGGCAGTCCGCCTAGTTCTATGGCTATATGTATTTATTATACGCAGACCCTCCATCTGGCTCTAGATGTACAGCGTTGTTCTTAACGTGACCATCCGTCACTCTACGGAGACTCCTGTCTTTTCTTCTCGTGGATCTATTGGTTGTCCCCTCCGGCAATCATAAAAGCAGAAAGACAGAGTTCGAGAACCCACCAATTCTTCCCGCTAATATACGTCACCAAGGAGACAACGGACATAATGTGAACGGGTGGGGCAAAAAGCGGATCGGGCAGGAGAGACCGTGATGGAGCGGAGATGCCTTCTAAGGCTAAGGAAACTACCCGATAGGAAAGACAACCCAACACAACGGCAAGAGCCGACGACTTTGTGAATGGCTCTTGTTCACTACGACGTTGGACGCTGGCCTCAAGCCTTCCGCCAAATAATTATTTCAAGGTACCGTCCATCCTGCCTGCTGTGGTTGATCCTTTAAGATACTAGGAGGGTGCACCAATGGCTGACGGACTCATGGCTGCCCACCACCCGTCAAGGATTTTGAAGAACCACGGAAAAGAATGTGGATGAGTGAGGCCGAGAGGAGAGGGAAAGAGTAGGACTTGTTGTGGTAAATTTTACCGCAACAATGTATTCTATAATTAGCGCAGTTTAGGGGATCTATCTTGTTTCATAATTCACAGGGCACGCATAAATTTTATAAATACTATAATTGCCTCAGTCATTGAAAAGCAAGGCGGCTAAGCAATCGGCACCTGTGCATTTATTGAATTTAAACTCGATTAGTTGTTTTGATGGACTATTATTTTCTTAGTTTTCTTCTCGAATGAACTGTGCGTGTCCTGGGTTTATATATTTTTTTTAAGGATCTAAGGCTCAAGAGGGTATGACTGCTATTAAAATACCGAATCACGTGTTAAGTTTTATGAAAAATTAGAAAATTTGTCACGCAATGGACTGCAGAAATGGGTCTTCCAAATTTTCATCACTTCACTGCACAGCTCGTTCTTTAGACTATCTTTTCGTGACCATCCTACTTTTACCTTTACATCGTTACCACAGGGCAGTTTCCAATCGCCTTTAGCTTTTCTCTGCTCATCCCATTTCAGCCCTTGCATGAAACGTCGCTCAATATGCCTCCCACTTGCCTATAAATAGCCACTAATGGGATCTATCGAATTATCGAACAAATGATTTTCTTCCTGACGATTGTTTTATGAAACCTACCATATCGGATAAGGCTCTGTGAATACCTTTGCAAACTTTGGCGTTGTCTTGCGTTGTACTGGGTAGGCCAACTTGGACTGACTGATGTAAAACCCGTAGAAATTTTGTAGTTTTAATCTTTTATTAAAATTTTTATTTCGACCACTGCAGGTATTACTTCGCATCTTCATCCAATTTTTCTCCTGATCCCAACATTTGGTTAGTTATTGACTGTGGATTTGGTATGTCAGTATTCCATCCCAGAAAGGACATGCAATGGCATATCGCATGCTCAATGTCTTCCTTCTGATTTGGCCAATATGCGCAAAAAGGTGAGCTATTGTGCCCGAAGCGATGTATTTTTTTTTTTTTGTCGGAACAGAGCACTCAGACAAAGAACTAACCCAATTTGTAAAAAAGCGGTGTATATACTTTCGATATCCACCGTGACGAGATATAAACTGCCGGAACGTTCAAAGCATTCGGTTTGTCCAAACATCTATGCGTGGAATCAATCTGAAGGTCCATCTGACCTTCGTACTGGTATTCCACCGTACTTGCCACCTGGTCATTGATCCTTTTAACGACAACCGCCTTCTGGTTACTAGAAGTTCTTCTATTCCAGACTCTTTGCATCTCGTCCACAAGGATATCGATGGGAATCATCCCATGCGCTAAGTCGATATTTTGATGACAACTTTATCCTCGCATCCTTTGTCAGGCATAGAGTTTAATCTACTGTCAAGTATTACTCCAAGGTAATCTGGCTAGAATCATCTAAGTTATGCAAGAAATAGTAATAGAAATGCTAGTGCGTTACAACCTACAATTTCGTTAGAACGAAGTATCCGAGACCTGACCTTAACTTTTCAATAAAATTTCATTATTTTTTTCCTTAAATATAATAGAACAAGAACTGCAAGCTTCATAAAAAGGGATTCATCACTGAATCTTCAGGCTAACGGTTCTTTTATTTTAAGGACTAAAATCTCAGTTACAAAGAATAATTACAAATCTCGTAATCTTCAATACATTTCATTTATTAAGAAGAAGGCTGAAATGCTTAAAGTTAATGTTTCAAAACAATCTGAAGTCCGAGCACTGATTATACATATATTGAAAGAATTAGGATCATTAACTGCAGGTGCATACTATAAAAATAAGCAATCTTAGTAAATGTTGTGCTTGGAATGAAGAGGCCTTCCAGTGCGTGAATACTTAAGGTGCACTATTTTTAGAGCCTATTTAATCATCTTGGTTTTTCAGGGTGGAATTTTTTAAAACTACATGTCGAAAGCCCATCTGGCTGAGAATGGTTAAGGTATGAAATCCTTGGGAGTCTTGGAAATCCTTTTAGATATACGCTTTTAAGTTTTTTTATTGATTTTGAGCCTTTATTATAAATTGTTTTGTTTCTATCAAAGATTATTTAACATCTTCAGGGTTGCCCGGGCTGTAATCAATTAAATGAACAATTCGTACATGACGATGGGCTTAAGCTCCCAATTGTCTATGCATAAAAGCAAATTCTGTAAAGGACTAAATAATACAGATAGTCACTGTAGGCTCCATTTAGTCCAACAAATTCTATTTATGTGCCAATAAGGAGATCCCCTATTCCTTAAGTACAGGTTCATTGTTTACGTTCTTTTTCGAATAATGTTTTCTGTTATCAATATTAATGTATCCTTTTTGAAACACCGCTGCTACCCACTTCTGTAGCGATAAAATCAAGCCTTTCCCTATTACTCCATACCCATATTGTACTTGGTATTTACTTGCTCGTTGTTATGCCAAATTGGTAATACCCAGAAGAGCACGAATTTTCAGAACACATGCACTTGCAAGTCCACGCCCCAACATTAATTCCCAAAAGTACGTGTTACAAAATTCCCATGTTAAGAAGGTAATCAGAAAGGCGACTACCAGAATGCTAAAAGAATTTTATGACCGTAATGGTTGCCCTAGTTTTTGTGGTATAAAGTTTCACGGAACGAACCAGGTTGATTGCAAAGAAGGATGCCAAGACATGAACAGCAAATTAAAGAGGTACGCCGAAAAGATCGTAAACAATTCATGATTGTAAAAATTGTACTCGTACTATACCATTGCAATCCACTAAAACAACAAAAGCAAATGTAAATTTGATGACGTGTAATACAATTGCTTAACAGTGTTTTTGAATTTTACTCGAATACTCAAACAGTTTTTGATTCGGTTCGAATAGAGAGTAGAGTGAGTAGTTGTTAAACTAAGTATTAAACTTGCATTAGATTTTCCAAATGGTTTTATATAAACTTATCTCTTGTTCCAACATGAGTTGATTGAAGTATCGTGAGTATCATTAACCAACACATTGCTGAAAGGTGGCTGCTTGATTCCCTTAACTCTTGTCTCTAGACTGTGAAAACGTGTGATTTGAAGTTTTAACTGGATGCGTATTAAAGGGAAAATATATTAAAGCATCGTGGCGTATTATCTGGCTAAACCACAGCAAAAATTTATTTCCTTACCAATCACGGATGTCAAGCTGAGTAATTATACTGACCACCAATGATGGTAGGTAGATGGATGCCATTGCTTAAATAGACCAGCGCTATTGTTTAATTATGCAAAGGGAATCTATGTATAGATGGACCGCTGATTTCAAACTATCCTGGTATGGATCTCAGAGGGCTTTACAGCTCAATTCTACTTAAATCATTCGTCGAACAAGAAACTACATAGAGTTCTGTCAGGAAGGGCAGGACAACTACACAACATATGAAATTTCTTGTTCGTCCCTGCAGATTCTACAATAGTAGATGTGTAGTAGGAGTCGTTGGCATAGGAATACCAACGGTACCGAGGGATAATGCGAGACATGGAATAAAAGTCTTTATGAATAAGTTATCCTAAATCTAGACCCCTCGACAAGCAATAGGAGAAGATTGGCACCACTTGCATCAATTTCCCATTCTCATTCATCTTGCTGCTATACTTCTGCCTCAACTAACATGATGGAATTTCCTGATTTCTATCGATATACCATCATCACCGGTGCACTCCTTCTTTTCGTGATTCAACCTCACACACGCCAAGTCGATATCACTGAAATTTGCAAAAATAAACCCAGTTAAATTATGTCGCTCTACTTAGCATTCGAAAAAAAGGAATTGTTTGGCTCCACGTTCGGAATGATATTGTGTTTAACCGCCAGTGATTCATGGAAGAGGCGAAAATCTTGTACGCTCCTTTTGCAGCGAAGACAACAGCTGGAATAAGCTAAATTTGAGTAACGAATGATTAATATGACTTTTACCAACGAGAGGTTGCTATCCTCTGCTTCAGAATGGATGTCTCTTGGAACCCATTCAATTTCAGCCTCAGAAAGTCGTGGCACATTGGAAAACTACAAGAGATTAGAAGTCTAATTTAACTGAATAGTGTTTTTTAAATATTTAAATTTAATATTTAATCAACACTAGAATTTTCACTTTCTAAAAAGCTAAATTTTTTTAAAAAAACCTTTAGGAAGGCGATTTTATTCTTTTACTTTAATTATTAATTTTCTGAAAAATTCATATTTCTAAGGATTAAACTTCTAGAAATATATTTAAAAAAAAACTAGATGCGTTTAGTGCTGTTAGACTATTAAAATTGTATACGAGTAGTTCATGCAAGTGTTTGCAAAGGCTAAAGTTTAAAAAAATCACCTTGCAGGAATAAAACATTCATGCATTTATCCACGTTTAGGAGTTATAACGAAAAGACTGCTTTTTTGTGGCAACTTTTGAAGATGAGTCAAAAACACTATTTTTCAAAAACATTTTTTCTTGAACATGGGTAGTATCGTTTTAAGAGTTACAGCGTATGGTCGTAATGAAGTTCATAGGTATTGAAAATTTTGAACGTGTTTTTCTCAAAATAATATTTTCTTACACGCTAAACATAATGTCTCGTCATCTAACTATCCTGTTTACTGCTCTTTACGAGAAGGAGGAATGTTCTTTTTCCTGAAATACGGTTCTGGACCTATTTGCTGACATTAACCACAACTTGAAAGTCTTAAGGGATTGGTTTTGTATGCACAAACTGGTCATTAGCAAGAAAACAGAAATTATTTTTTTTTAAATTATCCACACAGGATCTACATGTCCCTAATTTCTGTTTTCATAGTGCTGATTGTACAAGTTTATTTGTTAGTTCCCATTCTCGTAGCACTACGAGTAACTTATGATTTTTTTTTTATAATCACCGCGCGTTCAGGGAGTTTTTATACCCTTAAAATGTTCGTACACAGCGCGGGCGACGGAAATTTAGGGAGGAAGAAAAGACAGGTACCGATGTACATTGTTTTTAAATGTTTGTAAATTATAACTACCCGGAAACACAGAGATCATCAGGGCATTCCATAAGCGAGTTTTACGGCTCAGGAAAGAATCACGATATTTTAGAGTACGTCCGAAATGGGATTGAAGCTATACTGATGAGCATTCATAGCGAGACGGGTGTTACGGTTCGAAGTTTGAATGCGCGGAATGCTATTGACGATTTCAATAGAGCACTGGTGCTGGAAATAGCGATAAAACAAAATGAGACAGGAGACATTACGTCGGTGTTCGAGGGTGTCAATTGATTGACTGATATTAGTATCACCAATGAGTTTTATCGCACGGTTTTCAATCCTATCTAGCAGGTGCAGAGGTATTTTAGGAGCACCGGACCAGATGTATGCATTGTACTCCAATTTTGGGCGGATGAATGCCTTATATATTGTGGCCAGATCAGAGGTGATAAAATATTTCTTACATCGCTTGAGGAGACCTAGACATTTCGCAGCATGTTTGGCGATATCGAATATGTGGCCATTCCAACGTAAGTTGTCATTGACACACCTACCGAGAATGGAAAGTTTATAGGTTTCGACGATGAAAGTGCCATTCTTGGATAATGGCTGGGTATCCAAATTTCGCTTTAACGACAGCAGACAGCATTGTGTTTTGGAAGCATAAAATCCCACTCTGTTGATAGTTCCCCAATTGGTTATGGTGTTAATATCGGAATTTAATAAGCTTAACATACGCTGCCGTTCGAGTTCTACAGCCGAAGAGCAGGAGTGTGATTCCGTGAACGAATATGAAAAGCAAAGAGCACTGTCATCAGCAAAGGAATATATTGGATTAGAAGTAGCAGACAAAAGATCATTAATGAAAATTAAAAAGGAACCCTGGGGCACACCAGCATTTATTTTGTGGATATCAGACTTGAAACCATCCCAGACAACTTGAATTGAATGTTCCGAAAGGTAATTTCTAATCCATTGAAGAAGAGAGTTATCGATCCCAAAAGCACGCATTTTCGACAAAAGAGCCTGATGCCAAACTCTGTCAAATGCCTTAGAAATATCAAGTGCAACTATCTTGCTTTCGCCCGATTGATGTACACTTTGGTTCCGCTTTTCCGTGAGACATGCCATCAAATCACCAGTGGACCTGTTGCCGGTCATTGAGAAGTTTTCGTGTTTCGAGATATTTCATGAGCTAACGTAAGTGCAATGGGTCTGTAGGAAGAGAGAGAAGAAGATTCGCCTTTTTAAGGGCGGGCTGAACAAATGCTGTTTTCCATCTGCTTGAAAAGTAGGATTGATTAAAAAGCTTACGCAGTGGTTTTGCCACCGTGGAAGAACACCTGTTCAGAAGAAGGGGAGATATACCATCTGAACCGGCGGATTTATACATGATGCAAGTAAGAGCTGTTCTTCTAAATGCTTTTTTTAATGAAAATGCTAAAGTCTACAAATATCTGGGATTAATCATAGATGGTAAAATAAACTGGTGTATTCACACGACCGTATTAAGGAAATAAATATTATCATCCACCTTCAGTATGAACAATCTTCGACAAATTTGCTCTGTGTACTATGATTTAGTGCAATAGAAGTTAGAGTATGGACTGACGTGTTGGGATGACACTTATTCCAAAAATCTGCAACCCTTGATTGTAACTCAGGAACACATTCTTAGAATCATATCTGTAAAACGCCGTGGTGAACATAGGTGTGGTCTTTTCTGTTACTCAAACATACTTAAAACATTTATATTATTACAAAATTCTGAAAATTTTTTTCTTTAGAAGTGATAATAAACTTAATTCGGTCCTCAGTGCCTATTAAACCTTTAACTTGCTCTATCTACTTTAATAGTGTTCACAGTCACCCCACAACCAACTTTGTAAGATCGTATTGTGTTATTATTGTATGTAACTCGATGCATCCGCCAGTAGTTTCTAAACGCAAAATGGGAATGCAGCTCAATCTATTCCCTGTGAGTTTTTCGGTATTCCACACGAAGAATCCTTTTTCGTTCTGTCAGCTCATTCCTTTTTGGACTTACAATTTTTTTTTTTATTATTATTACTATTATTCAATTTCGGAATGTAACAAAAATTTAAATGCTGTAAATTATTTTAACAACTTTGAAAAGGAACAATTAGAATCATTTTGTAGAACCTACATGTGTAAATAAGTGTAAATAAATAATAAGAGGGGATTCACCTTTCAGTTTATAGAGCTTACCCCACACAAAATATAGGAAAAAAGGATTAATTTAATGCAAAAACCTTCCAACTTACTGAAAAAAAAGGAATATCACATAAACATAAGCTTTTGTGTAAGATAACATAGTTTACATATTTTCAGCTGTGCTTAAAAATACTTTGCCTGCATATCTATATGTACTGAAAAGATATTTTTCTAATTCATTTAAAAATGCTTTGGTTTGTAAAATTGATCTTAATTCATATGGCAATTTCGATAAGTGGGTTTTCTTAGATAAAGCAATATTTACGAAAGCCATATAATTTACCATTCGTCCGTATGCATTTGAGCTCCTTATTGTGTTCCTATAGCTGCTTCGCATAAAAAATACTTTAAGAACTTGAAACGTATGAAGATGTTTCAATAATTCGTAATATGTAGCTTATTAAGGCCAATTACTTGTTGTTCTATTTAATTTACCTACCATACCATTCGAATTTATAGACACTGGACTAGAACCGATAAACACAGGTCTACACACGAATGAAACCGGCGAAACCGGCGGTCTTATTGATTTCTACTGGGATGAGCTCAACGTCTATGGTGAAATTAAGAAAATGGGTATGTCCGTTTTCCCGGAGGCAGAATCAGAGGTCGCCGATTTGCGAAATGAGATATCTGATCTCCGGGAATAAATAATGATTCTCAGCCGTAATGTTAAGAAGGCTCATCCAATTGTTTCCCAAAACCAGCACGGGTTTCTCAAAGGTAGATCTACGACCACCAACTTAACGGAATTCGTATGTGCACTGGAATCTGGAAATGAAATTGATGTGATTGCCACCGATCTCAGCAAAGCTTTTGATAGGATTTCACATGATATAATTCTTCTGAAATTAAAAGCTCTTGGTTTCCAAATAAACTTTATAACACGTATTCAATTTAAATGAAAGACATTACTATGTTCTAGTTAGGTCCATGGTTTCTGACCCAATTAAAGCCTCCTTTGGTGTCCCTCAAGGCAGACACCTTGGTCCCTTATTATTTATTCTGGCCATTAATGACCAGATTGCATCATTAAAAATTCATACATATCTGTTTACGCAGACGATATGTAAATCTTTAGATATATATCTTCTTCCTCAGATAGCCTACCACTGCAGAAAGATCTCAACAGATTTTGTACTTGGTGTTCGAAGAATTTTCTTGAGCTTAACGTCAATAAGTGTCAGGCTATAACGTATACCCGTAAGCGGGCCCCTACTTCACCACGCTGCTATCTAATCTTTAATCTGCCTGCTCCCTTAGTGAATGAGTTGTGTGATTTAGGTGTTATCTGTGATAAGGAGCTCAATTTCCGTTCTCACATTGATAATATAATAAAAAAAAGCCAACTCTGCCCTTGACTTCATCAAGCACTGGTCTAAGGAGTTTTCCAATCCTTATGTTATCAAATCTCTTTACATAACTTTTGTTAGGCCTCTTCTTGAATATGCAAGCCAAATTTGGTCACCCTACTACAGAACACATCCTCCGGATAGAAGCTGTTCAACGCAGGTTTTTACGATTCGCTTTACGTGGTCTTCCCTGGGATGATAGCCAAAACTTACCACCTTATACTGACCGACTGAAACTTATAAATTTACAACCCCTTTCTATATTTCGAAAAGTTGCCGACATTCTCTTTATTCATCAAATTTTAGTTGGTAATATCGACTGTCCTTCTTTACTTCAACTTATTTCTTTTAACACCAACCCACGCAATCTTAGGTCTGTGCCACTTTTCCGGCTCAATCTTCACAGAACGAATTACGGACACTTGGAGCCAATGTCTAGAATGCTTCGTGAAGTTAACGATATTCTGCCTCACTTCGATTACCATCTTAGCAAACTCTCTCTTAAGAACATTCTTATTTCCACCTATGCCTCGCGTCCTAACTTTTTTTGAACCGCTCCCACCGTTTAGTTTTTATCTTTAGTTTTAAGTGAAAATTGTTAATTTTAAGAATAAGCTTACAGTTAGGCATTAATAAATGTGTCCGAGGTTGACTCGGGCCGCAAATCAAATCAAATCAAAACAAAATGTACATCTGTTGGGTACATTTCAGACCGAAGCAAGCACGGCAAGCAACGCGGAGGGTTAAGAAACACAGATGATAGACAAACCACAACGTCAGGTAGATCCGCAAGAAGACCACAATAAAGTACGAATCGGCTGAGTGTATTGTCGATTATGGGAAAACAAACTGTGTTTACTGACAGAAACTACCCGGAAATAAGGAACTTGAAATCAGTAATGAAAAAATTAATAATAGAAAATATAGTAGACCTATAATGAGCCTGGCAGTGAAATTCGGGCTATATAATCCACTAGGCCGAATATTTCCTGCAGATAAATAAATTGTTTGGCGCGTATTCCGAATCGATCGGTTCGCTTGTTATCATAAAGATAGTTCATACCATCTCGGTCTTAATCCTATCAAGAAAGTATGTTATACCTGATGTTGCTGAAGTATATCCTGTGTAGTCTAGACTGAACTTCATTTACATATATACTACGAGTATATTTTGTGTGTAAAAAGGTGTCTGATTCTTCCATTATATTAATTTTACAATTTTCTTCCTAGAGTAGGAATAATGACGCATCTATAACAGTTCACTAGATCTTGTGAATTTTTGACGCAATGTGTCTAATTCCAATTCCAATGTTTCATGACAATTTTCTGAAGACTTTTCTTTTTCATTTCCATTAGTTTTACTACATAGTTGGAGCGCAACTTTGACTTTTCCAAAATTAATGACGGGTAACCTGTTTCCATATGATTCATGTAATTGTGAGTATTATTAGGTAATCTAAATATGCTCTTCATAATATAGCTTTAGAACTTTTCTACGGGATAAAAATGTCCATGTCCCTAAACTTGTGTACAGAAGTTCGTATACTTTTTTGTTTAGTGGGATACAAATTTGATTTGTATACAAGTACTCTAGGCGGAGTTTATTACTCGTTCTGCTTACCACAATTTAATTTTTACAGACGAGGGTTTCTTCATATTAAGTTTGGGTGTGGTCAGAACACCGGGATACTTGTGCTCTCTTACAACTTCGACGAGATCCCTTTTCACAAAAATCACCCTCAACCATTTCGGAAAATGAAAGTCGATTGGTCTATGTAAGTACGAGTATGTTATATTAGACTTTCATTGATTATTTGAAGTTCTGAATTATGAGCGATGTCTGTGGGGCGTTAGAATAAGCTGTGAAGTGTGTGCGTAAATCTCGCGCAATGCAGTTCTTTCATCTATTTAAAAGTTTTCCAAAAGTCTGACGAAAATTTGAAACTGGTTATACGAGAGCTGTCTGAAAAGTTTCCGACCGCAACGTAAAGATAGCGACACTCGTCAATAAAAGCTAGTGAATACTAGTTGTGCATCTTTTGACAGTTACTTACCGAAGTTTCAGTTTTTAGTTGACAGTCGTTTGAGTGAGTCGATAAGTTTAACTCTGTGTATCGGGACTCTGCACCATCATTTACCACAGTGAAATTTTGGGCAGCTGGATTTCAACGTGGCCGTAAGAGCTTGGGAGATGATGAACGTTCGGGACGTCCAAAAACTGCAACCCGTGACGATAACATTGCTAAAGTTCACCAAATGGTGTTAGACGGCCGCCGAATTCAAGTGAGAGGGATAGTAGAGGTTATGAAAATGTCCAAAGAACGTGTTTGTTACATATTAAATCCAGATTTCCAAATCCAGGGTGCCGCATTTGTTTACGTTAGACCAAAAACGTGTTCGAATGAATATTTCCAACGCTCTGGTGGCGCTGATTAGGGGCAATAAACCCGAGTTTTGGCGCATTTTAATTACTGTAGATGAAACTTGGATACACCATCGCCCGAAACAAACATTCAGTCAAAACAGTGGACTGCAAAGGGCGAGCCGGCTCCAAAACAAGCAAAAACTGTTTTTTCGGCTGGGAAAGTGATGGCGACTGTTTTTTGGGATAGTAAAGGAGTTATCTTAATCGATTATCTTCAAAAAGGAGAAACCATTACAGGAGCGTACTACGCATTATTATTTGCCAAGCTAAAGGCAGAAATTGCGGAAAAACGGTCACATTTGCTAAAAAAGAAAATCCTGTTTCACCAAGACAACGCGCCGTCTCACACCTCAGCGGTTGCCATGGCGAAAATGCATGGATTACGGTTTGAACTGCTTGACCATCCGCCTTATTCACCAGATCTAGCCCCAAGCGACTTCTTTTTGTTCCCTCATCTAAAAACTGCGCTCGGAGGATAGAGATTTTCGTCAAATGAGGGGGCAATGACCTTCGTGAACAATTATTTTGCAGAGAAAAACGCCAATACTATTTAGATGGGTTAGGTTCGCTGGAAGAAGTGTATAGAGTTACAAGAAGGCTATGTAGAAAAATGGAAAAAAAAATTGAGAAAAAATGTTTTGTATCATTGTTCAGACAACCCGCGTAATAACCTTTATGAATGGCAGGTACATTTCAATTCTTTGTATCTTTTGGCATAAAGTGTTTTAAAAATTAAGTGTTGGTATTATGTTGGTACTATTAAGATAGTAACTTAAGAAAAACAAACGACAATTATTCTCGAACAACTTTAGCTTACCTTTTTTGTTTTTTACCACTGAAAGGCGAGATAAAAACTCGGGATGATCTCGACTTCATAAAGATGAGAAAGTACAAACTTTAAGTTTGTTCGGATAGCGTTTTACAGAAAGTCAGAAAGTTTGGACCGAACCGCGGAAGAAACCTTTTTTCGAGATCGTGTATACGATATTGAAAACAGAAACTATGCGAATCACTTCTGAATTTTAAAATTGGCAATCTAGGAAGCATGGTGTTCAATTATTCTTCATTTATTCGCGCAAAAAGATCAGCTGCTCTGCATACTTGAATCAGTGAAAAATAAAAGGTCGGCATATGGACACAGTATCCCAAAAGTCGTACTTAAACACGTGCCCATGGAACCAGTCGATATTTTTACCATAACAGTAGTACACTCTATGAATACCAAAAGAGTGTGAAATTAGGGGTATTCCTACTAATATTCGGTCAATATGAATACTTTCAAACGCTAGCAAGGTAACATTCAATAAAACTCTATTTAATTGGGTAGAGGATAACATTATTATCCGGAACAATCAATTTCGTTAAAGGGCGTGAATGATACTATTCTTGCTACCTCATAACTCATTTCCAACAACATACAATAGAATAAACGCAAGAACGCATGTGTAAGTGCCTTTGAGAAGGCCTTCGATACCGTACAATGAGCGGGGCTTCTCTACAAGCTAACTAGTATGGGCATGATAAAATCTCTGCCTTTTATTATTTACAATATGCTTATGGGAAAGAAGTATGCTATTCGATGTGGTAACGCAATTTTGAACAAAGTTTTTGAAATAAAATTCGACTTACAACAGACGATGGTTATCTTCCAGATGCTGTTCAACATTAAAACGAGTGATCCAGTCGGTTCCCTTAATCACGCTATAGCGTATGCATATTGTCTTCAACCATATTAAAGAGACACGATTATTGGAAATTAAAAACCAATACCAAAAGCAACTGGTATCATCGATGAGGTGCGATGTTAAGTGCATTGCTATCGGATTCGATCAGCATTTGTATTTTGACAACCATATAAAAGCATGTTTTGCTTTCGCTATATTTCGCAGCAGTTAATTTAATTTCAGGGAGTAGGCCACGTGCTATGTGCATCTAATCAGGTCAGTTATGGCTTAATGGTTGTCCCGGGTGTTTCAATGCAGCGCCGTTATATGGAAATGCTTCGGGCATTTGAAAGGCAGTGTCTCAGAATACCAGAGTCCAAGTACATCAAATGTTGTCCCAAAAATTGTCTTTACGATGGGGCTGGACTATCCAGAATTAACAATTTCCACATTAATTCGATTCGAATGCACACGGCAAGAACGATGAGCAGCAAAAATAGCCCTATCTTTGAGGACTCTTACTATTGTGTAATTTAGCCTATCATGAGGGTACACTCCAGCCCGGCTTTATTCAGCCGAAGGCATTTCTTAATATTGATTCCAAAAGGTTGATACAGAACAGAGAGTGTATGCCGTTATTATATGTATACCATTACCACTGCGGTGAAAGTAAGGAATACCTCATCTAATAGTGGTATGCTGCCAATACTTTGGATCCGCTTTTAGTTTCGCGGTTACTTGCAGGGATAGGACCGATGCCGAACAACAGTAGGTTGAGAGCGCTTAGTAAGAGACAGTAAACTAAATTACGTCCTTATTCTTAAGCTACATAAGTTTAATAATTTTTATCTGGCATGCAAGTTTATAGTGATAGAATAAGTAAAAGTGAATTTAGAAGTATAAGTAAAAGCAATGTTCTGTCCAAGGGTTTTCCAGCATTCGATAGAACCTCAGCGCTTTTGACTATGGAGTGGCAATCTTTCTGATTTGTAGCTTTATAGGAATTTTCAAGCCCATTATCGTTTAGTTTGTACTACATGTGCGATATGTAGGTATATTATGTATAGAACTACGGATACTCTGAAACGTTTGAATTTAAAAACAAAGTTTCAGTCCACATCCACATGATTGTGATTATTTATACGTAATGCGCCTTATCACCACGAGGGCTTTAATACAAAATCCTCATATTTATCATTCCCTTCTAAAATTGTCTACGTTAAAAATATCAGTTGATATAATAAATACTGAACATCACGTTTTCTCGTGATATTTTGTTTACAAACAGGTACTCGTATAATGTTTTGAAAAACGTTTCTATATGTTCTACAGTTATTTACTTGATTTTCCAATTGGATTTACATAGATTAATAAAATCGCAAGAAATTTCACGAATGGAATTGGATACACATTACATATCTTTCGAAAGATATTGTCTTGTCAGTAGGACAAACGACACGAATCAAGTTGAACGTGAAAATTGAAAACTCAAGATCAGCTTAAGATAACGATTTGTAAAGAGCCATAGAGGCATGCCATGCCTACAAAGAGGGTGCAAAACTACTTAAGAGAGATATCAGACCAGTCAAAAGGAACTCCTGGAATAACTTCTGCCGGTCTATCGAATTAACTAATGGACCGACTCGTCTTAAAAAGGTGTTGGCGAATATGCCATAGTTGGTATCCACCATCAAAACAGACGGTGGCTGATGAGCTGATTTATATGACGAGAAACTAGAAATTCCTATAGCCGGAAGTAGCCCTTCAATTTCGGAGAAGGCGGCTTGTATAAATATAAGCCTCTGATAAAATGGTCGATGGTAGAAAATAGTTTGTATTTTTGGAACGCAGAATGGATTTAAATGTTTCCATAAAAGATGAAGCATATCTGCCTGATAATTAAAAGTTTGCTCTTTTACTTGTCAGAATTTCAGATCACAAATTGTAGAAACCTTAAAGAATCTCCTGAATGACATATCAAGTAAGCTGTGGACACTTATCCCGGATGCCAGGACACATGAAAATCACAGGTATCACAGTAAGAAAGCTTATGAGTTGGTGAACAAGTTGTCGTTGCTGAATAGTTCAATTTTCTTTGCCATCGTTAAAGTTCGGTTGAGCTCCATGAAAACAACGGTGGAAGTGGAGGATATCAAACGAGCTTTATTTAACTAAAAACGTGTGCTAGAATTATTTGGACAACGTCGCACTGCTTAACAAGACTTAGCAGGTGGAGTGCCCGAGTTTTCTATGGTGCCATTATAGGGCACTGCGCTCTGAATCCATGATTCGGCATCTGTTATGTGAATGCCGACCTCTCTTTGAGAGAAGAATCTGCAGTATGGGTAGTTATTTCTTCACAGATCTGAAGGACTTACAAAATAATATATAATACGATTCGCACTTCAAAGTTTCTAGGAGAAATCATTTCGTCGATTACCTAGAGTCACAATCAAAGGCGATATAGGAAAGCTTCTTTTCAATTTATCAGCATCCTTCCAACGAAAAATTTGACTAGTAACTTTTAATTAATTACGAAAGATTGGAAGCTGTCAATCAATATAATATAAATGGCAAGGGGCTGCATTATGACTGCTAGAAGTATGTAAGACCAGTATGATATTTGGTAAAAAATGCAGGTCCGACCTGCTTTAAAGATAACACCAACTCTGAATCGTGATCAAATATCTGTTGTAGTTGCTTAACTCATCTTAATAAACTTGCTCACATTGATTTTAAATACAAGCCGGTAGCTATATAAAACAACCAGCTTGCTCTGTTTAATTTTTAAAATTAGAGAATGAGCGGAGAGCAATCCACATAGAATCGTTATGTGCTTTATCATAGAATACATAGAGCAGAGTAAATTCTCCAACCTAAAAATCTCTTTACTTGATTCGGAGGCATGCAAGAAGGTAAGAGCTCTGAAAACCAGGTATTATCAAAAAATTGAATTTTTAGAGCTCATATCAATTATGACTCCACAAAGTTTGTAAGACTTTAGATTAGAGATGAACACTTTATGGTTAATATCAGCACTCCCAACGTCTTATTTTGAATATTTATTATTTCTTTCACTATTAACTGACATTCAAGAACTTGCAATAGATAGGAAGAGTACTTCAACTTGAGGAGAGTTGGAAACTGAATTACGAGTACATAGCATCAAAAATATGGGCGATAATCGAAAGTGTTGAGCTTTCGTGAATTTGTTAAATAACATGGTTAGAGGCGAGCGAATGCGTTGCCAGTAAAGGTTTTGTTCCACCGTATAAAGGCAATGGCGTCAAGAAAAATTGTAACAACTACCAATTACGAGTGAATTCTAAACAAAGAACAACGTAATATTAGTTAACCCAATATCTGTCAAAACGATTCAAAATTTACGGATAATCACGGAAAAACATCGCAACGCTTCGAAGAACCTGAAATTATCCCATCCGAAGAAGCAAAAATCATTTCAAGCATGTTAGTCATGGGCTATGTAGTCAAGTCCAGATGGTGGGATTGAAGTAAATTCATAAATCTGTAGAGGGAGCAGTTGAGGGCTTAATCACCTTTTACGAGTTTGCGAATCGAATCAGAGAATAAAATGAGATTTGCGAAAAACTTGATGAATAAAGCTCAGAAAATGACTCTGCAACCTGCATTTCTAAGTGTGTTTCTTGCTGTATGGCTCCGAAATGTAGAGGGACTGTATGTGATGTCATAAGGTTATGTAATTTTATCAGCATTCCTACTTCACTTCAACAAAATGGACTGTGAGCTACTTACTTGCTAAAAGGTTATACACGTAACTTGTAAGGTTTAAGCAACACGATCGTCTGCAATCATCGATCATATAACTACAAATTTAAAGATATGATGTCGTGAGTACACTTTATCAGTAAGCGATTATTCGCTTAGTACTTAGTTACAGAAAAGAATGCAAATGTGCAAGTATGTGCGAGTATGTCTATTGCTATCGTACCAGAAATTCGTTCTCAAGACATGAACTGTAAATAATCAGAGTTAAGATAAAATTGTCCCCACATCTGTTTTAATCTGTTTTAACGTCACATGCTGTACTGTGTAGTCCTATTCCGGATGGAATGGTTTTAAAAGCATTTAATTTTTTTTAAAGCAGTTGGAATGCTCACTTCCTCAATATTTTTAATTTTACTAAAGTGATTTCCTTTCACTCTCAAGATTTGTATATATATATACGCACAAAGGACGTTATACCTTAAACTTGCAAGAAATAATTTCAATTAGCAAATCAAACAGAAATACCAATAGAATGAAATTCTTCAATAAATTATTATTTCAATAAATCAAATTTCTTCTACAAGGTGGTTCTCTTGGATCCAAATGACAAAACACAAAACAAACAAATAGAAAACGGACCACCGGCAAACAAAGGATATTGAATAGGAGATCGTGTTTATTCCCACTGCGCTCTCGTAAAGTATCTTTTAATTGATTTTCTTGAAAAAATGAGATACTGTTTAGGAATATTCGAGAAGAAACAATTAAAAGCATACAAAAGGGCAATCTGATCCCATGAAAGATTACCCCTCAAAAGAAAAATACTCGTATGAAAGGCTGAATGAATCAAAATAAGGAATTTATTCCTTACTCCTTGATATAAAATGTAACCACCCCCCAACAGAACTATTATAGAAACTAAAAGAAAATCGATGGCACGGGCTGTTACTCTGAAACTGTTAGAAAACCGAACGGATATTGTTATTATTTTTTTTTTTTTCGGTAAGGATAAATGTGTCCTTTTCGCTCCAGGGAACTCTGAGGCAATAAATTCAATTTATCGAATACATTCAAGGGGCTGGTAACAATTTTGTGACATTAAAGACGGTCGTAAAAATACTTTTATAACTATTAATTGCCCATGGACTCCCTAGGCGGAGGTCAGCAGCATGTGAACTTCGCAAGCTTATCGATATATTTTTTTGGCCTAAATTTGGGCGTTTAAGGAAGAAAAACATATTTCGGGGCCCCCAATTTGAGGCCGGTCAGACTCTTGAAACCGAGTTTCCTATCAATTGCCTCTGCCACTGAATATATTCTCAAGCTGATACATACATGTTTGTATCTATCGCGATTAAAATAACAGTAAGAGTGTGGTAATAACTTGAGGAATCTGAGGAGCTGATTCATACTGGTTGTATGTAAATATTTGTTAGACTTCCAGTTTCCCTATACCCTTACTGATTGTTGAACTCCGTCTTAGTGCAGCCGTATAGTGACATTAG
Source organism: Volucella zonaria (assembly GCA_963966105.1). Classification (NCBI taxonomy): domain Eukaryota; kingdom Metazoa; phylum Arthropoda; class Insecta; order Diptera; family Syrphidae; genus Volucella; species Volucella zonaria. The sequence goes on from OZ014533.1 coordinate 26,747,507, forward strand.
AAGTGTTCACTGTATTTCGCTGCAGTTTCTTTTCTGAAAATCCTACTAGCTTAAGAGTACTTTTGACGACGTTTTTATTTTAGAATAGTGTGCACCTAGCACTTACGAACCATAGCGCGAAAGTTCCGAGTAAGGAAAAATGACTTACATATGATTTTTATTGATTTAGAAAAAGCATTCGACCGGGAGCCAAGAGAATTAGTGTGGCAATCGCTAAGAAATCACGGCGTAGCAGAAGAATTCGTTAAAGTTATCAACGACATGTATACTAATTGCCATACAAAAAACAAGAGTACTTTGGAAATATCGACAACCATTCCCAGACAATCTAGGCGTACGTCTAGGATCTGCGTTTAGCCCCTGGATATTTAATCTTCATAATAGGAGACATCCAGAAACCAATACCGTGGAACATACTGTATGCGGACGACATTGTTCTCATTGGCGAAGACATGTACGAATTGAAAAGGCAACTCAACTGTGGAACAAACATTACTTGCGAAGAAATGGCCCAAAAACTGAGTGTTTATAGTTCTCCTTCAGTGATCCAAATATTATGGGAGCCAGAAATGCCGTACAAATTAGAGATGAGCCAATAATAACCTTTAATTATCTTGATCCAATCAATCGCGATGACGGCAAACCAGATGATGACGTGAGCCATCGGATTAATGTCGGATGAATGTCTGGTATGTTATGCGATAGAGGGACTCCCCTGAAATTCAAGGGAAAAATCTACAAGACGGTTGCACGGCCAGCTATGATGTACGGGTCAAAGTGTCGCGCGTCACTGAAAGTTCTCGGAAATAAGATCTCAACCGCAGGAATGAGAATGATACGATGGTCAGTCGGCGTAACCCTTAAGCAACGATTATGTCAAAAGAAGTCTGAAAGTGGCACCCATAAACGAAAAATTAAAGGAAACGAGACTGCGTTGGTATGATGCGCAGAAATAGCAACCATATCTCATGAACAGCAATAAATTTAGAAGATCCATGGAAAATACCGGGAAGACCGAATGCGACATGGATCAGCACTATTAATTTTTTTTTTAATTTTGGCTTAATACAAGCTTAATCAAACTTAAAAAACTAGGACTAAAAGCTAACAGAAAGACTTAAGAGCTAGGAATCAAGGGAATGATGAAGGAGGTCTCGTTTGAGACGAGGAGTGCTCAGGTGGAAATCAAAAAGGTAGATGATCTTTGGATATTGGTTCGTCGGAGCCATAAGAGGTGCGGTGGACCGGTAGATAGAAGAGACGAGGACAACATAGATTGCGTGGGTTGGTATTGAAGGAAATGGAGTTGCAAACGGAAGAGGAGGTGATGGAACCTGAGAGCAGTCGATGAATGAAAAGAAGGTCAGCAATATATTTACGTCCTTCTAACGAATTCATATTGAGATGTTTCAGGCGGTCCTAATATCGAGGTAAGATAAAAGGGTCATTCCAGGGCAGACCACGGCGAGCAAATAGAAGGAATCGACGTTGAATACCCTCGATTCGGGAAACTTGAACTCAGTGAAAAAGGAACCCAGCTTGACTAGCATAATCAAGCAAGGGGCGAACGAAGATTACATAGAGAGACCTGGTTACATATGGGTTAAAAAATTCCTTTATTAAATTCGTTTAATAAAGCCAAGCTATGAGTTGGCTTTGAGGATCATCTTATCTGTATGCGAACGGAAATTAAGCTCACAGTCAGATAATAAGCCAAGGTCTTGAAAAGACTGAACCATGGGAATTGGTGGACCAAAGAGAAAATAAGATTGGGGAGGGGACGGGTTGCATTTACGTGAGAAGGTTATAGATTGACATTTGGCTATATTAACTAATCATGACAAAGAAGCTCAATATTCTTTTTATTCAGGAAAAAGCAGTTGATATATGTTTAATTTCTGAAACTCACCTCTCACCTGGTACTCTCTTGGTACCATCTTTATTATTGGTGGCGACCTTAATACAAAGCACACCTCTTGGGGCTCAAGATGTATCTCACAAAACGGCAAAACTCTCAACAGGGCTGGTATGGAATGTGGTTGCCAATTTTAATCAACAGGCAGACCGACGTACTGGCCCTCGCATGTCGCCAAAATACCCGATCTGATATCGGAAAAGGAGTAAACGCTAATTACGCCAAAGTTGGAGAAAGCTTCGATCTTTCTCCTCCGATCATTCTCCACAAAGACCACCCAGATTATCCAACAAAAAAATTTACTGGGAAGATTTCCGAATAGAAGTTGTCGAAAATGATGATGATGATGATACTGAGTTAAAAGTACCGCTCAGAACGCCGTATGAACTTGAAAAAGAAGTTGAGCGGTTTATTAAAGTCATGCAGCAAGCGGCCTGGAATAACACTCCACGTGAAACGGACAAAGTTGCCAGTATCGTTATAAAATACCCGCCGGAAATGATAAGGAAGAAACGAAGATAGCAGAAAAAGTGGCATGAAACTCGCGCTCAATAAGATAAAACGTCCTTTACTAGGCTCTGCAACTTGTTGAAAAAATCGATCAAGGACTTCAATAACCAAGGTAGTAATAACTACCTAGAAAGCCTCACAGCGACAAAAGATACCAATTACTCCATATGGAGAGCCGCTCAAAGACTTCGAAAGCCCCAAATACACGTGGCGCCAATAAGAAGAAACCAGGATGACTGGGTGAAAGAAGATAAAGAAAAAGCTAACGTTTTCGCCGAACATCTTGCAGAAACGTTGAAACCGTACGACAAGGATGTGTTTCCAGAGAATGTCAATACACTAGACGTGACGACGAACCTTCCAATAGAAAGGCTGCTCTTAGGGAACTTAGTTAAGCTATAGACACGCTTATGCCCAATACAACCCCCGGATATAACCTAATTACGGGAGAGATACTTAAAGCGCTACCGAAAAAAGGTGTGCCCAAGCTGCTCTATCTTATACATGCCACCATGAGATTAGAGTATGTACCGCATCAGAGGAAAATTTTCGAAACCCGGTAAACCGCTGACTGAAGTCAAGTCATACAGACTAATATCGCTCCTCACGATTATATCGAATGTCTTCGCCTCTTGCCTGATCATCAATTCGGCTTTAGAAGTCAACACTCTACTGTTAACCAAGTACATTGAATAACCGATATAATTGAACGAGCAATCGAGTGTAAGTTTGTCTGTTTAAGCGCCTTCCTTGACGTTTCGCAAGCTTTTGATAAAGTATGGCAAGATGGCCTGAAATATAAACTTTGACAAGTCCTACCCGAGCAATTGTTTCATATTTTAAGTTCAGACCTAGATGATCGACTTTTCCGTGTCAGACACAGAAACGAATATTCCAATCTTAAGACAATAAAGGCGGGGGGGTGCCGCAAGGAAGTGTACTTGGCCCTCTCCTATATTTGCTTTTCGCCCGTGGCACACAGCAAAAGGACGGTACTGTACTAGCCACATTTGCTGATGAGACTGCCATTTTAGCAACAGCTAAAACCGTCGAAGTAGCAACCGCTAAGTAGCAACGTGCCCTTATACGGATTAACAATTTGACAAAAACTTCGCGAATCGCGCTTAATGAAAACAAGTCTGTCCATGTGAACTCTCACGAAAACTGACAATCAACCTGTGTTTATGAACGCAGCACAAATTCCTTTCGCGAACGAGGCCAAATATCTTGTTATGACATTCGGCGCTAAACTTAAATGGATAGCACACGTTAAGAAAAGACGTAAAGTGCTTGAGATTAAGTATTAAGTATTCTTGGAAAGTATTCCAAGCTCAGTTTAGACAACAAATTGCTGCAATACAAGCAAGTGCTAAGACCGGTCTGGACGTATGGTATACAGCTTTGGGGTTGTACCAAAATTAGTAACGTTAACGTCTTACAGACTTTCCAAAACAAAGTTCTTCGAGAGTTTGTTAATGCACCGTGGTACATTAGAAACGATGATATTCACAGAGTCCTAGGAGTCGAAAATGTTCAGAACGAAATTAAAATGTTTGCGCGAAAACACAAAAATCGACTACAAGAACATACGAATATTTCTGTTCAACAGATTCTTGACGAGATAAATTTATTGCGTCATCTGAAAAGGTTAGTCCTCTCGACCTAGCGTGGTGATCAGCAGCGCTTAATTTTTAAAACGAAGGAATTTTCAATGGAAACTCGCCTGCAAAATATCTTATTAAAGCAATAGAAAACGCGAAAGAAGGACTACTTGTTGAGTGTGAACTCATTCGTTGTTTGTATAAGGGAGGTGTTTTTTAATGAGTAAGAATCTCACACTACTATAAACATCGAAGCTTATAGTGTCTATGAAAATTTCTCACCTACCCATGGGGAAAAAAAAATAGTTAAATAAATTTGGTTATATTACGTTCTAGCAGTTTTTGAGCCACCAGATTGAAAATCGATCAAGGTCTTCTTGAAGAAGGGCAGATTCATGGGGGAAGAAATAGTTTTAAAAAATTGTGTGTCTTCAGCGTAAAGGGAGAATGAGGAGTATTTAATGACCCTCTCAAGATCGTTAATTCAAGGAATGAGGAGAAGAGAGCCGAGATGGCTGCCTGTGGTACTCCAGGTGAGGACAGGAATGAAACAGAAACGGCGGATCTATAACCGAACACTAAAACAATGGCTTATCAGGTAAGAAAAAATCTATTTTAATAAAAGAGGCTCAAAGCCGAGAGCAGACAATTTGTAGAAGATCAATTGATGAGATATCTTATCCAAACGCTTTAGTGAAATTAGTTGCGATAACACCGATTTCTTTGCCATTTTCTAAGGCTGCGAGAACAAACGACAAGAATTCAACTAGATTTGTGGTAGTTGATCTACCTTTTGGAAAACCATGTTGTCGGGGCGATATAAAAGGCTTGCATTTGAAGCTTAAGGCTTCGTATAAAATGCTTCCAAAGAGTTTGGGTATAACACAGAGTTTAGCCATGGGACGATAATTGGTAACTTCATGCTTAGATCCCTTTTTGTGTATCGGGATTACAAAAGAGGTCTTAAAAATCAGGTTAGAAGAGACAGGTTGGAAGAGCATTTTTTTGGAAAAACGGTGGGGAGTCCATCTGGGCCAGGTACAAATTCATCTTTAAGATTTAGTAACTTTTCTTCAATAACTGCAAGATCGAAATTTTGAGTGAGAAAGGGACCAACGGACCACATAATATACAAGTTATTTTAAATTAGATTAGGAAAAGACGAAGTTGCAACGAGAGAGGAGTCAAAGCTATTGTGAATGGCGAGTAGGACACCACGACAATACGATTCAAGGGGGGTATGCGATCATCATCCCGAAAAGCATTAAAAGAAATAGTTTCAATCAGTGAATAGATATCAAATAGGAGAGCATGAGATTGACGCAAAACGTCGTGGGCTTTAGAACGCAGCCCACTTACGTTCTGGTAATAGAAGGTGAGCGGAAGGTTTTTCCATGACTTTTTAGGATCGAACAAATTTATCGTGGTCAATCCGGCTGCGTTGGAGGTGTGGAACTCTTTTAGAGTGTACATAAGGCAATGACGAAGAACGGCAAGATCATCTGCTACTTTTTGGGGAGACGTATTAAAAACTTCATGATACTTTAAACAAAGTTTCCTGAGGCTGGTAACATCGGTAGGGAGGCCTTCCTGCTGAATGGAAACCATGACGCTTATTTTTGTTTTACCCTCATAGCACACCGAGTGGATTTATCGTGCAGATAGACGAGATATCTTCTCATCCCTAAGCTTAGAGAGCGGATAGTGACATTCAGTGGTATCGCTAGTTTGCTGCGTTAATTTAACAGTGGGTGGCGAAAGGGGGTTTGGTGTCGCAACGGATAGGGTTTCTGAAGTGGGGTTTAAAATGTAAGGATACTTAGCTCCAGTTCTGGTAAGAAATAAGGGAGAGGCGTGTGCGTTAGGAGTTGAGTGCTGGGAGTTTGAGTTGTAGGGATTAAGTCGAAAGAGATACATACGTTGACGTTGGGGCTTGGTTTGAGGAGGAACAGAGGGAGTTGGTGTATGGGTTGGATTGTTGTATGGAAAAATTTTACTTTTAAAACTCCAATTGGAGCTCGGTTTGTTTTAGGAAGAGGAAGTGGGTCTTAGCAAATTGGATTTACTTGCTAATTTATTAGTTGGTAAGATTGAAATTCTTGCTGGCTGGATTACGGGCTAACCATTCGTATTTGGCCGGAAGATTGAGCTTGAAGCAGCGCTTGCGTCTGTGATGAGATGTTGGGAGCAAATTGCGGTGGCTAATGGTGATGCTATATTTCTTTTCGGAGGAATTCGAGATTCAATCAACATCAGCGTTTGGGGGAGCGCTTTTTATAAAAAGCGTAGCGTACGTTGCCATTTGGAGGTGTCCACGTTGAATTAAAGTGATAAGTTTCCATGGGACAGCGATTGGAGGGTCTGATATAGATGTGTTCTCTGTTCCCAAGTTGGAAGACGCTTCGCAGGAATCAGTAGGTTCGACCATCGGCAGATGACTTATACATATGTGGGGGTGAACGTGAATCCACTTCTGGTTCCATTCATTCAGCTATGAGCGATGTATTAAAGGGAACATTCTGGTAAGTTTGCAGGAAGTTTGGTGTGTCAACGAATTTGCTGTTTATTGTTGCGATGTGATGTTCAGTATCGCAACGTCAATATCGTCACGCAATATCAACACGCAGATTTTTTGGTTGGATACAACCTGAGCAGAACAGATAGCTTTGATGTCACTCAACACTCCAGGTGACGTAAGAAGAACAGTGCACCTACATTGATAGCAAAGATCTCTGCCTAGAGACTTTGTAGTGGGGTTATTTAGTATGTAGGAAATGTTTCCATCTACCGAAAAAATTAGAAGGAGAATATGATTCTGGTACACTGACTCATTTTATTGAGAATCCTCTTTCCTGACGGGTGTTATCAGAAGTTGTAAGCGGAAACCCTTAAAAATAACCATGCGTATATAGATTTGCTGCTGAGCTTGATAAAAGGGTTGTAGCAATGTTCCAAAGAGCAAGCAATATTACACCTAAAGAAAAAGTAAAGTAAACACGGTAATCCCAATGCCAGTAATGCAGATTGACCACAAAAGTTGTGTTCCAAAACTATTCAAACCGTTGAAAATATCAAAAACTATAGGCCAGTTATAGCCCTATCGGTTTTCTATGTCCAGAAACTATACTGTTTCTAAAATAAAAAATGATTGGATCAAATCTACTTAACCCGGGCCTAAATACAAAAAACTACATGTTTGTCATATTTGTTGGTCTCAGGAAAATCTCCGACATATCGAGTTATGGTAAGACAAAAAAGTCTCGAAAGTACCTATTGGCAACGAAAAGAACAATGAGGGTAGTTGTTCCATATGTGTTTAGAAAACAGAGTCCGTTCGACGTCCCACGGAACTAAAAACTAAGACCAATCATATTCATCTTCTTTACAAATTTCCAAATGTTCAAAGAACGTACGGCATCTGCTTATGAAAATAATATTCGGTATAGTGTTTAACCATAAATATCAAGATACTGCAACAGCTGTAATGCAAAAATAATAACTTAATAACGTCTCAAACTGGTGCCACAACAACGGCCTAGCATATGAAAAGCTATTAAAACAAATATTATGCACAAACGAACTCCCTTCCAACTACATGCGACCATGAGAAATAGTGGTTTACGAAGGTGATGACCTCCTAATTTCACGGAAACCTGTGTCCACTGAACGTTACATCTATATCTGGTGAGTTCGGAGGGTGGACAAGCAGTTCCAACTGCAATTCGTAGATTTTCACCATGGCAGCCGCTCAGATGTGAAACGGCGTATTGTCTTGTCGAAATAATTTTTTTTTCCGTTTTCGAGATAATCGATTAAGAAAACTGCATGACTATTCCCGGAAATCGTCGCCGTCACTTTCACAGCCGAAACAGCCTTTGCCTTTTTTGCAGCCACTTTTTGGATCGAGTTTATGTTTCTGGACAATATTGTGTATCTATGTGTATATAATACATATAACGGCACCAAAACTCTGATTTATTTCGCCTAACCTGCGCCAACAGAGCGTTGGAAATTCGAACACGTTTTTGAGCAAACACCGCACCCAACGGTTGCTCATGCTATCGCACTTGAGCGATGTTATCGTCAGTGGTTGCAGATTTTCGTCATCCCAACGTCAAATTTTCATGGTGATAAATAATGCTGTATAGTCCCCTTAAGGAGTTAGGCCACTCTAGGATTTTCAAAAAATTGATTTTTTTTTTATTGCTTTCAATGGTACCTTAAGACCTTAAAAATGATATCCTCAAAGATTATGGCCGGGAACAAGGCCGCCAGGTAGGCTGTCTATAACTTAAAATTTTAAACGGGTTTATCTCAAAACTGCATTTTTCAAGTTGGCCGCACCCATAACTTGAACAATTTTCGACTAATTCATTTCAAATTTTAACTTTTGAACCGTTTGAATCACTCGCTGCACGTCGATTTACCAATACATTCCGCCGCATACATACAGCCGCACTTTTCTTCATATTAAAGAATAAAAGCAGCGCTTCCCACAAATGACGTTTATTTGGCTGGAAACTTGCCATGATTTTGCTCGATAAAATGTACGACACCGATAGAACTGCTCAAATATAACGCTGCAAAGTTGTTGACAGATACAAAACCTACAAATAAAACACATGGAGTCTGACATTTCTGCCCGGGATCCACTGGTGGCGCCATCTCTGACAAACGCTGGAAACTTACTTGTAGACCCAATAGATCTTTAGAAATATATTGTCTTAATAAGTACGTAGGATTTTTTTTTATGTGGCATATTTCATTTGTTATTAATTTACGTATGCGTATTGCCTTTCAAAAACCAATATTTAATGAAAGCTCGATACTTCATTTTCCCATTTAATGATGGCTTTTCATTTGATGCAACCCATCTTTCTTATATTGTAGAAATTATCTGAACTTACTCAAACAATCTTTTGACATGTGCCATACCATATTTATATTCCAGAGTGTCTACCACTTCTTCATGGAAAGTATACGTTAACAAATCATCCAAATTTTTTGTCAAAAATCGCGGCAACTTAATGATGAATGAACAATTGAAAGTCTAGTGAAAAAGTCCTTAGCTACATATTTACTCCAAAATGTTGCCGTACCAATGAGACATCAACGCGCTAGAAGTAAAGCGAATCGAGCGACAATCAACCTATACTGCCATTTTCATTTCATTTTCAAGATCTCAGCACATCTCGAATATCCCTATGGCATATGTTACGAAAAGACTTGGCTATACGACTAAATGATCATAGTGCACGTCGAACTTTCGCTGATTGAGCTCAAGATGGAAGAACATCCAGATTTTAGCTGAAAAATCATCCTCAAATACGATGTAGATTTCTGCTTAAAGGGCTTAAAAAACCGAAAAGGTTCTAACAGCAACCTCTGTATACGAAAAAATTGCCTGTTCGGTGCGGTTTTCATGACGAGGTATTATTGAGACGTACTTCCTCCGAGATGATGCAGAAGAGGTGAGTTACAGTCGATGGCGACCGCAATCGCTCTCTGTTTTAAATTTTTTTTTTTAGATAAATTGGAAATTTTTTTACATAAATGACACAATCGACTTATTGAAGACGAAGTTTGGTGAATGTCTTTTCGTCAGAAACAGTGATATAATACTTTAAACACTTTTCTTTCGGGGTAGTTTAAGTCTGAAGTCTATGCTTCTAAGCCAGACACTTTACTCTCATCAATCTCGTAACCTTGAAGAAAGTCCTACTAGAATGCATAGCAGGGTGTGACGAACTCGATGGTAATAAAAAGGCGGCTCACCAGGCCAACAAAGGTGCAGATTTGCCAAGTTTTGGCTTTACTGATAACGACTTAAACAGGAAATATGCACTGCGAAATACTAGAATGATCTAGATGGTATTAACCACCCAAGGCAATTCCTAAATAATAATCACAAAAGAGCTGAATTTGCCCATCCCCATGATAGCAAACAAATAATAGTAATGTTCAGAAACTTAACGGGTCACTTTGCTTGTAGTAAACATATTTGCAGATTGGAATTCTTCTCCACTAGTACATGTTCATTTGCAGAACAGTCCGAAAAGAACTTATACAGTTGCTGATCCAGTAACATATTAACATGCACAGTCAAAACAACACCATTGTCAGCCAAAGTGCGGGAAATTCGTCACTGAAGTCAACATTTAAGAAGGATTTTACCCATATATCTGCGTTTACACTAGTATAAGATCCAGTTGACACAAGAACTAAAGCGGCTTTTTAACCTTTCTCAAATTTAATTTGATGTACACTTGCTACTAGAAAGGAGTAGGTGTTCCAATTGTGTAAATATCTCATGATTACATTTCATATATTTACAATTAATGTTGAAGTAAAATTGTACGAGAGTTGTCTGAAAAGTTGAACAGTGATACAAGATATTTTTTCCCAAATTTTTTTTTTTATTTTTCTACATAGTCTCCTTGGAACTCTACACACTTCTCACAGCGATGCTCCCATCTCGCTAACCCGTCCAAATAGTACTTGGCGTTTTTCTCTGCAAAATAATTGTTCACGATGGTGATTGCCTCCTCATTTGACGAAAATCTCTGTTCTCCGAGCGCAGTTTTTAGATGAAGGAACAGAACGTACCTGGATTTTTATTGTAAACCACCTGTCATGTAGACTTAATGTTTACTAGGTGCCCATACACCCATAGGGAGCAAGGATACGTCTGGATCTGGATGTTTTCGATAAGACCAGTTATAGAATAATCTACCCCCGCCTTTTATTAGACAACGTCATTGATGGGCGAAGCCTTGATAATTGGGCGGGGGCCCTAGATGAGGAAACAAAAAGAAGTCGCTTGGGGCTAGATCTGGTGATCTGGTGAATAAGGCGGATGGTCAAGCAGTTCAAACCGTAATTCATGGATTTTCGCCATGGCAACTGCTGAGGTGTGAGACGGCGCGTTCCACCAAGGAACAGGATTTTCTTTTTCTGCAGATGTGGCCGTTTTTCCGCAATTTCTGCCTTCAGCTTGGCAAGTAATCATTAGTATGCTCCTGTAATGGTTTTTCATTTTCGAAGATAATCGATTAAGATAACTCCTTTACTATCCCAAAAAACAGTCGCCATCACTTTACCAGCCGAAAAAACAGTTGTTGCTTGTTTTGGAGCCGGCTCGTCCTTTGCAGTCCACTGTTTTGACTGAATTTTTATTTCGGGCGTATAATGGTGTATCCAAGTTTCATCTACAGTAATTAAAATGCACCAAAACTCGGGTTTATTGCCCCTAATCAGCGCCAACAGAGCGTTTGAAATGTTCATTCGAACACGTTTTTGGTCTAACGTAAGCAAACTCGGCACCCAACGCTCGGACAGCTTTCTCATGCCTAAATCTTGATTTAATATGTAACAAACACGTTCTTTGGACATTTTCATAACCTCTACTATCTCTCTCACTTTAATTCGGCGGTCGTCCAACACCATTTGGTGAACTTTAGCAATGTTATCGTCAGTGGTTGCAGTTTTTGGACGTCCCGAACGTTCGTCATCTCCCAATCTCTTACGGTCACGTTTAAATTTAGCTGTCCAAAATTTCACTGCGGTAAATGATGGTGCAGAGTCCCCATACACAGGGTCCAACTCATTTTTGATTTGCGTAGGCGTGTTGCCGTTCAAAAACAAGAATTTAATAACAGCTCGATACTCAATTTCTACCATTTCCACAAAAAACACTCACATCGACTCACTCAAACGACTGTCAACTAAAAACTGCGCATCCAAAATGACTGAAACCTCGGTAAGTAACTACTAAAAGATGTACAACTAGCATTCACTAGCTTTTATTGACGAGTGCCGCTATCTTTAGATTGCGATCGGAAACTTTTCAGGCAACCCTCGTCTAATACTCGTATTGCATATTGCATTTTGGACACTAAAAACTAAAATTTTAGTTTACCTTACTAACCACCGTATGTCGTCAATTCGCTCAATAGAAGATAATCTTTTCTGATCATTGACATTTTTAGATGGGTCCATAGAAAAACGACATTGTCGCCCGGAAAACAATCGTATGATTCACGGAAAGCCAATGAATTACAAAAAAAAATACTGTGTGATGTGGTTTGTGGGCTGGCGGCATCATTGATCCATTCGTTGAGATGACTATGCAGGACGCTTTTAGTGAAAGCTAACGTTATCGACAGATGTAGAACGACTTTTTCGTCCCGACATTGGATGAATTGAATGCGAGTGAGCCCGGCACACACATCTCACCAAACGATCAACTTATTGTGAACGAAATTCGAGGATCGTATTATTTCACTTAGGGGAGAAATTGATTGACCAACGATAATCAAATTTAATGTCCGGAATGGACATGGGCCTCAATCAAAAAACGTCTCCAGCCAGCTCGATCTTGTTGCTAAGTTGACCTGCGTGCGCCACCTGAATCGCGGTCTTCCTCTACTGCGATGTCCCTAGTGGTCCAATTCGGAGACTTTTTTAACTGGAGCATAGGTGTCCATTCGCTCTACATGACCCAGCCATCTCAGTCGATGTACCCTCAGTCTTCTGGCTAAGTCGATGTTGCTGTAAGCTCGTACAGTTCATCGTTCTCCACTCACATTCATCGGGCATACCTTCGTCCGATCATATTTTACAGATTGGTTGGTGTATGGTCTTTAGTAAGTTATCGCCTGCCGCTTTGAAGAACTAGGCAGCAGCTTTGTTGGACTTAAACTTCACTTCATCCAGGTCGACTGGATGGGACTGTGGGTTTACATCGCCCAGCTTGAAAGGTTCATTCTGCCTGACAACGGCATTTGATTCATCATCGCCGTTCTACAGTCTTGAAAAATGATCTTTCCAAATCCTCACCATCAACTGTGACTCCACTACGACTCATAAAATATGCGTCGAGGCCCCTCTTTCATTCACATTTTATTCATAATTGTGCATACCTTCTGATTTATTCACAACGGTTTTATTCCATTTTAGTTTTGCAGCATTACCACGGCATACCTCGTTTTGGAGCCTGTTTGTGTTCACAGTCTTTGGAGAAAGAGATGTAACATCGAACCATATGGTATGAATTACACTGCGACATGGACTTGGTCAGAAAAGTACGCACCAGACACCTGAGATAGCTAGGACATTAAATAAATATTTCTGTTCTGGTCGGAAGAGTCGTCGATTTCTGCCCTTAGTGACATCGCAGTAAAAGATGATTTTAGTTACGTGTAGTTGGAGAGGACCTCAACCAAGCCAGTGACATACGAAACAGAAGATAATGGGCTAGATATTTACGTAGATAGTCGAATAGGCATGTAAAAGTAGATATCCATTTTTTCTAATGATAACTGCATGAAAATGATTTCAACTTAAATTCATTCACTTCGATTGAAATTGGCCAATCTTAATAGTTGCAATGGATAAAAATATTATTCAACATCGCATTAAAAATTCGAGTATAGGCGAATATTGAGAGGCAATGCAATCTGAATGATTCTTGCCTGATAGTCTCCAAACTTGGAAACCAAAACCTATGTGAATAATTTTCGTATCAAAATTAAGGGTCCGTGCGCCTCCGATGGTGCGCAAAAACCGTAGAAATAACTACCAGTCCTAGGGGCACTCGGAAAAAACATCACTGTCCCCTTCACTGACCACATAGAATCTCTACACATACGGAGTACCTGATGTTCCGACCTTGATCCCGTGTAAACGATTTGGTAAGACGTTTTGTTCAAATTTTAATTATTATGTTGATAAGTCGGATGTTTGCTGGGGTGATTTGTTAACCTCGTATCATTACTAAAAATTAGCAAGTTATACAAAGGTACAAATAAAATAAAAACTTCCTATCTTAATTTTAATTCAGCGGAAATTTTGTATTTATTTTTCAACAAGGTAAACATGTCTTGCTAGTGACAGCGATTTTTGTTTCACAAATGCAAATCAAGATACTTATACTGCCGCCTACAATCGGCTACTTTGTCCACTCAAATTCAATCGATACACTCGCAAGAGTATCTGGTAGTGGGTGATACTTTAAACAAAAAATTATTCAAATGCAAGTTTACTAACCCTGCTACTTGGCAGGTACGAGAATTCACATCTATACATAAATTTAAAAAAAAATTGTGAATATTCTGTTCGTTGTTTGCTTAAGATTATATTCTCAATCCCATTTAATTTAAATGGATAATACCCAATTTTTACTTACACGTTAATATGACGTAGCCTATCATGTAAAACATTGTAACAATGAACAATTAATCACTAACACCGCAACAATTTTAATGGTACACGTGTAATAAAGGGTGTTTTTTGTTAGAGGTATACAAATTCAATATAAAATGGAACATCTGAAGCTAATGTTAATGTCTATAATGTTAGCTTTATTTAATAGATAATTTTATGCCATTAGTAATAACGGACATATGCGTGTCATGGCTAGCTCGAATGAAGCGCAATCGTGAAGTCCAATTTTCGACAACTTTATCGAGCAATTGAAGCGGTATATCAGCAATATCACGGCGAATGTTGACTTCCAATTTATCGGCATAGACAAGTGACATCACATACCCCCAAAGAAAGTAATCTAAAGCTGTGAGATCACAGGATCGTGGAGGCCCGTTACGCGATCCGTTATGCGATCAGCAAATTTTTACCGCAATAAATTGATGGTGTCGCGCGCCGTGTCAATGCCATTCAACTGAGAAACGAAGAAGTCGGAAACGGAAAGCATGTTTCTATAGCACTCTGCATTGGCGGTAACATTCTCGCCGGCATCGTGCTTAAAGATATAGCGAGTTTTAATGGTTGTAAGGGCATCTCTACAAAAGCTTTTGGGTTTTCTCCACTTCAAATTCGGCAATTTTGCTTGTTTACATAATCATTTTGCCAAAAATTGGCCTCATCGGAGAGCAAAATTTTGCGCACGATAAGTTTGGCGAACCGAACTATGCACAATTTACACAATTTACACGGACTGTTCTGGCATTATTCTATTCTTCGTACGTATTAACTCCAAATTAACTTTCAACTGTCAAATTGACAATCTATAGATATAGTGTTGGCAGTTTAAAAACTAAACCTCTAAAAAAAACACCCTTTATTTGGGTTTATGAGATTAGTTTTCGAAATTAATTAAGTAAACACGTTGAATTTGGGATTTGTTTTGCGATCTGCAGTTAACGACTGGTGTACCTAGAGCATGAAGCATTGAGCTTTGCTCAAAGTTGTGTAAGAGCAACCGCCGACAATTTCTCATAAATTTGTCAAAACCAGGGAAACACGTGAAATAATTCTACGAGAGCCTTCACATGATTGAAGAATTGACCTGGGGACAGGTCACGTGATCGATCTACTTTCCACTGAGAAGTACATATTTAGTATTCGTGCCAGAAACTATTACAATTTGAAGTTTCCATTCAATACATGAGCTATCGTATGGCATAATCCCAAAGCTACTCGATCACGGATGGAATCTACTCATTCGACAACGTGTGCGGTAATTTGCCTCCTGACTTCCTTATCATTCAGTTCGAAAGAGGACCTTGTTCAATACTTTGACTAAGCCACGTGAATTATAGCGAATAACGTCATAGCAATGCGTTTCGATTGAGGGCGTTATCTTTGTATTGATAACACTAGTTCAACGCACAAAATGGGCTAGCATTTCATCACGTGTAATGCCTAAAATTAGTTTAGAAATATTTCGAATCGGTATTTTTTCCTGCATTTACGAGTATGTAATTTAATACGAACTTGGGTAATCTACCATATATTATTTTACCGTAATGCCTTTACCATTTTATGAATGAACTAATAGGGAAAGGAATACATTATTGGAGCTCTTATTTGATCGGCACTGTCAATTGATTTTTGGGAGGTAATTTGCACTAGTCGTCATTACCGGAGTATCTAAGTGATAAAGAATAAATCGCAATTAGTTGGCGCAGAGATTAAATATTTTCATTAATGCTTCATAATCAGAACATAGATTTTTTTTATTTAGAAATAGCAGTTTTCTTTTGTTGGATTCCAAAAAACAATTCGGATATACTCCCACTTATTGTTATCGTAAGACCACTATTATATCATATGCTTTTTTTAACTCACTGATCAAGTCGTGGATAAAAGAAATCGATATTAACATAGACTTTTATAGTGAATGTATTTAGCTTGAGTCTTGACCAACAAATGGTTCTAATCATGTAAATATTTATGAATTATGAATTAAGTACATAGATTCTTTCGATTGAAGCGTTGATGTCTACCCAACATGCACATTATATGCTATATCTGGAATGATGTTTCTAACTTTGAAATACCTTCGAAGCCAAAAAAAAACTTCGATTGGCTGGTTGTCTTTTTGTTATAATTAACGCACGGCCAAGAGGTTTATTGTACTCTTAAAATGTTTACACCCAGCGCAGGTTTAGAAAAAAAAACCAGGAGAAACGTTGCCAAAGACCTCCAAGTGGTACTAGCGATAATCAACCCACGGCTTTTTTGATCGCGGTCCGAGCACGGATTCTGGAAGCCCTAATCAATATAACATCCCATGGAATAAAACGCCGGTTGCTAGGTCTTTCGATTCCGATGAGTACTGCCTCCAGAAGAGGCACACTCTGAATGGGCGAAAGAAAATGTGAGGCAAACGCACAGCGCAGAAATATATATACGATATATCGCTGGAAAATCTACCTACAAAAAATCTCCGAAAGGCCAAAGGAGACCATAACCAAAGTACAAAGGTAACGCTATAGCCCTCCTGAATTGGAATATCAAATATCTGAACGACGTTGACTGCAAGCACTGAGCTGATCAACTGTGTGAGCTAACAAAAGTAGAGAATGTTTGCATCTTCGCGAAGGGCTGTGACGTAGAAAAACAGGACTCTTATAGTGAAGTACTCCATGCACCATGGGAGGGTTAATTTCCACTATACATACTTGGAAATGAGTACACACATTCGCAGTACTTATCTATTGTACTAATTCAGATTAACTTTCAACATTCCACGTTGCAGATTGATTCCGGATTGAAAACAAATCCTCACACAAAATTTTTTGAGGAATCATGAGTGTCGAATAAACGCACCTGTGGTTTCGGATGTGTAAGAAAAACTGGCTCTTCGTCACTGCATAACGAGCGATAGCAAAGGCCAGCAATTTGCCCTTTTCAGACGAATTCTATCTTATCATTGACACTTGGGGAATACTGAAACCAGGATTAAAAAACCGATACGCAACTCGTTCCACTATGGAACTTATCCTTAAAACGATGACGTATACTTCTAATAGACTGGAATCTTTACATATCGCAGCAAAAAAAAATATAAGAAAATAATTCCAACTTCGAAGAGAGCCTCTTATAAAGACTTCTAGATAACCTGATCAGAATCAGCTTATAACCAGCTCTTATAATCGAAGCTGTACGTGAGGTCGGTAACACCATCCGTTGTAGTTGCTTTCTGTCATCGCCGAATTAGGCCATCAAATACGCTGCTGCTTCTTTAAATGACCATAAACAATGCTATTTCTCACTTTAATGGCTTCAAGTCACCTGGCACCAATGAAATAGGTATACCTAGTTTTGTTACGGTTTAATTGCTGGCAAAACATCCGTTTATCAAAAATAAGTAAGTATTTGCGTGCCATCCTGTATAACAAACTTCTTTGGCCTAAACATGTCGCGACGAATACTTCCAGTCCTGAGACTTGCGAAAGCGGAGACTCCTTTGGGTCTACATGGCCATGACAAGCCCAATTATATCCTGGAGAAATAAGCTTCCAAAAATAAGTCATTGCTGCTTGCTGGGACGAGCTTTCCCTAGCACGCCTCGCTCTGCTCTGGGCTCACCGATGGATCTCCTCGTCCCTAATATTCATATCATTGCTGCACTCTCGATGGTTGGGTGCTATAGAAATTGAGTTAGCACTGAAAAGTGTCAACCTGGCGATATCCAGTGCTTTAAATGTCTCTACATATCAATTGTGCTTATTTTACCTCCAAGTGGTAACCATAGGGTTCTGATTTATGTCCACCCGAACTCGACTTCCCAAGCTTATAAGCGCGAGTGCTGACCAGCAGATAAAAGTAGTCAGAATTGTAAGCGGGACAGATGTCTCTTGTGCTTTGCGCAGGTACCTGCCGTGAAGGCTTAAGCCTACGGTGCGTCTTCGCACAAGATATCAAAACAATGCGTTGATAAACGCCCTTCGGGTAGTACAAGTACTACCACTAGTACCAGATTCGAAGTCGTGTGTAAGACACGACTTCCCCTTTGGTGACGGGTCGAGGCTTATCTAATACCTCCGCCATTCGTGGGTCATGGCACCCGGTTGCAATGCAACTCCACATCGAGCAAACCAGCTGGTTCCATAGCAATCCCATGGTTGAGCACAGGTCGTAGCACTACAACATATGCTAAGCCATGAGATGTTCAAGCTCCATTCAGTCAACTCTCCCCGCAATTTTGGGTACAAACCTACAGCCACCACGATACTCCTACAAGGGGGCCAACTCCTAGATCATTCTGGTACCATAGTTCTGGGGGCTCCTGACCTCCCGTGGTATCAGAATATAGCTTCCGGTCGAGCTTCGCAACGGTCACTTCCAGTTGGGCACCTCACTGCCCAGGGCTGGCGGCCTTTCAACAAATTTAAAAATTCCTATGTTCCACCCGTTTGCTGCGTCTTCTATTAAATACCTCTTTTGCAAAACTAGGCTGAGGGTAAAGTTCCATTCCTTAAATACTCTCATGGTTAGCACATCCCTTAGGAAGCCGTAAGTATCCCTGCCATTTTCGCTAGCATCCCATCTAGATTGCCATCTAGATAGAACACATGCGTGTAGCAAGGTTTTACGCTGAGTCAGGGATAGGCTATCCACTTCTTCCGGGGAAACCCAATCTCGCCCATTTAAAGGGAGACCTTTTCTGATCTTGAAAGCAATACCACGACGTATCGCTTCCAGATCCAGAGGTGGCACTCCTAGCAACACCTGCATTGCCTCTGTGGAGATAACGTGGCACACAGGTAAACACCCAAGCAAGGCGACTCTTTGGCAAGACCAGAGTCATAACCCTGTCGTACCATACCGATGCACAAGCAACAAAAATGCCATCATATATGATACGGACAGAACGCCTGTTGAGTCCCCAGTCAAATCGCAAACTGCGCCTTACCTGGCCTACAGCACTCAACATGCGTTTTCTGATTCGAACCAGGTGAGGCACGAAGTTCATGCGCTCACCCAACGATATGCGCAGATATGTGACTTCAGTCACACATCTAATGCTAACGCCGTTCAAATGTATTGCAGGAGCCCGACTTCTTGTATTCAATTTGCCCTTAAGTTGCATTGAAACAGTCTTATTCCGCGACACACTTACCCCAACGCTTTCTCCCCATTCAACAACGACTGCTAGCGCTCTTCCTCCTAATACCTCGATTTGGGCCCTGGACTAGCCTTCGAGGATGAGGAGCAGGTCATCTGCATAGGCGCAGCACCCACAGAGCTCATTTAGTCGCCACAAGAGTGGATCCTTCATCAGGTTCCAAATAAAAGGACCGCCGATGGACCTCTGGGGGCAACCTCTCTCAACACTAATTGAGACGCTGTCGTGCTTATTTACCACACTCGCTTTTCTGTCAGAAAAATAGCTTCCCCAAAGCCCAAATTTCCGACAGCCCAATTCCTGCAATCTGGTTACTGATCTCCGCCAGTTCAGGTTATCAAAGGTACCTTTGAAATCAATAAAGATGCCTATAACCACATTGGCACTGCTTCTCAGGACTCTGTCTTTTAGGATAGACCATGCATCTTCAACACACTTGCCTTTTGTAAAGGCAAATTGGAAGGGGGACATTGGTTCCGTCATGCTCTCCGAAACCCTTTCCACCATAACCCTTTCCAGCACTTTTCCTAGTACCGGAAGCAGGCTGATGCCCCGATAAGATTTAGTGTCAGACCTATTCTTATCGGTGGACTTCAGGAGCACAACCACCCTTGCCTCCTTCCAATCCTCGAGGAAGTAGCTGCAGGCAATGCATTTGCTATAAGGACAAAGCAGGTATTCGGGGCCGGCCTTCCAGATGGCTTTCACCATCTCTCCGGTCATTCCATCAGCTCCCGGAGATCTCCTGGAGCGAAGAAGTGTAACACCATACTCGACTTCTTCAGTCCTTAACTCCTCAAAGCGCTCCTCTCTCGGGGAGAACTGACCAAGCAACGTAGTAAGGCAATCTTTCCATGTGGTTAAAACCGTATTATCCACACGAATGCCTTCAATATCAGCAGTCTTCTTAGTACTTCGGCAAATCTTATAAAGTTTTCCCCAGGGATCATCTCTATGTTTAGAGTCAAAGTTTCTCCAGTGAGACTCCTTTGTGCTGACAATGAGGTACTTATACTCAGCGAGCCCTCGCCGAAAGGCAATGCCCAGCTGAGCCAGGTTCTCAGCGTTAGCTGCCCCAGCCCTTTGGAATCGCTTCCTTAGGTTTCTCACAACCCTTCGCTTCTCTGTCATACAGCGGTCCCACCAACTTACCCTTTTTTGATTCGCCCTACGGCTCCTGTCAAAGAGTTCGTAGTTAACCCACCATACGCACTCATTGATGTGCGCGATTTGCCGGTCAATGCTTAAGCTACCGTACACTTGCGGCGTCAGGGAAGTGTAAACGGGACAGCGGATGAATTCCTCAGATGGAATCAATGTTGAAATAAAGCAAATAAGACCTTATCTGTGTTACTCGAACATATTTGGTGCTCAGGCCGGTAAGGATTTCCGAGACTAAGTCACGGTCTTGGAAAAGAGATGTTAGCGGATGAGCCCCACTTGGACTAGCGACAGCTTCGGTCTAACCCTCCTAGGGGTAATCGCCTGGCCATGGAAAAGTAAGTTAAGTAACGCCTCTGATATGGACGGATCTACTGTTGGCAACCCCTGCAAACGATACAATCGGATCTGCCAGTGAAATGTTGGGTCCTTTAATAGCCCACATGCAGCCCAACAACTAGTGGATGCCCTGGACTGCTACAAAGCAGATATTACGCAGATATTACCGCGCTTCGCAACAATCCTTATTAAGGCTAAATGTGCCAACAATAGTCTTATATGCGCGCACGTCTATACAGAGGAGAAAGGTGTCGACACCTAAGATAGCGGCTACCAGCTTTTGAACAAGACCGATAATACAAGCAGTTCCTAGCTATGACATCAAAATTGTCCTCAGCGATTTTAATGCAACGCTAAGAAGAAGTGACATCTTTGGTAGTACTGTCGGATAGCCTGCACAATACCACCTCCGATAACGGACGAAAACGGATTCAGGATAATCGACTTTGCGGCGAGGCGAAACGTTGTCGTAGCTAGCACCCGTTTCACACATCCGAATATTCAAAAGGCGACTTGGAGAACTCCTGATCAATCAACCGTTAACCAGATTGACCCCATCGCGGTCGACGCAAGGTACTCCTGCAGTATTATGGATGCCCGAACGTTCCGAGGAGGCAACATCGACTCGGACCACTACCGGTTGTAACGGTTGCGGATATCCCGAACATCGCAAATGCAAGGTCGGACGGCTATAATCGCAAGAGATCGCCAAATCTTTTTCCGATAGATGAAGTGAAAATAGCCATATCTAAGTCCAACAAAGCTGCTGGAGCCAACGGCCTTACCTCATCCTCTTCAAAGCGGCGAGCGATGACTTGGAGCATACACCAACTCAGCTGTAGGGTATGGTCGGACGCGCCAACTATAGAGGCATCAGTGTTCTTAACATCGTCTACAAGATCCTATCTGCCGCATTGTGTGAACCCTTGAAGCCGTTCGTCAGCAACCTAAAAAGAGGAATAACTCTTGCCAATCTCTTCTACTTTGGGCTAAGAAGGCAATTGACTAGCAAAGCTCTAGCTTGATGAGCAAAAGTAACCCTAAATAAGATCTTATTAATGTTGTTCTATGGCGTAGAGGCTTGAATTTTATCAAAAATGGATGGGGGTGCTTTTCGGGTGATTCTCGGTCGCGTCTGCATATGCGATGATTGGAGGAGGCTGTATCTCTATAGCTATACGGGCTATACAGCGACATCGACTAAGCCAGAAAAGTGATGGTCCAACGACTGAGATGGCTGGATCATGTTAAACGGATTAACACCAATACTCCGGTGTGAGAAAGCCTTGATAACCTTGCACGCCGACTTTGTCTTGACTCGAAATCAACTTTCTCCGTTTACTGAAATGCCTTCAGATAGAATCATAACCAGGAAAAGAATGTAGTTGGTATACAAAGTTAGATTTCTCGTTTGAGAAAATTTGCGTTCACAATATTGTGCTATTTTGTGAAGAATCGATGTAAAGCCTTTGTATATGTGGCTAACAGGTGGGCTTCGCTTACAGCATTGGAGGCTTGAATTCACTGAGTCTTGCTCGGGTCCCAGTTCATTATGGAATCATGAGAAATGAAATCCCAGATGAACTTGCTGGGCATGACTCAGATGAGTGGTTTTCACGAGCAAAACCTGCGTTACGACTGCCTGCATCCTGGATTAGGGCTCGCATTGACAGCGTGGTTTCATATGAGCATACCAACATATTGCACACCAAACGATTGCTTCCCGATGTCTCTAAAAGGTTAGCAACTTTTGTGCTATCGCTTAGTAGGAATGCTTACTGTAGCCGTTACGATGCACTATGATTTTGCTAAGCACTTGGAGCTCTAGACATAAGTGATAAAACATCCTACGACTCTCGCTGTGACGAAGCTGAAGGTAGTCGGCGCTGATATTGTGTGTACTGCACGCACTTTATCACTAAAGTCCCTACTCATCTTTTTCCGAAGCACTGACAAATTTCAGCAACAGGAACAAACCAGGAGCACAATGGATAAGTTTTCAATGAATGCTCTGCTCCGACAGAAAAAAAATTACGCCGGACTTTGACTTTCGTTCTATTCTCCTCTTCGCCGTGTGGCGGTGGTATACGAATGTAACGTATGATCGAATATCTATCTTTATGTTTACCCGGCCGGAGTCTTCAGGCGTGTGAACCCGATCACACTTACGGACTTGAATATGATTTTTCTCATTTGGCCCTCTTTTTTTCAATAAGCAAGGCAATGCACTGCAGCAATATTTTAAAAGCCTTTAACAAGATTATTCCATCTGCTCAAAAAACAGCAGTAAATCTAGTCCCAGTAGGACCAAGAAGATGCAGCACACTACAATGTTATTCCTACTTCCGTCAAATCGGAAAATAGCCAATTGAGAAAACTACAATACGATAATCATATACTATACATGTATGTATATAATCAAAGGATGAATGAAATTGGTTACACTGATTTGTTCCAACAAAAATTGATCTGAGTTGATCCGCTGAAGTTTGAAGCAAGAAATACCGGAAATGTGCAACACTGCTCACATTTATGATATTTACCCGAACCAACTTCAATTCCGAAGGTCCCGCCTAAGATAATGTCCGTTCATTATAGTTCTACCATCCGTCCAAGCATACGAGTAACATCCTGACAGGATATTTGACAGAAGTCAGAAAACACAGTCAAAATTTACGAGCCATACACGTGCCGCTGCCGAAACTTAGGGAGCGAATAATTTGACATCTGCCCACTAATTGCGCATAATGGCCGAATGCTCAGAAATATTTTGTCGTCCGAATAAAATTGAGCGGATGCACATATCTTTCGGAAACGAACACCGTCTGTGTTCAATAAAACAGTCATCATAGTAATAGGTAGGCAAATGCCAAACAGAACAAAAATATGAATCGCATTATGACATTTTACAAAACTGAACCGAACTCCAATCATCTGCGGTTTAGTTTTCGAACAAAACAAAATATTTTGGATCCGGCTCACACAAAACAGGACTTTCTAATGAAAATATGCACCTTTTCGACAGCACTTTCTCTAAATGCTCAATACGTACTGCCTTTTGTGGTGGCAAAAGAATATATAATAATAATTGCATCGAATCTGTCAGTTAGGGGTGAGTTTTTGGAAAATTTATGGACATTTGCAAACGTGCGCACTCATGACAAAGGTTACACCCGCTGTTCAGACCAATACCGCTGCCGCCTTACTTATTGTGATTTATAGTAACCGCAAAAAACCTTTATATCTTCGGGGTCCAGTTGTGGATGTATAGAATGTGTTCCTCGAATTAGTATTTTTCTTTTTATTTTTTTGGCGGAAGTGAAATTGTAATTCATTTTAAATTCATGTATACGTTGTCATAAAATTTATGTGATATGAGGTGCACAAAGGATGAAAAAGGTTCAAAAATATGTGACGTCTTACATATACTCGTAGATACTATAGTCGGATTGGGTGCCACTCTTTTGGGATGAATTCGTAGGGCTCTAATGCAGGGAGTACACATTTTGAAATGGAGGCGCTTGGGAAGACTGTTCGAATCGAACATTTTTTCCCGCCTTTGGAAATCGTAGAGTATTGTAACCTCGAACGTGTTACATATGTATATGTCTGTTTGCCACAAAAAGGACAATTATCTTTGTGTAACAAAAGGTGTTGGAGGTATTTATTAATTTCAGATCTTTTAGAACTATAAATTACATGAATTAAATAAAATACTTACGATCTTATATTTAGATAGTGAATAATCTTATAGCTTAATTTTCGAACTGAGCTTTATTTAAGTAAATCTCCAAATAACACTGGTTATCAAAATTTTAACTTTTTTTATCACATGAAAACTTATATCAAATTTTGAAAGTACTAGGGCCACCAAACAATAATATGTGAATGAAAAAAAATTGACACCTCAGGTTCCCTTGTAACATCAAAACATATATTTTCGTAAAAAGTACAAATATCAGCTACATTTAGAGAAATTATTGCTTAATATATGTAGAATAAATACCTATGTTTTTCGTGAATATTTGGCTTCTGGAAGGTCTTTTATAAGCCTCCAACAATAATCTGCTAGCATTCCTGGACTCCATTTCACTTGATAGCACTTCTCCATTAAGGAAATGTCCTGATGGAACCTCTCGCCTTGTTCGTCACTCACAGCACACAGCACCCAAATTTGCCGCAAAGAAATCCAGACGAGAGTCCAGCATATGTATTTTTAAGGACATACAAGGGTTGTCTGAAAAGTTTCCGACCGAACAATGATACAAAACATTTATTCTCAAATTTTTTTTTTATTTTCCAACATAGTCTCCTCGTAGCTCTATAGTACACACTTCTCCCAGCGATGCTCCCATCTCTCTAACCCGTCCAAATAGTATTTGGCGTTTTTCTCGGCACAAGAATTGTTCACGAAAGTGATTGCTTCCTCATTTGAGGAAAATCTTTGTCCTCCGAGCGCAGTTTTTAGATGAGTGAACAAAAACAAGTCGCTTGGGGCTAGATCTGGTGAATAGATCATGGTGAATTCGTGGATTTTCGCCATGGCAACCGCTGAGGTGTGAGACGGCGCGTTGTCTTGGTGAAACAGGATTTTCTTTTTCAGCAAATGTGACCGTTTTTCCGCAATTTCTGCCTTCAGCCTGGCAAGCAATGATGCGTAGTAAGCTCCTGTAATGGTTTTTACTTTTTGAAGATAATCGATTAAGATAACTTCTTTACTATCCCGAAAAACAGTCGCCATCACTTTCCCAGCCGAAAAAACAGTTTTTGCTTTTTTTGCTTTTTTTGAAGCCAGCTCGCCCTTTGCAGTCCACTGTTTTGACTGAATTTTTATTTCGGGCGTATAATGGTGTATCCCAGTTTCATCTGCAATAATTAACCGGCGCCAAAACTCGGATTTATTGCACCTAAACTGTGCCAACAAAGCGTTGGAAATGTTCATTCGAACACGTTTTTGGTCTAACGTAAGCAAATGCGACACCCAACGCGTAGACAGCTTTCTCATGCCTAAATCTTGATTTAATATGTAACAAACACGTTCTTTGGACATTTTCATAACCTCTACTATCTCTCTCACTTTAATTCGGCGGTCCAACACCATTTGGTGAACTTTAGCAATGCTATCGTCAGTGATTGCAGTTTTTGGACGTCCCGAACGTTCATCATCTCCCAAGCTTTTACGGCCACGCTTAAATTCAGCTGCCCAAAATTTCACTGTGGTAAATGATGGTGCAGAGTCCCCATACACAGAGTCCAACCCATTTTTGATTTGCGTAGGCGTATTGCTTTTCAAAACAGCTCGATAGCCAATTTTTTCTATTTTCACAAAAAACACTCACATCGACTCACTCAAACGACTGTCAACTAAGGACTGCGCGTCCAAAATGACTGAAACTTCGGTAAGTAACTGTCAAAAGATGCACAACTAGCATTCACTAGCTTTTATTGACGAATGCCGCTATCTTTACCCTCGTATTACACCCCAAAACTTTATATGACATTATATGTAAGTTTATTTATGAAGTCTTTGTAATTTTTCGATTTATGGTTTCCTAGAAAATTTTGGACAACGTTCACAAAACATTTCCAGGCGAATTTTTCCTGATCATTCAGTTTTTCTTCAAAGCTCTTATCCTTTATTAGTTGCCGTATATTTTGTTGACCTGCAAATATTCCCTCTTTAATTTTTGCCTCGCTGAGTTTGAGGAATTTCTCTTTCAGATATACAAATCCACTGCCATCTTTAGGCATAGATTTTACAAAATATTTCATCAGGCCAAGCTTTATGTGCAATGATGATAAAAGAATGTCATCAGGGTTCACTAAAGGATCATTTTTAACATATTTATGGCCTGGAACGAGTGATTTACGCATGGGGCACACTTTCTTTGTATAGTGATTTTTTCTGTCCCTACTGTCCCATTCGCAAATGAAACAGAAAAATTTTGTATAACCGAACTCTAATCCAAGTAAAAGTGCAAAGACTTTAAAATCGCCACAAATTTTCCAAGCGTGTTTACTGTATTCAATTTTTCCAAGAAGAAGTCTCATATCAGAACCATGAGCAACCGGCACTGAAGGAAGTTTATTTCCGTTATGCAGCAACACTGCTTTCAAACTAGTTTTTGAGGAGTCAATGAACTATAGCCAGTGATTTGGATCATATTCAAAATTCAATAAATTTTGTCAAAACAGGAACGTTATTACAATAGACTAAATCACCTGCTTTAGAAAAGTAAAGTTTTATTTCATCGTCACGATGTCGAAAATAAGAAATTTTCGTATCAGGAGAAAGTAAATTCGAGTCGTTTAATCTAGACCCCAAAAGCTAAGCCAGTTTTTCAGACAGATTCAAATCACGTACTAAATCGTTTAAATCACTTAGTGTCCAATAAGTGCTGTTCTTTTGAAGTTGACTGTTCATAACTTGGGTCACTATCTTCAGATACCTTATCGTGCTGACTTAGAACGAGTTCCGGAGTAGAATACTGACTTTCTGATCGATTTGGAGGTTTTGGCACAGGCAGTTCGGCACTATGTATGTAGGATGGGTCTGTTGGCCGAAGACAAGTTTGGTTACTGGATAGTGTGTTTGGACTTGGTTGTAATTAATGCCTTTTGTTTGAGTCAAACAAAAATAACAATCACTTACATGATCCTTTGGTTCGGTCCAAATCATTGGTATAGCAAATGACATATGTCTTAGTTCTTGTTTAGCCCAACCTAATAGCAGTCTCACACACGTTATACAACATTTATGTGGAACCCATGATTTATCTTGATTCCTCACAGGAAATCCAAAATAGTCTAAATAGGACTGTTCAATTAATGATGTGAAATTTCGACGCTGAGATGTAAAAGTTAATTCTCCACACACATAATAAAAACTGTCGGGGTTGTTAAAACACTTTCGTGGCAGGTTTACGATGTAAGTCAGTTGAATGCAATAGTTATATAGTCGTCTAAATGAAGTTATTGAAAAAAAGACACGTATATGAGGTCAAAAATGAATATGTAGTTGTCACAAAAGAACTGGATGTGATTGAAACAAAATTATTGTATACTCGTATAGTTAATGAGGGTACACCAACATGAACAAAATTCATCACAAAGTTTGTGTTTACCAGTGTAATTATTGAATTTTTGAGAACTTTGACGGTTCGAGTCAAAAGCTCGTTTGCAGCATAATTAGTTCTATGATATTTTACAAAATGAAAATGCCTTATTCTCAGTGATCTTGAAGGTATACTCGTATGTATAGTCGGGTTTCGGACAAAAGAATAGGACATCTTATGTGGTAGCAAAGTAGATGCCTTACAAACATTATTTCATGAATTTTGACGCAATTCTAAGGATCTAAGGTCTAAGACTAAACATCTTTTTTTATAATTGCGGTAAAAGCTTCAATGCATTCGATGAAAAATTAATCTAGTGAATCGATTTTGAGCGCTAATAAGAATCGGAATTATTCCAAATGGTAACTCATGGTCTGACAAGCGAGGAATATAATGATAAGAGCCAGAAAGGATCAGAGAAACCTTTGGTATTTCTCTCTACAAAACTAATTGCAGTATGGGCCTATGGGCCTTAAATGAAAAAGCAGTATGTAAGTATCTAACCTAACCCAGGATAGAAGATTAGACTCATTCATGTAACCAAAGTCGATTATAGGAGAAAACTTAGAGAATGAAATTAAATTACATTTACTCATATTTGACTTTAATGTATTTGCGCTGCACCACTTAGCAATACTGTATAAGTCCGATTGCAGCAAATATCAATCTTCCGTATTCTTAATAGTTTTAAACAACTTTAGATCATTGGAAAATAATAAGCACTGGCCATGTTTTACTACTTGAAAGATGTCTCGAATGAAAATGACAAAAAAAGTGGGCCAAAATGACTCCCTTGTTGCCGAGGGCAACGGGGGCAACCAACGAAGAAATTAAGAATGCACTCCAAGCGATTCGTGTAAATCAGCTGGTCAAAATTAACTAACTCAAAAGCTTTTCTGCAATCCGTGTATATGGTATCAATTTGGTTCTTCATTTCAATTTCCATTCTGACAACGGATGAAAACAGAGCCAAGTTTTTAAGTAGTAGGTCGGCTTAAAACGAAGCCCGGCAATTACTATTTGATTAAAACGAATAATTTAGGAATTACAGAGTGCTTGCAAAATCCCCAACTACGCTTCCGGATCCATATTTATAGATTTCTTCCAAACATCAGGAAAAACACCTGAGACGGAGCAGGATAAGGGGAATGCAAAGTGATCCACTACATCTATTGAGTATATTGTGCCACTGCTTGGTGAAGGGTTTAGTGATTGAAAAGCAAGGGAAACATCACTACGGCTCAGTATTAATTGAATTTGGTGAATTTGGTGACGGCTGACGCCCCCTATTTATTTCGCTTAATACAAGATTAGACTAACTTAAAAAGTAGGAATTAAAAACAAACAACAGTTTAAGGTTAGGAAGTAAGGGAATGGTGGAAGAGATCAATTTAAGACGACAAGTGCTCAGGTTAAAATCAAAAAGTGGGCTAATTGAGTTGACCTTACGGAGCATGTGGGAGATTGGTACGTTAGAACCATAAGAGGTGCGGTGTGTTGGAATATAGAAGAGACGAGGACAGCGTAAAGGAAATAGAATTGTAAAGGGCACCGCAATCCACAGAACCAGAAAGCAGTCGATGAATTAAGAAATGTCAGCTACGTCTCTGCGTTTTTCGAGGGTATTCAGGCTAAGAATTTTGACGCTGTCCCGATAGGGAGGTAAGATAAAGGGGTCATCCCAGTGTAGTCCACGAAGGGCAAATCGAAGAAAACGACGTTGAATTTTCTCGATTCGGAATATATAAAGTCGCTAAAAGGGGGACCACACTTGGCTGGCATATTCGATAAGGGGCCGTCACATAAGTGTTGCAAAATTCTTTAGACCATCGTTTGATAAAGCCTGGCGATGAGTTGGATTTAAGGATTATCTCATTAATATACTAGCGGAAGTTTAACCCTGTATCGTATAAAATTCGAAGGTCGCGAAGAGATTGAACCTGGGGTATACGTTGGCCATGCAGAAAATAATGTCGAGGAGGAGATTGACATTGCTCTAAGCAATTTTTTAGACACCAAGTGGAAAACATATCGAGGTCTTCTTGAAGAAGAATAGAGTTTTGGTGTGATGAAATATTTTTCGAGAACTTAGTGTCGTCGTCGTAAATAGATAGGGAGCAGTGTTTAATAATCCTCTCAAGTTCGTTTATAAACACATACTTTAAATGAAAATAAGGTGACCTAGATGGCTGCCTTGTGGGATACCAGAAGTGGCTAAAAACGAGGTTGAGAAGGCTAACCTAAAGTGGAAGCTATAATAATTGTTCTCCAGATAAGAAAACATCCACTTTAATAATATGAGGTCCAAACCCAGAGAAGACAATTTGAAAAGGATCAATTGAGGAGATATTTTATCGAAGGAATTAGCGAAATCTGTAGCAATAACACCGATTTCGTTACCATTTTCTAGGGCTGAAAGCGCAAAGGATACGAATTCAACTAAATTTGTAGTAGTTGATCTTCCTTTCAGAAATCGATGCTGCCTGGGTGATATAAGCAACTTGCACTGAAAGCTTAGAAATTCATATAAAAAACTCTCGAACATTTTAGGTATGAGAGGAAGCTTAGCAATGGGACGGTAGTTGGTTACTTCATTCTTTGATCCTTTTTTGTGAACCGGGGTTATGAAAGAGGCCTTCCAAATTTTTGGAGAAAGATTGGAGACACACTTTTTGAGAAATATTGCTGTAAGCCCGTCTGGTCCGGGTAAAAATTCATCATTGAGATTTTGTAACTTTTTTCGATAAGGGTTCGATCAAAAGATTGAGAGAGAGAGGGGCCAATGGAGAAATTGGGAAGGTACTTGAAATATATGGGGTCGGGTACGAAGAAGTTGTCAGCAAATGCTTGTTTGAATAAAGTTTGTAAAGTCAAAGTCGGTCGATGATATATTATCGAAAGAGAGAGAGTGGGGATAACCGTCTGATTTTATTTTGTAGTTGACGAATTGATAAAATGTCTTAGGATCGTTGATAAGTTTGGTCTGCCCTACGTCGAGAAAGCACTGATGGAGGATCCGCTATCACAGTTAGAAAATCTGATAGGAATGATAATACTCAGATTGCAGTTGAAGTATACAGATTGAAAGAAATTTCAAAGAAGTCAAGTGTGGTTACTATGTTCATAGCTTCAACACTTTTGAAATGCATTGAATTCGGGATCCTTGTCAATTTTCTTCTTGAATTGATATGTGATATGTGGATACATCGCCTCTTCCAACTTCTCTTCATAATGTATTATAGTTTAAAGCCATAAGCATTATCTTTCCTTGGAAAACGGACAGATTGTTCCAAAGAATTACAGCAAGGAAGGAAGTTGAAGGGTATCGTCCTCTGAAAAGCTTATAGTGCCACATTCGTTACTGATTGTGGAACCATTCGTCTGAAGTGGATTATAATATATTACTCTTCCGAATCAGACTCTGGCTGAACCTAATTCTGAGTACAGAGAAATTCGACTTCATATATTCGTAACAGCCGCAGTGGGTGCCGTGAAATAACGCCGAGTGCACTTTATGAAAGTGAAATAACGCCAAAATTGGGAATTTTGGAATTTGGCTTTATTGCTTCTGAAATAAAGCCGAATTCGGAGAGAAGGCAAAAGTGGAAGCAGCGATGAAGATGAAGAGGATGCAAATCTAGGTGAAGTATTGTAAAACCGGATTATGTTAATATTGATGACACATCTCTACTGTGCGATGTTGTGAAAATGCTCAGAGTATCCTTCTACAACACTGTAATCACTTCAAACTGTATTTTAACTGTTATACAGGATGTCACATAAATATTTAAACCCAATCCTTTGTCCGATTTGCAGGCAAATTGTTCAAAGTACTACCAAAGTACATTGTTAAACTCTCATGCTTTAAGCATTTATTTTTTAAACGTTGTTCTATTTTAAGTGATTAACATTAATCAAATAATTAAAACTTTATTAAGTGAAATAAAAAGAAAACAAAATGTTGAATGTTGAAATATGTGTTCAATTCAAGTTTAAGGAAGGTGGCTCGCTTCACTCGCTAACAGGATTTCAACCTTTTCTCCGCAGGATTTAGATGCTCACGCGACTTCGTCGCTCCACTAAGGGAATGTTAACAACTGTCAGGCAGGCGATTATATCTTCTTAGCAAGTGTCATTTAGTTGTAATTGTAATTGGTCGATTTGACATGATACCGTTTCTTTTAATCATTTTTAACATGATATGATGACAATTGGTTTATATTAAATCAATCTTAAAAACAATGAAAAGTGAAATAAGACCGATTTGGCATACAATTTCTTGTTCGGCGGAACTTCGGGAATATGCCCTTAAAGAATTATACTTCTAAACTGGGACACCCTGTATTTGATCCAAATTACTTTGGAGCTGTGCCATCTACCTCTGGATAGAAAACAAGATAGCTACCATGTCAGGTACTGGTTCCGGTGCTCTAGGCGCTTCGCTTGCTGTACCGTATTTCCCCTACCTGCTGCCATTTGGACGTAGGTAACCTGGGGAGTAACGGCTGGTGTTTGTGCCTGCACAAGTGGGCGTTTAACTTCCACTTTCTGCTGCCGAGCCATATTTACTCTTTTTATGTATTGGAATTTGGGACAACCCTGATAGTTTGCGGTGTGTCCCGTGTTCCCACATAAAGCACAAGAGAGTTGGCTTTTTTCTGACACTCCGTCCTTACCTAGAGCGCACTCCTCTGACTTGTCGTTCTTTCCATACTTCACGCATCGAGGTTGCATTTGACAGTCGAAGCGGCGTGCCCCAAACTTTGACAGAGAACACATTTGTAAAATGTTTTCGCTCATCTTTAATTTTTCCAAGTGTACAGCCTGGTAGTCTCGGACATTGATGCTCCTTAGACTTTATTAGATTTTGTGGCAGCGCTCCACTGTGTTGCAGTGGATCACGTGCATATCTAAGCTAAGTCTTTTAATATAAAAATTATTGCCTATGGCTGACTTACATAGTTATTTTGTTTCCTTTAGAAACCTTTGGAACCCTTTGTTTTGAAATTTGTTGTTTCTGCTATTGTTGTTGTTTCTGCTGTTGTTGTTGTTACTGCTGCTGTTGTTTTTGCTGCTGCTGTTGTTGTTTCTGCTGTTTTTGCTGTTGCCGTTGTTGTGGCTGCTCTTGTTGTTGTTGCTGGTGTTTCTTGAGTTTTTGTTGATGTTGTTGTAGCACTTGAGCTATTATATTTATTTGGTGTTGTTGAGTCTGCTTTTGAGCTAGCTGTGTCCGCTGTTGCTGTTGGGACTCCTATAGCTCTTCACTCTTCCTTCTTACTATTTGCTTTTCTTTTATGGCCAGTACTCTTTGTTGTAGCATTTTGATGCTACTACTTATGAACTCCATTTCATACTCTTCATCTTCCGATTCGGTTGACCTCAAGGAAACGAAGCTGTTCTCTCTAGGGTGGTGGGGAATATCTGAGACCAATGGCTTGTGGTCAGTAACTTGCCCGGGACGATTATTTGCTTCTGTTGATGATGTTGAGTGCGCCCTTTCCTTCACTCCACCAAGCAGCTTTACAGTGGAAGTTGGTAGGGTGGGACATTGTATCAAGCTAGAAGTTGGCCTTAGCTTCCTCCTTCTCTTCGTTTTTGGTTCTGCCAGTACTGTTATTTGGCTTGAACCACTGGATGCCTCTCCAGATTAACTGCTTATCCCATTATTGGCATAGCGGACCACTCTCCACAATCCATCGCGTGATGTGGTAGTACACCACATTAGTAACACTTTAATTACAAGATACTTATTTTTTCTTTTTTTTTAAATAAAAATTAAAAAAAGAGAAAAAAACAAAAAATGTCTGTTCGACTCGTAGTCGAACCCACAACCCTTGTCGTCTGCACTGCCACTATGCTAACTGGAGCCTATATAAATGCCGTCAGATGTCTTATTTAAGCGAATAACTTCTCAATTACAAGCCAAAACACGTCTATGAGCGACTGTTAAGTTGCTTGTCATTCTTGCACCATTGCTAATCAGTCTACGTTTCTTTCCACCAGACTTGTGCGTCATATTTAAATATGGATTTTGCCACCACTACCTTTGTGTGTTATATTGTAGGTTTCAACTCTAACACATTTCTTTTCTGCAGATGAATAGAACGATATAAGTCTTCGTAGGTCTTTCCCTTACACTCGAGTCCCAATTTGTCTTCCCGCCTACAATTGTAATATGTCAAGATGACACATGCCGTTTCTAAGAGAGGGCACCACTTGAATTAAATCCATACCATTTTCAATTAGTACCAACCTTCAAAAGATACGTGTATAAATTTGTTATTGTGAAAAAAATTGATTCAAAGCAATTTCGTGTCGTGATTTATCATTGCTTTTTGATGGGAAAAAATGCAGCCAATCCAAAGGAATGGCTTGATAAGTGTTACCCGGACTCTGCACAAGCCGAACGAACCATTCGCAAGTGGATTGAAAAATTTAAAAGTGGTAATACAAGCACCGAAGATGATGCACTCAGTGGACCTCCAAAAGATGCTGTTTCAGATGAAAACATCAAAAAAGTCCACAAAATGATTACGAATGACCGTAAAGTGAAGTTCATCGAGATAGCTGAGGCTCTGAAGATATCAAAAGAGCGTGTTGGATATATCATACACGAATATTTGAACATGCGAAAGCTCTGTTCAAAGTGGGTGCCGCGTTTGCTCACAGTCGACCAAAAACAACAACGTGTTGATGATTCAGGGGAGTGTTTAAAGCTGTTCAACCGCAATAAAGCCGAATTTTTGCATCGGTATGTTGCAATAGATGAAACTTGGCTCCATCATCTCACACCAGAGTCAAGTCAGCAGTCAGCTGAGTGGCGAGCAGGCAACGAACTTCGTCCTCGGCTGGCAAGGTTATGGCATCCGAATTTTGCGATGCACATGGAATAATTTTCATCGACTATCTCCAGCGACTATTACATTGCATTGTTGGAGCGTTTGAAGGACGAAATCGCAGAAAAACGGCCGCATTTGAAGAAAAAGAAAGTGCACTTTCATCAAGACAATGCACCGTGTCACAAGTCGATGAAAACGATGGCAAAATTGAATGACTTCGGCTACGAATTGCTTCACCACCCACCGTATTCTCCAGATTTGGCCCCCAGCGACTATTTCCTGTTCGCAGACCTCAAAAGAATGCTCTCCGGGAAGAGATTTAAGACCGAATCGCCGAAACAGAGGCCTATTTTGAGGCTAAACCGAAATCGTACTCCAAAACTGGTATCGAAAGATTGAAAAATCGTTTCAATCAGTGTATCGCCCTCGAAGGCAACTATATTGATAAATAAAGTTGAATTTTGCAAAAAATTTGTGTTTTACTATAAAACGGCACGGACTTTTCAGCCCATGTGTTATTTTGTGCTGCCCGAAAGTGTTAATTTTGCTCCAGTTCCTACTTATGGGGATTGAATTGTGGTATTTCGCTTTTTTCTGATGAAAAAGACTAGTTCCGCTTTGAAAGGGTTGGTATTAAATCTGCAACTGCTGGTCTACTTGTTAATTTTCTTAAAAACAAACTCCACGATCTCACTTAATGTGTCTAAGTATTTCCCCTGTATTTTGGTAACTACAACATTCTGATATGTTATGGCACTAGTTCATGAAGTCAGTTTATCGATCAGCATTACCTACGAAAGTGGTGTTATGGATACGCTCCGTGGGGTTCCCCTAGCTACAGAAGTGTCTTATGCCAATGCATTGTTTGCCATTTTCATGAAGCGTTTAGTCTTATTGAAAGACAATCTTTTTTAAATCATTTTACACAATAAGGGTGTTCTTTAACGTTTACCAAACCGCAGTGGTTTCTTTCAAAATTTGTTTATCTGAAGATATTAACCTCCCCCAAGTCTACGCACGTGTCCTATTGCAAAAAAAAAAAACATGAAACAGCTCTAATCTCTTCCATGTGTTCCAACTTCTTTTCACATAAAGAAAACAAAGATTAAGTAAACCAGCAAATGGATAGCATGGCACTCCCACTAAAGTACCCAAACACAAAGCCCAATAAAACTCACCAAAGTTCTCCTGCAGCACATTCTGTTGAATTTAAGCGATATCTCGTCAAGTCATCATTGAACAGACTCTCCCAGTATCTGCCAGACTATCCCAGTTATCATCTATCGACACTCTATCTATGGATTCCAATATTGCTGCCAAATTACCTAATGGGTACCCATTACTGGGTGGGAGTGCTAAAATGTTAACGGATATGTCTTGCAGGATAAACTGCGGGGTGACTTTTATGCACGAGTATTCGAGCTCAGAAAATGAACATAACCATAAATTATTCTCCCCTACTGTGAAAGTAGTTGGGAAGGCGCTTCGTCTTCGTCCTGCCTCCATTATTCTGACTTTGATGTCCTTTGTGTGAACCCGAGTACCTTGTATTCCAACTCGTATGTAGGTGGAGGAATGTTTCTTTTTTTTTTTCACATATCCTTCCTCAAGTTGGCACTGCACGAGTATTTTAGATTCATGACTGGAAGGAGGTGGTAAGCCAAAGCTGTGTGAACAATTTATGTGAAGTGCATTCAAACAATGAATTTTATTTAATGGGACGAAAGGATATTTATCCTGTCTGAACGCAATTCAGGTGGTAATTTAATATGGTCCCCAAGGAACGTGAGTGCAAATTGTGTAGAAAAATATGCAAAAGTAGTCAAGTAGTAAACATATTCAATTAAAGTTCTGTCAGAATAACAAGAAGTAAATTGAAACAATAGAAAATTAAAATGCTGCCACCTTTAAGAGCGACAGTTACTGCAATATGACAAAATGACAATACAAGTATTATGAGCAATTTACGTAGAGTAGTGTTAAACATTTCCTGCTCCATTTATTTCTTAAGAAAATAACCAAATCTTTATATGAAAACTTAAGATAAACACGAACAAATCGCACTATCCTCCTTTTTCCATATGGTCCGCTTGAGCAAGATAGTGATAGCAGGCTCTAACAGTAAGTCCTTATCGGTTCTTTCCATTATAAGGCACAATAATTTTCCAGACGTATAAAAATGATATTGCTAGACCAAGAGGAACCATGTCTATTTTGATCATGATCATCGGGATAAAGCATAATGAGATAACTCTGGTGCTAGAGAGATGAGCACACTACCACTTTATCAATCTTCATAGTATACTATATATGCATGGCATTATGTCTGGGGAAGTAACCGCTCAACATGCTGACGTAAATTGATCGAGATCCCATTTCTTCGTTCAGTGCTAAGATCTCACGACCATAAAGGAGAGATGGACCAAACACCGAATTGATGCTCTGTAGCTCTAATACTGAATTCGACTTTCCTATCAATGTCCTCTTCGGTCCATGAGGACTTTTATGTGCTTGCGAAAACAGGATGTAAAAGTTGCGCTTTTCTATGCTGCTTTCGTGTACTGGTTTCACCTGCCTAGAAGTCAGAATTATTTATTTCAGTTTCGTCGCGAAGATTTCGGTGTGAGGAATTAAAATTTAAATTTTCATCAACGTCTAGTCAAAAGTGAATCAGCAAGCAAACGCATACTGCCACACATGTCAAGCCTCTCAGGAAACGAAGCTTTTACAGGAACTATGCTATTCCCTTTCCCTCGTGGATCATAAAATGAAGTCCAAGGGCAATACACCTACAGGATTAAACTTACACTTAAGCGAACCAAAACCTCATTATGTCAATGAGAGCTAGCGAGTAGACGTACGAGAATTGGCTGAGAAGTTTCCGCAACGTAAAGATAGCGGCACTCATCAATAAAAGCTAGTGAATGCTAGTTGTGCATCTTTTGACAGTTACTTATCGAAGTTTCAGTCATTTTGAACGCGCAGTTTTTAATTGACAGTCGTTTGAGTGAGTCGAAAAAATTGGCTATCGAGCTGTTATTAAATTCTTGTTTTTGAAAGGCAATACGCCTACGCAAATCAAAAATGAGTTGGACTCTGTGTATCGGGACTCTGCTCCATCATTTACCACAGTGAAATTTTAGGCAGCTGAATTGAAGCGTGGCCGTAAGAGCTTGGGAGATGATGAACGTTCGGGACGTCCAAAAACTGCAACCATTGACGATAACATTGCTAAAGTTCACTAAATGGTGTTAGACGACAGCCGAATTAAAGTGAGAGAGATAGTAGAGGTTATGAAAATGTCCAAAGAACGTGTTTGTTACATATTAAATCAAGATTTAGGTATGAGAGAGCTGTCCGCGAGTTGGGTGCCGCATTTGCTTACGTTAGACCTAAAACGTGTTCAAATGAACATTTCCAACGCTTTGTTGGGGCAGTTTAGGCGCAATAAATCCGAGTTTTGGCACCGATTAATTATTGTAGATGAAACTTGGATACACCATTATATGCCCGAAATAAAAATTCAATCAAAACAGTGGACTGCAAAGGGCGAGCAGGCTTCAAAAAAAGCAAAAACTGTTTTTTCGGCTGGGAAAGTGATGGCGACTGCTTTTTGGGATAGTAAAGGAGTTATCTTAATCGATTATCTTCAAAAAGGAAAAACCATAACAGGAGCATACTACGCATCATTACTTGCCAAGCTGAAGGCAGAAATTGTGAAAGAACGGCCACATTTGCAGAAAAAGAAAATCCTGTTTCACCAAGACAACGCGCCGTCGCCGTCTCACACCTCAGCGGTTGCCATGGCGAAAATCCATGAATTACGGTTTGAACTACTTGACCATCCGCCTTATTCACCAGATCACCAGATCGAGCCCCAAGCGACTTGTTTTTATTCCATCATCTAAAAACTGCCCTCGGAGGACAGAGATTTTCGTCAAATGAGGGGGCAATCTCCTTCGTGCACAATTATTTTGCAGAGAAAAACGCCAAGTACTATTTGGACGGGTTAGAGAGATGGGAGCATCGCTGGGAGAAGTGTGTAGAGTTCTAAGGAGGTTATGCAGAAAAATAAAAAAAAAATGTCTGGTATCATTGTTCATTCGGAAATTTTTCAGCCAACCCTCGTACTTTCAGTCTGGTGATTTCTGTAGCAAGTTTAGTTTTAAAAAGTGTGTAATAGTGATTAAAAGTGACCTGATTTCATATCAAAGTCCTATAGTTTTTAGATCTGTTCAAGCAAAAACACATAAAGGAAGTGAAACTTCTTACCCACTTGCATACTACTTTCCCGTTTGTGCCCAATGAGTGCAAAGAAAAAAACCGTCTCCGAACAAAAACAAAAGCAAATGTTCGACTCACTGCGCTGCTTGTCTTCCTCGTCAACAAATATTATGGATGGCAACTCCGAAATGTGGAAAAAAATGGAAGATTCCCTTCAAAAACACAGTGAGTCAATAATTTCACTTCTATCTTGCAAATTATCCGAGAGCGAAACGAAGATTTCCACCAAATTTGAAGCAGAGATGGGAGAAATAAAAAAAAACCATTGCCGACCTAAACGCAAGAGTTGCTCTTGTTGAAACCACAAATGTAAACATAAGTGCTGAAAACACAGCGCTTAAGAGTGAAATAAGTTCTCTTAGATCTTCATTGTCGGACGTTAAATCCGAGCTCGTGAAAACTTAACCGACAGGAAATAAATAGCCTTAACGAAATATAAGAGGCAAATGAGAACAAAAGTGTTACGTGCGATGCTGTTATCAATGGTATACCACTTGCACCAGACGAGAACCTGAGAGCCATACCCAATCACCTTTACCTGGCCTTGGAAACACAACCACCGCCGATAACTAACATTTTTCGCACACGCCCGACGAACAATTCCAAAAACTCTGCGATCAGCTGCCAGCTTTCGATAGAAATACGCTTCTGCTATTAATTGCTGTTTTCCGTAAACAACATAAAAGACAACTTTGCTTGCAAAAATTAGAAATGATTTCTGATGTACTTATTTTCATACGGGAGAGCTTGACGAAAAAAAGCAACTCACTGCTGCCGGCTGCGCTAAGCTGTAATAATAAAATAAAGACACCAAATTCAGAAATTGTCAGAACGTTTGCAATTGACGTTGAGATATCTGGCATCTGGTTGGTCTAACTTCGATATAATATACATATTTGATCATACTAAATAAGTTCCAATTCTAAGAGAAACTCAATCATCGCTTCAATTGCCCTTTCAAATTCAACAGTCAACAATATCAAAAATACTAAAAGCAAATATTGCGGCAATTTATTTTGCCCTGAACGAAGAGTTCTTAAAATTTCCTCAATGTGAAAACGATTGGGGTACTATTGCGACCGATTTCTATGAAATGTGGAGATATCCACATTGCATTGGGGCTATAGACGGTGAGATTTTAAACAGTGATTTGTTGTAGGATAGACTTGTAAAATTTGTTGATTGCAGGAAAGCACTGCAGGATAAGACCCATGAATAAAGCTGGATTAACATATTTCAACTACAAGGGAAATCATTCCTTCATTTTAATGGCAATGGCTGACGCCAATTACCGCTTCTTGTATGTAGATGTTGGAATTAATGGACGTATTGGTGATGCAGGAGTGTGACTTCGTTCGGACCTAACTTAAGAAAGTATAACCACGATATTTGTTGGAATAACCTTTGCAATGACTGAATTTTTACTATAGTATATTTGAAAACGATGTGTATAGCCATTACCAGAACATAATTTGAAAACCTTAAAACCATATTTGTGTCTTTTTTGTTTCATATATTGCTTGAAGTTGAGCCGTCCACGAAAAAGTATTATGGATTCATCATTGCAAGCATTTCTTGGGACATCATAAAATTTCTTAAAATTTTCACTTAGGGTGTCAACAATTATTTTTAATTTATTGAGGCGTTCACTTCTGATTTCATTGTTGTTAGTAAAATGAACCATTCTTAGGAGTAATTCGAAACGATTTCGAGACATTGTATTGCTGGGAAATTTCGCTGCAAATAAGGTGTCTCTCGACCAATATAAGTTAATTACGGGCAATTCAATTATTCAATTATTCCCATCCAAATAATTAAACCAAACAATTTTTTAATTTCATCTTTTGAAGTTGGAACTCAATAGCTTAATAGTATCTTTTTCACTATCTGAACTATACATAATTCTACGAGTATTGCGAACACGTCGTACAGCAATTTCGCTTAACACAGAACCTGTTATTTCTTCCAAAGGTAGAAATTCGGCAGAAACGCTGTCAGAAGAATCAAGCCAAATACTCATATTTTCATTCTCATTCTCTATTTTTATAAGAGCAGTAGGAATTAGAAAATATGTCACTGAACGTATGAAATATAGTATTCTGGAAAAAAACAGACCAAAAAATATTTACAGTTTTTACTTATAAAGCGTATTTCTCATATATCCTTTCTAAATTATGATAACAATTAATATAATGCAAAATTGAGTCTAGAAAGTTTATTTTTATGTGCTTCTACAGGCTACATGAAAAAAGTAAAAATGTTTTTGTTGAAGAATTGACTACTCTGTTGTCTGACGAAAAGTCAAAGAATCTATTTATCTTTGGTGATATAAATTTAGATATTTTATCTGATTCTGCTATTGTTTTAAATTATTTATCTGTCTTAGCGGCAAATGGTTTGGAATCGTGTTTTAGTGAACCTACTAGATTAACTCCTTCAACACAAACCTGCATTGATCATATTTTTGGTAGACTTGATCTAAGCTCTAAACTCACTATCACCAGCTCCATTTCAGATTTTAAGATCACCGATCATTGTATGGTTGGTTTAGTTTTTCTATGCGCCAATATGAAACAAATTGATAAGTCTATATGGCTTGTGAAAGTTAAAGACTTGAACTACGAGAGTCTTAACCATCTTCTACTACACGAAAGTTGGACCGATCTGTACCTTGAAAGTAATCTCTCTAATGCTTTTAACATCTTTGCTAATATCTTAAAAGCTCATGCTGATGGAAACATTATACTATGGACTAGTACAATCAAAGTTGCAGTACGGCTTAATCTGTTGGGGAGGAACTCATGAAAATAAGGTCCATACGTTACTCATTGTGCAAAAACATATAGTTACAATAATCTGGAGAAAGAATCGCCGAGAAAGTAGTTATTTGCTTTTTGTAAACTCTAAAATGCTACCACTCAAGCATCTTTACTTTTACAAAGTGTTAAGGATTTTTTTCGTTAGGAGTGGTTACTCCATTGACAGACATCCAACCCATCTGTCACTGCGTAGTAGCAATAACCATCTTGCTTTCATTCCATCTTTCAACACACATCACTTTTTGAACTTTTACTCCTCTGTTGCTCCAAGATTATATAATATATTGCCGCTTGAAATTAGGCAAAGCAAAAATCTTGTCGTTCGAACTAGGAAAGTTAAGGAATGGCTATTTCACTTCGACCTACGAGTACATGAAATAAATCATTTAATTAGTCGCATGGTCTAATTTTGTTGAATGATTAAACGAAATTTAATCGATGAATCTTAACATTTGTTTTATTCCTCTCTTCACACCAATTTATTATGTTTTGTACTTTTTAATTATAGTCTTATAATTGATGCATTCGACACTAGTTTTAGTTAACTACAGAATTTATCTTTTCATTTTTCAATTGATAAATTATTTACTTTTTAATCTCTCTTTATTTGTATTCTATTAAGTAACTGCTTGTTTCTTTTATCACTTATGAATTTGTTTTGATTAAGATCTTGTATCTAATTTTTGTCAATTGTAAAGTGAATAAATATATAAATGATTAAAATAAATGAAAAAAAAAATGAATATCAAATAGTATAAAATTAACTCTTCCACTAACTTACTTTTATCTTCTTTTGGTAATTCAAATATTACAAAAAGCTTTATTAAATGCAAACTTCAAAGCGAACAGCTAAAGACTGAAAATTACTCTGATCACTAATTACCACGCCACGTGTACCGTTATCAGTACACGACTCAAAAATTCCTGTAAACATCATTTCGTCACATAAAACAATGTTACCAGAAATTACATTTTAGATGAAAACATTTTAAATTCAAAATTTCAGCTTGGCGTACAAATGCAGTTTAGCGTGTACCGAAAACGGTACACATGGCAGTTAACGTGTTAAAGGTACTATTTTTCTTCGAGTTAATTTTTTCTTTTTTGTTTTTTTCTCAGTTTATTATTATTTTGAAATCGGATTTATTATTTTTGTTTTAAATGTTTGAAAATGGTAATGGTGATAACTCGCTTGGTGCAATGCGTGAAGATTCGCTACTATCGATGATAAGGTGCTCGGAAATCAAAGAGAAGGCTTGTGAGTATGCCACACAAATGCCCAAAGTCTATTGACGAAAATTGAAAAGTTTAG
The DNA here is from genome assembly GCA_963966105.1 of Volucella zonaria. Classification (NCBI taxonomy): domain Eukaryota; kingdom Metazoa; phylum Arthropoda; class Insecta; order Diptera; family Syrphidae; genus Volucella; species Volucella zonaria. Next base: position 26,790,775 of record OZ014533.1, read on the forward strand.
ACATCTGTTTGATGGTTCCAAAGTTGATGTAATCTGTGTTTCAGAATCAATCCTGCAGCAAATTGGAACACACTATATAAGCTAAATGACTATCAGATTTTTCCTGCAAACAGGAGTTATACCGCTCTTTGAGGCATTGCCGTGTACGTCAGACAAAGGACTGCTTATGTGTTACGGTGCGGTCACCACCCAGTTGTCCTATGGAATACATATTTGTTGACCTGTCTGTTACCACTTATATCCGTATTAGAGGACATCGCTATAAGTTCAACAAATGTTGTGTTATGCGGTGATTTAAACAGCAACCTTATAGTTGAAAAGCATCTGACTGATAGCATGAGGACTTTCAACTTACGAGTACTTTCCGGTAAAATCCACTTCCCCCACACACTTTGGTCCAAGTTTTAACACACTGATAGATGTTTTCTTTGTAAGCGATATGAACAGAGTTCTTTTTTACAACCAGATTTCTGCACCGGCGTTCTCCAAGCACGATCTTATATATTTAACATTCGATTTTAGTATACTATATCTACAACAACTACCATATTCCAGTTTCGCGATTTTCAAAATATCGATCAATCTGGCCTCTAAAACAGTATACGTACAATCGATTGGAACCAAATGTATTACATGATCTCTCCCGATACTTAAGCTGAATTCTTACATTCTAATCTAGATTTCCTCTTTGATAGATTTGTAGCGTTTAAAACTAAAACCATTACTAGACCTTGGTTTACCCATGAAATCTAGTTGTTGATAGCTCTGAGGAATGAGGCGTATAAAACATGGAAAAGATTTCGTCTGGAAGAGCACCACAGACGTTTTTGCAGCCGTTGTTAGTAAAATAAGATCGGAGAAAGCTATTGTATTTGGCGAACGATTCGATCTCTCCTTAAATAGCCATCACTTATGGAACAATCTGAGTAACATTGGAGTTGGAAAATCAAAACCCGTTTCTGTGTAGAATATCGATGTAAATGAGCTAAATTAAAAATTCGTCTCATCCATGTTACAATCGGACGGACAGGTCTGTACATTTACCAGTGATAGTGAAGCCAGAAGTTCAGATAGTTCTACTGTGCAATCACTTGAATTTTCTCGTATTGACAATAATGATGTGGTCGAGAGTTTTTTATCTGTCAAATCTAACGCTACAGCCATCGATGGCATAAACCCTGTGTTCATTAGGGCAATTCTACCTTTAATTTTGTCTTACACTACACACTTGTTCAACACTATTTTGACCACTGGGGAATTCGCTAAGATCTGTTATTCCTTTACCCAAAGGCTCTTTTGGTGGCGATTTTAGACCGATTTCTATTCTGCCATTCCTTTCTAAAGTCATCGAAAGAATAGTGCACAAGCAAATATATACACATTGAAACAGGTTTAATTTACTTGCTTCAAATCAGACCGGGCTTAGACCAAATCATAGTTGCATAACAGCTCTTATAAATAAGGCAATCCATTGATCAGAACATGCTAACTTTTCTTATTCTGCTTGATTTCTCCAAGGCCTTCACAAAGTTCCATTAAGAAAATTATTAAATTTATATCACCTTTCATCATCAGCAGTCAAGTTGTTATCTTCCTACCTAAGTGATCGAATGCAGTCCGTGTTTATTAACAGTAAAATGTCGGACTTGCTGTTGTGACTAAAGGGCGTACCACTTGGCTCTATCCTGGGTCCATTGTTGTTCTCTCTTTACATAAATGATCTTACAACCATAATTGTTTACTCAAAGGGTCAAGGACATCTCTTGTCACTGCGGAGGAAACTGAATGTGACTTTTAACAACATGGTTCGATACATATTCGTTTTGAGACGATTTGATCACACTTCAAGTTTCTTAAGGCGTATTTTTGGCATGTCGTTTAATAATTTCTTAAAATATAGAACTTTGGTCTTGTTAGGTCGGATAATTCAATAGCAACAGCCTTCTTATTTATATGAACGATTGATTTTCACTTCTTCCAATCGCACAAACATGATTAGTAACTAACGCTTCACCTGCCTTTCATCTGAACGTCAGTTTTTCATAAATGCTATTCGTTTATGGAACTTGTTGCCCAGGAACTTGCGCGGAATAAACAACATTTACGCTTTTCAAAAGGGTTTGTCGCTTTACTTTTGCAACCTATAAAACAGTACTTTTCTTTTCAAATAGAATAATGTAACATACTAAAGATTTATAGTACCTATGATAAAAATTACAACTTAAATGTCTGAAGGTAAAATTATAATTGCAAGTTAAGGATTAAACTTAAATCAAATTATGAATTTTATCAAGCTTAAATGTAAAATTTCTTTTCTGCCTATCTCTCAATAAGAACAGATTTGAACCTTACACTACTTAAAAGATACTGTATCTTATTGCGTAAAGATATTATATGAATAAAAATATTAAATACTAAGAAAATACTAAAATACTAAAACGTATCATCTGTACAACAACATTGGGTTCTGATTCTTTGGCAAACATCTAAGCTGACGGCTTACCGGCCGAAGTATTCATTGCTGCTGCTTTATTGAAAGCATATACATTTCTCAGATCTGATCAGAAGAGTGTATGCCTAATGAATGAATGAAATTTTAGCATCGTTTCCCCGATACACGAGCCAATTATAGAAGTATGAGTTTCGTCGACATCTGCCATATTGTGGTAACTTCTGAAACCCTTCAGGTGTTACCGGCGCATGCGATATTATTCAAACCGAAGCTGCCAAAATGGGTTTAACGATAAAGTACGGAACACACATCATAGAGGAATTGGACAGAACGTCATAGTCGATAGTTGTAGTAAAGGACTTTATCTACCTTAGCTCTCCTACCAATTCGCCAGCAACACCTCAGTGAGTTCTAAAAAAACTGATCAGACTCTATATAAGACGCCGTCGTCATCTGATAAGGTTTTGAAATGTAGAGCGAATTGGCATCAATGCTCCGGCCTGCAGATTCTTCGAATCTTACCCGGAGGGACGAGTAGAGGAAGACCTCATCTTAGGTGGCACACCCAAGTAGAACGGACCTAGACCGACTTGGAATGCCCAAACTGGAGGCAGTTAGCTATGGATCGGGCTAACTGGAGAGGCTTGTAGATTGAGACCCAGGTTCACATTGAACTGTAACACCACCTCTGTAAGTAGGTATCAAATATGATGCCGGATGACTGAAGAGGTCAAAAGAAACTAGGATCTATAAATTTTTCCATGGGATACAAGATTTTTTCTATTGCATTCCGTACAGTTAAGAATCAAAACGCACAAACAAATATACCGTACATTTTTGTTGAAATAGATAGTGTTGAAGGTGACGGCTAGCGATATGATAAAGTTCGTCGACTACTACAACAGAGGGTCTAAATTCAATCTAAAAACAGAAAATGAAAACCGAGAACTTTTTATACTGACCTGATATATTTTCTTAGACCTTTATTTCGAATTCTCCAGCACTTCCGTTGTGGATTTAACTTTCGTTTTACTGTCTTAGTACTTTTCATGACCTTTGCGGCGTTCGTATGAGATCTCTGGGAACTCTACCGAACGTATTTTTTAAATCGATGGGGAAGCTGTGGATATCTTTTGAAGCGGCTCAACGTTTCTTTATCATTACCCGCAGGCCTGGAATATCATTATGCCGTCCTGCCTCTCACAAAACCGCATTGACTGCCATGGAGCGCATATTCAACTCTCGAGGACTCTATCATACTCGTATATTAATAATATCTGCCATTTCATCGATCAGTAGGTGTTACAATTTCTCGTGTCGGCTCTGTCTTATACAATGGAATAGGAAGCGAGTAATTTACACACATGATTTCCATGATTCAGCCCGACTGCATTTTTGTTCTTTCTTTTTACTACTCCTCTAACTTCGGCTTTCGTAAATTTTGCTCTTCCTCATTGTGCGCGCGCGACAGTTATGGGATAGTTCTGAGCGGAAATCCTACTTTAAGTAAATATTTCGGTGATTGAATCTCTTCCGAACTTGTCCGTCCTTGTGCTGAGTTCTTAAAAATATTAGCTGGCCACGAGCGGGTTTGACGTCGCACTTCTTCTAAAAATATTAATTGTCGACTGATTATATGTAGTCGTATGTATGTATGTATAAAATATGAGTTCTGCCAAACTATTCAAATGTCAATAGTTGGCGGCGATAGCCGTTCTTTTGGGACCTGATATTAAGCGCTGATAGCGATGGCGAAAAAACACACCTTATAACTCTACTTTCATTACACAAAACAATACACAGTTTATCGTTTATATCCCCTCTACTTAGTCCTCACTTTTATTCCTTACCGCATGTCATCGTACCACCACAATGTTTCTTTATTTCTATGGAGGCGGCCTTTTAAAATTCCGAGCAAGTTTTGTGCACTTAAGTAGTCCTTTTTCTTGGTTTAAAACTATATTAATTGCTCATAGCTGGCCTCTTTCTTGTTTCAATGGTGTCAGTTCATTCTATTGTCTGATGGTTTTTCTCTGGTTTATTCACGAAAAAATCTGGTAGAAACAGTTAGCCTTGACTTGCTATTGGTTCGCCTCAGATTGTTTTAGAATTTTCTTGTGGCTGTTTCAGGTTATTCGCCGTAACATTCACTCAGAGTACATATATCGCCAACGATATACGCGGTGCATTTTCAGTTCGCTTTTGAATGATTGTCATTTGCCAGTCCTGGAGAGTGGTCGATAACAATTATTATGGCCCAATCATGCAGCTGCTCCAAGTGGTTGTTGGCGAACGTATCCATTGAGGATTTTCAGTGCCGGTATTGAAAAATCATTCCTGTATTATTTTTACAAACGTGTTGGAGCCATTCTAATGTTCACAAACACTGTGGTTTATTGGACATATACTCGTACATATATATTTTCTGACTTATTTTTGCTATGAAAGTTATCGCCCAAACTTTGTTGCAAATTTTCAAATATTCATTATTGAACAATTATTTGAATAACGTTTTTTGCGTACTTCAACACCTTATTGCGGCGTTAGATGTTTCAAAATAAATTGCTATGGTTCATTCGGTACGGCTATCAAATATAAATTCAAATATGGAAGCCAGACACAAACAAGAAGGAATGCCCTGCAACATTAAATGCACTCTGGCTTAGTTAAAATAATATTGGATCGAATTAAAGAATATTAATTACTACTCTGATCAAGATTATCTTGCTCCGAAACTGCTGAAAAACATTATCAGGGAATGGGAACGTGACAAAAGTAACAGTTAACTGGAAAAATTTTACAAAAACGAGGCCACTCAAACTTTCAAGGAAAACATGGCTCAACTCAACTGAAAAGGAATCAGTGCAATGGGAGAAGATTCCAAGAGAGCTGAGCCCGAATCTATACACGATGACGCGTAAGTGTAAAAGAGACTCTAGCTAGAACTAGTTGCTGAATATGTAATTTATTTTAATCTCTGTAAATCTCGGAAACGATCATGAAAGTGTCTTCTGCCTAGACCTGTCCCGCCTTCGTATAGGTGATTGTCACCAATGCCGAAAACCCCTACATCTACCCCAGTACTTTGAATTCATCTCACAAAATGTCTTTATACCTAAATAACTCAACACATTAACTGAAAGAAAAATAAATATTTGTATACATTTAATTATCTTTCCAAGGAATTCAACAACAATGAACTCACGACTCCGAAAAAATGTTTAATGAATGGAGAAGAACCGCCTCTGTCTTGCTAAAGACGCCTATAATACTAAGCTCACACTGAAACAAAATTCATCTAAAAATAACCCAACATCCAATCGTCCATTGAAAAAGAAAAATTACAAAAAAAAAATTATTTTCATGGCATTGTGCCAAAAAAAGTCTTCTCAACGCGACTACAAGACGCCATGTCTTTCCTTGAATACAGAAACTTTGGAAAACTCAGAGAAGAGGTTCAGGAGGGACCAGCAATCCGACAAGGATCTCCCTTATTTTATTTTTTTTTTTCTCAACAAACAGTCAGAAGATAGATTTGAAGAAAAATCCAGTTTTGAGATGAACAAATAAAGCTCCAAACAGGACATATGTAATTGTGACACATTTTAATAGTTTTTTTTTTAATCCTGTTGGTAGTTTCTCCTTCACCTTCACCTTTAGTCCTGTTTCGACATTTGTGTGCAATGCAGCAATAAAACATACAATTTTTTCCCATTTGAACTTTCTCCCCAGTTAGAGAGGGAATAGAATCCGTGTAAGCCCAATATCCTTGAAAAGTCCCGAAATAGAGTTTCAACCTCTAAAAATAAGGTAGTTTGGGTGCAAATAATGGAAGAAATATTTTACTCGTATTTTCTTTGTATTTCTGTTTGCAAGCCTACGTCAGATGAATATAAATGGCCATCATCCAACTTAGAAGGAACGAGCAAGGAGGGCTCCTATTTAATAATCCCACATTGAGTGTTGACTCATTCGTTTCAGTTGGGAATTCGGTGTTCGAGTAGGAGTGTCTACTGAAAAAAACAGCTGAAGAAGCAGTCTGCCTGGTTAGACAAGGGTGGCAAGGAAAAAAATTAATTCAGTTTAAGTTATGCGGAAGAAGAAGTTTAGCGGAGTTTGAGTACTCCAATATCCTTTAAAGGATAATGCATAAATTAAGGAGAAGATGTAGCTACTTTGGCAATGTAGGTCATGAGGTCGAAAGAGTGCTTTTCATCTGGGTCTGCGGAGAGGGAATTGATTTTTTTTGTGTTTTTCGTTTTTATGTCTCTTGGGCTTTACCTAATAGAGGGTGTGTTCCCATTCATTTTGGGCTATAAGGATAAAATCATACGAACGTTTCATGTTGTTGGAATGGTAATGAGAAATAATGGCAGGAAGAAGCAGCAAAGGATAAGAAAAAAGGAATTCAAAGGGGGGATTTCGAGAATGTGAAATTGCAGTAGTCAGTTTAAAAATCGATCCGACCTTTTGCATAACTAAAGCGCTTCTGATTTACTGAAAATGTCCTTAAAGTGTAACTGTAGATTATTAGAAATGCAGGAAGTTGAGGAAGATGGCCGTTTCTTGAGAGTACGGGTGATGGTTTTCTTAAGCTTTGAAATCAAATATTGGAAGACTATTTTTCCTTCTCAAATATATTGCATATTTTTTGTCACCCATTTATAGAAGATTACGTTTAGTAATACTATCGCTATTATACATGCATACAAGGCAAAACCGGACAAGATTATCAGCGGAGTTCATTTAAGAGTATCAATACGACACTTTGTCACCACTTTATCAATCAGAGCGTAAGAACAGGTCTCAGTGGGTGAGGTTTTGCTTCACCACCAGCAAATGCTTAGAATCTAGCGTCAGCCTTTTTTTTTTGTTTTAAGATATGTGTCGACGACAAAACGCGCATAAACAATTGACATGTAGGTCATGTTCAAATCTAAATACACTAAATGCGGGCAAAGCCATATATTGCAAAAAAACGCAACAACTCTTTGAACAACCCAATAATTTGCCGGCGCCCTAGTTTTCAGCAAGCTGGTTCTTTCTACGCAGGTTCTCTGGTGTTCTGTTTCCGACCGAACAATGATACAAGACATTTTTTCTCAAATTTTTTTTTTATTTTTCTACATAGTCTCCTTGTAACTCTACACACTTCTCCCAGCGATGCTCCCATCTCTCTAACCCGTCCAAATAGTACTTGGCGTTTTTCTCTGCAAAACGAAGGTGATTGCCTCCTCATTTGACGAAAATCTCTGTCCTCCGAGCCCAGTTTTTAGATGAAGGAACAAAAAGAAGTCGCTTGGGGCTAGATCTGGTGAATAAGGCGGATGGTCAAGCAGTGCAAACCGTAATTCATGGATTTTCGTCATGGCAACCGCTGAGGTGTGAGACGGCGCGTTGTCTTGGTGAAACAGGATTTTCTTTTTCTGTTTGGCAAGTAATTATGCGTAGTATGCTCCTGTTACGGTTTTTCTTTTTTGAAGATAATCGATTAAGATAACTCCTTTACTATCCCAAAAAACAGTCGCCATCACTTTCGCAGCCGAAAAAACAGTTTTTGCTTTTTTTGAAGCCTTCTCGCCCTTTGCAGTCCACTGTTTTGACTGAATTTTGGTGTATCCAAGTTTCATCTACAGTAATTAATCGGTGCCAAAACTCGGATTCATTGCGCCTAAACGTCCAAACTGCGCCAACAGAGCGTTGGAAATGTTCATTCGAACATGTTTTTGGTCTAATGTAAGCAAACGCGGCACCCAACGCGCGGACAGCTTTCTCATGCCTAAATCTTGATTTAATATGTAACAAACACGTTCTTTGGACATTTTCATAACATCTACTATCTCTGTCGCTTTAATTTGACGGTCGTCTAACACCATTTGGTGAACTTTTGCAATACTATCGTCAGTGGTTGCAGTTTTTGGACATCCCGAACGTTCATAATCTCCCAAGCTCTTACAGCCACCTTTAAATTCAGCTGCCCAAAATTTCACTGTGGTAAATGATGGCGCACAGAGTCCAACTCATTTTTGATTTGCGTAGGCGTATTGCCTTTCAAAAAAAAACAATTTTATAACAGCTCGATAGTCAATTTTTTCCATTTTCACAAAAAACACTCACATCGACTCACTCAAACGACTGTCAACTAAAAACTACACGTCCAAAATGACTGAAACTTCGGTAAGTAACTGTCAAAAGATGCACAACTAGCATTCACTAGCTTTTATTGACGAGTGCCGCCATCTTTTCGTTGCGGTCGGAAACTTTTCAGTTTCATAAAAAGGTGTAGGCACAAAGTTTTTCTTTTCAATTTAAGCGATGCTTAAATTTCTGTGGTGCTATACTTTTTATATGTAGTTTGGTTCTATTATGTTTTTGGTCATAAAACTATTGCAACATACGACACTCTTTGGTTTGGCTACACACACCTACACGTAGTTTGGTTTTTTTTTTTGTTTTTTTTTTTGTTTTTTTTTTTTAAGTATATAGCAATCTTCGGAAGATACTAATGGCCCGGGCCATCAGCATGCACGATTCGCAAACCAAAAGTATTCGATTTCGGGGGTGCGCCTCACAGTGGTTTCATATGTATGGAATCACCGGTCATAATTAAAAAATTCATTTAAAATAAAAAGTTGTAACGTAATTTTTATTGATAAGCCCAATTTGTACAATTTGAATAAATATAGAAGAAGATTTCACATTAAAAGTTTTAAGACTTCTTTGCTTAACATTGATTTTTCTGAGCATATTGTGTTAGTTAAGAATGGATCCGAGGCAAGAAGCAATCGATTGAATAAAGCAGTGTTGTTGGCTAGTCTTGATATTTTTCTCGTGTTTTGGACCTAAATAACTTAATGTTTTTATTATTAACCTCAGCAACTTCTTCGGTCAACTGGCCTATAGGCAAAATCGCAAGTTGAGCAACTTATCCACCATGGGATTAGTACTTTATGCACACAAGCTGGCAGTGGATACCATAGATATTCGTCCACAATTTCTCTTGCTGTTTGTAAGGCATACTCTTCAAAGGCCTGGATATTAATAGTGTAGTGAGATAGTTCTCAGGACTATAGAACATCTTTCAATTATGGACTTTTTCAAGCACGTAATCTCTGAAGATAATGAAGGGTTGGCAAAAAATCTGCGAGCCGTATTGTCGTCATTTGAATTTCCCCCACCTTTTTTCGCTTTATCAGTTACAAGGCCAGTCTTTTGTCTGACTTCGCTCTGTATTGTTTTCTTTGGGTGCAGAAGAGGTCTATCGTTTTTTTCCCGCACGCCATTTCTTAATATCAAGTCTATAGGATACATGAATTAAAAAATCAAAAAAACGTATCGTAACGTATAAACCGAAATCCAAACTATCATGACTATTATGTCTTTGCAGGTATCCTTCAATATTGTTGATTGTAGTTGGTTTGGCTGTTGTAGGGTTTTCAAGCACAAAACAACCGTTAAAATTCACAACCTCACATTCCGAGAGAAGGAAAATCTCTCCGTCCTATTCGGACTCCCACCGCTGGAGAGTCAATATCGAAACCAAACACACCTGAGTTTCAAACCACTACATCACAAACTTTCCTTTTTCCTCCTTCTAACTTCCGCCCGCGCCAAGGCAACAGTATAATGGTATTCATAACCCCTTAGGCGCGCGTAAATTATAAAAAAAAAAAAAAAATATAACACACCTGTTGCGACGCAGTATAGATTAAGGCGTTGCACTCCTTCCCATCCACCATTGTCAATTTGAGCTCATGGTTTACACTATAAATCTGATCTTCCATAGCAATAATAGTACTAGATAGATCCACAATTTGACTTAGTATGTATTGCTATTCGGTTCTGCTCAACCCTGAAGTTTCCTTCTTAGTCGACAGTACTCGGTCAATCCAGGACGAGGATTCTGCTATACAATTCTTTTGTCCGTGTCAGGATTAAGTTGTGAAAGAAATTTAATAGGCACATAAGAAGTGACGAACATATCACTATCACTAAATTCACCCGATGTCCGCTGTATGTACTCCGATTGCCCACTGCTTCCATCGATGCCCCATTTTCCAATAAGTGACAAGTTACTCAAACCATCTTCTGGTATCTTGAGAATGCGTTGTTGTAATTCTACAATCCGTTTCGCGGTGCGATCTAAAAGGCCTTGGAGTGTTACTTCCGCTGAAGAATCAGTGATCGTAACAATCTTGCTTTGCTTTGAGTACTTACTCGGGAAAACATCAAGCTTTGTTCTTTTCATTTACCACATTCCTTATAACTTGATATTGGATTTTTGATAACCTGGCATCAATTAATAATTTTAGGGCGTTATTTGCATCAAGTTGCGGAATGTCAGTTGGTTGAAGTTGCATCAAAGCAGAAATGATATCTTGGTCTTTTGTAAACAAGCTAGCAATACGCCTTCTTTTTGTTCTAGCGAGCATTCTAAGAAAACCTTTTTTGGCCTTCCTTGAGATTTTTTAGTATCATTGAACTTACTTACATCAGTGTAGTCTTCTGTACTCTCAAGCCAGTAACTGTACTCGTCAAAAATGACTGGCATAGCGAATATATCCTGTTGTGTAAAAGTTCCGTGTGTTCAATGTTATAGACTTGTGTAAATATTCTAAACGTTTCCTTATGCTTAGTAGCATCTCCAACCTTCTTTATTTTACGCCATATATTGGGTCTACAAGTAAGTTTCCAGCGTTTTTTTTTCCAAAATTTGAAGTTTTATTATGAAAACATAATTACAATGCTTTATTCAAAGTATCGTCCATCGGAAGCTACAACTTTCCCCCTTCTTTTTGGCAATTTATAAATTCCGGACCAAAAAAATTTCTCTTCTTTCGAGCCCAAGAATGTATCGAGCCAATTTTTGATTTCCTCTACTGAGCTGAAGCGTATTCCCGTAAGAGCGTTCTGCATCGAACGAAACAAGTGGTAGTCAGATGGTGCAAAGTCTGGACTGTAAGGCGGGTGAGGCAGAATTTGCCATCCACTATTTCCCAAATAGTTTTTCACCGAAACCGCAACATGTGGCCGAGCGTTGTCGTGATGAAAAATAACGGACTCATGCCTGATCTCATATTCTGGCCGTTTTTCTTTTAATGCCCGCTTCAAACAAATTAGTTGGGTTCGATATAATGATCCTTTGATGGTTTCACCACTCGGAAGCAGTTCGTAGTATACGACACCCTTTTGATCCCACCATATGCAGAGCATGACCTTATTCACGTGAATATTTCGTTTCGGCGTCGATTGGGCGGGCTCGCCGGGCTTTGTATACGATTTTCTGCGTTTAGGATTATCATAATAAATCCATTTCTCATCACCAGTGACAATACGATGCAAAAATGATTTATTTTTATACCGCTGCAGTAACATTTCGAACATGCAAAATCGTCGTTCGACGTCTCTTGGCTTCAATTCGTACAGCACCCAGTTTCCAACCTTTTGAATGAATCCCAGTGCTTTAAGGCGCAGGGAAACGGCTTGTTGCGTGACGCCCAATGATGCAGCAAGTTCTTCTTGAATCTGACACGGATCCTCATCCAGTAAAGCGTCCAATTCCTTGTCTACAAAACTTTTCGGCTTTCCGGGGCGATCTTTGTCTTCAACTCCGAAATCACCATTTTTGAACCGTTGGAACCACTCGCGTCACGTCGATTCACCAATACATTCCGCCCCATAAGTTTCCGAAAGCAAACGATAGGCTTCAGCCGCACTTTTCTTCATATTAAAGAATAAAAGCAGCACTTCCCGCAAATGACGTTTATTTGGCAGGAAACTTGCCATGATTTTGCTCGATAAAATGTACGACACCGATAGAACTGCTCAAATATAACGCTGCAAAGTTGTTTACAGATACAAAACCTACAAATAAAACACATGGGGTCTGACATTACTGCCCGGGATCCACTGGTGGCGCCATCTCTGACAAACGCTGGAAACTTACTTGTAAACCCAATATATATATAAAATATATTACGAATCTTGACCCTTAAAAGAAAAATATTGTTCTATATATGTACAGTGATGTGCGAAATAATAGGGGCTTCTCTACGCCAATGCTTTAAAAGCTTCCAATTTGTCTCAACGTTAAGCAAAAAAAAAAAACTAACATGATCTTAAGCTTTGGTGTTTGTAAATCAAAATGCAGTTCTCTATACATAAATATTGATCATGCATTCCAAATCGTGTCGTTAGTTTGCGAAGTGTGGTCGATTTTGACTGTGAAAAATAATAACAACACTTGTAAGAATAACCGTTTAATTAATAATTCATTGTTCTTAGTTTTACGTTTTAGAATCGATTAGAGTTTATTTTCAAGGAACATTATAAAACTTATGATTTTAATAGAAATTGTGATTAAAAATGGGTCGAAAACAGCATTGCAGCGCCGAGGAGAGGAAGCAAATTAAGAATCTCCATAACAACAGTATGACTTACCGAAAAATTGCTAAAATTGTTGACTGTTCAAAGACAATGGTGGAAAATGCCTTAAAGTGCCTATCTACGGCAGAAACTTTCGGGCGAACACCTAAAATGTCTCCCTCTCTCAAAAAAAGGGTACTGCACTATATAAAAAATAACCCCTTTGCGTCATCCAGCGCATTGAAAAAAGAATTTAGCCTGGATGTCGACACCTTTACTATACGCAGGATGCTTATAGCGAACAATCTGAAAGCAAGAAGCGCGAGGAAAGCACCGCTGCTGTCGAAGAAGAATGTTTCTAAAAGGTTGCTTTTTGCAGAGGAACATTCCAGCTGGCCTGAAAGCAAATGGCGCAATATCCTTTGGACTGATGAGACCAAAGTTAATTTATTTAACTCAGATCGCTGTAGTTCGCAAGTGCGTAGACCGCCCAATACCGCATACTGCAACAAATACACAATCAAGACGGTCAAACATGGTGGGGGCTGCATCAAGGTATGGGGGTGTTTTTCCTACCAAGGTGTAGGTCCCATCCACAGAATAGAGGGCAATATGACAGCAGTGTCGTACGTCGAAATACTAAGGAATATCATGCTACCTTATCCGGAGGAAAATATGCCTATTCGATGGGTGTTCCAACAGGATAATGATCCTAAACACTCATCGAAGCATACAAAAGAATGATTTTCAAAAAACAACCTTAATGTTTTAAGCTGGCCTTCTCTCTTAATCCGATTGAAAACCTGTGGTGAGAGGTCAAAGTGACATTAAGGGGCTTAAAAGCGTCCATTAATAATGATTTGTGGACATTCGTTAAGGCTACGTGAGAAGCTATTCCACCAAGGACTTGCTGAAGCTCGTAGATTCGATGCCGCGACGTTGCTTGGCTGTTATAAAAAACAAGGGCTATTCAACGAAATACTGAAGTATGTAGCTATGTGATAAAATAATTCATTTCTTATCTTATAAAATTAATTTTGTTGTTTCAGTTTACATTAGAAGAATGTAACTTCAAGAACTGGTAGTTGTCGTTATTTTTTTGAACAGTCATTTTAAGAGGATTTAAAACTTTTTCTTTTCTTTTTCCATTTTATGTATGAATTTTAGGCCATTTTTTGTACAAATTTCTTATTTTACATTGAGACCAAATAATAAAATATTATAACGTTTTATGAAAACAAAGAGGTTCTCAGTTTTTTTTTTGCATTTTCAAATATTCCAATGGCTGTCCCTATTATTTTGCACATCACTATATATTGAAATTTCGCAAATTTTAGCACATTTTCGCAAAAAATGACATATACGTTCTTAAAAAATGAGAGATCACCTAAATAAATATATAAACTAAATTAGGCGAAAGTACACGAATCAAAACGTATGCACTGTCAAAATTTCACTTAAGAAAAAAAAAGAAACCAACTCAGGCACTAAGTTTAGTAACGATTTTAATATTATTATGCATATCAATATGGAGGATGAGTAAGTTTACAATTATCTAAATACCTTGATCTTCAATATTCATCACTATATTTGCACAGCCTATGTCTAAAAAAAAACAGTTAATTTAGTCGTAGTGAAAAAGAAACCGCACTAAAAATCGCCAACGACTGCAACAAAATATTTAATTTTAACGACTGATCATGCTAGGCAAAACTACTCTCAGATGAGTACATTAACTTTTGCATTTTAGCTTTTGGCCTATGGGGGAAACCACTGTGCGCCTACGTACTAACCCACACCCTGCACTTTTCTACCACTCTCCCAACGGAACTGCTTTCGAACAGTCCTTCGCGGGACTGGTAAGCACTTTATGCCCTTCTTTCTCCGTTTGCTAGTGCGCCATTGTGTACAATATTTACTGTTCTTTGTTGTATTAGAGATGCATGACTCTTTCCAAACGCCGAAGTTCCTTCATTATTTTTGCCGCAGCCTGTTTCACCGCATCCCATTTTATACTTGATTTTAGCATATGGTATACGATGTTCTCAGGAGTTGGTATCTCTCCAATTTTCTCCTCTAGTTCTCTGCGCTCTGTTCTGAAGTGTTGGCACTGGAAAAATACGTGCTGTGCATCTTCCCTGGTCGCTCCGCAGTTTAAGCAGAAGGAAGATTCCTTCAGACCAAACCTGTATAGATATGATTGAAAGCAGGCATGTCCAGTTATCAGCTGACTTAAGTAAAAATCTACTTCTCCGTAATTACGTTCTACCCATTTACGAATATCGAGTATAAGTCGGTAGGTCAATCTCCCCTTTATAGACTAGTTCCATCTCTCTTGCCATGTACTTGTGTTGCGCTGCCTTTCTTCCAGCTTGATATCTTTGACTGAAACTCCGGCTTCCCGAACTTTGGCATCGTAGGTCCTTTGTGGCTCAGTAGCCAGTATATCTGCTGGTAGCATTCCCGCAATGACATATATAGCATCATCTGACACCGTCCGATATGCACAGCAAACTCTCAGAGCACATAGTCTGTTGACAGAGTTAGTCTTTCTAGAGTATGACTTAATTTTCAATGCTTTCGCCCATATTGATGCAGCGTACATTGTGATTGACCCTTGACAGAACAAGTCTCATTTGTTGTCTGGGTCCGCCTATGTTTGTTATTATTCTGGATAAGGCAGCGCTTAACTTTGCGGCTTTGTAGCACCTTCTTTCAAGGTATTCCTTGTAAGTGAGCCTAGCATCGATCATCATGCCCAAGTATCTGATAGCCGGTTTTGATGTTATATCGTGATCGCCCACCCTGATGGTGATTGTTTCTCTTTCCTGGCGACTGGTTACCAGAACTGCTTCCGTTTTACGTTCTGCCAACTCTAACCCAACTGTTGCTATCCACCGTCTAACTTTTCGAATACATTCATTGCCAATGTCTTCTATTTCTTCCAGGTGTTTCACCGCCACAACGATTGCAATATCATCTGCAAAGCCTGTGATTTTAGCATTAATCGGGAATCCAAGTCTTAGAACCCAGTCGTACATAATGTTCCATAAGAGAGCTCGTAGTTTGGTTACTATGTCCTATGTGTGGCTTCTACTTATCGCCTTATCTAACATTAGTTCAAGCACTTTGTAAGATCTTAGTGATAGTAGTGTTACTCACGACGTACTAAACTATACAGATATGTACATAATACAATACAGATATTGTAGAATTAGAGATTAAAATGGCAAAGCATTATGTACAATAGTTCAGTATTTTTTATACGTTGTTGGGGCCAGTAAACCCAAGTTTGCAACTTCGAAAAATCTGTGCTTGCTGCGTAATACGTGAAAATCTGCAATTTTTATCAGTTGTTGCTTATAACTCATAAACTGTGTATTTTTCGATATTAGCCGTTATTACATTTGCAACAATTTAAGCCAAGTTAAGTTCTGTGCATTGAATTGTTTTCGAGATATGAAAATATACCATATGTATAATTTGTAGGCATTCGGCGAAAGAAAATGCATAGAATCCTGCTTAAAAATGTAAAGTATATTTACATGTACATATAGTATGTACATCTCTTATTAAAAAAAAACTTACAAATCTATAATTACAAATGTTCAATGTTTTGGTTCTTTCGAGGGTTCGCTTGATCACGGTCGTATCTGAGGCAGAATAAAGTTTCTGGGATATATTTTCCGTCTCTGGTTGCTCGTCTGAAAGTGAAGACGATTAGAATTGTACAATAACAACGTTGTGGTAAGTCTTACCAGAGCACGGATTGCCTAAAGTTGTGCACTTAAGCCCAGCTGCCTGGCAAGTGTAGGCACCCGTGCATCTCTTCTGGGATTTCCAAGAGAACGATTTGAGAATGATTCGTGAGGGTGGTTCGCACAATGTTGTTATTGGTATTAATCCAAGGAGGCTCTTCGACCAACCCCACTATGTGGCATCCTTTTCCAACCCCAACGACTTTTGCACTTGGTGGTACGTACGACACGAATGAAAGGAAGCAACTTCTTTGGTTTGGGAGCAAACATACCAGGTTCAACTAACAGGTTCAATAGAGCGACCAGGTACTTCTCTCCAGCTTCGGGTGTAGCCTCTTGACCAACATTTGGGAGGAGAAGCACTGTGACCAGATCAATCAGGTTCCGGTTCTTTTGTAATACACTCAACAACTTTGTTTTTCCTTGCCATAAAAGGGCAGAGATGATGTCGCATCCGCTAAATGCATTGAGGAAGTGATCGAACTCGGCTAAAAGAAGTGGTGCAAAAGTGAATGCAGCTTAGCTGACCTTTGTCACGTTTCTGGAAATAAACATTTTGGATTTTCGTGCCCAATCCGCAAAGGAAAACGACTAGGTCCACATTCTCTCCAACCGCGGTGCGAATAATGTCGCAATCTGAATCTTCTTCCGCTTTCTTAGTTTCAATGCTTTTGATTCGAAATGGTCAATGAGACATCGTTTATTGGAGTCGTTGGCTAACAATTTCTCCTGGAGTACTTTGATGATAGATCTCGTTGCAAGAGAGGGCAGCGTAGCAACGCAATCGTTGTGCAGTTTTAGTTTTCCTAAGGTCACAACTTCAGGGTATCCATCAAACACCACGTTGATGGTTCCCACGTTCCTGCCAAAGCGGTTACTTGTGTAGCTAATGTAGCTAACTACGACTGTCCTGATCGATACGTTTCGGGGCCAGGTAACTTCATAGAGAATGTGTCCCCTAGCCACTAGTACAAACGTACTGGCTCCAAGAGAGATATTTTGAGAAAATGGAGTGAAAGAATAGAAAACAGATTTAGCCATCTTCCGCATTCGCTTTTCGTTGAACAACAACTACGACCGAGGCCGACCTCTGCCATAGTGACCTTATCTCGTTTCAGGAGGCGAGTTTTGACAGTACTGATATCAGACCTTTGGTCTGATTCATGAGGTCAATCAATGAGAATTGACACTCTTCCCTGTTTAAAGCAAGGTATGAATGGTTTCTTTTCAGTCGAATGGTTGTTGACATGCTGTACAGTTTTTTTTGACATAGTGAGTAGTAACCGACATTCGCAGCGATGAGAGAGATGCAAGGTGATATATAGTCGTTGCCCTTACACTCTGTGATTCTATGTGATGCACATTATTTCTCCGTGATTGAGGCAGTTTTTTTTGGAGCTTAATAAAATCTTCAGTGATATAATCTTCACAGAAAAAGGCAAATGTTCACTATGAAAAGATGGCGCGACATTACTTGGAACTGTGTATCCTTCTCTGCACACGTCATGCTCAGTGACTTGATCTAACGCTTGTAAAAACTTTTGATTCTTCTGAAGGCCGCACTCCACACTCACTTCTAAAAGCGAAAAGACACCCCTTTTTGTCACTACTGTTATTTGACCTTCTTCAAGTGTATAAAACAAACGCCCGGCGGAACCGACATTTAGCTTCTTAAACTTGGTGCGTTGGTATGTTCCGGCATTTGACGTACGAGCATAATACTTAATCATACGCAAACATTTATTTTTAATGATATATTTCGCGTCCGGACTACGGCACCGCACTTCATACACGTTAAGACCGTGATTTTTAAAATTTTACAAGGACATAGCCTAGAGACATTACAGTATACTAGAATACTCGTACATATGTATGTGTATTAATTACGGTTTGGTACGAAAAAGAACTCAATATAGATATTTATCTTACTAATTGAATAAATCTAATTTTTCGATAACTTTTGTAGTGAAATTTTTTTTTTATATTGCTATTACTCTAAAATTAAGTGAAATCGTCTTGTGCATTGGAGGTTTAAGTTGTTTGAAAGCTTGAAAGTGCCAAAGATGTAAACCATAGAGTTATAGGTTGAAAAACCAATCAATGCTGATGAGTTTAGTGGGCGGGTACTGATGAATTTGTTTGTTCCGTTTGTATGTTTTCATCTGATTGCAATTTTCACGTATTACGTAGCAAGGAAAAGTTTTTCAAAGCTGCAAACTTGGGTTTACACTACACTAACTGGTCCTGCCGTCATATCCAAAAATCAGAACTGCATTGCTCGTTGCCATTTTAGCCTTTTTTATGTACTACTTTACTGGCCTATAAGCGTATGAATAGATCGTGGTTGCTGAAAGGATAAATTCTTCTAATCTTTTACGATTACTGAAAATCTTACCCCAAGGAAACGATGTAGCATAGAAAATTAACTTTTTGATCGCTAAGAGGCGATTAATGGTATTATAGATCTGACCGTGGATCCCAGACACGACGAATCTGACTTTAAGGTTGGAGTTTGCAACATCGGTTCTTAATAAGAAAGCCATTAATGACAGTTTTTATGAGAGTTTTTCGGAGGGAAGAAAGGTTCCGACAACTTATTATTAAAGTGGATATTACTACACTCAAAATGAGAACGTGCTAAGTTTTTAGGACAATGGGACAGAGAGATAAAGAAAGATTTTTGGGCTCAGTGGTTATTTGCTCCATGGGTGGCATCCATCATTAAATGGGGAGAGTAAATTATTAGTGCAAGTGGACTTGTTGTTGTATTCTAGGCAACCACTCATTTTAGATGGATTTAGCTGCCTGAAAACAGAACGTCTTTCGGGAGCGGCTAGTATTGAACCCCGAACCGTCCGATTTCGAAGCCAAAACACTACCACTTGATCCACGACCACCCACTAGGTGATGTGCTAATGGGATTTTGCACTGCGATCTCCACGACATTTAGTGCCAGATGGCGATTACACTTGAAACTTCTCGACTGTTTTACTTTTCCGTAACCCTCTGAACGCAGTCATCTTGTGTTGTCATGATATGCCCAGTATCTAGAAAAAAAGTTAATAAGACTTCTGACAGCTTCTGCTCCCATATTTCTATATCAGATGTCGTTCCGTTGCCTACCTGTTGTTGTTGTTGTTGTAGGTTGTTGAGCTCACCTCAGAAGGGTTCGGCAGCATCGTATCGCTACATGGGTTCTTTTCTTGCTTACCTTCAGTATCACATAGCGGAGATCTTGCTTACAAGAGGTACTTTTCTCAAGAATTTGAGAAGAAAATCTCTGAACCAAATTTTGGCATCATACTAGGTTTTTTCCACTATCTCTTATAGAAGAGGCTACATATTCTGGCACTTAAAAATTTACTCTCCGATTATGTCCCTTGTAGCTCCAATAAAATTACTAATTAGAGAACATTTACCTGACTCCTTTTTACACTAGTTGCACCATCCGTGCTCATTTGAATCACTCGCGCACCATAACATATTGAGGCCATCTCTGTTAATGTGTTATAAAAACTAAACGTTCGCCATATGTGTAAGTCTACTTTACAATCCAAAACAGCAGGAGGTCGCCATGGATTTTCATCCACTCTCAAAATGTTTGATCACAGCGCGGGCGAAGGAAAATTAGAGAGGGAATAAAGATAGGTGCCGATGTACGTTGGTTTTAAATGTCTGAATGTTACAATCACTAGAAAATAGAGAGCTCGGCAGGGCATTCCATAAACGAGTTGTTTGGCTTTGGAATAAATTACGATATTTCAGAGTACTTCCGAAAGTGGGCTGGAGGGTATACTGATGAGCGCTCACAGCGAGACGAGTGTTACGGTTGAACGGTTTTATTGCAGATGCAGAGATATTTTAGGCCCACCTAACCAGATGTATGCATTGCATTCCAATTTTGGGCTTTATATGTTGAGGCCAAATAAGAAGAGGAAAAGTATTTCTTACATCATTTGAGGAGACCTATACATTTCGCAGGATTTTTGGCTGCATCAAATATGTGGTCATTCCTACATGAGTTATCATTGACACTCATACCGAAAATGGTAAGTTTTTCGGTTTCGGCGATGCAAGTCCCATCCATGGATAATGGCTGGGTGTTTAAATTTTCCTTTAACGACAGCAGACAACATTGTGTTTTGGAAGTATTCAATTCAACTCTGTTGATTGTGCCAATTGGTTCGTTTATATTGGGATTTAATGAGCTTAATATACGCTGCCGTTCCCTTTCTACAGCCGGGAACGAATATGAAAATCAGAGAATACTGTCGTCAGGAATATATTGGATTATAAGTGTCAGACAAGAGATCATTGATAAAAATGGAAAAGAGTGCCGGAGACATGCTGGTGTTATTTAGCAAATATCAGACTTGAAACCATCTAAGACAACTTGAATTGAACGTTCAGAAAGGTAGTTTCTAATCCATTGAAGAAGAGAGTCATCGATATGTTGAATGCCTTAGAAGTATCAAGTATCAAGTATTTTGCTTTCGCCAGATTGATGTATGCTTAGGTTCTAGAAGTTTTTGCACGACGCACGCGGTTTCGGTTTTCAACATCACCAACTTTTCCCAATAGCTCAAACTTCTGAACCAATATTACAATTACTAAGCGAAAACATGTTATACATCGACCAAGAAAACTGTTAACTTTTCGAACTTTTCGGTGAAACATTCAGAATTTGTTTTAGTGAATTTAAGCCATATAAGTACGTTCTGGAAGGGTAAATGCTACTTAAGATTTGTCATAAAATTATAGCACATTTTTAATAGATGGTAAATAGCGGCTTGTTCAAAATGGAACCTTTCTTTGGAAAGTTCTGTATCTATGAACTTCATGCAAATTCCCGATATGAATTACATTGGGCCAGCGCACACGAGACTAATTACCCCGGCGTGAAACTGATTTTATTGAAGAGGGAGAGTAAAAAACGGACTAAACTTTCTACCAGTATTAAGCGGTTGAACGACGGCGGAAAACCAATACACACAAAAGTTAGCAATTTTAAAGAGTAAGAAAAATTATCAAAAATACCACTACAATCAAAATCGGTTCATGTATAAACAATTTTGCTCCGTATTATTCATCCAGTGTGCAGTTGAAGTAAAAGATACGCCGGAGAAAAATTGATCCAGTGTGCGCTGGCCCAATGTCACCAATTTGCTTTCTTGACAAGAGAACTGTCATATTGTAGTCAGCTCAATGTCAATACAATAGTTAATTTAGCTTTGTTCAGTGAGGGAAAACTAGAAAAGAAAATCACAGATTCGTGAAAAATGTCAGATCAAAGTTACTCGTAGAACAGAAAAGTACAGTCCATATGTTAGCTGTCAAAAATGTTGACATTCCGCATTTGTCATTTCTTGTGAGGTTGTGAAAAAGTTGAAAAGATTCTCAAAGTGAAATACAAGCTTGAATAAATAAAAATGGCTTTAAATAAAATTCAACAAATTATATTAGAAGAATTGCTGGACAGTGATAGTGGCAGTGATATCAGTTTGTCGAGTGATGGAACAACAGATTCCAGAGATATGAAGACTTTAGTGAGCGTTATTCCTTTTTCTGTCGGGAAAGATTCGGGGAACTGTATCGCACATTTCTTGAAAGAAATAGTTCCTTAGTTCCTTCCTACAATGAAAAGGAATTTGTGACACATTTCCGCTTATCTCGCAGTCTCTGTTTGCAACATCGGATATTTACGTCAAATTAGAGGCCCGCAAAATGTATGGTATTCTTCTGAAATGCATATAGCACTCTTTCTTTGGATTGCTGGCCATGAGGATTGCCCCTAGATATTGCCGATAGATTCAACTTCACCTTGGGAACTGTATGCAGTCTTATCAATAGAGTGCTCTATTTCATCAGCAATATTTGCGACTCTATTATGCGATGGCCTCCTGAAGATGAGAAAATGGAAACCAGCTCGTATATGAGAAACAAAACTGGAATTGAAGGTGTTATAGGTACTAAATTAA
Organism: Volucella zonaria; assembly: GCA_963966105.1. Lineage (NCBI taxonomy): Eukaryota > Metazoa > Arthropoda > Insecta > Diptera > Syrphidae > Volucella > Volucella zonaria. The sequence goes on from OZ014533.1 coordinate 26,813,328, forward strand.
TTGCATATAAGAATTGACAAACGATATAGTAACCTATCTCTTTTCTTACTTTTCCAGGGATCATAGACGGTAAAAAAATCAAAATTGACCCCCCTGGAAAAGACGACTTCATTAATAGAAAGGGCGTTACAAGTCTATCTCTTCAAGCAATATGCCACGCGAAAAGGAAGTTTACAGACATTTTCGTTGGATATCCGGGTTCTGTTCATGACAACAGGGTTTTTGAAAATTCGGATATATATTCTAAATTACCTAATTTATGTGGGAGCGAGTTTCTATTGAGAGATTCCGCTTATGCGTGCTCAAAGTTTCTAATAAACCCATAGCGCGACAATGGCCACTTATCTTCAAGGCAGAAGTTTTTTTACGGGAAGTTCCGATAGGATCGTAATAGAGCACTCTTTTGGTGTTCTTTAACAGCGCTTTCGACAGCTTTTTTACTGCAAGCTGAGAGGAGTAAAGAAACTCTGTCATTTTATTCGAGCTTGTGTTGTGCTGCATAATTTATGCAACGATGATGAGTTGCCATTTGAAATTGACGAAAACATTGAAGAAACTGACAATTTCAATATATTTGCTGACCAGCAGAATGGCTTCAGCCTTCGAAATAGGCTATGTGAAGAAGGGTTTTCGTATTTTAATTGAGGAGATAAGAAAAACTAAATACAAAATCATAAAATTATTTTTATACTTTTATTTTTATGCATTTATTTTTGATTTAAAGAATCTATTAGAGCAAAACGCAATTCGCGCTTCTCTTCTCTATGTTTGGCCAGCTCAGCAGCCTCAAGCTTGGCATATTCGTACACACGGTCTGCGCTCCTTTCTTCAGCGAACTGCTCCCTCCACTTCTTCAGCTCTTCTGCTACAGTGCCGGTTTTCTTCCGTTTTCTTGGTGACTCTACGTTCTCTGAAGATGTTTCTTCTATTCTATCCAGCGGAGTATCACTTTCACTGGCTGGCATTCCTTATTAAAAAGAAATAGAGGGGTTTTGAATGTTTTGTATCATTTAATGTTATACACTGACTTGCAATGGAAGAAATTCCAACCTCCACCAATATTGCCTTCTTTGCTTTTCCACTTCCAGTAGTACTGCCCAACCGATAGGCTGGAATACATCTGCGAGCTCCTTATTGTATTTATGGAATTTCTTATATTTCTTAATTATAATATAAGAAATTAGAATGTATGAATATAAATTACATACTTTTCATATGCACAAGTGGCTCTGTTGTTGCCTGTTGTGGCATTGTGATCCATTTTAGTCTTGAATCCACGTTCAAGACTCGTCCACTTCCCCTCAACCTGAACCACAGTGAAATCTGATCCGAACTTCTGCATGCGGCCAGCAGATTGTTTTTTTTTTTTTTTGAGGGAAAATTAAATATTTTGCCGACCTTTGGCTCTAAATCTTATAAAGACTTATGAGGCGCTGGCAGTCCTTCTGCAGCCAAATTGCTTTTTGTTTTTTCTTCTGCAGTTGTTGCAATTTCTACGAAATCCGGGCTGGGGGCTGATTCGGCTCTAAACGACTGGTTAAATATTTCTTGGTGAAATTTTTCACCTAAAAAAAAATAAGAAAAAATCTATGTAAAATATGTTAAATCTATTAAATTTGTACTTACTATTTTGTAAATTCTGCCGTGTATTTTGAGAACATTCAACCAGCACAAATTGGCCATTTTTCCCTCTTATCTCTATTGTTGAACTTTCCATAAATTTTTTTCATTCAAAATGCACATAACAATCGCAAACAAATCAAAATGACCGCCAAATTTGATTTTGACATCTGCACACCAGTCTGCACTACCTCAAGAGTAGGTGCAAGTTTTTCTGTTCTGACAACCTCACTGAACATAAAGTAGAAAAGTTTTGGAGAGAAATTTTTCTCACTGAACGCAAAACCTTGTACTTTTCTGTTCTTTTCTGCCCAGAACAGCCTCACTGAACTGAACTTTTATTACGATTGCTTAAAATATTTGGGAATGCAATGTGTTCCATTATTTATCTCTTTAAGACTAATATTGCTACTACAGCTTATGAAGATCTTTAGACATTCATTTCAATTACCGGCCAGTTGTTTTTCCATTGATATATGATTTATGTTTTTTTATGTAAATAAAAATCGTAGCATTAACTTGTTTAGAGAAATACCATCGTCCTCCGTTGCTCAGTATTTTTACATCTACCCTTTCCCGTTGCCATGGAAATGCACTCGCTCTCTCTACAACTCTCTACAACCCTAAATATTTCCTAATTGAAATTTGAAATTATAAACTCTTCCCTTGGCCTGAAAACAAAACCAAAGACAGTTCATAAACATTTCATTTTATTATGATAACATTTTTATTCCTCGGTCCTGTAGCTGACCCGCATTATAAATCATAAAAACATAAAACATGTTGGCGACGAGAATGAAAACACGTTCTGAAATTCTTCAAATGGCCACCAATGATTTAGATGTTTTTTAGGGATCCGATACCGCTATTCATCTCATGGATTTAAGGGTCAATTCGATAAGATCTCAGAGAAAGAAGAGAATTGAAGGAAAGGATATTAACACCAAATTACAAGTCTATGAATGAATCATGCAGCTGAGGACCTCTTTAATTGCGTCCGATGGTAAATTATAATTACAATTTGTTTTGTTCGATTAACTTATGACAGAGTTTTGTTGAAACGGTTCAGTAATGACTTTTTCAGATCTAAGGCTCTCACTTTTGAGTTATCACTTTTTAAATGGGGGCAGTCAGCTTACTGCTTACTTTAAGGTTAAAGTAAATACAGGTTCTTTGAACTGCACCAAGTAGAAATATCTAGAGCCATGTTCGGGCCCCTGAACAAAAGAGTAAAATATTGTCGAATATCGCAAACAGTCCCAATGAAAAACCTGACCTTAAAAGTTGAGTATTGAAGTACTGGTCTAACTACTTAATAATAGGAAAGAGTTTCTGGTTTTGAAATAACCGAAGGATTAGCAAAAGGACGAAAAAAGCAGAGTACGTGGTCTTGCACACGGGATATAAGATCCCTTATCAGATTCCATTCAGTGTTTCTGTAGTTTTTATTGAAGCTGATAAGACGACTCTCCAAGAAGTGAATTTAAATGATATTATGGCAAAACAATTTAGTTTACGATATTCAAACAAAACAATACAATAATAAGCCTAATAATCGGGCATCTTCCTACAGAGTTGAAATAGAATAGCACTGAAGATATTAGAGCATCGCCCAAAACTTTATGTTGACTATGTCTGATGGTGTCTTCTGGAAACCGTATTAGATTGTATTTGCAAGCGAGTAGAAATGTTAATGTTAATAAGACCTATGGATCGATTCACTATTTACCAAATTTAAACCAACAGAGAAGCATAAAACTAAAAATCTTATAAGAGCTCTTCAAAACTTTTTTTTTTTATATATATGTATAATGAGCGCGCGCTCAAGGGGCTTTTGCACCCTTTAAATGTTCGTACACAGCGCGAGCGAAGGAAATTTAGGGAGGAAGAAAAGACGGGTACCGATGTACATTGCTTTTAAATGTTTGTAAGTTATAACGACCAGGAAACACAGAGATCCGCAGAGCATTCCATAAGCGAGTTGTACGGCTTAGGAAAGAATCACGATATTTTAGAGTACGTCCGAAAGTGGGCTACAGGTGCAGAGATATTTTAGGAGCACCCGACCAGATATGGGCACTGTACTCCAATTTGGGCGGATGAATGCCTTATATATTGTGGCCAGATCAGAGGGGGTAAAATATTTCTTACATCGGTTGAGGAAACCTAGACATTTCGCAGCATATTTGACGACATCGAATATGTGGTCATTCCAACGTAAGTTGTCACTGACACACATACCGAGAATGGACAGTTTATCGGTTTCGACGATGCAAGTGCCATCCATGGATAATGGCTGGGTATTTGAAATTCGCTTTAATGACAGCAGATAGCATTGAGTTTTGGAAGCATTAAATTCTACTCGATTGATAGTTCCGCAATTGGTTATGCTCTTAATATCGGAATTTAATAGGATGAAAATACGCTGCCGTTCCCATTCTACAGTCGGAGAGCAGGGACGTGAGTCCGGGAAAGAATATGAAACGCAGAGAGCACTGTGATCAGCAAAGGAATGTATTGGATTAGAAGTAGCAGACAAGAGATAATTAATGAAAATTATTATTATTATTATTATTATTATTATTATTATTATTATCAAGGGAACGATACAAATTAATTTGTAGGGTCCGGGATTTAACGCGGGGGTACTATGCCCATGTGGAGAGTTTTTTGTCAACAGCACGCGGGGTACTGAGTTCCCATGTGGTCACCCACCTACGTACTTACCGCGCCCAACACTGCTAATGAAAATTAAAAAGAGTGTCGGAGACAGAACGGAGCCCTGGGGCACACCAGCATTTATTTCGTGAATATCAGACTTGAAACCGTCCAAGACAACTTGAATTGAACGTTCCGAAAGGTAATTTCTAATCCATTGAAGAAGGGAGTCATCGATCGAGCCTGATGCCAAACTCTGTCAAATGCAATAGAAATATCAAGTGCAACTATCTTCCTTTCGCCAAATTGATGTACGCTTTGGTTCCACTTTTCGGTGAGACATGCCATCAAACACGAGTGGACCTGTTGCTACGAAAACCATCTTGTCGGACATTGAGAAGTTCTCGTGTTTCGAGATATTTCATGAGCTGACGGTTTATCCGTGTTTCCATGACCTCGGAAAGAAGGGACGTGAGTGCAATGGGTCTGTAGGAGGAGAGAGAAGAAGATTCGCCTTTTTTAGGGACGGGATGGACAAATGCTGTTTTCCATCTGCTCGGAAAGGGTCCTAAAGAGTAGGACTGATGAAAAAGCTTACGCAGTGGTTTTGCCAGCGTGGAAGAAGACCTCTTCAGAAGGAGGAGAGATATACCATCTGGACCAGCGAATTTGTGAATGTTAAGATCTTTAAGAACTCTTGCTAAAGTGCGAAAGTGGTTTTGTCCCATTGAAGATTCGACGTACTCAAGTGTAGGCGGGGACAAAGCACAATCTTGGAGTGTTGAGCTAGCCGTAAAGGGTGCAGCAAACGGATTGGCCTTGTCCAAAGAGCTGATAGCTGGAATGTCATTGTAAATGAGCGTTAGGATGGAGGATGAGGCAGAATTTCTAGCGTTTTTGACGAACTGATCTAGATAGCTAGAAGGAAATCTTGTAGTTCCCTCTGTGAACCTGTGAAAGCAATTCTATTAAAGCCGTGAAGCTTCTTAAAGTTTTCGCCTCTAATTCAATCGCTACTGAAATCTTGATTTCTGAGGTGCTAAAGAAAGTCACTATGAATAAAATGGGGTTGCCGAAGCAACGCCTCTCGAGAGGACCAAATGGGTAAACTGTTTAAAATCCACATCTGTTGGATACCGAGGCATTCGGGGAAACTATGAAGGCTATCAAATTTTTTAAAAGTGACACAACTATAGATATTTATTCAGTATCTTATGATATAGGGATACTTCCCGCTACTGTAAAACATGCTCAACCTACTCATATACATGTATGAGAGACAATAACAATAACAGCTGGCCATACGGAATAACTACCAAATTAACCAGGCAGCTATTTTGACATTGAGATTCTGTGCCCTTCTCCGGCCTTACTGAAACTACTCGATGCAGAGAAGGTCCTGTAATATTATTGATGTTAAAGAGACTTAGACTTAGACTAGACGTTGGCTTAGTTCACAAGGTCTCCCTTCCAAAAATCGGGATAACATTTTTTTAGCAAACAAATTTTTAAAAATGAGTTGGCGTTTGTCTTTACCAAATCATTTTTCATTTCATTCATAGCCCGAGAATGTACTGATCTCCTCAGGGTATTGGTTTTCGATTTCTATGTATATAGTTATCCAAATCATTTCTTGGTGAGATGGCTATGTTTGGTACATTCTGCCTGCTATCGGAATGGTATTCATCATTGCCGGTAAAAACGGTCAGGCCGTGCAAATTTTCAGATCAAACTGTAAATCCTGGGATGTGAGGAACGTGCTAGCTAGATATAATTTCGACCCGTTAAAAATTTGCTATATTTTCTAACTATGTACCGCCGAAGATGATCGCCATTCTTTACTTGGCGTTAGAATTAACAACAAGGACATTGCTAGAATTTGTCCTTAGTCTATCATGCGTTCGCTTCTATGTATATACAGTGGATTCCGCTTATTTGGGACATCGCTTTAACGGGACAGCCGCTTAATTAGGACAAATGAACAAGAACGGAAACAAAAAAGAGATGATTTTGTTCGTTTATTGTGGACAGCAGCCGTTTATTCGGGACAAATTCATCGCATATCTTACGCATATTTTGACAAAAATATCGCCACATTGCTTGTCTGCTATGTCTCGAAAAAATTACAGCAGTAATAATGACGATGAAGACGAGAAAACAAATTGAGACAATGCTTTTCAAGTAACGGTACTATCTCGTGGTGTTGCGCTCCGTTTTACATAGGGGTGGGTAAAACGGTTTCTTGTTGTTTCAATTTGTTATTCGCTTTGATGTACCTAGTTTTGTTGTGCTACGACATGGCGTGCTTTTGGTTTCGTTTCAGAAAGTGTCGAGATAAAATTAATAAGTCGCGTATCCGTGCCTACTGACCGAGAAGATTGTTGCATTTGGTTAAAATGTCCACAAAAGATTTAACATTGGCTGATAAAATAGCTTTGCTTGATAAATTAAAAAGCCAAGCCCCGAACACTTCCTATCTTGATCTGGAAAGGATCACTGATGTGCCTAAGTCTACAATAGCAAGGGTCAAAAACCAAGAAGTTAAACTGCGTGAGGAATGGGGAAAAGGGGAAGGAAAATCCAGAAAGTGGAAACGAGCAGGAAAGGGCCCAGATGTTGATAAGGCACTGAACCAATGCTTTTCTATTGTAACTGGAAGAGGAGTTTGTGTTAGTGGCCCAATGTTGAAAGCTAAGGCAGACGAGCTTGCGGCAAAGTTAGGTCATGCCAATTTCAATGCTACGGATGGTTGGCTATCGCGATGGAAAACCAGACACGAGATCAAGTTTAAGAAAGCACATGGGGAGAAAGCTAGTGCAGATTCTTCCAGCGCAGATTACTGGATATTGTGTAAGCTTCCGGAACTAATACAGATGTGGAGTCCTAATGACATTTATAACGCCGATGAAACGGGGCTATTTTACCGTGCCACGCCAGATGGTTCTTTAAGCCATAAACAACATGAACTTACAGGTTCGGAAAAAGCAATGGATAGTGTCACTGTGTTATGCTGCTGTAATATGTCGGGAAGTGATAAACGGAAGCTCTTAGTTATTGGAAAAGCCGTTAAACCTAGGTGCTTTAAAGGTCTTAGAATGGATAGTCTACCAGTACTATATTACGCCAATAAGAACGCGTGGATGACAGCCAACATTTTTACTAAATGGCTTTCCGATTGGGATGCGGAGTTGCAACTTACTTCAAGGAGAATTCTGCTACTCATTGACAATTCGGCTGCACATCCTCCTTGAGTCAATTTAAAAAATATTAAAATAGAATTTCTTCCACCAAACACCACATCTTTGATATAACCACTGGACATGGAAATCATAAAAAACGTAAAGAATTTTTATCGAGGAAGATTGGTGCAGTTCATCCTTGAAGCAATTGAAGAAAATCGCTTGACAACATCTACAAATTCTAGAGAAGTTAGCGCAAAGGTGAATGTTCTACAGGCTATACAATTTGTTGCGGATAGTTGGAGACAAATAAGCTGCTCGACAATTCAAAACTGTTTTTCTCACTGCGGTTTCAAAAATTCAAATCAAGAAATCATACCAGGTCCAACTAATATTGAAAGCAACTATCAACTGGAGCGCGTTACAAATCATCAAGAGTTCTTATCCATTGATAACGACCTGCAATGCCACTGCGAATACGAGGATAATGAGGATGACATTATTGAGGAAATTGCAAGAAAAAATAACGCAGAAGATCCTGGAAGTGATGTGGAGATTGATGAACCTGCTCCAGTTCCAGTAACCACTCGAGAGGCGAGGAAGTATTTACAAGAATTGTGGCGATACTTCATGCAGGATGGGAATGAAGGCAGCCCATTATCAACATTAGAGGTTTGTGATGATTTTATAACATCACAACGAACTCAAAATATTCGCCAGGCGACAATCTACCAATATCTGGAACATAAGATATGAAATCAATTTATTTTTTATACCTTTTTTATATTTTTTCAATAAAATATGAATTAAAAATGTAAATAAGCAGTAGTTTTTTTTACTTTCTATTCCACTGCGTTCTTTTTTGCATACGTAACTATTTCAATCGTTTTGCATTTTCTTTTCTTGATCATCACATCGCTTTGTTGGGACGGCCGCTTAATTGGGACTAAAACCATCTAGCCCGATGTGTCCCAAATAAGCGGAATCCACTGTATTGTGCCTAGCGCTGATGTCACATTCGTGTCAAATTTAAAGACAAGCAGACTGTTGAAGTGAGTATGTGAAAATTCAACGGTAGTATTACTGGAGATGGAACAGTTTTTCAGCAGTATGCTTTTGAAAGCAAGCAGGACCACATACAGTGGCATAGAAAGGGAACAGACCTCTCAAGAACACTTAGAATCTCACCAATCCTCGGAAAAATCATGGCTGCCTTTTGAAATCCAAAAGCGATTTTGTTCACCGAGCACACAAAGGAGTGAAACAATAAACGCCGCATCTTACTCAACATGAGGAAAAAGGCAGAAAGTTACTGCAGAAATGTTGCTCCCCCGCGAAAACGCATCACAAGGCGCGTGTTTCACCGACTGCTGCGAAGAAAACAACCACCCACTCTATAGTTCGGACCTGGCACAAAGTGGATATAACCTATTCCCCAATTTAAGGAATGAAAAGTGGTTTTCCAACTACGAAAAATTCAAATAGGCAATAAATGCGTTGAAAGCAAGAACGAATTGAAAGCTCCTCGTAGTCAGTCATTATATGTATAATATTTAGTATGCTTTGATCAACAATAATAAAATCATCCATATTCGAAACTCTTTGTTGGATAAAAAGGTTTAGTAAATTAACATAGTAAGTAGTTGGACTGACAGCGTAACACACAATCTGGAGATCTAGATTCATCAAAGAATAGTGCCATAAGGCTGCTGTTGTATTGTATATCAAAGAATTTGTGCCCTTGTCACTGTTGATGACATTTGTAGACACCGAGGAGTCTTCATTAAGACTAAGATTACCGGAAGCGACCTCACAATCAATAGTTTCCCTTCTCCCTTCCAAACCAAGTATAGGTTACTTAAATTTCAAAAGTCAAATCACTACCTTACTTAGTCAGACACTGATTTTTGAATGGATCACAAATACACATACCATAAGTATTTGTAGAAACAAATCAATGGAATCTACGATAATGACATGCTAATAAGACTCCTTTAAAGTAGACATCCTACGAGAAACCTTGTAATCTTAAAGGAAAAAATAAAATCAGCCTCTATTCTTCTTCTTTCCTTTCCTTTCCTTACGCCCGTGGGGTTTGTCGGGTTAACCTCAGCAAGTAGAGGCAGGGTTCCGGGTTTCGGATCACTTCGTCACCGAGATCAATCAAATGCAGGTGTTTTTGAGCGATTGTGTAGGAGCGTTGATTGATATTGCCTTTTTGACGATGTTCGAAAGATCTCTCCTTTGAACATCACAATACCAACTCGGCCGGTCGTGCTCTGTCTTGCTTGTGATGGGTAATTTTACAGGAAGGTTTCCTAGAATCTTCAAACTCTCTATTCTATCAAGCATTGATAGTCCTGCCGGCGTGCGCAACATCTTCATCTCAGCTGCCTATAATTTTCCCTCATAATTTTTGTACATTGTCCACCAATGTGAACCGTAAGTGAACGCCGGACGTATAACTGGGGTGTAGAGCCTTGCTTTCAGATTAGGGCAAATTTTTCAGTCACAGAAGATAGCGGCGTTTTCCCGCCACTTCATCTACCCTATGCTTACGCGATGATTGGCGTCATCATCCCCAATTGCTTCACTTTTGGTCATAGATATCAGATATTTGAACTTTTCGCACTTGGGAAGCACTTTTTACTTCAAGTAAATGTCTGCAATAGGCCGGCAGCACAAAACATCCACCCATACGTCAAGTGCTCATTACATGGACGTTTGATCTCTAAAGAAATAAAAAATGGAGCAGGAGTTAATAAGAATTGAATTGAGTTAGCAAAGACTAGGACAACCGAGTGGTCGTAAAATTTAGACCAAACTCCTTACACTGGCGTTAATTTGTAAACCTATTTGTTGGCATATGACCGATGGTATACGAACGAGTATTTAGATATGCATGTGCATACTATTTGTTGCCATGATTTCAATAAAATCTTACGACTGGATACACTGCGAATTGACACTAATATAATGATCCAGCCCTTGCCTTTCTAACACCTTTTCTTGTTTCGAAATCCCTTGAACAATTAAAAAATCATGTCCATAACCTATAATCACAATAAAAACTGTCAAAACGAGTAAAAATAAATGTCTCCTGCTCCAGTCATTCCAACAAATTAAACCAAAAGGATCTTCGAATTTAACCAGTGAAAGCAGCCCTCTCCAAATTCAGTTTCCATTTTTACGATCCATGAGCAGATGGAGCGCATCCAAACGCCGATAGTGCGCCAACAAATAAAATGCATTAAGATTACCATGTCCCCCTGGACAGAGAAACCGAATGTGTTGCGCCGTAAGGAGTAGGTACAGCAGCAGCAGCGTATCTGAATTAAGATGCGGCTATAGATAACAAAATTATAATCATTACTATGCTGGATGATGACGATCTCATGTTGATAATAGGCAAACAGGCCACTTTTGTGTATTTTTATTGCCCCTTCAGGGGCGCGGGACAAATGTCCGTCGTGATCATGAAGTTCTTGGTCAATGCGGATCGTGTCGGGAAAACAATGGGATCCCTCCAGCATAGGCACATCACTATTTTGATAAGTCGAAGCCGGATCGATGAATACGGATAAATGCCAGATTGAGCGAAATGTTACTTCGATTATGGTTCGAAATACTTTATGGGGCAATAGAATTTGATTTTTATTATGATGCGGTAGTTTTAGTAAGATACGATTTCGGTCAGACTCAGGTTCGGAGTACATCTTGGTATTTCCTGTAAGATGATGATTTTCAGTGTAGCTTGTGAATGAAAGAAAACATTCTGTGGCAGTGATGAGGCAGAGTACAACCGTGTGAAGTTATTCACATATCTGACGCATTCATATGAGTGTATTGACAATCTTTTTATAAGCGTGTTGTACTTTTGAGTACAAAGTGAAATAAAATAAGATTTTGTTATGAAAATCCATATATAAACACTTATTTTCTTTAAACATGCTAAAATTTGTTGACATTTTTTTATTCATTTTAAGTAAGATTTAAATATTCGCAACGACATCTACTCCTAAGAGATTTCAATGGCGGTATCAGGCTAGTTTTACCAAATACTGAGCCTTCGAATCAGGGAGTGGGTGAACTCTGACATTATCAGCGATGTGGTATATCTATTTTTCACACATTCCACAGTACCGGCAATACAACAAAGAATCTTTTACTTTAAAACTGCTGTGTATATAAGGTTACACAAGAATTTGGGAAGGTATACATTTTAAAAAGCGTATCTTTCATCCCTTGGGACAGAAATTTTGAGTTTAGTGATTTCCGATACAAGTAGTTGTCATTCGTTGTCAGATAGGTGTTGTGGCGTTATTGTTGATCAAACACGTTTGTCAAAAGGAAGCATTTTCGATTTGGATTGGTAATATGAATATCTTTGTATACGTAGTACATCTGTAAATCCATGGACAAAATTATTATGCACCATTGAATTTTTACTTATAATTGAAAACTATTTAAAAAAAAAATGAAATGTTTCTAGGTTTTACTTATTTTTATTTTTATTATGTATCAAAGTATTAGCTCACACTTAAACTCTGATAATATTTCGTCGATTGGTCGGGGTAAGCTATCCACCAATCCTTTGCCAATCCAAGGCTTTAACTCCACTTTACTGGAACTGAGCCTTGTTTTTGCTCGCAGCATGACAGGGACCATTGGCCTATGGGAAAATAACTTGTCTTTTTGGTCTTCGAAATAGTTTTACAATGGAAGGATTCAAATTTTGCTCCAGCGTCTGAAAATAGTTCTCGGAATTCATCCGTCCCAAATAAATAAACCCACTCCCATAGACGTCTTACAACTCTTGTCTTACTGTAGAAACCAGGCATTCGGAACTGCAAGCTTCACGAACTCTGCGACGTACGTGCACCACATCAGAAGAGTCAAAAAGCTGAAATGAAGCAAGCAAAGACTGTGTCAAAATTGAGTGTACAAATTTTTAATGTTCTTACGTTTCCAGTCAAGATAGTGGTTTATTATTAACCACTATCGTGCATTGAACTTACTTCGATATTACATTCATCGGACCAAAAATGTCGTTTAGCCTCTGAAACCAACTGCTTATCCTTGGCCTTCCTAACTTTGAGGCCAATTTCATTAAATTGTCTGCCAATAGCCGTTAAGTCAGTTTGGTTCAAACCAATCATATCTGATAAAATCTATGACATACCAAATTTCATACTGCATAGGAATGATACTCGTAGAATCACTGATACCACAGGTGGAGGTGTGGCAATTTTCTGTAAGTCAACTAATAAGTTGGAAAGCATTTCTAAATCCAGTGGACCTGGTGTTTATTGCTGTTAAAATAATTCGCTGTTATACTAAGTGTCTCGTCTCTTGTGCGTATAGTAAAAACCGAAGATGTTCTTCGGCGCCTTTCTTTCTTACTCTTTCGGAATGTTGTGCACATTATGAGCATATAATTGTTTGTGGAGATTTCAATGCTGATTTGTTAAGAGATGACTTACGTGCATTTCAGTTGAAAGACTTAGTGTCCTCTATTGGTCTGAGTATATTTAATACCACCTACCCAATACGCTTTGTCCCAGATTGTTCACCCAGCCTTCTTGACCTTTTTCTAGTCTCTGATCCTAAGCTCGTCCTTCTTTCTGACCAGATATCTTTTGATATCTCTGATCATGACCTTATCTTCCTGACATACAATATGAATTTATCTAAATGTTCTACTACTGACTCTTTCACCTATAAAGGCTTCAATTCTGTTGATATTAATGCCCTTCAACTAGCTACAACATCCGCCTCTTGGATGCAGTGCAGACTGAAAGCAGATCCCAATGACAAAGTTGATTCCTTTCAATCGATCCTAACCCAACTGTTTAATCAACATGTACCGACAAAAACAGTAAGAAGAGAAAAGCAAAACTGTCCATGGTTCACCCCCGATGTGATTAATATACCATAATCAAGATTCGAAATAAATTGCACAGTAGATGGAAGCGCAGACCAACGAATGTCAATTGGGAAGCATTTAAACAAGCCCGAAATCATGCAACTCTGGTTATACGTGCATCTAAAAAGAACTACTTTGCATCAAAGCTTAATGCTTCTTTACCCACCAAAACACTTTGGAGAAACATAAAAGAAATTGGGCTCTCTACTCAGATCTTCTTAATAACTTTTTCGTAGACGATCAACTCCATGATAATCTCGATTCTAACCGCATATCGGCGCAGTTGGAAAGTTCTGTGTAAAGACTAGAAGATTTTGAAGTAGTGAGTGAAGATGAAGTTTTTAAATGTACCGTGGCCGTTAAGTCTGACGCTGTCGGAGAGGATGGTCTGTCAATACGGTTTATTAAACTTATTTTACGTCATATTGTTGGCCATCTCACTCATGTTATTAACTTTTGCATTACCACATCAACTTTTCCTATGACTTGGAAAATTCCAAGGGTACTTCCAATTTCCAAAAAAACAAAAGCAAATTCCCCTTCTGACTGCCGACCAATCAGCATACTACCTTGCTTATCAAAAATTTTTGAAAAAGTCTTAGAGAAGCAAATCCTGAACCATGTAGCTACTAACAACTTGTTCTACCCTAAACAATCAGGGTTTAGAGTAAATCGCAGTTGCTCTACAGCTATGGTAAACCTACTCGACGAAATAAGGCAGGATTATCACAAGGGCTATGCAAGACTTCTTTGTCTGCTTGACTTTTCGAAAGCTTTGGATAGACTAGATCACAACATCCTAAAGTGGAAGCTAAAAATCGTGTTTGGTTTCAGTGATAGGGCTGTCAAGCTTATTGGTAGCTATTTATCAAGAAGATTTCAGAGAGTTACCTCTGACGGCAAATCCTCTTTTCAGAAGCTTTAGTTCAAAGAGTTCCTCAAGGGTCAATTTTTGGGCCATTATTATTCTGCACGGAAACATCTGTGCATCTTTATGCTGACGACCTTCAACTTCATCTAGGGAAACCATTTAACCAGCTCTCTGATCTGGCTCTTTTGTTAATGAAGATCTATCCCGAATATATGTTTGGTCCGCGATTAATGGGCTGCTTCTGAATCCACTAAAATCTCAAGTTATACCAATATCTAAAAGAAAATTTAACTTGAATATCCTGTCAGATATATGTTTAAGCAATAATAAAATTACTGCCATTGAGCATTGAACTAGTCTTGGCATTGTTATTGAGCGTACTCTATCAGGCTACAGTCATACTCAAATAGTCATTGGTCGAATTTACGGATGTTTACGCAAATTATGGCTATTTTACTCCGGTGGAAACTAGACGCAAGTTGGTACTAGCATTAATTGTCCCAATCATTTTGTACGCTGATGTTGTCTACAGTGCCCTTGACTCACTGTCCCGGCATAAGTTACAAGTAGCATTCAACGATGCGGTGCGCTACGTATACGTATACTACATAGTATTTCCGAACACTCAAAAAAGCTAGTAGGCTGCACACTGCAGCAATACATCAATACAAGAAATTGTATATTCCTACATAAAATCATTTACAATAAATGTCCGACCTACTTATTTAACAAACTCGTCTTTAATCGTTCTGTAAGAAATTTAAGTATCGTTCCTTTCCGCCACAAATATTTGAACTCAAGCCGTTTATTTTTCATTCATGCTATCAAACTATGGAATTCACTACCACCGCAAACCAAACTCATTTCTAACCGTGCAATCTTTAAAAGTGCAGTCCTCTCGCATTCCTCTTCTTTAACTGCCCATCCTTAATCCCTTGTTTGTTCCCTATAATCTCTACCTCTTAAGTAATTTAAGCGGTCTCTTCTTGTATTGTCGTTAAATGTTAAATTATTAAAATCTACTTTCTACTTAATTTGTATCTAAGTACTAAAAAAGATATTAATCTTATTGTAAATCCCAAATATTTAATAAATGAAATGAAATGAATCTGAATCAATCGACGATTCTTCAAAGCTTTTTCTAATTGTGGTTTTACGGTTTCTTCTTATCCCTGGCTTAGTCTTTACTCCTTGAGTCACAGCAATTCCCTTTACTTATTGTAATTCCAATCAAACTACAAAAATAATAATAATAATAAGAAAACGTCACAAGAGCTGTCTTCACCAGTCGAAAACACCAAACGTAAAAACACAAAAATGTTTGTTCTTAAAAAGAAATATGTATAATGGATTGTGAAAACCTACCGTTATGACACTCTACAGTAACAACATTCTACACTGACAACAGGAAACAAATTAGAGAAGGATGTACTAGTATTTGCAGCAGTAGGGTGCCTAATAAATTTTTCCATGGATGTATACCATATGTTGCCATATTAAACGTAATGTGGGCGTTTGTACAAATATTCTAGATATGCAAAGTTTGAATACGTTGCAACTTTGTAGCAATGTTCAAGCCTCTAGATGCGCCTTCATTTGTTTTACTTTTTTTAAATAAATAGACGTGTGGTTAAGGTATTAATGAAATTTTTGGATGGGAATATGTAGGTATTAGTATTGATACCATTAATTACGAAATACTGTATCATTCAAATGTCGCCCAAAAAACGATTTACATTAGTGAATGCGCCGCACCCTATTTTCCATGACCATTCCGTAACATTTCAAATGTTTTTTTAAAAATATTAAGTACAAATAAAGCAAAGTCTTTTTAGAGTACTAAACTTCCTAAATGTTTAATATGGAATAAAATTTAAATAATTAGAAAAAATTATGAAGTTAAAGCTAGGATTATAATTTTAAACATATTCATGATTCAAGTTATGGAAAATAAAAGAAAAGAACAAATATGAGAATAGAGTCAAAAAGTTCCTTATATCTATCTTTAATTTTTCTTCTGCAAATGGTGAGACATGGTCAATCTTTTAACCATATTGTTAAAAAGAACTATTTCGATAACTAGTATCAGTAGCGTTTTCACCAAATGAATTTTTACCTTAATTTGGATGAGACGAGCGCATATGTAAAGCTTCCGAAGACAGACATAAATACGACTAACGTGTGGTTAAGTTGGTCAGAACAGGACAGCCGACACTTTATTTTGAAACCGAGACGCGTAATATTCGATACGATAAGGATCCTTGTGTGTTAACAAATAATAGATTTTTAGAAACTAATATTGCGTGGGACTTAGACGGGTCCAAAGATAAACTGCATGCAGTTGTTTATTTATCCTTCAAAAAAGGATTGGGATGCATTTTGACAACCACTACCAATATCTTTAATATATAGGACCTAATATGAAGCCCTGTGGAACACATTGAAGTAGAGATTTAGATTGAGAACAGTTTCCATTTAAAGGTCCTTTGACGGCCAAACAAATAGGTCCACAAAAGTTTTGCCGCTCAAAATACATAATACGGTAGCTGCAACGTATTTCGTAATTCACTGTTTCAAACGCTTTTGAGAACTCAAGAAGTAATGCGTCTGTCAAATATCCCCGTTCCTATTTTTGGCTGATATCATCTAAAGCCTTCACCACAACTGTTGTACAACTATGTTGAGGTTAAAATCCCCGCTGATATGGGGAAATTAGGCGAAGGCTATTAACTTTTCAAATACCTGTAGTAGAATTGGAAGTATGCTTATAGGTCTATAATCAGAGGATTCTTTTAGATTAGGATTTCTAGCAACAGGTACATATAACCCTAACTGTTCTTCAAGAATCTGGAAAACTCGAAGAGGTGAAAAAGAAATTGATAATATGGGTCCGTGAACCTAAGATATATGGCAAAATTAATCTTAAAAACCGAAGAGGCATTCCATCTTCACCGATTTCGTTTTTAAGTCAAATTATTTATAACTTCAAAGATGTCATTTTTCACAACAGTTGCAAAGCCTTCGTTTAAATTGAACTTAATTACAATTTACGGAGAAGTGAGAACTATTTATTACATTCGCTAATAATGAGTTATTCACTGTCACGGTCCGAAAAGCAAGCAAAGTCAATTGGTTTGCCAACACAAATACTAAACAAGTTTCTTCGCAAAAATCTTGGAATCTAGTTGTATCTTTAGTTTAGAGATGTAGTAATGGCATTTGGACTGCCGCGTTAAATTTTTGGAGTAGTTCCTGGCCTGGCAAAAATTTTTACAATTGCTCAAAGTTGGTCTTTTTTTCATTTCTGATACACTTTCCTTCGCTTATTAATGGAGTCAAGAACATCAGAAGAAAACCAGGAACATTTAAAATTTATGATTTTAGCACTTGCAATATATTTTTATAAAATAGCTCCAGAAAAAATTTTGAAATGAAGACATGATAATTTTTTATTAGCTCCAGCAATGAAAATGCATTAACCCCAACACAAGAAATTCTAAAAGGCCGCTGCGTAAGAGACCTGTGCAAGGTGTCATTCAGAAGACACTATCTTCAATAGATATGTCTAGCTGGTAGAATAGGTGAAGCAAGTTTAAAGTAATTGAGGACAAGACCAAGCACATGTTGTCAACTTACGAAACCGTTGTCACCACCTATGACAAAACTTCACCTAGAACCACAATAATTTCGAGGAAATTAAGAAGTTGAGCCAACATATATTTCACGAATGACACCCTTGTGAATGTATCTAAGATACCGCTGTAATTTCGGCTTGCCAAAACAAACGCCTTCAAACTTCCTGACTAATAAAACATAAAACATAACACTGATGCTATTAGTTCTACAATACTATTGGCTGCCGAGTGGTGGACGATAAGGAAATCAGAGCAGATATTGAATGATTTCGAGAGAAAAACTCTTCCTCGTCATGTATAATCAGAAATGTATGTATAGTCAAAAAATCCGAAACACGTCCATTACACTGACTCAGCAACACCGGGTTCTTAGACAATAATGCTCAAGTCGCAAGGAATATTTGGAGGATTAAGTGATTGCAGATGCTAGAACGTTTGACCAAGAGAACTAGTAATAAATATCCAGCATTCAATTAATCGGATATTATTCATTATATAAGGTATTATCAAATTGTGCAGCAGAAATGTCAACTACTTCTAGTATTTCAGCCGATTAATTTTGGTTTTTCAATGACTCCTAGATTGGCATCATCTTTTCTCATGAACAATTTAGCGGCACCTCGCCTATCGGCAACGATAACATTCGAATCGTTAGTTTTGAAGTCCGCTGCGTAGACAGTAGTAATTCTCAATGACATAGTAAATTTGAAATGAATTATTTACCCTACATATGATCCCTAACAATGTCGCAGCAAGTGCTTTTTCTTCTTTGAGTCTTCGACCACGAAAAGACCTTCACCTGAAACGATATTTCCTGGAATTGTGCCAATCAGCAGTGTTCAAATATCTGCCTGGTTTCTTTCAACCGAAAATGATTTTTTTGTTTGGATCTTACGTCGTTTCCAAAAGCAAGTTAGGTTTTGCCGGATGTGCCTTCAAAAATGTTTTGCCTATCATCTAATTTCCCACTATGGTCTAAATAACTCTAACAAGCGTGCGGGATGGATTTGTATGTCAATAAAGAGCTACCTTCGATTTGAATGCTCTTAGTTGCCCCCCGTTGGGCACACAGAGTTAGTTGAAGTTCCCTTTTAGTGTTGTTATTTGAGTTTTCAGTCGAGAATATAGATAGATAGTCATTGCAGCGTGCAGTTCATGCACGGCATCATACACTTTGTTCTACTCCCACTTACTACTTAACCCACCTTGCCGATTTTTCCTTATAATTTTCAGATCGTCAGAGCAGTGCGTTTTGCACAATTATCTTAGGTATAATGTTAAGCAAACCACATTAAAACTCGTTACTTTCGTTCACATATAATGCCTCGATGGTTTAATTTCCAAACTTTATGATCGAGTAAGCGTACTAGATTATCATAATCCATGGACGGACAAAACTAGTGAATCGTCTAGGCAGTTTTGACTGGCCGAGTTACATTTGCCGTCAAAAGTTACGTTATCGAATTCATGTCTCTGAAAATGCTATTATGGCAATTTTTCCACATTTGGAGCCAAGCTGCATCATAGACTTAGAATGCATTCGAAAAGCAGTAATGGAGCAGCTCTCCATGCTCTTCAACAGGAAACTCTTGACGAGCATCTGGTCTATACCTTTTTGTAGCATAACTGGATATGTGCCGTCGATGTCAGATGACTTGATGCCATTAAAAAAGGCAACAGAATGTTAAAGGCCGTCACAACTTTGATGAAAGCAGCAAGTTGTGGGCTATTTCTGATTAGGTTACCTGGGAAGTAAGTCTTAAGCACTAGACAGAGAGTCTCTCCTTTTGGCTCAGTGTAAGTGCCATCAAAATTTCTGGGTAATTCCAGTCTGGCTGATTTTGACTAGCCTGCTGGTTTCACCGAATAGTTCAATCCTCCTGCAAAGATTTTTATATAATCAAAATCTGAATTATTTTTTTATGTAATATTTATTTTTCTTCCATCTGTAAAGATTCCAGTCTTTCCCCTCCAAATTAGTTTTAAGTGACTTGTTTCTAGTTTTCTAGTTTCTTTACGTAGTCGCTGCAAATTTAAGCTCTACGATTGAACGGGCGATCTTCAAAAACAAAGCCGTTGCCAAGAGTTATTCTTCGTTTGAACTCTTCGCACGCCGAAGACCACACTGATGAGTACCTATCAGATTCCTGTTTACAAATATTTAGCGTTCGCATAGTCTGCCAAATGTAATCTTGTATGCGCTGCGTAGGAGACTTATTCGTACATTGTTGGCGCAATTAAGGGGCTTCCTTCTTGAGGATCGGTCAAACGATATTAACATTTCATTCATCAGATATACTGTATGCATCCATATTTCAATATGAATTCGTATATGCCCCTTATCACATCAGTCCCCGCTGTATTGAATCATTCGTCAAGGATTCCGTCTGCTTAAACTGGTTTTAGGTAAAATATCACTATCGCTGTATCTGGAACGTCAGTGGAATGTTGGCCACCTTTGCCCCCTCATGCTTCTGCTCGCGATTTGGTTATGGGCACGTTCTTTTCATTTCGTCAGTTTCGCCCCGATAGAGCTCTTCTCCACCTATCTCTTTCTCATTGCCGCTGCAATGTTGCCGCTAGCCTTTTGCGCTCAAATGCTCCCAGCATATTCTCTATCATTTTCGTTCATTTATAGGCGATTCACGTATACGGTCCTTACAGTATTTTTTTATGTTTTGGGATCCAAGATATACGTATTTACTCCTTGACTATAACAAGGTAGTCGTCCGTTGGTTCCTTGAAACGTTCGGACATACAAACTACGAGGGTTGTTCTATTCAAATGCAATTGGACCGAAATGGTTTCTTTATAAATTGTATGGTGTTGTAAGAGTATTAGAGCTATAATGATTTTTCGATTGATAAGCTTGTTTTCAGATATAGTACAAGTTGCGGTTTTCAATTGTGCCACCAAGGCTTTCTTTTTCAAATCAATAAGTACGATTTCAATTCTGTGCTTAAGCCATTGCTTATAAGGTTGGCTAAGGATAAACGATAAGGATCGACCCTAAAATATACTAGAATTTGCATACTTCCTTATAAAAAAAGCATCTTCTAAATATTCTATGATTGTTAATCTTTTTAAAATCACCCCACAACTTTTTTCTTATTTTTCTTAAAACTTTGAATCTTATATCATACCAACTTGGCTCGGTGAATTCGATCCCGGTGTACCTGTATATACATATTTTTAACATTTCAATCTTTGTCACATTATTAAAAATGTTAAAAAAAGTAAAATTGTTTATCATATGTATAATAAAACAATAAAAAAAAAAACCAAAAAAAAAACAAAAAAAAAAAGTTTGCGCTAGATGGGTCACGCCAAAAACTTCCTGATATACTATATAGTACAGGACTTGTAGTATTCCCCAGTGGTTTTTGATATTTCATCCTATTCGAATTTAGGAAACCTATTACCCATTAAAGATCGACCGGTTAGATGTAGGTCTCCCTGTATTAACAAATTGTAGCTACTACTGCATTGACGGTTCTAAAATTTTTCCTATTACTTTGAATAACTCAGATACTCGTAATTCTGGCCTGATACAAATTTTCGTCAAATACCCGGGGGAAACCACCGTGTGGCGCTCCCATTGTTCCGATTTGAGTTCTGTTTTTTTTCTGTTAAGTTGGTAAATCTCTTTTTGAGATTCCCTCTAAATCTTAGCGCGATAGCTTGACATTTGCAAAAGCTACGCAACTAAGCGTACATCTAACTATGTGTGTGTTGGCGATTTTTTACAATTTTAGAAATGGATTTAAATTTGCAACAACGAACTTGTATTAAATTTTGCGTAAAAAACGGATTTAATGATGCGCGAACATTGGAAATGTTGGAAAAGTGTTTCGGCAACGACTCTCTAAAGAAAACGGTCGTTTACCAGTGGCACGAGCTAGCGGTTTAAAAGTGGTCGTGAGTCGATCGAAGATGATGAACGCAGTGGCAGACCGTCGACATTGAAAACCGATGAAAACATTGATGAAGTAAAAGAAATGTTGGTCAATAACCGCAAATTAACCATCAGAAAAATAGCGGAGGACTTGAACATTGCCTATGGATCCGTAAAAGACATTTTGGTTAATGATTTGGGTTTCCGTCGTGTAGCAGCAAAGTTGCTGCCAAAAGACCTCAATTTCATGCAAAAAAGAGACCGTGTTGACGTCGCAAAAGAGATGATTTGCGAGGCTGAATCCGATCCCACATTCATCAAAAGGATCATTACTGGAGACGAGACGTGGGCTTATGAGACATCAGGCAAGTGAATGGTGTTCACCAAATGAGCCGAGACCAAAAAAACCACGTGGTTTTCAGTTAAAATAGAAGGCAATGTTCACGGTTTTCATGGATTACAACGGTGTAGTGCATCATGAATTTTTGCCAGAAGGCCAGACAGTAAACAAAGAGTACTCATATTATTTGGGCGTTATGAAACGTCTGCGTGAGGCAATTCGCCGAAAGAGACCAGAATTGTGGGCAGAAGACTCGTGGATTTTGCACCATGAAAACGCACCGTCGAAAAGTGCCATCATTATTCGTGATTTTTTGACGAAAAATGCAACAAATACCATCCAACAGCCACTGAATTCACCTGATTTGGCTCCCTGTTACTTCTTTCTGTTCAATCGAGTTAAGAAACCACTACGGGGAACGCGTTTCAGCAGCCGAGAGGAAGTAATGGAAAAATCGCAGGAAGCACGGATGGACATACCGAAAACCGAATATAAAAATGTTTAGAGGATTGGATCAAGCGCTGGAATAAGTGTGTTGCAGTCGATGGGGATTACTTTGAAGGGGACAATATAAATTAACTTTTTGATCAAGGTGAATAGATTTCAACTAGTTCTGCAAAAATTTCGACAGAGTGCTCTATTTCCAAGAAAAAATTAATTCTATTTTGGGTACAATATGATTTCTTTTAATAACTTAAAAAGTCGTTTTGGTTAAAATCAAATCGTCACGATTACCCACGTTCGCGAGCTATAGTGGACCAGAAACAATTGACACATATGGACATGCATACACCCACGCAGCTATTTTTTTTTTTTAATTATCTAAAAGCATTATAGACACCTTAAAAGGCAAAGATATCACAAAATTACCATTTTCACTTTTCGAGATGAATACAAGAACTTCCCTGTCAGGAAGTTGAGAAAAAACAAAGTCTAGAAACCGCACCTGGATCCCACCTGAACCCTCCTTACCAGAAGATATTCTGCATGAAAAGTCGCGAAACTGGAGGAATTAAGGGGCCCTTATCGAATGCGGCTCAGACTAAAGGGATGATTCGGTTCATATTCGGGGTTATAAACCTACGGTTTTACAAAAAGGTTGAGCTGGATGCTAATAAGCAACCTTCTTCTCCTTTAAACAGCCTCCGATCTTGGAGCGTTGATATTTTTTCCTGAAATGGATAGCAGCGACTCTAGTGTTTCTAATGCGACAACCAAGCCGACGCACGGTCTCTGCCTCTGACACCCTATCTGAAATGGAATCCAATATTATTTACGATCAGAGGACGAAGATGAGCTTTTGTGCACATTTTCGGAATCGGAGGACTCCGAGAGACCGTGGTGGAGGCTTTCCTTGTTGGTTGTACCACTGATAAGGTTCGTTCAGGTTAGCTTTCACCGTTTCGAAAAGGCCTCGGCCGTCAGAAGATATCATCCAAATCTATGGATAGTAGAAGGCGTGGTCCATGGACTTGGGACGCTTGAATACGGTCCGATTTATACGAAAGACAAAGATATGATCAGAACTTGTATATTAGTGAAACGTAGCTTTAATGTACTCTTTTACTCCATAAAAGTTGCTAGACTGTAGACTGCCAAAAGCTACTGGCTGACATTATATTATACGTACTAACCTCATTGTTTGCAATATTGGCGATGAGCCCACTTTCATAACAAGAAACAGACTGGAAGTGCTAGATGTCACTCCTGTTTCCGACAACATCACTCAAATGGTAATCAACTGGATGGTATCGTCTAAACACTCTTTTTCTGATTACAGATACATCCAATTTAGTCTGAATGTCCCCGCCAACTAGCATTCTGGAATTATCAGAAAACTAATTGGCCAGAATACAGAGAAACACTTTTAAGACTACTCTCCACTGAACTCGCGGGTGACGCGTAACACCAACGAGCTTGACATGGTAGTCAAGGGTTTCAGCCTGGCTCTCAACCAGGCGATGGCTGCTTCCTATCCTCTTATTCATCTTAGATGCAAGAAAAAACTGCACTGGCAAACATCAGCACTGGGACTGCTTAGAAACGTTTTTAGCAAACTTTTCAACTAAGCAAAAATTACAAGAAAAGTTACTGACTGGGACTCATATAAAGAATCCCTCAAAATCTACAATATACAATAAAAAAAAACTGAAGAAAGCAAAGCGACACTGAGGCATCGCGGCTAGGAAAAAACTTCACTATAATGCCTAGCTGTTCGAAAAAAAACCGATTGCAATTGGGCGACCTCAAGTGACGAATCCGACAACCTGCTACTGGACACACACTTTCCAAATAGCTCCCTATTCGCCGAAAGTGACAACCTTAGCAGGACTACTGCAGCTGCGTCTGAAATTCATGGTCTGATGACAAGAGACAAGCTGCTCCGGGCGTTGCATAGCTTTAAACCATATAAGTCTGTTGGTCTGGACGGTGTAATACTTGCCGAGCTACTAAGGTCCTCAGATATTATCCCGCTAACGCTAGAAAATATCATGAGGAGCTGCGTATAAATGATTCGCATTCTCTTGTCATAGAGAGAAGTTAATGTAGTTTCCATTTCCAGAGCCGGAAAATGCTTTCATATTGTCCCAATATAACTCAGACCTATAACCCTTTTATCTTTCCTTCTGAAAATTCTAGAACGACTGATTGATATCCATATATGAGCTGAAATTGATCCGCGCCTTTTGTCTACGGCTTAAGGGGTTACACCACCTCAGATTTTCAAAAAATCGAAATTTTTTTTTCCCTCAGATTTGTTCTACATACTTTTAAGAATATTTTGCGCTATCAAGCATGCCAATATTGCATTTAGCACCCGAGTTAAAGCGAATGGCAGTGCTCGTGGCCGACAATGTATTCTGACCCTAGGTATATGTAGAATGGGACGAGTAACGGTTGGGCGGAGAACAGCAGATGGCCTGTCGTGAAATATAATTGCAATGGAATGTGCACAATAGAATTTCGACTCAGGTATACAGGACTTTCAACATTAACGTTAGAGAATCAGTTTGCTTTGGAATATCGAAGGCTAAACATCGTATACTCCAAAAATTTCTTATCGCATTTCTTCACGGAAAAACGTTCTAAAAATGCCAAATAAAGTGTGTCTCGATGGAAAAGGCTCTCGTGCAACAACGGGACGTGCCCGTAAATCCAGAAAAAAAAGACGCCATCCAATGTATCGCTATTTAATGGAGAATGAAGAGGCTGGTACCAATACAGCCGCGAAGAAATTGAAGAGCAGCGAAGAGCTCGAATTCAACGTGAACGCATCATTCGGACATCGATTGATAAATTTTGTGAAAGTTTTCTCGGCCGGTGGTGCGGTGGTGAAGTAAATTTTACTGAAACTTCTCTTCCTGGCTTGGGTTTCAAAATAAAACTACGTTTTTCAAACTGGAATAACTTACTCGTATATCATGAGATCTACTCTACCGATTTTGATCGTACTCGTATGTATTGCTATACCTTTTTCTATCGAGTAGCATAGGGGTTTTGCATTGCGATGTCTCCTTCATTTAAAAAAAAATCTTTAGCTCGAAATTTAAAGAAAAAATTTAAATTTTTTTTCCAGCGTCCGTAGTTTCCTCAAAAAAAATACGAAAAAATTATCCTATGCTACTTTATAGCTATTACGATTCTAAACAAGAAAATATTTTTATTTTTTTTTCAAGCCATTTCCAGCCATCGGGGAAGATACACCGTCCGCGAGGATTCTAACAGAGAGGTCCCACGGGATCGAGGATTTCGCCGCCATTTTTTTTTTTTTTACTTTTTTTGCCATTTATTTTTAGCCAACAAAATAATGTACTAAGCCATAATAAAAAAAAAAAATTTTGTAAACAAAGGCTAGTTTTTTCGAGCTCTAGGGTGATGTAACCCCTTAACAGTAGAAACGGCTCTATTTTGAATAGCCTTAATAGTGTCACAAGATTTCATTGCAATTGATCGCCATCCCTTCCATATAAGGAACACGTAACATGTAATGACAGTTATTATGAAGAAACTTAGTCTGGTCATACCGTAGTCATGGACATCATGTTGGTTTAGTGTGCTTGGCAACTAATTTTCTATGTGTTATAGTTTACTTGTCATGTTGTCTTATTCGTCCGTATGTATTAGGTAATGCGATGCCAAATGCAGTGTTGACATGGTGTGATTATGAGCCAGTGCATCTGTTCTTCTTTCTGGTGATAATAAATTGTGCGCTTCTATAGTGAATAGATATTGTTTAATAAGACATCAGGATTTAATTTGTAGTAGCTCTGATCCTGTAAGATAGTATTGTTCTTTTTTCCAACGAACATAATGCTTTGCGGCTTGCAGTTGAATCCAATGAGGGCCCCATTCAACTCGTGATATACGACAAGAAGGCGATTGTTTGATTTGATTCGTGAAGTTAACTTCGGGTGTGCTAATTAGTGATCCATTTCGGTACATGGGTCGCTATTGCTTGCATATGGCTTTTACTTCCTTAAGTTAGGTGCAGCAATGAAGTTATTGTTCGGTTAGTGGATAATATTGATCGCGAAATAGGTAAGAAAAAAAATGCTTGGATTGCGAGGAATGTATTGTTAACTTTTTCTGAGACCATAATTGGTATAGTGATTCTGAAGATGATAATCGATCCCAGAAGTACCCGACCTGCCGTATAGATGGCGGTTGTTGTTTAAAAAGAATGACAATTGTAGAAAGTACCAACTTTATAAAGCTTAATTTGAAGTTTGACTACGCTATGTTGTTTAGTATGTGCTCGGCAGCCATCAATAATCAACGCTCTCAATGATTTTTTAAATATACATATATGAATATGGGTCAATATAGATGTTGGTTCTTCACTTTTTTACTTTAATATTTGTGTTGAAAATAAAATATATTTAAAATTATGGAAAAAAATAAATTCTTAATTATAAATTGTTAAAAGATTAAAAATAATTTTTGTTCATTCAAATAGTTAATAGATTCAGATTTGATATAGAATTAATAACTTTATACTTTTTTGGATTCGTTAATATGTTTTCTACTAAAGTCTTATTACTCGTACTATTCTTACATAATCTTCATTCTTGATGCAGGGCGGCTGATTGCTGTGTCTCCTTTTTGCTTACATCACATGCTACTATTTTCCCTGGCTACCGAGCACTACTTGAGGTTTTTGTTTTTAAATTATTCGTCACTACTTGAGATCACTTAATTTGGTGACCTTACTTTAGGGCACTATGTCCTTAGTTAGTGTGGCACTACTTGAGGATTTTGTAGGGTCTTTGAGACCACAGATTTCACTGTAAAATTTAGAGTTATTCACTGTATGCACTACTTAAGGGCTTCTTTCACAGTTTTAACAAAATTGCACTTCTTAAGGGCTTTTCTTAGATCACAATACCATATTACTTTAGGGCTGATTACTGCTACAATTACTAGACTTCGATCCCTGCTCGGGCGCCAATTAAAGATTTATCTTACAAATCTTATTAAAAAAAACTTTATTTATTCGGACAGCGTTTCTGCCCAACAAAATTAAAACTGAGATTCGTAAGAAAACTTCATATCTTAAATACTACCAATCTGCTGGTTCTGCAACATGTTGATTCCCACGATAGAACGGTGTATCATATTCAGGTGATTGTCTGCACTGGTTGCAGGTGCTTGCTGTAGTAGTATCTGATATCTGGTGCCACCACGAGAAAATAGAATGCACGTGCTGTCAACTATTTCGTTAACTTATACCAATTAGGATGCTGTTTGTCTCTTTTGTCTAGTAGCTCACAGAATTCATATTTAGTGTCGTTGTATCTCTGTGGTTGGATGTTTGCATATACATATAATGGGTGATTTTTTAAGCATTTAGTTTTTAATTGTCAAAAAAACTCAGAAAAATTGCAAAGGCGTAAAAAATTTATATTTGAGTTTATAAATCAATGAATACCATAAACATTTTCAAGATTATTTCATGTAAATGCTGACCACGACGACGTTATAAGTGTCCAATTTTGAATCACTTAAGGGTTATTCGGGTGTAAGTTTTCCCATGATGAAATAGCAATGCTAACTGAGCATGCTTGACTTTGACACATGTCACAAATCACGCGCAAACTGTCAAAACTAGAACACTAAAAAACCAAACAGCAAAAACATCACCTTTATAAGCCTAATGTTGGTAAATTTTACCTCGATAACAAATGCCATGAAACGGCTCCACTTGTCGAAAATTCACGACTTCTTTCTTTAGTCTAGCTCCAAGAACAAATTCGAAACTATTATAAATAAACACTGGCTTTGTGTTCGGTTCCATGCATTTTCTGGATGATGGCTATGTTTTCTTTGCAGTGTCTAAGGCCTATGATAACCTTTTCGTTCCAAGCGATCTATTAAGGCAAGTTCAGGTGCAAAGATAACTCATCTACTATGTGGATGATAAGGGACAGCAAAGATAGGTAGCAAGCTTGAAAATACGATACCTGTATGTAAAACAGCCTTGAGGAGTACATATGTACTCCTATATGTATAGGCATAATAATAATCGAAAACTTCTGAAGGGAAGTAAGCTGTCTTAGGGATAAAGGTTTTGCATAGGTCTGTACGTTTGATATAACATGTGATTCCACTGGGATTGCGTAAGCCCAACAAGTGCCTGGTTCTTGAAAACGTATTTTGCATCCACCTGCTTGTGTATCAGAGTAACGTTTGACTCTTCGTATTTGAAGGACATCGAATTTTGTGACCACGGCGAGAGCAAGGAGAGATTAAGATCCAATTATACGAGGGTAGTCATAAAAGTATCCGACCTAACAAAGAAAACATAGAAAAATTGGAGAGAAATACTAGTATGTTCATTTCTCTATGTAGTTTTCATTTAGTTCAATACACTTTTCAGAGCGATGTTCAATAACTTCGATACTCTGTTTATAGTGAGAATCGTCGAGTTCCTTAAAATAGCGATCAACCGTAGACTCCACCGTTTTACTGTTGGCAAATCTTTTACCACCGAGTTCATTTTTTCAAATTCGGAAATAGAAAATAGTCCAATACCATTTTGTAGATTTTTTTTTCAACATTTCTGGTAAACTCACCTCTTGACAACTCGTAGGGCCTCGCTTAAACTCTGCCA
Source organism: Volucella zonaria (assembly GCA_963966105.1). Lineage (NCBI taxonomy): Eukaryota > Metazoa > Arthropoda > Insecta > Diptera > Syrphidae > Volucella > Volucella zonaria. The sequence goes on from OZ014533.1 coordinate 26,842,563, forward strand.
CCCAATATTTTATTGTTGTAAACGAAGGAGTATACTACCCCAGAGTAGAATCCAGTTCAGTTTAGATGTTAGTTGGATTCAGGCCTTTCAAATGTGAGTATTGTATCACATAACGATGACCAATACCTTGATTCAGGTTCACTTCCCACGGTTTTCTAATATTGACATGTCTTATGGATAGTCAGTGGAAGTTTCACTTCCAAGAAACCTCAACAGAATCAATAGTTTATCCGGAAAACTCTTCAGTCCCGATAAGGTTGGTGAGTTGATAGCCTCATTTAAACCATACAAGGCAGCAGGCATAGACGGAATTTTTCCAGCTCTGCTATGAAAAGGGCTGGACTTCCTTAATAGCCTTATTTAGGTTCAGCTATTACTTGGGCTACATACCACGCACTTGGAGGGAGGTCAACGTGGTGTTTATCCCAAAACCGGGCAACAAGCCCAGGGAACTACCTAAATCATATCGTCCTATAAGCTTGACATCGTTTTATCTGAAAATAGTGGAAAGAATTATTGACCTCCATATCAGAGAAAGCTTAGAAAATAGCTTTCCTCTGCACTCATGTCAGTACGCCTATCAGAAAGGCAAATCGACGGACGCTGACAGCTGAAATCAAAAGCTTTTTCCGCTGTAAAGAAATTGCACTTTGCGCATTCCTTCACATATATGGTGCTTTCGCCCCACTTGTGGTCTTTAGTCATAGATGATCTACTTAACCAATTAAGCAACTTAAGCTACAATACAATTGGTTATTCCGATGACCTAGTCATCATCATTAGGAGCAGTAAGACTAACGAAGTCACTGCATGTACGCAAAACGCCCTTAAGACAGTCCAAGACTGGTGCACCATAGAGAATCTCTCCATAAACCAAAATAAGGCTGTCATAGTTCCTTTTACTAAAAGCAGAAACATAAGCTTAGGTATGGTTTCAACGACACAAGCGTTGAGTAATCCTAGGCAAAAGACTCAACTGGAACTCTCACTTAAATAACTAAAGCAACTAATGCTTTGTCGGCCTGCCGTCGCGTGTATGGCAGCACATGGAGGATCTCTCCAAAGATCACTCACTGGATGTATACAATGATGGTCAGGCCCATCGTATGCTTCTTATAATATGATGGACTAAAATCACGCAAAAGACCGTCATTTTAAAGCTCAATAGAATACAGCATCTCGCATGCCTGACCATTTCCGGACCCTTCCGGACCTGCCACACAGCTGCGATGCAAGCAATAATAGGACTAACGCCTCTACACTTATATACGTATAAACAAAATGGGGTTACGCAGCACAGCAAGTCTGGTACAAATTAAAGAGTTAAGTCTTAGCGAACACCCGGACCTAAGGACCCTGCTCTCCGAAATATCGGAACTTGATATGATCTGCGCAGTAACAGACTGCTTTCAAAAATCATTATGCTTCAATAAAGTCTTGAGATGCCTAGCAAAGAAGCATGGGTTAGTAAAAACCCACCAAACAGCCATAATGGCATAAAGTGGTATACGGATGGTTCCAAAATGAAATCGGGAGTAGGAGCTGGAATACCATGAACCTAACCTAAATATAACCATAACTATGGGCAAAAGCCCCAGTGTATTTGAGGCAGAACTCCATGCCATGCAAGTATGTGCCAACCATATTCACAACTCTGGTATCAAAGGCACAAACATCCATATATTCACGGACAGTCAAGCAGCTATAAATGTCCTTAGCTCGCACACCATTGACTCCAAATCAGTCATGTACTGCTTCCAAATTGATGGGAATGGAAAGGCCGACGAATTGGCCAGAAAGGGCTCAGAAGCTCCCTTTAATTGACCTGAACTCTCCTGCTGCACTCTTAAATCAGCAGTCAATCTAGCTATTAATAGCTGGGAGTATTTGACATGCATCTCAAATTGGAAGAATAGCTCATGTCTAAGACAGGCCAAACGAAAATGCCAATAGTTGGCTAAATCTAAGTCGGCACGATATGAAAAACTTAGAAGGTTACCTCACAGGACATCACAAAATGAATCTAGAAGACTCTCCGGAGTGCCGACTTTGTCTTGAAGAAGACGAAACAGCTTATGTAAACGTCCAGCCCTCAACGGAATTAGTCGAAAGAATTTCTTCAGAGAACAATTCGGCTCCAAAGAACTAATGAATTCCTCTGCGAGAATTGTTATCAACTTCATTCGGAAACTGGAAAACCTACTAGTCTAACACTAGTTCTGCCTAAATGCTACAAAAGATTTTTACATACTCCGCGAGTCAGAAAATTCTGAATTTCTGTAGGTACACCTGCGAATACGTATATTTGACAAGAGAGTCACTATCGTTGCAAGAACGGACGGACCACCATTGTTCCCAAATGTCATTGGTTTCTTGAAATACTTTACCTTTGTGATAAAATTGAGTTCCGTTTGAAGCCATACATACAGACTTTGTACACGCTAATTTTAATCGGTCAGTATAACCACAGATATCGCATCAATAACCCCTTTACCGCTTAACCGGTGAGTGGCTCTTCTAAGAGTCGTTGCTAATGCAATATTCCATTGATCGGTCTGTCGTTATCGGTTGTCTTCGATGACATGCAGAACACGCTATACCATAAGTGTTCACGTTCCAATCCAATCATGCTTGAGGAATTTCATTCCACCTTTGGATGAATCATCATCCATCCAGCAGAATATATTATTTCCCGATCTTCGGATTCGACATTTAAATTGACAACAGTGAAAGGGTTCAGCCGACTTATCAGGTCGAGCGTTGACAGTCATTTCAACATAACACTCACTTTCCATCAGAACCCTATCGCTATCAGAATACATACAAATGTACGTATGTAAGCGAGTATGTTTGCATGCTGTGCGTTGGTTGTAAACATATGTTCTGTCAGTGTATTGCAAGCGGACGCCATCGCTTATCACTTTTCTGGTGGGCAATTGGCGGCACTTCTTTTGTAAGTGCATCTGATAGATAAAATCCACATACACACTAGGTGAACTGGACAATAACATTGTTCATAATTAGGTTTGTCAGCACTCTGCCAACCGCATACATGTGCATATGTACATATATTCAGTCAGTTATCAGGTGCGCAGTTTCATAAAATAAAAAAATAAAAAACAAATCGAGCCGGACCATAGCAGGTGAGATAAAACCTCATACTCGTAGGTAGGTAACGAACAACGGAAAGTGCTTTCTCAGTTGGATCATCCTCGATTCAATTAATCGAAAGTGATGATTAGACGTTATTTGTTTTTCCTTTGTAGAAGCGGGCGACGAACGCTCTTGAATTATGAGAGCAACGCTGCCTGACTCGTATACTCGTACCTATCCCGATTTGGTTAATTTGCCCGATGGAATTTCTTCAAAATCTCTTCTAGTTACTAGAACGAAAAATGATAGATACTCGTACTTGGAATTTGAAAAGAAATAAAAACTCGAAGCGATGTGTTTCTCTCTCATGGATATCGAATTTCAGGTCAATAACTTCTGTTGGATACGACTACTCGTACTATGACTATGACAAAGTTCGTTAACTTTTGATTGTGTATGCTTTCCCAATCAATGATTTAGTGTAAACCGTAACCGTTCTCATAGTGTTTATCTTGAACAGGAAATTCATCCATTTCTCTGAAGACAAAAAGATCCCATTCAGTTCTAAGTCTAGAACTGAGGTTGATTGAGTCATTGAGCTACAAAATTGCAATCGCATGAGAATGAACAAGCGGTTTCTGAGTCAAAGCTTTCCTTGGTAAACATAAAAGTAGTTCAGGATAGGATGCAGCCAGCTATCACCACTTACGTTTTCCGAGTAATGCTTTCATATTCTATTTGATATATAGTATGGTCAGCAACTTTCGTGTTAGGATATCACACAAGTTGTCCACCTTAAACATCATAATTTACTCCTGGATATCTTCGCGAAACATCTCTACGAGGGTACATACACGGATATTTTGAAGTACTGTGTCAACATTGTAGCGAAATGGTTGCAGCTTAATCTTGGTGATGTAAAGGCTGATTTTACAGACTTTAAATAACATACTGAATGCAGCTTTTGTCATCCTGATTCCACTGCTCACGTCAAGATCGGTGCTGCCTTCAGCCGACATCATGTTTGCTAGATAAAGTAAACTGTCATAGGTTGACGCGGCTATTCGACCATTGATAATATTTTTGTACTGCAGACCATAGCCAGTACCTTCATCTAACAGAAAAAGAAGCTATACGTCTTTTTTGTCGACTTCAAAGCTGCCTTTGATACAGTGGACCGCAGGGCTTTATTCTTTAAATTATACAATTATGGAATGTCAAGTAAGTTTGGAAAAACGCTTGAAAACATCTACGATGGAAATTTATCAGCTGTATGGAACGGATCTGAAATCTGAATCAAAGATGGGTGTCAAGCAAGGATGCACCCTTGCCAAATCTTTTCATTGAGGACCTAGTCGGATTCCTACCTGGTGGTATACAAATTTCGGAAACTCTTATCAAAGCTCTTCTTTTTGTGGGCGACGTTGTACTGTTTGCTTATTTACCCGAAACTCTCCAGCTGATGATTAATCGTCTTGAGGTATACTGCCGATTTTGGAACCTGAGGGTTAATTTGTGCAAGTCGAAGGTGATGGCTTTTCGAAAAGGATCGGGTAGAACAGCCAGGAACGAGAAATGGCATTTTAACAGACAGCCAATCGAAATCGAAAAAGCTTACAAATATCTGGGAGTAACGATAACGAGCAATTTAAATATGGAAAGTCACCTTAAAGACAAATTAGTTAAAGCAAAAAGTGCTATAAACGCAACGCAAACGAAAAATTGCTTCGAACAAAACAATTAATCATAGCGTTAAATATAAAGTTTTTGTTGCAGTGGCTGAATCTATTATGTTGTACGCAGCACAGGTCTGGGGAGGAGAAAAGTATGAAACTGTCGAAAACCTTCTTAGGTACTTCGTAAAAAGATGCTTTCGCTTACCCAAAAACACGCCTAACTACATGATCATAATTGAGACAGGCATGTCACCACTTTTCATAAGAACACTCAAGTATCATGTTGATTACATTACAAAAGTTCTTAATATGCCAGATGAACGACGTCCTAAGATTCTAGCACTCCAAGCGATCGAGAAGAAAAATCTTTGGTATAACAAATTAGTAGAACTTGCGGGCTACTGTGGAACCAATTTACAAATAAAAGATGAAAATGGAAGGTACTTCAATAAAGGACTCTTGACTCTTGTGGCTAAGGTAGAAGAACAATGCAGATTGTTCTACAGCCTTCTTTCTCACAACTTGTGCGAACGTAATTACTTCCGCAACGAAAATAAAAAGGAACTTATCTCGGCGATCTTTAAAATGAGAGGAGAACTGATAAGGCTTCATTACATACCTCATCAGGAAGACCTCCCAATTTACTGTTGTTTATATAAGCTGAAAGGAAGAGAGGATGTCATCCATTTTATTGGCAAATGTCCAGTTCTACGTGCAATAAGGAGAAGCATATTAGGCAGTAATGTTAAGTCTGAAGCAGAAGTTTTAGCCCTTCTTAACTGCGAATGTGACATAATACACATCTATAATTATTATCAAACTGCCATGTTCTATAGAGACCAAATTATAAACGAAGCCTTCTGAAAGATCAAACGTATATTGTATTTAAAAAAAAAAAAAAACTCTGAATACTTTATTTTAAAATTAACTTTCCACAAAATATGTACATATACTCGTATATTTATTTATTTATTATTATTTTTTTTTTTAATTGATGTCAATCCGGCAGACGGCAAAGCCAAGCTTAAACGATTAAAGAAAATCAAACAATTTTGTAAAATGTAAATCAGAAACAATAATAAATCTATCTATCTATCTATCATAGGAATTCTTAGTAAAGCAAAGAATTTTCAAAGCTTTAGTCCTTTGATTTCAAACTCACTTTTATTAAGCCCTACTCTGCTTGAAACCGTTTCTACAATATATTCTGAATCATCTGGCGATCACATAAACCTACATATGTGCAGACAGGCAGATGTCGTTGGCGTAGATATTCCAGGCAGTTGTCAATCGTCCATTGAATTCATCTGCTTCCCTCAGTCAGTCCTTCGCTGGTTACACCACTAATTATCACCAGATTATATCTAATGCTGTTTTTATGATCGGAACAGGAAAACTAAGAGTTTCCTTGTTCGACATCAAAAGTTTGATTCAGGTGTCCTTTGATATTTTGGCTATAGCCGGAAGAAATAATATACCGCGCCTGTTTCCGTAATTTATCAAATTTTCTTTCTCCAGCAATTTAAATAACATAACCGCATCTCATTCTATATTATTGGCCTCAATAGCTCTGTAGGCGCAGCCTGAAGGAACATACCGTCAGTAAACGCTGCTTTAAATGTATTATTCTTGTGGGCCTTCATCATGATTGCAATCCTTATATTGTCAGTTCAGATTTGCAAATTTAAAGCTCCAAAATGCGCATTTACATTTCGAAACTTCGCGCTGCCATCTATCATACATATATGATCCGATACTATCACAAAATTAAATCTCCATATCATGAGCTGATCCTCATACGATATCAGTTAGGGACAGTCATGGCGTTTCAGCTTTTTAGTGTCAGAAATCTTCCTGCTCTTGCACCGGTATACTGCAGTTAAGGCATTCTCAACTAAAGCCTTGATGTGATTACGCTGGCTATCCCTTACACAACAATCTCGCTGCGCTGATTCATCGTGCGCCATTTGGTCACCGAAATGAATCGGCATTCGCCGAGGTTTGTACATACAAGTTCATACTCGTACATGGGTCCTGCATACGAATCGTTTTCCATCCTTCCAATTACTTGTACTAGGAACCTGTCGAGCTTCAATTGAAAAACTTCATATCCATATCTGGTTGGTTTCGTCTCTCTGGAAACAATCGGCCTCACTCTGGATATATGAATGGTTGGCAGTAATTGAGAATTTATCAGAAGAGTTCCAGTCGTGCTGATGATATGGAAAAACAACTTATGCAGACTGTGATACAGAACGTTCCTGGATTTTTAACGTGAACCACCTGTCATTTAAGACCTTATGTTTACGAGATGCCTATACATCCATAGGGAGTAAGGATATGCCTTGCTATCGCTTACCTTCATGAATAGTACAATACCAAAGCAGAACTTGTGTTGGGGGCACAAGTTCCACCCTTGGTATGAGTCGAGGCCGACCTAAAACCTCTTGCTGTTCTTAGGGTCACAGCACCCAGTACTTTTTTTGCAACTCTACAATGGGTCAAACCAAAAAGGAAACCCGTACCCGCGATTTGGGTTTAAACCACAGCCACCATAACGCTCCCACAAGGGTGCCTACCTCCAACAAGTCCGGCCCCATGGTACCGTGATTTAAGTCCTGGTATGGACTACCGGTGGTCCAGCCGCCAACAAGACCTATGACCAGTAACTTGTAACTGGTCAAATCGTAGCAACCATTCAGAGGCTGTAATCTGAAGATGTTTACGATAAGACCAGTAATATGCTCTGCCCCCGCTTTTTATTAGACAACGTCATTAATGGGCGAAGCCTTGATAATTGGGCGGGGGCCCAGACTATTATACAGTGGAGATGACCCAAATCCCGCTGATAAGTACCTTAGAAGAAATCATTAAACTACTAGGTGGAGTGAAAAGTGACCTCCTTGACCGCCAGAATGCGCTGCTACTACAAAAAAGGTTATGGTGCTTTGAAGTCCGTTCATATTTAGGCAGACATGCCAAATTCCGATGCGATACTGTCTTTAGTTTTGTTTTGACAGCTGACTGTTGTTGACGTGTTTGGCATCATGTTGAGTATGGACAAAAACGATTTTCGTTCTCTCATAAAACATTATTTTTTGAGAGGCAAAACGGCGAAGGAAACAAAAGAAAAGTTAGATAAATATTATGGGGCTAATGTTCCGTCAGATTACACTGTCAAATATCGGTTTCGAGAGTTTCGTGGTGGCCGCAACTCCACTACCGATCAAGTCCGCAGCGGCAGGCCCTCCGATGCAGTCACAGAGGACAATGTCAAAAAAATACATGAAATGGTGTTGGCTGACCGGAATGTGAAGGTGCGCCAGCTAGCAGATACCACAAAGATTAGTACTGAGCGCACACGCCATATTTTGGGCAATATTCTGCATATGAAAAAGTTATCCTGCCGCTGGGTGCCGCGAATGCTCACTTTTGACCAAAAACACGAACGCGAGAGCACTTCGAAAGAGTGTTTGGACTTGCTGATGCAGAATCGCGCGGACTTTTGGTGTCGATTGGTAACTGGATTTGGATCCCTCGGACTATTATCTCTTCCCAAACCTCAAAAGATGGCTCATCAATAAAAAATTCAGCTCACACGAGGAAATCATCGACGCCACGGAGGAGTATTTTGCAGACCTTCCGGAAAATTACTTAATTAATTACTTAAAAAAACATTTAAAAAAAGATTTTTTTAATTTTCACTCCATCTAGTAGAACCATGAAAACAACCAAATGAAGCAATATCTGAGGGAAGGTATAGCAAGGCTACCGGGACGGATGGCCTGCTTCACGAGCAACCTAAGGCAGCAGTAGCTGACTAGATATACACCAACGCAATTTCAAAGATTTTTTTCTTAGAAAAATATGACTAATCGAAAGAACCTTCGCATGGTGTAAAACGCTATTTAAAACCACATATGAGTTTTCCACACCCATACTGAAGAAGAGCAATTCAAGAAAACCCAATTGGTTTCAGTTTAAAATACATAAAACTGTCTTCCGTAATATTTTTCGAGATTTTAGCATAACTTTGAATGGTAGACGGTTTTCTCCCAAGCATGGCTCATATAATGACTTTCTATATAGTATGCAACCAAATGCACTCCGATGTCAGCGACATTCTAAATAAAAAGACTTTAGGCTGTTTCTGATGTCCTGGCCATGAGTGACACCGGCAACTGGAACCGTTGCTGTGAGTCGACGATGACGACTGTACTGTAATGTACACAAAGGACGAGAAACTACATTTAAGGAAGCAAATACCGATGGAATAATTTTTCTCTGAGTGTTCTGTTTCGAGAGAAAAGGAAAAACTCCGAAATTTACCGTCAAAAATCAGAAGGAAATGCTCCAAGATTTGTCAAGATCAAGAACACCGGATGTCAAGAGAAGTGCAAGTTAAGTGGAAGTGGGGGCAAAATAATATGCAAGACTAAAAACAGACCTTTGATTGACATTCTATGCTTCCACACAGGTTAGAATATGTGAGTAGAAATCAGACATATGTATTATTTCTGTTAATATACCCGAATAATTCAGCATTTAACAGCTATCATTAATATATTAAATAGGGTTGTTCAGTGTGGTCATAACCCAACGCCAGTATTTTGGTAGAGGTAGCCAATCGCCTTATGTTATTCGATGAATTAATAAAATGAATCGGCTAAACAGCTTCCATTGCTATGGGTTTTAGCGTCAAGGATGCTTTCCTTTCATTCTTCTCTCAACTCCGTCATGTACCCCTACGTACTTTTTTCAAGGTCGGTTGTACAGCTATTGTTTTAATTTTGAGCACGCACATTTTTTCTAGCTTCTTTCCCACCATAGTGAACCAGTTCCTCAGCTAACAGGCGCCCACTGGAATGATTAGTGTCCTATTTAAAGACTTCCTCCTATACATATAAAGTCTTCTCCCACAACCGCTGGAGAGTTGTCAGAGTTGATAACGGACCTGAGGTAGATGAAGTCCTCAAAGTTGTAGTTGCCTACCAAGACATTTTATCCTAGGCGTTAATGTTGAGTGTCCCTTTTTAATTTTCCTTTCTCCCCTTTGCCAGTTTACTGTGTTTTTCCCAATAGGTCAACGTCGTCTGCGTACTCGCAACCGAAAATTTTTTTGAAAACTTACGCCTCTGAAGTTGACTTGTGAGTTTCTCACAATTCTTTCAAAAGTGATGTCGGAAAAATCACATGAAAAAAGTCCTTTTCGAGTTGATGTATACTTCCCGTATCAAATAATCAGCAGTTAAAGCAGAGGGTCTAGTAGCTTTCCAGGACGGATGGACGGAAATGTCGCCTGCCTTTGTCCAGCTTGAATGATTCATTCTGCCTAACTTTGGTATGTTGTTCGTCATCACCGTTAAACAAACTGCAGAAAAAATCTTTCCGGATACATATCAGGTCGGACTTTCCAGCCTTTGGTATTGTAACGAGTTTAGTGGCCCACGGAAGCATCCATGATGCGAAGTAGACCACAGTGGCACGATCGCTGTTGCTCGGCTCAAGTTCGTCGGAATGGGTTTGTTCTTGCTACTACCCCGAACATTTCAACTCAACTTACCTTTTCGTTTCGTGCGGAAATTATCAAAAAAAAAAAAGAAGTAGAGAAAGTTACGATGCTATACCGACGGACTTAAAAGAAATGAAGAGGGAAAGGTATTAGAAAAAAAGAGGAAAGGAAACCGGAAGATCACATCTGTCCCATCACCACTGTATAAGATGCTTTATACGGAAAACTTAAATACCGAATTAAACTAAGCCCAAAGCTAACTTAACCCTACTAGTGCTGCGGCGAAAAAATTGTCCCAGGATCACACAGCGATAACAGCTCTTCAGACCTGAAATAAGCCGGATGTTATTGTTTATCGCATCTAACTGCGACCAATTGCTACCATTCTGTCCAAAATTGTGAACGGTAGCCCTGTAAAAAGAAATCAGTAAAAGTCCGTCAGGCCATTTCCCTTCATGTCGTAATCGATTGTCTGTGACGTCTTGTCGCAGTCGGCCTCATCGAAGGACGGTCGGTCGGTTCGCCCACCCACACACCACTCGCGCTAGTTTTAGTCCATAATAAAAAAAAATAACACTTTTGAGATCGCCACAGAATTCATCAGGTTATTAAAAACAATTAACAAAATGAAACTTAACATCCATGATACAATGCCTCAGTGTTTTGAATTTTATTTTATTAGAAGTTTTGTACTGCTTTTTAAATTGTAGCTAGCAAAATTTACTAATATCTAGGACTTACGTGCGGATCGCTCGTTGTCCTGGCGACAACACTGGGAAGAATCTTCGTAAATTCAAAAATAAAAAAGCAAATTTGAAAAAAGCTCACTTAATCAGTCAGAAAAATCTGCGTGTGAAGGCATAACACTGACAAGTAGATATGGCTGTTGTAGGGTTTTCAAGCACAACAACAACCGTTAAAATTCACAACCTCACATTCCGAGAGAAGAAAAATCTCTCCGTCCTATTCGGACTCCCACCTCTGGAGAGTCAATATCGAAACCAAACCCACCTGAGTTTCAAACCACTACATCACAAACTTTCCTTTCTCCTCCTTCTATCTTTCCGCCCGCGCCAAGGCAACAGTATAAAGTTATTCATAACCTCTTAGGCGCGCGGAAATTATAAAAAAATCTCATCCTACTATAAACAATTGAATTAAAAAAAAATAATTAATCTACTCGTATATCTTAACCTAGAATTGAATTAATTGTACAATTGTACGCGACTTCACAAATCCAGAAATTATTTGTAAAGCTATTTTGTATAATTGTACATATATGCATTGCGTATATATCTACATATATGTATATGCGTAAATATATATACCTATATACAGGGAGTCGGTTATCACAAAATTATAAAAAAAAATCTTAGTCTTGTACTTTTAAAATTATTCACACTCAAAAAAACTCGAGAAATCTGGCACTCTGTGACTATCTTTCAAGTACTCTGACCGCAAATCTTTACTTTTCTTCAATATTTTCATTGTCACATAACCCTGAGTAACTCTTCTATAAATTACGGTCCAAAATTGAAACATAAATATATCGGTTTTAACTAAAATATTACTTTTTTGTCCATCCATGTGTCTGAAGATCATTAATCACCCAGGATCGCTTTACACAACTGTTGTTTGTTGCGTGACTAAATGCAATCTACCGATCTTGTATCTTACAACAAACGTTCAAACTGTTTGCCTTCAGCGGCAATGCAAGCTCTACATCTTTTTACAAATGATCTGGTAATAAGGCGGGCATATCTTCTGGAGTTGATGTCTTCAACTGCTTCTGCATTTTTTTTTTGGCGCACCTCGTTTAAATTTTCTATCGGCTTAGAATAAACTTTTTCTTTTACTGCTCTCCAGCCATCTTGTTGATACCACATGCATGCATAAATATTTAGTGGCACTTCTTCCAATAAATATGGTAAGTGGTTCTTCAAAAAATCTAAATAAACCTCGGCATCAAATTCTGCGGCAGCTCGAATGGGCCAATAATTCTACCATTCAAATTTCCCGTCCACATGTTTACTTTAAAAGAGCATTGTGATCTATCTTCCCGCATCAAATGTGGATTTTCCACGTGCCACTTGTGCAAATTGTGGAGGTTCATGTAACCGTCCCTTTTAAAAGTTGATTCGTCCGACCATAGAACTTTTTCGAAGAATCTCAGATCTTCTCTGAACCTCTGCAACATTGTTTGACAAAATTGCACTCTTTCTGGGTAATCTCGGTGTAGTAAACTTTTTACTCGTTGTACATGGTACCTATGGAGCTAGTTTTTCCTTAGAATTCGGTGTGCTGTACTTTTGGGCACTCATATGCTTTCTTCAATTGCAATTACTGAGGTACTAGGGTCTTGTACGACTGCTTTTAGGACTTCGTCCTCGTAGTGCATGACGGGTCTTCCCTCACTAACCATTCGATTTAGAAAGCGACACTCTGGGAATGACCTGTGTACATTTACAAACACTTGATGATTCTGATGATGCTGAGCACTTGGGTATCTCTCACGATAAAGTCTGGCTGCAGCACTAGCATTACACCTGAGCAGTGTATCGAGATGGCATGATGGCATTCACACTACACAATCACGGGATCAACGATCAATAATAGCCCAGAAGAAATCCAGGTTCGACAGAAACGGTCAGATAGCAAACCAAAGTCGCAATGCAATGAAGTCCATTAAAGAAAGCCAAAGAATAATGCGCCGTAGGCGAAGGAGCGTAACGTACTGCAGTATTGCATGATGTGCCTATACATCACTGCTTGACAAGGGTGGCATCTCTATCTGTTTCACTCAAACTAGTCGAAATTGTGTATTTATCCGTCTCAACCACCGCGTCACTGTCTGTCTCGCTCATACTTGGTACTCATTTTAACTTTAAGCGCTAGTCTAGCAAGTGTCAAACCATTTTGGAATCGAGACTAAATACGCCATCTTTTAAAGTCAATGGCCAAAATGGCATAGTACATTTTTTTGTCAGTACAGTCAGTTCAAGTTGGGTGATTAATGATTTTCAGATTAATGGATGGACAAAAAAGCAATATTTTAGTTAAGACCGATATACGAGTAGTTATGTTTCCATTTTGGAGCGTAATTTACAGAACAGTTACTCAGGGTTACGTGACAACAAAAAAATCGAAGAAAAGTAAAGATTTGCGGTCAGAATACTTGAAAGATCGTCACAGGGTGTCGGATTTCTCGATTTTTTTTGAGTGCCAATAATTTTAAAAGTACATGACATGATAACCGACACCAATTGACCTATCACCCGTTTCCGGCTTGAAGTTGATTTTTGGGACACTCTTTATGAAGCTGCACTTCTTGCTCTTTTTACAAAACTTGCACAAACATTTCGCATTTCGCACGATCAAGCCGGCATATGCCGTCAGTTTTCAGTGCATTTAGTTTCGAGTGTCCCCAGACAACGGTCGCATTTGAGCGCTCTTATAGAAACAGTACAAAATAAGGTAAATGAAGCACATCTCATCGAATTAATATGTAACATATAATAAAATAAATACACAAATTACCTTTTACACATATATGTAGGTATATGTACATAGCTTGAATATGGACCGTTACAGTAAAGAAAGGGAGAACATTTTGAAGCTATTTAGAGAAATTTCGGATGATTCCAATGAGGAATCTGAACATGATCCGTTTAGCGATGATGGGATATTCGGCGACGATCCTAATTATCAACCGGAACAGGATAATCAATTAGAAGAATCTACAGAGATTTCACCAGAGGCAAGCCTGCAAGTAACTCGCGATGGCCAAGTTAGTGGAGATGACCAGCACAACGCCGAGGCAGAACATGGCGATGAAATCATTCAAGATTATCCTGAAGGATCAGATAGCGATAGCTTTTCTGACTTAGACTCGGAAGACGGATCGGGAAGTGCTTCAGAAACCGAATTAGGTGGCGAATGGTTTGAAAATACCAGGGAAATACCTCAGTTCAATTTCGATGCAGGGATTAGTGGAGTGCAGATAAACTTGGACGAAAAATGTACTCCCCTTGATGTTTTCCACCAAAAATTTGAATCGAACATATTTGATAAAATTGTGACTTCGACAAATGCTTATGGAGAAAAACTTTGCTCAAGCAATGGTCGTGAAACCAGACATGCACGTTTTGCTGTTTTCAAGCCAACGCATTCCGAAGAGATGTATAAGTTCCTTGGGCTTTGCTTGCTTCAAGCACAAGTCAAACCGCCAAAGATTCGTGATCTCTTTTCTAATGACTCGTTATATTATCATCTAATATCTCAGTATACAATGACCGGCCGGCGATTTGAACAACTATTAAGATGCTTCAGCTGCTCTATTGAGGAAGGTGATGAAACTAAATTGAGGAAAATCCCAACCGTTGATGAAGCTTTTCTTGGAAAGTTTTCAAAAAGCCTACTATACTAAGGAACATATTGCGCTGGATGAATCTCTTCTTTTGTTCAGAGGACGACTTAGTTTCAGGCAGTATGTTAAAGGAAAGAGAGCGAGATATGGGATAAAGCTTTACGAGCTTACAACGAGTGACGGCTACCTTTTAAATGTCGAAATCTACCCAGGGAAAGCAATCAATAACAAATCTTCAAAAGTTGGTGATATAGTTACTCGCCTTATGTCTCCATACCTCTACAGAGGCCATCATCTTATTATGGATAATTTCTACAATAGTGTCGGTCTCTCCAAAACTCTGTTGACACAAAGGGCACATACGAGTACTACCGGAACGTTACGCACCAATCGGAAAGGAAACCCTAGTAAAGTAACGACTAAGAAACTTACACGAGGAGAACATGTGTGGCTACGTCAAGGTCAGGTATACGTATCGAAATGGCGCGACAGACGTAACGTACTTTTTATTACAACTTCAAACCATTCTGCAATTATCACAACTTCCAACCGATATAGACATTCTAAGAAAAAGCCCAAGGAAATTGATGTTTATAATCGCTACATGTCTAGGATAGATAGGGCGGATCAAATGACATCGTACTATTCCTCACCAAGAAAAACTATTCGCTGGTACAAGAAAGTGATGTTCCACATGCTAGATGTTGCGGTCTTGAATTCATTTTACTTATACAAAATAAAAACTGATGATACGAAATTGGAATTAATTCAATTTAGAAATAGTCTCATCAAATCTCTAATACAGCTGCCAGATAGCATAAAGATTGGAAGATCGCTGTTGGTGCCGGGTCATGATCATGGAGGAAATAGATCATCCGTTTCTTCACCAAATCGACCATCAACTTCAAAAGGCGGTTCAATTGATAGTTCTCATGCACACTTCATTGAATGAATTCCATTTGAAACTAATCGAAAGAGGAAAGTTGTTTATAAGAGATGCAAGCAATGTAACAAGTCAAAAATAAGGAAGGAAACCTCATATAGGTGCAAAAACTGTCCTGACAATGTTGCTCTTTGTCCTGGTAAATGCTTCGAAGACTACCACACTTCTTGAATACATAAGGTGTCTCCAATTACAAAACAAAGTGATGTAAATATTTTCCTTTTTTTGTATTCATTTTCATACCTGAATGTATTTTTATTTGTTTATTGAATTCGGTAAATTGAATTGTTTCTTACGTTATGTTTTTGCTCTGTTTTTCTTAAAATAATATATTACTTTGTCTAAATCAAGCGTTTTTTTATGTATTTCACAACTTCTTTATAGCTGGATATGCCGTCTTGTCAATTTGCATACGTTTTTTCTTCGATGGGTCATGACGGCTATGGGCGACATGTCGGGTTATCTCGCGCTGTCCCATTGACAAACTTTAACTCTATAGCTGGGCTGCGGCGGCAATAGCCGTCAAATTGAAGAGTGAGTAAAAACTATCATAATCGCATTCTATACCGATTTTCATCATTTTCGTCCAATCCCGGATAAAATATCTCTAAAAATGTCGGAGATAGCGTTCTCCACCGAAAATCATGTGTCCGCGGACGTGTTAAAAAAAATTATGTTTATTATCCTTTCACCGATATTTTTCTTTTTTTCTCGATGAACTTTGGTTCTTTGGCTGCTTTTTTTGCCCCTAGCAGACTTTTCAAAGACCCCGACAGCTTGCAGTTTTTTTTCCCATCTTGTTAAATGTATGGCTGTATGGCTAACACTGTTCCGAACTCAAATAACTGACAAGTTATACGTCCTTCGCGGTACCGGGAAATTGACTATCCGTCGGCTTATTCGGATTCTAACCGATCAGCTGATTTGAATTAAGCAATCGCTATTAACCTACTTATTTTCGTTCTCATCACTGCCTTTCACCTCAACCCTCTTGGTGAAATTCCGGAAACAAAAAAAGATTTCCACCATATTATGTATTGAATCACCATTTGGACGAAGGGAATAAACCCATCTGACCTTACTTTTGGGAAAACGCAAAAAACTGAATAACTTCTTTATTTGCCGGTTCTCAAATTTTTGACATATGGTTGAAATAAGGTTTTCAATGTTTTGAGTCGCATGAGATACATTTTTTTGTTTTTATCGCTTCCTAATAGCTAGATATACCGTGTGAAAAAGCTCGGTTTTATTTCCTTCTCCCAACTGAAAATTTACAAATAAAATACAAAGTTACCGGAAAAAAGATTTTATTTTTCAAAGATAAAGCTAAAACTATAAAAAAATAGATAATGTTAGGAATAGGATTTTGAACAATATATTCGTTTATGTCTGTTGTTTTAGAAATTAGCCAGATCGTATTATATTCCAATAGAACTGAAAATATAGCACAACGTGAAAAAATCTATTACTTGAAAAGCCATGTATTGAAAATGTTTTTGTAGCGTTTAATAATCTAACCCTCGTCCTCTTCAACCGCTTCAGTAACAGTGGTAGGCCAGGACAAAATGTTCATGTAAAACTCCTTTTCATCGCTCTCTATAAACTGAACAATTTTAGGAATATCTTCCATTTTCTTGTAGTTTATTGGTATCTTATCCAAATATGCTTTTGTGGTAGGTAGTGCAAGTGTTACGGCATTCTTCTGGAGCAAGAAAGTATGTTTAACAAGTCCATCAATATACTCCGAGGCTTGCAAGTGGCCCTTAGATTCTGAACCGTATTTCAGATGTCTGTACTTTGAAATCATATACATGGAATCTTTAGAAACTGACTTGTAAGTTTTCTTGTAAAAATTTGGCAGTGTACTTTTAAAATCAAGTACGAGTGCGTCAGCGGAAGTAATGCTTGTCACTTTAAATCCAGTCATGCTGTTATATTCCAATGGAGTGTAAATTCGATCCTTTTTTCTGATAAGCTGTGAGAGCGAGTGACCTCGTATGGGAAAATATTGGTATATCTCCTTGAAGCAGCCCAGTGAAACCAAGAGTAGGAAAAACCTTATGAGGGTATTATTTCTGCTTTGCCCTCTACAAGCATCACTGAATATATGGAGTTGCTGAATGGCAGGATGAAGATTCTGAATGTTCTTCCACAGTAAACTGTATACGTCGTCAGGTCCTCGCTTAGCTTCACCCTCATGGTACGTATAAAAATCTGCATTGTTTTTCTTCAGATTATGAACGCAAAAGACAAAAGCTCGAAAACGAGCGCTCCGACATCTGATCTTTCACGACACAAGGCTTTTATTTCTTGATGTTTATTGTAAAATTATGTTAGACGTCTGAGTTGTACAATTTTTTCTGCGGTTGCTACACGTTTAGCACTATCATTCAGCGTTGCACTATTTATTTTTGCACTGAGCTCCTCGCATGTAGAACAAACGTCTACTTGTGGCCGCCCAAATCGATATGAGTAGTTTGTATGGAAATATTTTCGGTTGCAATCGTATATCACGATGCTAGCATGAACAGGGTACTTACTGCAGAATAGCTCATGAATTATTTTAATGTTGAATGAAGCTTCCAGCAAAATATGTTTGCTGCTATAGTGCGACTCTTTCAGTGGGAAGGATCAGATATGCTCATTGATTGCTACGTTTGCATTCGCAGGCAAAGAATTCCCACGCGTAAGATGTTTTCCATGCTGATCTGCAGGCAGTCTTCCTTCAGCAACGAGTGATGATAGCCGGAAAATAACTTTACTTGACACAGTGTACAGAATGGAGAAAGCTTGCCCGCAAACTCTTTTCTTTTCATTTACCAGCAAGACGTAATAAGGGAAGGCGTTGTCACGTTTTGGTGGGTTGTTGTTATTACACCGCCTCCGAGCCACTGGTCGATGTGCTATAAACCCCATTAAAAATGTCTCTAACTCATTCTTTGGCCGCCCAATGCGCACGCCCTGAAGTAGTTCTTATTTTTGTTGTAGGTCTAAGTTTCTTGTGCAGTTCAGTTTACAAGAACAATCACGCGCTGTACTTAACCTAGGCTCTATAAGTCTTTGAGATGTAACGCTTTTGTATGGCTCCCCATGTAAACGATGCATTTTTTGCACTTTCTTTGCATAGAAATGTATATTTCTTACCCCTATCTTCTTTTTCCCTGGAGGTTCTGCTTCTCCGTTTCTCGAATCCGAGTCGCTTGAAATTTTCTCGTCCAAAATATACCGACCAAACACTTTTGCCTACAAAATTACCGTTACAAAAAATTAACACAATCGAGCAAACTACTCTTAACTAAAAAAAGACCTCTTGCTTATACGAATTTTAAAGATTGACACCTTTCAAACAACTTGTATTCGCTGAGCGCACAAAAAAAACTCAGTATATCAAGCAATTTAAGTGTAATGTTAGCAAAAATAAAATTAAGAAGGGAATGAATCCGGCATTTATTTCCTTCTTCCAACTAATGCTTTTTATAATCACAAATATTTCTGTTATGAAAATGGGTTTTGTTTCTTTCTTCGACCTAACAGATGCGTTTACGTATACTAGATTTGTCACTTGCATCAAAATGCCATTTTTGGAAATTTTGGGACCTATTCCCTTCTTTCAACTGGTGATTCTTTATATTGAAGCAAGGGTGCAGGGTAGCCTAGAAAAGTTACGAGCAAATGAAAGAATTCAAAAACGGAGTGACTACTAGAGAGAAAATTTATGGTGAGTTGAGATGAAAATTTAGCGGGTTTAATTTAATTATTGGGAGGGAAAAGGTCTATTCGAGAAACGGGGTCAGTTTACTAGAGGCACAGTGAGGCGGGCAGTGAGGCGGGCACAAATATGAACACAACAAATATGTATATGTATGTATTTTTGCATGAAAAGGCTGATGCTACAATATGTCCATTTTACTTGTTATTAAAACTTCCAAACTTTATTCTATCGGTAGCCCCTCTCTGAGACCTCGATCAAGCGCTTCTGGTGCTCATTCCCTTTTTCCCTTCTTTTCTGCTCGTAGATCTAACGAGCATCCCTCGCTCTTTTCTGTAGGGCTGTTCTCTACATCCGCTATTTTTCTAGATTTACCTGTCTGCATTTATCATCGAACCAAGGGACGGGTCCTCCTGCTCCATCGAAAATGTGACCTGAATTTTCATACTTTCACGAAACAGTTAGAGCGCTTTTTGCCGTTCTAGAAATCGAGTGAAATTCGGAGAGTCATGGTTCTAAACTCGATGGTAGGAAATGGTCTACAGTATATTTGATAGACGTTGACTTTCAGATAATACTCGTATTTAAGATCGAATCTTAGTAAATATCAATTCTAAAAAAGGACATACATATGAATAATACTCTTTAAAGGACCCTGCTAAAGACCACCTGTACTGCTCTCCTTAAATCGTAAAAAATCGATTTGTAATGACTTTACAAAATATGTTTCCACCACTTAAGATACAAGATCGATCGCACTGATCAAAAGCAACTAAGAATCTGTAAGTCATTTTAATTAAGATATCCATAGGCAATTTTGCCCACACAAAAACCCAAAATGAGACTTGCTTCGCCGGTGCTTGCCCCAAATATGCTAATCACGTACTGCATATCCGTCCCACCCGACATGGTATGAAGATCAATTGATCGCGCACCGTTTATCTTACATTGTTATCTTGTATAGTAGATCAAATGATAACGATCGGTATTCCATAATTAAAAAAATCAATTTATAACATAAAGCAGAAGAGAATCCTTTCGTCGAAACAAGTTCCTGGCGATCTTGCCGTAGGTCCCGCTTTCGCTGAAAAAATTCCAATGTAGTAGTAATGGGGTAAGCGTACGCGAGCGCATATATTGCAGCCGCACTCGTATGCTGGCTCATTAACATCAATCACTTGTTAGCGGCAGAGGTTGATGCTGCTGAACGGTGTTCCATACTTTCTGTGAGGTTAGTTAGTAAGCGCGCGTATCCTTTGATTACACATATACAGGTAGATAAAATGGGAAGATACAACAATTAGGGATGATAAAAGGTTTCAAGCCGATCGTGGTCGAGATCGTAATCATATCGATTTATCTTTCCTTTTTTTCAAATTTTTCTTTCAAATCAATCAAATGAAGATCGACCGGTGAATTTAAAAAAAATAGTGTTTTCTCGTGTTATAAGGAAAAGAATGTCAAACACTTTCAGCAGATCAAAATTTTTTTTGGGATTGTAGATGGTGGTATCTTGACAAATCTACTGGAAATAACGTATTAAAGTGAAATTGAATGCATGGGTCGTCAATCGGTTATGAAAAGATCGATTTAAGTCTAAGGGCGTAGCTCAGTATCGGTAATTGTCGGATCGACCCCTATTTATTACGAAGTGGTTTTAATTTGTTGATGTAAACACCTACAATACATTGTAGTCAGTGACACTTCCTCAAACTTTTGGATGGGTGTCAATTGTAGCATTTTACTGAAGACGTAATCTGAAAGCCTTTCCCATTGGAATAATAGCCTAGAAAACGAGCATATGCCTTGCCCTAACTACAGAAGCATATCCCTACTGCTTGCCACAAATCGGTCAATATTCCGACCTTGTTGTCCTTGTTGGACTAAACAGTAGAACTGGCTCTGTAGTTGTTACTAAACTAATATACGTGATAGAAAACATGATTTCGACAATAATTAGCCTAGCTTAGCATAAGGTACGAGTATGTGTACTTGTAACAAAAAATATTATACAAGAACAACGATATTTAGGCAAACACTAGAATCCGGTATGTATACTTAAAAGTTGTGGAATTGTGAAGGTTAAACTGTGACATCGTTCGATCAGTTTTACATTATTTAAGACAAGATACGCTAGGTACATAAACGAGCATGTAGGTGCTTGGATTTGTTGCGATAGAGTGATCATTTTATTATTTATGTTATATCGAAAATACAATTTTCGTTTAAATTAGTTCCTTACAACTCGATCATCGTGACAATGAATCGTCCTCGATTTATCTCATGCACATACATCGACACTTTTATTTTATTTTTATTTGTTCCAGGAGTATTTAAAACTTTTTTTATCATGACATAATCACCGACCTTATATGGATATGGGGTCTAATGTCGCTTGTCAAAATAAACTTTATTACACTCCTGACTACGAATGGTCTTTTCATGCGCTTGTTGTTTAACGGACTTAAGATTCCTGACCTCTTCTCTGACGATATTTTCCTCCAAATGCTCACGGAGTTTGTCACTAACTATACCCTTTTGAGCAACACCAAAAAGTAGAACGCTTGGACAAAAACCTCTGCTTTTGTTGTCTACATTGTTGAGAGCAAATTCTACTTTGTTTAAATATTTTGTCCACTCACCGGGTTCCACTTCACTCTCTTTAGCGAACATTGAAGTGAGGCTTCTATTAATTCTCTCTACTTGCCCGTTAGATTGAGGCGAACTTGTGGCTATCTTAATATGCTGAACATTATTATAGGTACAAAAAGTAGTAAATTCATCAGAAGTAAAGCAGCTCCCTCTGTCACATACTATTCGGGTTGGTTTGCTGTAGTTCGTGAAATAGGATTCTAAGCACTTCAGAGCTTCTTTCGTACTAGTGCTTTTAACAGGCTATAGTTTTGTGAACTTAGAAAACCCATCAACGATCAAGAAAATGTGTTTCTTTAGAAACCGTTTCTTTCTCAAACGGTTTATCACCTTTTGGAATACTATGAAGAACTCCTTCTTTTTTGCCAGTTGGTAGGGAGAAATGTATTCATTTTAAGCAATTGCTTATGTGATTTTTTATTTTGGCTTTCATATTAGGAAACCAGCAAGTTCTCTTTAAATTGTAGCATTTTTCGACACCAACATGGCATAGGGCATCGTGGTGAGTCTGTATGACATTTCTTTCCATCTATATTGGAACATAAAAGTACACTTTCTTATTTATTTTACGATAGACGAGACCGTTTATCAGTTCTGTACTTTCCCTTTTCTCTAGCATATCTGTCAATCGTCTTATGACAGTATCTTTTTGTTGGGATGCAGCTAGTATATGCTCAAAAGACTCCGGTTCAATAACAAGTATGTTGTGACACCTGCTAAGAGCGTCAACGTGACTCATTCTTTTGCCATCCCTATGTTCGATTAAGTAATCATATTCTAGTAGCTCTAGAGCCCAACGTGAAATTCTTGGATTCAGGAGTTTTTTATTCAGGGTATGGGTCAACGATTTACAATCAGTAATGATCGTAAACTAAATTCCGGTCAAATAAATCCTGAAGCGCCTGAGCGCATATATTATAGCCAAAGTTTCTAGCTCATAAGAGTGATATTTTGACTCTGGAGCTGTGGCTCGTTTGGAAAAGAAAAATCCAAAGCTGCTTGCATCACAGTGCAATTCCGTTTCAGCATTTGAATTGTATATGCTTAGTAATGGTGCATCCAATAGCTTTTTTTTAAGCATATCGAAAACCACCAATTTTTTTTCAGCAAAAACAAACTCAGCATGTTTTTTTACAAGATCGTACAATGGTTTGGAAATAATTGAAAAGTCCTTGATAAATTTGCAGAAATATGAGCATAAGCCCAACAAGGAATGCAAGTCTTTGGTCTTTGTAGGTCTAGGAAATTCTTTTACTGCTCGTAGCCCAGCCGCGTTTGGACCAATACCATTTGCAGAAATGTCATACCCTAAATAAGTTATTCTTTCAAATACGAATGAGCACTTATCGAGCCGGAGCTGTAAATTATGTTCTCTAACTATTTCCATAACCTGTTCTAATACCATAAAATGTTCTGCCCTTGTTTCCGTAGCAATAAGCAGATCGTCAATATAAATTAAAAGTTTCCCTGATTTAATGAGATTTTTAAATATTAAATTGATATACCTTTGAAAAACGGCCGAAGCATTTTTGAGTCCGAAAGGCACACGCAAGAACTCAAATTGGCCTATAGGTGTTATAAATGAGGTATATTTAATTGACTCAAGCGACATCTTAATATGGTAAAATGCACTTTTTAAGTCAATTAAACAAAAGCACTTTTTGAGGCGCAAGGTATCTAATTGATCCTCTATTAAGGGTATTGGAAAATTATCCTTAAGTGTTATGCTGTTTAATTGACGGAAATCAATGCATAACCTCAATTCAGCAGTCTTTTTCTTCACCAAGACAATCGGTGATGCAAAAGGTGACTTGCTTTCTCTAATGACTCTATTTTCTATTAAGTCGTCTATTATCTTTTGTAATTCGCATTTATGGACATACGGCAGCCTTCGTGGAGCACAATTAAAAACCTTATTCGTATCAGTTAAAACAATTTTCATATCAAAATCGGAAAACTCATTTGAATAGTGCTTAATATTCGAAATACTACAATATTGTTTGAAATACTCTCGGAAATTAAATTTGTTATTTTAGTCTTCTCTTCGTAGCTTAAGTTTTCACTAATGTTTAAAGAAATTTCATTACAGTCACTGAACGTATCGATATTTAAAATTTCATTATTTTCGTTTTCCAAAGTATAAGTTTCTACTTCCCCAATTTGAATTTTACCTTTATCTAACGTTAATTTATTGTAATATTGGCCTTTTGCAAAAAATCTCTTCCTAAAACTATAATATTTTTTATTGTATCGTTCTTTACTACATATAGATATAAGTTGGTAAATAGATTATCTTTCTTAATTTTGCAAAATACTCGTACCTTACCATAAATAATTAACTTACTGCTATTGATACCGATGAAGTCTTGTGCTGCGGATTCTACAGTTGGCATCATATATGGTTGGACATATTTCAGCTAAACGAAGCTAATTGGGCTTCCGGTGTCAATCATAGTCATCGCATTCATCTTGGTACAAATTGCGTCAGGATCATCGCTGATGAATTCGTACTCGAAAACACCATGGAAGTCTTGTAAAAATGAAGACCTCGAACAGTTGTTGGTTGACTCGTGGTATTGAAGCATCATTACAGCAGCTGACTGTGGACAACGCTTAATGAGATGTCCCATTTTTCCGCACCGAAAACATGAACCTTTTTCTCTTCGTGGCTTTGGACAGTTGGTAACGGCATGGCCAAAGTCGTTACAGTTGTAACACATGATGCTGATTTTGTTGCGTGCTTGTGGCGTAAACTTTGGCTGTATCAGAGTTTTGATATGACTGCTTGTACTCACAGAAGTTGACGGCTGAAATTCTGGTCTCATTTTCTCGTATTTTCTTAAAGTAACTTTCAATTCAGACAGGCTGTTGGCTGTAGTAGAATTTGTTTGTTATCCATTGAATCAGGTATACCTTTGATCATATAATTTATGATGTCCTGCTCTTCAACGTGCGCTGCACTGACGATTTCCTGCATGCTTAGAACATACTGCTGGTAATTCTCATCCTTTGTTTTTTTTTCGACCACGTAAGGCATTGTGGACGTCAGAAGCTGTTGGATGCTAATAAAACTCATTAAGTGATGCCCTTTTTAACTCAATCCACGAATGACATGATGTTGATTGTAAAAATAGTTTTGCGGTTCCCTTCAATAATCGCTGAGTGTAGATAAAGCACTTTGATTCATCAAATTTATAGATGGATTTTGATTCTTCAAACGCTTTGATCAGAAAATGTTGGAAGGGAATCTTCTATATCCCTCAACAAGGCTATTTAACTCGGCCAGTCTCTTCTGTAATGCATGTATTTCTTCCTTCCTCTTCACGACTTCTCGCAAAGTCACCAAATGTTGGTTTACCCATCTATTCTCCTCTTCCAGCTCTGATGTATTATCTTCACTACTAGTCCCATCAAGGACAGCTGTTGGAAAGTATTCCTCCAGTTGAGCATCAGTGAGCTCCTCAATAGCATTCTACAATCGAATTTTAAGTGCCGCCTTCACCCCAGTTATAGATAAACCCAATTCGGTTAACTTGTCTTTTAGTTGTGGTACAGTTGCGATTTGTAAAAATCTCGCAGCGTGTGTTGCCATAACGAATTAGTTACAATGTTTCTTTGTCAATAATCCACCAAATCGAATCAAATATTGTACATAACATAAAATAACACGTAACATAAAGGTCCATAAAATTTCATAAATTAATTAAAAACTTGCAATAATCTTGTGGCTTAAAGTAACACGCGATTGAAGTTACACTAATTCCACTTCTGATTTAACTATAAGATATTTAATTCATGCAAAATAATACACCAGACGAGATGATGATTCTTCTTTTAAATCTTTATTGCAACTGCCCAACATGATTTCGACAATAATTAGCCTAGCTTAGCATAAGGTATGTGTACTTGTAACAAAAAATATTATACAAGAACAACGATATCATTTTATTATTTATATCGAAAATACAATTTTCGTTTAAATTAGTTCCTTACAGAGCTGATCTCAGGCGGATAATTCTTACCGGGCCAAAGTCAGCTCTTATATCCTCAAATCTCTATATTGTATAAATGTTGTTAATGAAAACAAAACAAAATATCTAGTGAGTATAAAAAGTACACTCTACCTATATAATAGATGTCTCGGACCGAATGTCAGATAGATACATACTCGTAGGTACAATTTTCAGGTGCAATAGCTAGGGTCTTTTCTCATCTCGACTATATTAATTCTGACAATAATACCAGCACTGAGGTGATAATATGAGTCATAGCTTTTGCCAATCGCTGGCTCTAAGCCTCTACTCGAAAACTAAAGTGAGTAACCATTCCAGCCGTGTTCTATGGTGCAAAAGAGTGGGCGTTGTTTCCAATAAACGGGGCCACCCTACGCAGTTTAAAAAAAAAATACTTGGAGTGATTTTCGAATCTGTTTGGACAGACGATAAATGAACAAGAAGATACAACGACGAACTGTACAGCAACATTGACCGAATTAGAAAAATCTGCATACGACTACAATAACTAGGACATGTAAAACGGATGAATGCTAGTGTCCCACTTTAGAAAACTTTCGTATCAACCTCTGGTGGATGGATTAGTAACTTGGCAATAGGAGACAGCTATCAAACTGTGTGAACATGCCTGTTGGGTGAAGCAGAGTTCCACCATGGACCGTAGAATCCACTTACTCAAACTGGCAGCAGCATATGTTGTTCTGGTTATTTGGGAATGAATTGGAGGAAGCTCAAACTCATTGAGGGCAACTATACTTGATGGATTTTGAAGCATTGAAGTTCTCTTAATATCTAGTGATCGTTGACATGGTATTCTTGCCTAAGAAAAACCATAACTGTTAGTCTGTTGTAACTAACGATGTAAAGTTCAGCTAATGTCCAACTCATGAAAATTCCCAAATATTTAGCACATTAGTTTGCTACTAAATACGAGTATCTCTTCGGACGTTTATAAATTCCTCAATGAGAAAAGCAACTTATATTCGATAAGGTAATCTTTGACAACCATTTGAAATATTGGTATCTGGGGTCAGTACTCGAAGTGATATGAAATTGAAGACTCTGTACTCTGATAACTGAAGTAAAGAACTACTTTCTAGTATATGCAGAGCAAACGGAAGTCGGAACGTTTTCATAAAGTTGAACGACAATCACGTCAGTAGTTCAGTTCATTTACCATACTTTCAGTGAACATCCGATAAAATTTCGCAGTAATTAATCATTTGTCAATGCAAACTGGAAACCATGTAAATCTTCCAGTTATTGTTCATAAATTCCACCCTAACTGATATTTTTTTTCCCCCCAATTGAAAGTAATGAATTTTACAGCCCACCATCAGTCCTAGATAAAAATATCGGCCATCATAATATTCCAAGTCAGCATTCTATCCGGTCATTCGGGCGAATACTAATATCGTTGCCACCAACAGTCCAGCTTTAATATTTTATCGCATTTTCGTTATTTCAGTGTTCTATAAAATAATTTACAACTCAGACAGCTATATTGTATGAGTATCTAGTGCTATTTGCCTGATGAGATACCACTACTGTTACCGTGGCGTGGTGGGTTAGAGGCTAGTAGAACCCATGCGGTGAAATGAAGGTCACACCATTATCCATCCGAAATTCACTAGAAATAAGAAATACGAATAATTCTGAATTGTTTTTTTCTTTGTCGACCCGTTAATGAGTTTGTGTATTTTTATTTTGGAAATGTCATGAGTTCAAATCGTGTGCGTGCTAAGGACACTAATATCTAGATGATGTAACCATGGTACACATTTTTCAATGAAATCGTCAATATTTTTTGTTGTTGTTGCTGTTGCCCTGTCTTGACAACAAGGCCGCTTCTGGTATAAAACGACTGTGAATACGCTTCGTATCGTACAACTGAACCCAAAATTGTTTCTATTCCTATTCTTCGGTGGTTTTCGGTCCCTGACCTAGTGAATTTGAATTTTCACGTAATACCGATGGGGCGGGATGCATATATGTGTGTATAGAAATATGTACATACAAGCATTTGGTCATACATTGTAGTCATACTCGTATCTAGGAATTCAAGTGCTGCAATTAAATAAGCAAACGACACAATTGTAGTAGGTGGGCTAACGGGCTAACGGGCTAACCAGTAACCGACTCAACGTTCTCGTGCCTCGTGAATATAGAAGAAAGGTATACAAGTTTCGTAATAACGAGTATAGCTAAGTAGTTGAGATTAATTACTTTTATCGCGGCGATACTTTACAGCTGTTGCTGGGCATATCTAATGACCGACGCGACATACATTGATCAAGTAGTTGACTGACATACGCAGAAGTTAACCGCACGGATGACAAATGCACTAAGAATTGTTTTTGTCTCACTGAAAAAAATGAGGTGCTACGACGAACGGTATTCGCTGATAACAAATTTCAGCGTTGGATGACGAGAATCAAGTGACGCTATGGATTTTGTACTATACACATATGTATGTATGTGCAGTGGGATAGCCTTTTATCAGGCTTATTAAGTCAATAGAACAACGCAGGAACCAATTGAATGTTTTTTATCCTTAATACGAATATTTAAAGCAACGGTCTTGATGAAAGGAAAAAAGAAAGTTTCTCCAGTCTTTTTTGAGATATTTCACTCATGATTCAAATAATGTTGACATGATTTTTCATCGACTTCCTGCTGCGCGATATTGAGAGATGTTCGCCGCATGCAACTGCCACAAGAGTGTTATATTGTAGTCGCTTGTGCGCAAGGATAAATATGTATTTATCATTGGATGAGAAAAGTCATGCAAAAATACCGCCGATCAGTATCTGAGAGGTATTGCCGAAAACCGATGCCATCACATTATCACGTGACGTTTTAATTGCCAATTTACCGATGAAATACTCGTTGGTACTCGTATGTATACGCATATTGATTGGTTATACCTACGTCGTGTACATTTTGCGATCTGCATTGCATTTTAACAGAATTCTGAGAAGTCCTACCGCTTCGACTGATGTGTGTCAAAAAAAAAACATTCAAACGCTTACCACACGCAGTAATAAATCAAAATCAAAAAATTAAAATTCGAAATTTACACGCATGCCGAAGGTGTTGTCTGTGCGCTTCGACGCTCTGAAGGGAACTTTGGCATATTCTGATACTTATGGTAGGTGCTTCTTTGAGTACCAAACATTTTTTTTAGAATATTTGGTCTGTGATCTACATTTACTTCTTTAGAACCTGTCAAGTTTGCGAGACATAGGGTGTCCACAATGTGAATCCAGTAACTTTTGCTCAAGTCTATTGTTTTCTTATAAATTAACGAAACGGCTGGCTTCTGGATTGAACAGGCGAATTTTTATTTTGGTAATGTACAATACATATAATCAAGTAGGTAGGTAAAGTACACAAAACTGTTACAATTTAATAAGAAACACAATTAGCGCTAAGGATTTTTTCGGTAGCACTACCCTCGTAACATAAGCAGATAGATTATTTGTGAGAGCATAGAGCAAGCCTGTGAAGATGAGGAATCCTTTAATGTTTGCAAGTTTGTTGCCTGAGGTATCTGATAGCTCATAAAAGATCGGTTTATAATTTAAATATTAAATATCGTTTTCTTCCATTAGTGACTCATATACGACAGCAGAAGTTGAAAGGAATGAACCAAATTGTGATAGCCACTAGCCACTAACATCTGGAAATCAAAACGGATTCTTTGATTTATGTTCTGACTGTCTGGTCTGTGCCTTTAATAGAATTTCTTCTTTGTAATATCTAGTCAGGGATAAACTTATTTTCAGGCCAATTCGACATCTATCTCATTGCTCTCTGTGCACCTGTGGACGGAAACCAGAAGAAAATTATCTTGAAACGAAGATTAGCCTTCGAAAATCTCGACCTCTCTGCGATGCTTGGCAAGTTAAAAATGATACGTGTCCAGATTCATGACGAAGATTGCTACTTAGAGCTCAGATTCCAGCTTGTTCATAAATAGTTTACATGCTTCCCGAATTGACAGAACTTCTGCATAAAAAACACTTGTTGAATTGGTGCCTTGCAGCATCAAGGCTTAAGGAAATCAAAGAGGCTCGCAATGCGAACAACATACGGAATTAATAAAACTCACAGGCTGGCAGTAGTCCGAAACGTACATTCATTACCATCGATAGAGGACATCTTCTTCCTGTCAGGCCTATTAAGAGGCTGAAATGCCGCCAGCTCCAACGAAGTATTCGTAACCGATTGAACTTCAGTTTTAGTGAAGTAACTCCAAAGATGTTGTCACCCCTGACGTCAGAGGCATAACTATCGATGAACGATTTGAGCTACTTCGATATACGAGTATTCGGAGAATAAGTTATATGCGGATTTTTTAGTATCATATAGCTTGTCGATACGGAAAAGGTAACAGATGACTTTCAAGCAAAACAACGGTAGCACTTAAACTCCCATATCCTCTGAAGGATCTGGCCCCACGGGTGCGGAGTTGTAGAGTCGTCTTAACTACCAGACCACGTGAAACAATATATGATGTGAAGCCTCAGATATGTACGACATTAACAAGCGGAAAACGAACAACATCTCCGGCTATGCACGTGGAATGTTCTGGCCCTTTACATTCCACATGCAGGTGAAAAATTAGCGATAGCCCTTACTAGCTCCGCGTTAGGAAAAGAAATTCTCTTTGGCGCACAGTTAAAAAATAGAGCTTACTTGATACCAACCTTCATACAGGAACTTAGATACACCTGATAAAAAAAAACCGCCTACCATACTCACCTTATGCGATCGATGCAAAGCCAACTTGAAATTAGGTCAGTATCTTTTTATAGTCAATTTGCGAATACGAATATTGCGGGCGCTAGAAAAGAAGGACTATGAACGAATTTGACGTCGGACGGATGCCCTTCGAAGATTTAGAGACGCCACCGCAACAAATAGAGTCAGCCAGTAGTAGATTTGGAAGGATCACTTCTACAAATAATTTAACGACGAGGGCGATCAACTTTCCTCAGTCAGGCAGAACGATGATCGACAAATAGGTTCACCTAAACGACAGAGAAGTGATATGGACTCAAAGATATTAAAACTAAAGAGCAGGAGCAGACGGACTACTTGCAGAAGTATTTTAAGCATCGTTCAATCTATTGTCAGCAAGGAAGACCCGCTAACCTGCGCCAGCTACTGGGCAAGTGATTATCTTTAATATCGCATTCAAAAACCTATCTGACGTATTCTGTTGCCGCCTGAAACTCGATACCAACCATCTGATACCAACAAGTGTGTTTCTTGCCCCGATTAGTCCACCATTCACCACCGACCAGATATTCACCTTTCAGCAGATCTTGAACGAAAACCTACAGCGTTTTGATTTGTGCAAGCAAAAGGCTTCTTTTTTGTACTCCAATTTTGATTCCAATGGCACACTTCGGACGTTTATTTTGTAAATATATTTGCTTGTGAATCAAGGGTCGCCGTGGCTCAAGGGGTAGTGGATTGGCTCCCAAATCGGAAGGTTCGGTGTTCGGACCCCAACCTCGCCCGAAAGACATATCCATTTTTTCAGTTAACGAAAATCAAGTAAGATTTTCATCAACTACTCAGTTGATTAGAAATCAACATCAAGACAATTTCCACCCAAGGAGCGAAATAACCACTGAGCCCAAACATTGCACTTACGTCCCATCTTTCCAAGGTCATGGAAACACCGATAAACCGTCAGCTAAGGAAATATCTCGAAACACGAAAACTTCTTCATGGCCGGTAGTACGGTTTTCGTAGCAACAGGTCCGCAGGTGATATGATGGCATGTCTCACCGAAAAGTAGAACCAAAGCGTGCATCAATCTGGCGAAAGCAAGATAATTGCACTTGATATTTCTAAGGCATTCGACAGAGTTTGGCATCAGGCTCTTTGTCGAAAATGCGTGCTTTTGGGATCGACGACTCTCTTCTTCGATGGATTAGAAACTACCTTTCGGAACGTTCAATTCAAGTTGCCTTGGATGGTTTCAAGTCTGATATCCACAAAATAAATGCTGGTGTGCCCGAGGGCTCCGTTCTGTCTCCGACACTCTTTATAATTTTCATCAACGATCTCTTGTCTGCTACCTCTAATCCAATATACTCCTTTGCTGACGACAGTATTCTCTGCTTTTCATATTCGTTCCCGGACTCACGTCCCTGCTCTTCGGCTGTAAAACGGGAACGGCAGCGTATGTTAAGTTCATTAAATTCTGATATTACCAGCATAACTAGTGGGGGAACCACCAACAGAGTAGAATTTAATGCTTCCAAAACACAATGCTGTCTGCCGTCGTTAACGCAAAATTTAAACACCCAGCCATTCTCCATGGATGGCACTTGCATCGTCGAAACCGATAAACTTTCCATTCTCGGTATGTGTGTCAATGACAACTTACGTTGGAATGACCATATATTCGGTGTCGTCAAAAATGCTGCGAAATGTCTAGGTTTCCTCAAGCGATGTAAGAAGTACTTTACCCCCTCTGATCTTGCCTCAATACTCGTATATAAGGCATTTATCCGCCCGAAATTGGAGTACAATGCCCACATCTGGTCGGGTGCCCCCAAAAAATCTCTACACCTGCTAGATAGGGTCCAAAACCGTGCGATAAAACTCATAGGTGATACTAATATCACTCAAACAATGAACACCCTCGAACACCGACGTTATGTCTCATGTCTCACTCTGTTTTATCACTATTTCAACTACCAGTGCTCCATAGAAATCGCCAGTAGCATTACGCCCCTTCAAACTTTTAACCGTAACACCCGTCTCGTTATGAATGCTCATCAGTATACCCTCAAGCCCACTTTCGGACGTACTCTAAAATATCGTGATTCGTTCCTAAGCCGTACAACTCGCTTATGGAATGCCCTGCCTAGCTCTTTATTTCCTAGTCATTATAACCTTCAAACATTTAAAACCAACGTTCACCGGTACCTCTCTTTCCATCCTCCCTGATTTTCCTTCGCCCTTCTATCCCATTTTCCAAAAAACTTATCACAAGCTGAGGCATTATAAGTGTATTCACACCCACCTGAGTGTTAACTTCTTTTAAAGAAAAAATAAATTTGTACACCCAAAATAATGAGTTGGCCAAACACAGCTGGTTGCAGGAAAACCCCAGCTATTAGGGGTTAGAATATACCCGCGGTAGGAATGTCTGTCGTAAGAGGCGACTAAAATCCATCTGGGCCGGATTCCCAGATCCGTAAGGGGGCGCCGCCACTCAAATAAGTATCCCATCCTCAAGGCAAGGTGTTATGCGACCCGTGCCAAGGCCTGAATGGTTCTCAGGATGTAAAATGTAGAGCACCGCGAACGGAGCCCTCCGGATACCTGGCGTCCTCTGGTTGTAACGTAGCTTTACGGCATTACAGGGGTCTCTGATGCGGTGGACCTCCCTTACCCCATACTCGTGGGATCTAAATATGAACCTAGACAAAAACAAAACAAATAAAACAAATAATACAAACAACGCAAATAACGCAGGAAATTCAACGAATTTACCGCAGTCGTTTGATCCCTTCTCTAAAAGTTCAAGGGTATCACGATCTCCACCACCAAGATCGAATTTCTCCGGGAAAAGAAGTCCGCCCGAAGCGCCTACGCGCGAAAAAATGGACTCAGTGACAAATAAAAGCTTGGAGGATGAAAACAACGCACTCCGCACGAAACTTAAGCAAATGGAGCTACTCTTTCAAGAACTTAAAAAAGAAGTAGACATACTCCGAGAGGAAACCAAGACTCTGAAAACAAAGCATATAAACGAAGCCCAACAAAGCAGTCCACTCCGCTCAACTAGTCGCGAATACCATATGGACGAAGAAGAGCTTACGCGCGAAACAAATTGCACCGTAAAGAAAAGACCGTCTAAGAAACGTAAATCTGGTTCTTCACCTGAAGTCGTTCCAGATAAGAGCCAGGAGTCACAAAAAAAGCAACTCCCAACAAAATTACGTCTTCCACCTCCAATCAACGTTGTTGGGGTTTCAGACTATAGCAAGTTGCATTGCTTTCTCAAAGATACGCTTAAATGTAAGTATAAGGTTACATCACTGCACAACAATGTGTGGAAAGTTAACGTCGACAACTCCGATGACTACCGATCATTGTCCGAAAAATTAAACACCGAGAAGATCCAATGGTACACTGGTACGAAAACAAGTCAGAAAGACCATTACGTGTAGTAGCGAGAGGACTTCACCCTTCGTGTACTAAAAACGATATTGTAAGCGACCTCCATGTAAAGGGCTTTAAAGTTCTAGACTCAAACTGCTCCAACTTATAAATGCCGCGCTAAGACTATTAAACGTTCCAAGCCAATGGAAAGTTACCGAAGTTATAATGGTCCCGAAACCAGGCAAATCTCTAAATGAAAAAAAGTCCTACAGACCCATATCGCTTCTGCCGATAATATCTAAAATATTTGAAAAACTCGTATTGAAGCGCTTGCAACCGAGCATTGAAGAGAGACGTCTAATTCCTGAACATCAATTCGGTTTTAGAACTAAGCACTCCACAATTGACCAGGTTTTTAGAATTACGAATGAAATTGAGAAAGCCTTAGAGGGGATAAAGACATGTTCTAGCGTGTTTCTTGACGTGTCTCAAGCTTTCGATAAGGTATGGCACGAAGGCTTAAATTTTAAGCTAAGCCAGGTTCTTCCAGGTACCTGGAAAACAGAATTTTTCGTGTTAAACATGGCACCGAATACTCGGAATTTAAAGAGATAGCTGCTGGAGTTCCGCAAAGAAGTGTACTTGGACCGGTATTATTTTTACTCTATACTAGAGACATACCGGAAGAATCAGGTACCATAGTAGCCACGTTCGCGGACGACACGGCGATACTAGCTACAGATACTTCAGTCGAGTTAGCTACTGGAAAGCTAAAAACGGCTTTGGACAAAATCTACGAATGGACAAAGATATGGCGAATTGTTCTCAATGTGACCAAATCTACTCATGTTAATTTTACTTACCGGAAAATAAACAACCTTCCCATTTTCATTAACTCGATACAAATACCATATGCAAATGAAGCAAAGTATCTAGGAATGACACTAGATGTAAAACTGAAATGGAAGCCGCATGTTAAGAAGAAACGTGATGAACTTGAAAATAAATTCATACAAATGTACTGGCTACTAGGAAAACATTCCAAGTTAAGCATACATAACAAACTGCTCATCTATAAGCAAGTGCTTAAACCTGTTTGGACGTACGGTATACAACTTTGGAGCTGTACTAAACCAAGCAACCGAAATATTCTCCAAAGCTATCAAAACAAAGTTCTAAGACAAATCGTGAACCCCCCCATGGTATATCAGAAACAGTGATATCCACAGAGACTTAGGAATAGTTACCGTTGAGGACGAAATAATGAACTTTGCTCGCAAACTCCGTATTCGTCTTCATGGTCATTGTAATAATAAAATACTCCAAATTCTGGACGAGACAAACTTAGTGCGTCGATTACAAAGAATGAGACCATTCGATCTAGCGCGATAAGGACTATCCGCATACAAAAGCGGTACTAGCAGGTGCTTTTGCTGGAAAGCTACCTCACCCACGTGAACGTTATTTGAAACGGAAACTACTTGATAAGGTAACTTAGTTATAGTCGATAAGAAGGGAGGCGTGTTTTTAGTGAGTAAGAATCTCACACTACTATGAGCAACGGGTTCATAGTGTCTATGAAGATTTTCACACCTACCTACCAAAAAAAAAAAAAAAAAACCAAAACAGAAACCTAGTTTGACTTACAAAACTATTTGACGTTTATACGTATTTATATAGGTTAGTACATTTTTACATAAAATCCAGGAGAGAAATTTTGATTCTGATATGAAAACTGGAAGCAACATTTTGTTTATGAAAAGATGAGGGGAAAAAGCGTTACGTCACTTTTGTGCTCCGGAACACAAAAAAAAGCCCGAACGAAAACGCCATTAAAATTGACACTCCACTTATTTACTAATCTTAATTCCGTATATAGTATGTCAAGTTTTGGTTGCGTGTGTTCGTCTGGCAACGGGGAACGTACACTCAAAACGGATGTAAAGGAAGATTCCTTTAGAAGTACTTTTTTAAAAAATAAAAAAAAAACTATCAAAAAAGTCAATTTGATCGGGTAATCTGTATTATCATACAAGGGACCGGTTCTTTATAGTTATTTTTTGAAGATTATTACTTTCAAATGTTGGCCGAATAGTTTGTAGACACTGTGCTGGGCTAAGTTTTTCCATGATGAAATGTCAAACAATAGTGAACACAAATACCATACCAATGTGTTACGACGCATGCGTGATCTCTCATGAAATGCTCACTCAAAAAAGCACCTCTAAAGGAGTCATTCTTTACAAGTTCTACGAGTAGCATACGCTTATAACCTAGTTATTACCAGTATAGGAAGAAATTAGCGAGCTGTCACTGGAACGTTTCCGACTATTGCAGTAGAAGCAACATACAACAGATACGGCCAGAGTGGTAGCGATTAGTGCAGTAAGTGGGTTGGCCATTCTCAGCGAATAACTTCTGGCTTATAGGGTTAAGTTAGCTTTAGTTTTTTTGAGTCTCGTTAATTAGGTTTGATATTTAGGGATTATTCAGATATAAGCACGTAAGTAACGATTCTGCACAGTGGTGATGGCAGGCGGCAGATCACATTCGGTTCTTCCTGTTTCCTTTCCCCTGTTTTTATTTATCTTTCTTTCTTCCTTTCTCTTAAATGCGCCCGTAAAGCCAATTCGTAGTAACGCAGCTTTGTCTATAATTATTCTTTTTTTTTTTTTTTGATTTGGGCACGAGCAAAAGCCCTCAAGGGTAAACTAGAACTTTGAGGTGGTAAGAAACTTCATTCATCTACCTGCGCTCCGCTGATTCAAATAACGACACAACCGTAAAGGATAAGCAAAGAATCGCCGTTACTAATCGCTATTTCTTTGGACTAAGAAGTAAATTGAGAAACAAATCCCTCTTACGAACAACTTCTTCGTTGTGTAAGAACCAATTCATCCCAGCTTTTACGCCGCAAGGGAGAAATTTATTTAAACAGAAACATCCTTGGTTGCCTCGTGCTAAAAGTTATTCGACTGCGATATTGACTAGCAAGCATTCATCGGCTCTGATGGCTAAGAATGAATGACTTTAGTGGATCGCTCACGTGGAAAGGATCTCAGCCAACTTGGTGTGCGCAACTGCAGGCGATTTGTGCAAGATCGCGCTAACTGAAAAATGCTGTTAATAAGGGCCCAGGTCCACTCCAAGCTGTAGCAATAAGTTTCCAATCCTTTCTTATATGTTCAGAAATAGCTTCTGGTTACAATGTTGGTAACTCCATTCGCTTGTGAATTATCGCGACCTGTGATTCCCAACGTTTTTTCTAAGAATGTTATTGCCTCCGATCAAGATTAATCTTCTTGTTCGCAGGACGACCTACTTTCCTAATAATATCTGAGAAACATGGCAGCAGATGGACTGCTTTCCTTTTTGCCGTAAGCACAATTTGATATAATTTGCTGACTTATGTTATAAGACTCCGGATCTTCTTATTTGGTCTACAAATAATGGCGAAGCATAGCCCGAAGAAATGGCGTCTTTACAAAGGAGTAAACTTCGTTATATACATACTCGTAGGTACTACAGGGCTTGTTGGATCGCTGTTATAAATGATTGATAGTTTTCGAATACACGTTCGTACGCCAAATGATCGGTAGAGAAGAAATGAAAACTACTATATAGAAATGAATTGGAGGTCGACTTAGGTACAGGAAGGCAACCTACACTGTCAAAAATTTCGGACAATCAAGGTCAGGAAGTAATAACAACGAAATAATTTCGTAGAAGATCAATCCTATGACAAACTATACTGAAGTACCGAAAATTCGCTTTATGAGATTATTATCAAAAGTCCATTTGGACTACCGTCTCCTACATCCTCCTTTACCCTGTCATCGGGTAACACAATCGAATGTTCAAAAACCATTAAAAGGAACAAACCCAAAAAGAATTTACAGCTCTGCAATTCATTCGAATCATGACCATCTCATGCATGTAATTCTCTTTGTTTCATTATTTCACTACCGTGCCGAACGCTTGGTGAAAGGTGAGGGCGTTCCCAAACGCTCATCGGTAATTTAAATATTTTTATTACATCTTTGACAAATGCGTTTCTCACCTGGGCCTACCTCAATGTCAGCGGCTATATGGCTGATTGATTGATCAACCACATGCGCCTCCGTATACTTTTGCTGTTGTAGGAGAACACATTTTTCATCCACCTCAGCTTTGAGATGAACTGTCTTAACGATAGAATCATTAAATGGACGATGTATCCATCCGTAGGTTGCCTTGAAAAATGTCTAGTGATTTTTCTTTTCTTGAAAATTTTAATCGATTTCCTTCATTCGGTGTGGGTTCAATTTGGTGGACGTTGAATGATCACCATCAGTAGGATATCGCTCTATTCGTAAAGGGAAATTTTCCAGCAACATTTTTTATTTTTTATTTATTTTTTTTTTCTTTATTCTTTCTTTTGTATTTTCGTGGAGGTCGACGGAGATAGACCGAGATAGTTTTCTGTCCTACTGAGGTAGCTCCGCATGCTATATTTGATACAAATTGAAAATTTATTACATTACAGGCGCCATACTCGCCAATTGGGATACACAGATACACATATAGGTAATGAACTGCAAGAGTATCAAACAATTTAACATCTTGTCACATTGTTCTACCTACCATCAAAGGGTATCCTCCGCAAAAGGTTGCCTTCCGCAATTCCAGGTAGAGATTTACAAATATATGTAGTATATAGTGATCTGAAGATTACTCGCAGATCAGTGGGCATCGAAAAACATGATCTTGCAATTTGGATAACAATTACTCAGGTAACACCAACAGGTTGGTAATTGTTGTGCATCGATCGAAAACGATGCACGAAAACAACTGTTTGGATGGAAATAAACTATCTGGATCAGTTAGGCTGAGAACTCTTGTGTGACATTGAAAGATTAGCGTTGGACCAAAATTATTTCATTGATGTCTTTTTTTCTGTTTTAGGCGGTCGATTGATCGATTAAATTTTCATCTCCTTATCTGGGAGAAATTCGTTGCGGTCTGAGATTAGCTTACGGACCGGCTGATGCGTCAGTCGTTCTTGGAAAACTAATAAACTTCATATCGCTCAGTTTTTCGGAAATAAATTCATTGAATTCGTTATAATTACCCAGGTAGATACTTAGTTGTATTGATTAGAAAATTAGTTAAACGAAGAAATAGCCATACGTATGTACGAACGTGTATAACCCCTCCTATAACATTAAGCACTATACCCGAATGGGTATACTCCTTTCCTCAAAGGCTTTGAGGATGGTTTGAATTTTATGGGATCCATGGATATGGATGTGTTTAGTATTTGAATAGAAGTCCTCTTAAATTCTTGTAAGAAGATCTACACTACTTGATATGTTTGTCCAAATCAACTTATGTGCATAAATAGATGAGCGACTTATGTTAGTTTGGTGTGGAGGGAGCCATTTCCCCCTCATTCTTCTGGTAATGGCACCCTGGCCTCACCCTTCACCAAAGGGCTAATTTTGTACCTTAACTTCGATGTTGGTACTAAACGGTGATGCTTGTCCACCAGCTATTTGATCTAAAATTAAGATTTTTGGTTTGTCTATGTCGCAGTGCCTTTTAATTTGACAGTATTATAATTGAACAGGGCGGCGACAAAAACAAATAATCAGGATCGATATTTGCATTCCTATGCTGTTAATTTCGTTGGTCCGACCATGTTACTAAGAAAATTCGTTTGTGGGTAAACCTTCTTCATTTCGTTCTTCTGTGAATTATGTGCCAGTAGGCTTTTATTTATTGTCATATTTTAACTTCATTCTTCAAATAGGCTTCATGGGCTTCATTTAATGAGTTGAAAAAGCCCTCCTTGACAAAGTCTTCAGCCTGATCGGTCAGAACGTGGACATATTAGACGTACATGTGTATAGGAACATGGCTATAATCATTACCGTATCTAGAGATGTGTCTTAGCTCTCCAACATTTCATTTTAGTTGACGTGAATATTCTTCGATTGTACTGCGCCAAGTGTATCTCAATGGCATAGCATGACAAGGCATCGTGGTAGCACAATTCCTCATTTTCAATTTTTTGCTAAATTAACAGTTTTTTTTTTCCTGTTTCAAGGAATTTCAGAGTGCTATGAAATACGTGAATTTTGAGAAAAATTGTACACAGGGTGTTTCATAATCTTCTGCGGAAATATAACTTTCTCACCACCGGGGATAAACACAATATTGTTTTTTCGACAGTGTTAACCTTTTCCCTACAATTTAAAACATTAAGTATTGCTTCAAGCCCCGTTATTACTTCTCTATTGACCCCAGTTATACGAGCTGTTGAATCTGATTCTTGAAAAAATCTCTTCGAGATATTTCCATCATTGGTATTTCGAAATCCATCCATCAAGCCCAATCTCATCGCCAAAAAACGTTTGGAGCTCTTGTTTTCTGTCTCTGATTTGAATAGATTAGACAATATATTCTCCCTCTAATTTCATGATTCAAAATAAATCCCATGCACCTGATTTTTGCATATAATGAAGAGATTCCATATTCGTAGTTTTGTTCGTCACCATTTGATTCATCTGGATTGTTGGCGTTTTTTTGTGTTCTTTGCATATAAGACATGACCACGTTGACTTTGAATATGTTATTTTATTCCGAACACTTCTGTCAATCATAGTTAAAAAGAACTCGTAGTTGGCAACTATCCTTACAACGCGGTAGCGTGAAGATTAGCAATTTGATTTTTGGTATCGTTGACTGTACTTTTTATGAGTCCTCCAGTTTCCTTTGTGTATTGGAACATTATGGGTCGGCAAAAATGAACTGATGATGCACAAGGGTTTCTTGAATGTTCACCATAGGATCCTTTTGTGGAGCAGTAATGCTTTCTTTTACTCTTTTGACTCGCAGAGGATTTGCGGCAGATCCTTATTCTACTTTATTGCTAAGGCATTAGAAGAATCTTAAATGGTTACGTTTTCGGTAGCATTTATTAGTTTTTTTTTTTTTGATGAACGTCGAGCACTCAGTTATTGATTTTCTGGGTCTCCCTTTTGACGACTTTGCTGTACTTGATAAATCACAAATTACTTCTGTTATTTCAGTATCGATATGGAGATAATTTTCGAACCATTCCTTGTTCTTTTGAAATTCTTTCTCTTGGTGATAATTTTTTTTTCAATTTCGGACACCTTTCCGCTTGACAAATTTTCATCGAACAGTTCATAATCATTTTTTAGAGCACACATTAAGTGTTTTTTATTCAAGATGTTGACAAATATTGCAAATAAATTGTTGCATTTCTTTTTTTACTTTTTAGTTAATATTTTCTAATACGGCCATTTGCTTTGATAGTGTAATCCTTTTTTTTACCGCGAATCGTAATCGTAATCCCTGAATTGGTATAGTATGGCAATATTTTGGAACAAATAAATGTTTATTACTCATTACAAGAAAAATTAAACTTTGGGTTTGAGTTTATAATTTTCCACTGCGCTGTCTTTCTCCAATTTTTAAGAATATATTTACAAATTATTAGCAATTAATTTTCTGTTGAGTTTAGGTCGAACCCTTTCGGATTTTTTTTTTAAACTCAATCTAAAGTCAAAAAAATGTGACGGGAATAGTTTTTCAAGAAAGATTAATTTAGATTATCTTATAAAGAAAAAAAATGCGTTCATTTTTGATTTTACAAATGAACAAATATATCACACAAAATGAAAAGAAAAGATTTTTGAAACCCTTTGCCTAGTTTTCACACTCAAACCTAAAAAAAAATAAATAAAATCAATTTGTAGGTAACCTTAAAAATTACTCAATTTTGACTGCTTCTATAAGCAAAACTATTAATCCAAATGAAATAATTTTTTCGATTACCAAAGCTCAAAATTTTTGTTAATCCAGTGAATTTAAAAATTTTTCATTATACGAGGGCGGGTCAATAAGTCAGTGACTTTTGGATTAAAACAGATTTTTTGATAAAAAAATAATTTTATTTTTCAACGTAGTCTCAGTTGAGCTCTATACACTTTGTCCAACGCTTCTCCAATTTTTTTATCCCTTCCAAAAAAAATGATTTGTCGAGGTCCTCAAAATGACGAGATGACTTCATCATTGGAGTCAAATCTTTTTCCACCAAGCCATTTCTTCAGGTTTGGGAACAAGAAGTAGTCGCTCGGAGCCAAATCTGGAGAATAGGGTGGATGAGGGAGCAATTCATAGCCCAATTCATGGATTTTTGCCATAGCAACTGCACATGTGTGCACCCTTGCATTGTCTTGGTGGAAAAGAACTTTTTTCTTGGCCAAATGAGGTCGTTTTTTTTTCAAATCGTCATTGAATCGGTCCAATAAGTTGGCATAATATTCCCCATTGATTATTCTTCCCTTTTGAAGGTAGTCAATGTGGATTATCCCGCGTGCATCCCAAAAAACAGTCGCCATAACTTTATTGGCTGACAAACCCACCTTGGCCTTCTTTGGCGCCGATTCACCCTTAGAAACCCACTGTTTTGACTGTTGTTTGTTGTGATGGATCCATATTTCGTCCACGGTTACAAAACGGCGCAAAAACTCCTCCATATTGCGATTAAACAACGCCAAACCTTCCTGTGAAGTTGTTACACGATTGCGTTTGTGGTCGACTGTGAGCAAACGCGGCACCCATCTTGCGGAAAGCTTTCTCATGCCCAAGTGATCACTCAAAATTGAAACCACTGAGCTATGCGAGATCCCTACGGCTTCCACAATCTCTCGCACTTTCAATCTTCGGTCGGCCAACACCATATCGTGAATTTTTTCGATTGTTTCGGGTGTAGAGACCTCAACTGGGCGTCCAGGAGGTTCGGCATCTTCAGTGCTTGTACGGCCACAACGAAATTAAGTAAACCACTTTTTTACCATTGAAATCGATGGTGCAGTATTTATCAAGCTTAGCCTTGGTCTCGGTAATGGTTTTTTTTCGCAAGAAATAATGCTTAATAAGCACACGAAATTTAGACTCACCCGGAAATTGAATTTTTGCATTTGCCTAAATGGGTCACTGTGCGTCGATTTTCGAAAAGTGCTTGAAATCAAATATTTCCAGCTATCTTTGTCTTTGTATTGCAATGTATTAAGGACCCTGATCAGATCACTTAGGAAACTCCGGTTGGAAGTCCAGTCAAACCAGTAAATACTCAGGATGCTGCTGAAACACCTATCGGTGTTCTTGGCATAGTGGCAGATATTTTCCAGGTGCTGCACAACAATGTGGATTTTACATTTGACCTCAACAGCCGCGGCCTGATCTTCATGCCAATGAGAATGCATCTGTATATTTTGAATAGCCTACCGAACGTAGGTTTTACCTTGTTCATTCGCTTTGCTATAGCTTGGTCCCACTTTCCCCAGAGACAGTACTTCCAAGGTATTGGAGACACTTTACCATTTCTACTGGTAGTCCTACAATGCTCTTTTATCAGGTTGTAGGGAGAAGGCTGATGATTTTAGTTTCGACGTAGTTATTCTTCAGCTCAATAATGGTTTCTTCTTCACAGAAGTTGTCATTTGATGGAGGTCAACAAAGAAATGTCATCAGCATAGTCAAGGTCATGCAATATTGTTGTTAGATTCCTATAATTGGAATAATTTTGGCTATAATTTTTCTTGAACGCGCTCTTGCGAGAATCAGGCAAGATAAATTGTACATTGGTTCTATTGAATGCATTCTCAAAACCGGTAAACAGCAGGTGCAATCGATGATTATCCGCAGGTGTTAGTATCGTCGACATCGGGGCATGCCGATCGACAACCTCCAAGTCTCAATATGGTATTGTACTCGCTCAAGCATTACTTAAGCTGCTATTCTGGAACTCAGAAATTACAAAAATTCCTCTAGTTTCAGCACTCTATTAGACTTTTTCCGAATATTGACAATATCTTCCCTACACCACTCTGCGAAACAGACCTGGTTTCCTGGTGGGCACAGGAGCTTTAAAAATGCTGTAGAAAGATCTCATGCCTCAATTAATGGTACCCAGCGGTTCCCGAACAACCAATCTAGTTTGTTGAAAAAACACAAACTTCCGGCAGGATGATGGTTTTATACTCGTAATATTGTAGTTCGTAATGTTTTAACACCACTAATGGAGCTTATTCATTCAGTCCATTGATACCCGTGCAGAGCTTTCCTTCATAGGCACTAAAGTATGGTATGTACATATGTATGTACTCGTATATTAACAAATGTTCACCCCTGGATCCGTCTGAAAGTCATACATGGATATGATAAAAAACATTGGACATGAATATTTTAAAGGCATTGATCAGTCTAATATCAGGTGACTTTTAGTTGATTAATCTAATTATCTCACGATTATTTTTTACAACCATTTATGGACATTTTAATCAGTGTTAGTAACAGTAGCAGACCCCACGGAGATTAGGCATATCTTGTACTGCTAGCCAGTGACTTCACCTTACCTAACAAAAACGTTACATAGAGTATGATTCCCATACTTGCCGGAGCACCCCAGTGCCTCGCACGTACACCTTTTTCATTTCTGGAAGAATTCTTAAATGCACGTGAAAGCAAACAGGTGCGCTGGAAATGAAGCCAACTATTGTTACACGAGTACCAAATAAAGATTATCAAAGTGCAGTTGCACTTTTATACATATACATATATTGTAGGTATGATTGTGCAGATACAAGTACTAATTTTAATCTCTATTCTATTTTTAATAAATTTACCAGTTGAAGTTTTGAGAAATCACTGGCTGCACGAGATACACTACTGAAATACATGCAAAGGCTTCCAATTATCGGAATGAAAGGACAATAGTGGGAAGTTCCTTTTCACATATC
The DNA here is from genome assembly GCA_963966105.1 of Volucella zonaria. Lineage (NCBI taxonomy): Eukaryota > Metazoa > Arthropoda > Insecta > Diptera > Syrphidae > Volucella > Volucella zonaria. The sequence continues at coordinate 26,887,477 of OZ014533.1, forward strand.
TTTCATAGATAAACCCTTCACTCAGACCGTTCCTTAATTCCATTGCCGTTCCTGGAACCGCCGAATAGCTAACTACGAGATCGATATTGAACCCAACCTTGTTCTCCACACTAAAAGTCAATTGGTATACACTAGGAGTGGGTATAAATACTAGATGGAGTGAAAAGTGACCTTCTTGACCGCCAGAATGCACTGCTACTGCAAAAAAGGTTATGGTGCCTTGAAGTCGGTTCATATTTAGGCAGACATGCCAAATTTCAGTGCGATATTGTCTTTAGTTTTGTTTTGATAGCTGATTGTTGTTGACGTCTTTGGCATCATGTTGAGTATGGAAAAAAACGATTTTCGTTCTCTCATAAAAAATTATTTTTTTAAAAGCAAAACGGTGAAGGAAACAAACGAAAAGTTGGATAAATATTATGGGGCTAATGCTCCGTCAGATTACACTGTCAAATATTGGTTTCAAGAGTTTCGTAGTGGCCGCAACTCCACTACCGATCAAGTCCGCAGCGGCAGGCCCTCCGATGCGGTTACAGACGACAATGTCAAAAAAATACATGAAATGGTGTTGGCTGACCGGAAAGTGAAGGTGCGCGAGCTAGCAGATACTACACAAATTAGTACTGAGCGCACACGCCATATTTTGGGCAATATTCTGCATATGAAAAAGTTATCCTGCCGCTGGGTGGCGCGAATGCTCACTTTTGACCAAAAACACAAACGCGAGAGCACTTCGAAAGGGTGTTTGGGATTGCTGATGCGGAATCGGGCGGACTTTTGACGTCGATTGGTAACTGGATTTGAATCCCTCGGACTATTATCTCTTCCCAAACTTCAAAAGATGGCTCATCAATAAAAAATTCAGCTCACGCGAGGAAATCATCGACGCCACGGAGGAGTATTTTACAGACCTTCCGGAAAATTACTTTTCGGACGGGATCAAGAAATTGGAAAAACTGGAATAAGTGTATCAAACTAAAAGGGGACTATATTGAATAAAATAAAAAAAAACATTTAAAAAAAAAATTGTTTAATTCCCAAGGAGGTCACTTTTCACTCCATCTAGTAAAACGAACAGTTTTTCATATCGTAACGACGTAACCGTTTTATTTTCATAAAATAACAGTTTACATAGTAACTACATTTATCTATTTGCATACACAAAATTCAACTCAGGTATGCGAACGGATCATTCTGTTCCGCAAATATGAAAAACGCATGAAGGAGAAAAACGAAATAACATGATTCCACCCTGATACATAGTGACCCTGGCTGACAGTAACTAAATTCACAAAACGAACGAATAAGCGTTTTCATATCTTTTATTGCAAGCGAACAAAAAACAATCGGGGAAGTAGTTAAACTACTTTTTTCGTTTTTAACATTTTCTGCGTTTTTTCCATTTTTTGTTCGTTTGCACTACTATAAAAGATATGAATCGTGAATTCGTGAATGTACTCGTAGTTACTGTCAGCCAGGAGTGGAATCAACAAGGAAAAGTTGGGTTTATTTTACATTGAAAACAACGGTTTGTTTTGGGTGGATAAGACGAACATGGTTTTTGGTTTTCTCCCAGTACATGATTATAATTTCTCGTTAGTGCTTCTTATTAGTTAGTTAACTAGTTTTTTAACTAGTTATATTTCTTTAAATAACAATTTCGTTTCGTTAACACAAAAACAGAAAACGCAAATAATAATAAACCCTTGATCATAGTGATATACCACAATATCTACAAATTCCTGGAGCGAAATATAAGGATCAATATTAGCAGAAATTGATTTAATTTAACACAGATTGAAAGAATACTTACATATAGACTTGTACTAATGAAAACGACGAAGGCGCTCTCATATAGGTAAGTATTCGCTTCACAATGGCTGTTGGTAAAGTTTTGGGTCAAAGTCACCACCGCTGTAACCAAAATAACATGAATTGGCACCACCTACTCTTATATGAAGGGAGAGCATGATATAGGCAAATACTTACACTGGTAACGACACCCAGAGCCACGTTACTAAGAGCCCCAAAAACATAGATGCTCTAGAAAACGTATGAGGCTTATTGCATTTCACCCTTTTCATTGAAATCCTTTGAAATGTCTCCGCATTTTTAAAAAGATATCACATGGTACTCGTACTGCCATCTATGATACGATTCAAGTAGTAAATGGAAAAATCATATCCAACAAAATAACCCATACTCGATCATTAATTTCTTTCCCACCCATGGATGATGATGATACCAGAAGTGAAGACTACTTCAACAGGACGAAATTCTTTGTTTATCTGCGGAGTTGGAAAAACTAAAGATGGGTTTAACGTTTTCAAACTTTTTTTTTTCCTTTTTTTTTATTGCTTTATACGATTGTACAACATCTGAAGATTGTTGTGTCAAAATTTGAAACGAATCGGAGCAAAACTCACTAAGAAATAGAACTTTAACCCTTTTTAGGGCCGAGACAACCGTAGTAGATACAAACAAACGGTTTCGTGCATATTACAGGTTTGTTTTTTTATTAATTTTTATTTATCTTTTGAATGTGAAAATTTAAACGGACATATTAAAAACACTTGGTGGCGACATATTTGCCACTACCCGTTTAGTGTAAATAAACAAGTAAATGAAATCGGCGAACAAATAGACAATTTTTCTCAAAATTTTTATTTCTTTTCTCTTATGATTACAGATATTACTTTTTATAAAGAACTTGTAACACAAACTATTTCTAAAAAAAAATTACTTGTTGTGAAATGCAGCAAAACACAGGAAAATGCATAGAGGTACCTGACAATGAGTACACATTATTTTGCTGCGTCTATTTTGTACTTGAGTACTACACAAGCGACACCTGCGGTAATCGTCAATTTCATGGGGCATATGAACGCCGATATTAGTAAACCTAACATTATCTGGAACACCCAAGGCGTTTTGGTAGTTCTGTAAGGGATTAGTCATTTTTGCTGCAAAATTCGGAAGCGAATCGGTTTGTCTCTTCCGTGTTGAGCAGTTGCTAATCAGTCCTCTTGCAACAGCTAATCGAAATGACAAGCTGGACATAGGGCTTGGGACCCTCAAGTTACATTCATATAATAAATATGAATTATTCATTGCCATGTCTATAATAAAATGAAAAATGCGTCGCCACCATTTTTTGCTTTTTCGTCCAACCTCATAGATACCCGTTTTTTGGTGAAAGCGATCTACTCCTCCCAGTCGTTGAGTATATTGTTTGATGGCTTCAGGGCACTTTATTTCTTTACTCATTCCGTCTTTCATTGTCCTATTGCACGTCGTAACTGAAGTTGGGTGAAAAGCCGTAGTAAGAACAGTAACAAGTTTTGTGTCCTTCCATACAAGAAATGCTACGTCCTTTTTCACTCGCGATTTATACTGTCCCCGCAGTAGTTGTTTCTGATTAGCTTTAGATTTATTCTTATCTTTGACAAACCTAGGTAAATCTGCTCTGTTAGAATTTACAGTTGCAGTTGAGCGAATACCTGCATCAGAGCATACGAGGAAAAAAATTGTCAAATGTAATATGTGCAGGAATTTTTTTTTCAATTAGAGCGCTTGTCAATGATTTTACCACATTGGCTCCTAAGCCAAGTTCAGGACTGTTATTACTATTTTTTCCTGTGTAAATTTGAAATTGGTAAACATATCCAGTAGCACTATCAGCTCTTACCCAAACTTTGAAGCCGCGTTTTATGGGTTTTAGCGGCAAATATTGTTTCAAAGATGAAATTCCTTTGATTTGATCATGCTTTGGGAAGTCGTGGATTTGGCTTCTCTTGAATACGCGTTATTCATCAAATCTAGTAATGGGCGCTATTTATATAATTTATCGTACTAGTGATCATTTCTTCTAGGCATTTTTGACTTATCAGCCAAATGAAGGTTTTCCATGATGTTCTTGAACCTTTTACAGGTCACGACAGGTGCTATTTCATCGACTCGAAAAAAGGGATCGCTAGACCAATACATATTCCAAGAAGGAATATTATGTAATCCCATGAGTATAATTATACCCAGTACTAATTTGATATTTGTCACCCAGTTTTTTGACTTTTGCTGTACAGCGTATAGATTTGTCTGTTGTTCTATTGTTTGTAGTATTTCGTCAGAAAAAAATATAGTGAAGTATGTTAAAGGACTTGTGCGACTAGGAAAATATACAGACGGCTGTAATAAAACATCAGAAAAACGTTCTGGATTAGGTCTCTCCTTAGACCACTTTATCTTCTTCCATTCATCGTCATTTTGATCGGAATCAGATTCAGAAGTCTCAATTTCTATTGGCATATATCGACGACTTCGTATTATTGCCGTATCTTTATCATCGATGCTATTAGCTTATGATACGACAGACTCAGGCACATTTAGTCAGGCACTCGACTTGTAAACTCATAAGAGCATGACGGCATGGGATCAATAATATCAGACGTCTGGGCATCTAACGCTACAGATTCAGATACACCAGAAGATAAAAAAGAATGTTCGTCTTTATTTCCTGATTCTTCAATTGTTTGCTGCCAACAGAACTCCAACTTTTTGAAATGCTATAATTTTTTTATTTTTTGATAAATTTTTTTGTGCCAAAGCAAAAAATGTTGGAAAATATATCAATTTTCAAATTTTATCAGTAGTTTTCAATATGTTCACCTTAGGCGCGAATAATGGCCTTGGGACGGCCGAGGAAAGCATCGCACGCTTTCTGCACGCAAGTGGCTCTGCGGTATTTTGGCCCATTCTCGGCGAAGTGCTTGTTTGAGGTGGTCCAAACTTTGGTATTTTTTAGTGCCAATCTTCGCCTTCAAAATACCCCAGACAGGGAAATCCAACGGATTTGCATCCGGAAAATTTGCAATCCATTGTGTCGAAGAAATGAAGTGTTTAACAGTGTTTTTTAGCCAATCTTGGTTGACGCGCGCTTTGTGAGAAGGTGCCGAGTCTTGTTGAAATGTTCACGGTCTCCGACCGAAATGATTGTTTGCCCAAGGCTTCAATACTGCCTCTAAGACAGTTTCACGGTATACGATCGCATTAATTTTGACGCCACGGTCCAAAAATACGAGCGGAGAGCGACCATCGGCGGTTATGGCGGCCCAAGATATCACCATCGGAGCTGCCTGCTATCTGGTGGCCGTCCGAAGGTGTAAATTTTCAGAGGACCTCTCTGGCAAGTAAACTCGGTCATTTTGTTTGTTGACATAGTGCTCGATAACAATTGGCGACTCATTGGAAAAAACCAAATTCGGCAACTCACCAGTTTCGTGCAAGCGTAGCAAATCGTTCGCTCTTTACAGCCAAATATAAAGCAATCACACTATCACGTTTGAATTCCATTGCAGATAAAAATTTTTCAACACAACTGAGACGCACATCGTTTAAAAGGCTTGTAAATAATAAAATTATCTGCCATGTGTCAAAATTTGAGCTCACTGTCATGAACGGTTTGGAGATTATAGCAGTCTGAACTTAGTTGCAGTTCGAGTCATTCAGGGTTTAGAATATAAATAAAAGTAATTGGAAAAAACTCTTACCATTTTGCTCGTTCATTCAAAAGATTTTACTGTATAAAGCTAGAATACTATACTCAACCTCGTTACGCTGTTTCAACCAATAAATGTCAAACTACGCGCCAAAAAAATTCATTTTGGCGGTTTTATTCGTGGTACACGTAAATCTGTTTTGCCACTTACGAAAAAATATCTGCGGTTATGTTACAGAAAAACTAAATCTATTGTAGTTAAAAGAAGTTGGTGGCAAAATTATTGCCACTGCCTTAAAAAGGGTTAAGCGTTCATTGCTCCATGTTCAATATAACTGCTGGTATTGTTACAATGGCTAGTGTTGGGAATTATCGAATAAAAACAATAGACTTATTCGATTGTTGCAATTTATTTACAATATTTATCCAATAGCTATCAAAAAATCGTTCAATTATAATACTATTTTTTTATTTGAATGATTTTCTCACTCGTATGAAGTGTGAACTATCGGGTTGGGAGTAGTGTTTCTATGGCTTTCATGCCAATTAATAATTTTTTGGACTTTGAACTATCGGTTGGGTTTGGAAAAATATTCGAATGTTTTTCATATGAATAAATGATTTTTTTTACCCGAAAAAATGTTTGAATGTTACAATATATTTGAATGAATGATTTTTTTTGCTAGTTTGGACTTTGGACTATCGGGGTTGAATATGTTTGAAATTTATATTAATGTCCTGAACGTAAGGTATAACCTTATATGTAATCTAGATCTAACATATGAATTTACGAGTATGTACGTAGGATACCAACCGGCATGAATAGTTATACATTCACTAATACTTCATCACCGCAGTGTTTACTCTGACATCACGCAACAAATGCAGCACTGTTATTTCAACAGATATAAAAGCCGCAAGACAAAATCAGATGGGATCATTATGTTCAAAGCCGTTCCGCTTTTAAGTTTTCATTGTCATCTTAATTCTTCTTTGTATTTTTTCAAAAATTAAACGAGTTCAATTTTATTAATTTAAGCCGTAATCTTTCATTTCCTACATGTATGCATGTAGATTTATCGTATTCCTTAGAAGTAGTCTTTATTTCAGCTGCAAAGATATTGCAGGAGATAACTTAAAACTCTCGACGGGTTTAGGTTAGTCGTTTTTAAATTACAGGTCGTAATAATGCTTCAGATCTGTGAAAATTTGTGCACACTTAAGCGTATGCAACTGGTTGGCCACAGCATTCATCTAGCAAAGAACTGTCGAGATTTCTGCAACTTAAAATTAAAACTTTTTCCTTGAATATTGTATAGACCCAGACACTATAAAAAATGACCTTCGAAATTAAAGTGAAGAAAATCTGACGCATTCTCGAAATGTTACAGTGAAAAATTTTCACGTTTGAAGAGCGGTTAATCACTGATTCATGCACGTCGAGCTTTTTGCATCTTTTTCAATATTCGCCGATTAAGTGATGGATTGGGCGCGCATCTGATCTGGGGGCAATTTATCGCACACGTGATCGAGCTACTCGTCACTGAGAAGTACACATTTGGTATTCCCGCTCACGTTATCGAGCTTGGAGTATCGTAATTTGATATTCTCTCATCCGTTTGCGAGTGACATTCACATATGAGAGCGGCCAAGAAGTGCGCAGTAAGATGTTGTGTCACTTACGCCCATTATACTTCAGTGCCTAGCGAAAGCTAAGTGCCCCGTCATGACGAAACTAAACAGCCTGAAGTCTTTTCTACTGTGGGTTAGCAAGGAAGTAGCTGACCTCTGAAAGACATCTGGAAGAATTCGTTTGGTTTGCCAGCAACAGCTGTCATTCTAACTGGGGACGCAGGCAGTCGCAACGCAGGTTCGGGTGCTGAAAAACACTTGTCTAAGCCTCGCAAGTTCATCGTAATCCCCTTGTGACCTGCGGCCCAAACAAAACTCATTGAATTCATCCTTTCAACTCCGGACAGTTAAGTCGAACTAGCTTTGAAGTGGTGAAAGCAGTTCACGCAGTTTGTTTGCAGCAACTGTTGGAAATGCTTCGTATTTTACGAATAGATAGTCGTCGCGCAAGTTCATCAAAACTCCAGTGCGCGTTGTATCAAAGACATTCGAACTATTGAGAACGCTAAGGAGTGAGTCTACCAACATGCACTATAACAGTGGAGGCAAGATGCTGCCTTGTCAGCATCCATAATTAGTGTTCGATTCACTAGCATTGCTTTTATCCACAAAACTAGAGATTCCTTTATGCCGGGTTATCTGACCGAGTTGCAAATACCACAAAAGTTACGTTGTTGAAAGCACCCTTAAGCCTTCGTCAAACAAGTAATGCTAAGCTATTGAAACAAAATGTTGTACGTTGTTTGTTGGACGTCTTCAAACACTGCGGTTATAACGCAACGTGAAATAATTCCACCACAGCGTTAAATAATCTTACCGCGGCGTTAGTTATCTTTTCCATGGTTTCGATTCATTCATTCGCCATGGTGAAGATTCTCTTGAGATTTACCAGCAGCTAGTCTATATCTTGTAACATAACTGGGCATATGCCATCTGTGCCAGGCGACTTGAAACCATCAAAGGAGCAAGCACAGACAGCCTCATTTGTCACCGCAACCGATAACAGATACAGCTACGAAGTGTTGTGTTGCTCATCTAACTAGCAGCTTTGCTAATAAGAACTGGTTGTGAGCTGGCTCTGATTAGCTTAATTAGGTGAGTCTCAAACTATCAGATTTTCTAAGTGATTCCAGTCTAGCTGATTTGCTCCTTTTGAGGGATTGTGCTAGCCGACGGTTTCGATATTTTCGCAAAAGTCTTTATAAGAGGCACTCTCCGAAATCCAAGTTAGCTTCTTATATTCTTTTTGCTTAGATCTGTCGTTCTCCCAATCGGTCTTAGGCCACTTGTTTAAAAGTGTTCTTGTTTCCTTAGCAGGTCGCTGCTGGACATGTCAGGTGAAAGCACCTGGTTATGGTTCCGTTCAGGTTCTGAATAGCTTCATTTTGCTTTTGTTTTGCTCTAAGTTTAGGGGAAGCTCCTCATTAAACCGTGTCCAGTTGGTTTTCCTCAGATTACTCCTCTTCAACAAGGTCGAGATCTCCCATCCTATTCTGAATTCGATGTATCTATTTTCTGACATGAAGACCTCCGATGGTACTTTCGTAACAAATTTTATTGTTGACTACCACGTCAGACGATAGTATGAAATCCAGGAGAAAATTGCCCCTCACGGCGAATTTGTCCCATTTTCTGTTCGTTTTTTATCTTATGTCTGCAGCAACTAAATCGTGGTTACAAGATTACCCAAGCTTAGATGATGAGAGTGAGTTCGTCAGAAAAAGACATATTCTCGGTCTTTCGATCGCTCGTCATATAGTTTTGTGAAACCCCTTAAATATTCGAAACTACGAAACTACGTTTACTCCATACCAATGGTTCCTGTTTGGGTATTGAATATGTAAAGTAGTAAGTAAATTTGCTATAAGGCTTTGACTGGGGTAGAAGGAAGATAGGAATTAACTAACTGAAAAGTGCGGGCTACAAGTCATTGAAATGTTTTTTTTTTTCACTTCAACTAGTGCAGAAGCCTCTGTAGATAAGTCATCTTATCTTTCCCTGAAATACAATACTTAGCCATTTTGTCTTGTCTTATGAGCCAGTGGTAAGGTAGTCCTTCACTTATATGTAATATTCTGTAAGGAAAAAGATCGCCTTCCCAAGATGAGGGTCGAATTTGAAATTCGGTGGATTATACTCCGCCGAAATAAAAGAAACCACATATCTGTATTGTACTATATTTTTAGTTTTATTTTTGTTGCTGTTGCTGTTGTTGTTGTTGTTATTATTATTATTATTATTGTTATTGTTAATGTTTTTTATCGCTTCAAGTAAGTTTTTTTTTCGATTGGCATTATCCTTATCTTTAGTAGTAATTAAATAGTCCTTAAAATTATTGTCAATATTGTAGTTGTTTTTGTTAATTTTCATCTCTTTGCTATGGCTATCACTTAAATTATTATTATTATTATTACTACTGCTACTGGTATAACTAATACTACTACTACTGTCGTTATCATTTAAATTTTTAAAATTAGAATTACTTTTAATATTAACATTAGTACTATCGCTATAAACGTATTCAGTCATTCTATTATTATTATACAAGTTTTTTGGCAAGGCAGGTATTGCAAGATAATTATTGTTAGTATTACTATTTTTATTTGAGTATTCGTTTGGAAATTGTTTGAGGCCACTTGTGGCAGTTGATTTTCGTTGTTCACCCTCAGTATCTGGTAGATTACTGTCTCCGCCAAAATGATGATAACTTACGAATTGATTATGATGTGGATGCGGATGTGGATGCGGGTAATGATGATGGTTATGTCGATGATGATGGTCTGGATTTTTTGGCGATAAATAAATTGCCGATGGTCCGGTTGTTGATGAAGTAGTAACTTTTTTCTGCTTTATAGCCTCATCACCGTGCTCGTTGTCTTCCTCCTCGTCATCATCTTGTTCACGTAGTTCGTCGCTTTTCCGGCGACCACGTGTCCTTCGACTAGCCGCCAATGTAGCCACGATATTTAATACGGATGGTGCTAACATAGTCGATGATGACTTTGCCGACAGATTTGTCGACGAGGATGCGGTATTTTGATTTTGAATGAACTTTCGACGTTGTCGAATTTTTTGTTCACGCTGATGTTGACGTCGACGTGCAACAATACTGCTATTGTCATGATGATGCCGCACCAGGATCTTAGGCTGAATTGATATACTGTTGTTGTTTTTGTTGATTGTTTGACTTAAGTAAATATTATTATTAATACTAGTGCCGTCGTTGCTTAAAGTACTGTTATGGCCATAAGATTTATTATTATTATGATTATTTTTTAATTTATTGATTCGTTGATTATTGCGGCGATTATGCATTGTTTTTTTTGTTGGTGTTGTTAGTGGAGCCGCTGTCGATTTTTTATCCGCTGCCGGAAAGTCATTCTGATCGAAGTTTTCCGCTTCGATCTTCATGAAATGAAAACAGGCATCGACAAGGTCCTGTCGTCGTTGCAGCCCAATCGGTCTAAAGCGTCGTGTGAAACCGACACGACGTGATCGATTTACGGCCGAACGGAATTCGAAGTAACCGCGATCTAGCGATTCGATAAAATGACAGTTTTCTTTTAGATTTTTCTGCAAATATAACAAGTAAAGGTAAGGAATTTGTTAGTAGTCACTTAAAATTTATTGTGTTTTATTTTTATGCTTTAAAAATATTGCCTAGAGGTCACAATAATTTTAGATATATAAGGTCTTCAGTTCAAATAATGTGAAGTTCGGTTAAACATTCACCTGCCAAGATCTTAAATACGGAGCTATGGTAAGCTTTTCGCCGGCAAAGACTTTACTAAGATAGATCGCTGGTAATTGTATTTAGCCGTATTTGTATATTTTCTAAAATAGTTAAAAAATAGTAAAGTGCGGATAAACACTCAAAAGACCTCGGTCTTGCCTTTATTTGAGAATTTTAAAATTTAGTAAGAAAATTGTAGATTGAAAGGGAAAATGACGGGATTTAGCCAATAAAAAAGCGCTCTTCCATGAAAAAAACGCACGACTGCATACGTGCTTGGTCGCTATTCCAAAATTTCATATACTGGGCTACGAATTATTCCCCCATTCATAGTATCCTCCAGAATAAGCACCCTGTCAGTATTTTCTGTTTCCACCCTTGAAGAAATGGCTCGCCGGAAGAAGCCTATTTTGAGGATCTCGATGAATTTTATTATTTAGAAAGAAACAAAAAGTTGGAGAAACATTAGGCGAAGTGTATTGGGCTCAAAGGAGACTACATTATGAAATAAAAGAGCTTTTTTTAGAAAAAAAAACGTCTTTCATTCAAAAAGTTACGGACTAACTGATCCACCCTTCTTATTCATGTACCAAACTTCACAAAGTGAAAGAAGGAGTAGTTAATATTGTGGAGGATGTCTTTTAGATTTGTTAGGACAGCTACTATAAGTACAGTTAATACTTCAGAAAAAAAACATGTCAGCCAAAAAGTTAACTTCGATAGATCAATGGCAATGACCTATGGGCCACTATCTTCTGGCGCACGTTCTTCATCCGTGGAGGTTATGGCTACATTCAATCCTTCTAAGAAATATTTATCAGTTGAGGTATTTTAATACAAGGCATCTCAAAGGTTGACTGACCCAATACGAGTGTTGGATGAATTTGTACTACCTACTTCGATTTTGTTGGTAGTATATTTAAGGTTTTGATAACGGCTCTCAAACACATCTTTGACTACATACTGAAATAACAAAAAGACAAATGAGCCTTCGCTTATTGCAGAATGGGTTTCCCTACTGAGTGCTAACTCAGGTGACCTTTTGTTCAATATTTCGAGAAAATTAAGAAAATTCTTAAGTAACTTACCATTCCAACAAGTTTCCAATGCTTGTTGAAGCATAGATATCTGCCGGCTTCCTTTGAGTAGAGAGTGATTTTGAAAATGCCTGTTGTTAGGAAATCTCCTGTGCTGCCAATTGTAATATTTTCTGAAACAAAAAAAAGAAAAAGAACAGAAATGAGTATAAAGATTCAATTAAATGATGTACATTTGCAACAATGATTTTGCACTAAATCAAGCAAAAAAATTCGAATACATATTAAAGATAAAAATAATAAAAAGACAGCTAGTCTATATTAACCTACAGGAAATGGAATGTAATCCTCGCCGTTATTTTTAGCGATCAACAATTTTAGAGATAAATTTTGTAACGAATGTTTGACACATATTCTCAAGCACCTACTTCCTGGTAATCAATAAAAATTCTTCCTCCACAAGGTGGTTTTCAAAGATCTCTACCTACCTACAGGCCTTTAGATAATCATGCTTTATCATCGGAAAAATTCTTTCCGTCCTTGTAAAGTGGTTGATAAAATTCCACAAATTCAATGACACTCTGGCGAGTTAACTTTACTACGTTTTAGTTATTGTTTATATAATTAATCAAAAGAAATAGTTTTTTGCTTTTTGTTTTGTTTTTCGGGTTGCTGGTCTTAGAATACATCCAATACGTACGAGTGCTTTAAATGCTTAAAACTGGTCTTATTAAACAATTTTTATTACTAATTCTATTGATAATAAGTCGCGTGGCAATGGACACTCAACTTTATTAAGTTGATAAGAAAAAATAAAAAACAACAAAAGAAAGGAAATCAAATAAGGTCATAGGGGTCGAGTTACGAGTAATTTGGTTAATGCGGAGGATTGATTGTAGGTAATAACAATGACAATCTATGGTATATCTTCAAAAATTGTCACCTGGGCTTAAGATAGATTTTTCGTCTTCATTTGATTATGTTTGGATATGATATCTGTTTGGAAGAACAAACTGACGTCAGTAGCAATTTTATCACAATTTTGTATTATTTTAACCTTATATGCCTTCGCAAAAAAATGTATCTAAGTTTGAATAAATATTTATTTAAGTTATACCGTCATTGTATTCATATCTACATTTGGTATGACGTTTTACAATTTTCAAACTACAGTACAGATTTATATTCTTGTTTACACTTTAAGGATTTATTTTATTATTTTTTAATTAAAGCACGACTGTGTTATAATTCATCCATGTTATCTCTATAATAAACAATCAATACGAGTTTAAGACTAAACAAATTACCTACAGTTTCGCTAAACAAATAATCTCAAATCACGGCTAATGAAGGCAATTATGACCAAACAAAACCGAACTGAAAATTTCAGTCAAGATCGTTTTGTCAGATATGGAGACATTTTGGAACCACCAAATGAGATCAGATTCTACCTTCAATTTGGAGTTTTTTTTTTATACTCTTATGTAGACACTCTTGTCTTTTAGAAGACACCTTTGGATTGTGGGGGAAAACAAATAAGAATTTGTAGAATTTGCTAAATATTTGAGGATAAGAATTAAAAAAAAATAACGAATAGACGACGATACTGTCTGACAAGTTGATAAGAAAGTCTATCGGCCTGGATAAGTGTTTAGAATTATTGTTTGTTTCTGACATAGGTGGCAAGAGGAGGTATAAATGAGTATCGCGTACAATGGGCAATTCAGTTATATGGCATGGTAATCGGGAAAGATCATAGAGACTCAAGTTATAAATACAGGTGGACCATTACGCAATAGAATCAACATTGAAGTGTGCACAATATTGATGACAAATTCTTGAGTGTTGGTCTTTTCTAGACTGTCATTTTATTTGGCTAATTTCTTCACAGTCGTATCGAAGCTTGGCTAAGGTTGGGTTGGAACTTCAGTTAAGAAGTGCTTGAAGGCAAAATATACAATTACACTTGGTTTCGATTTGAAGGTACTTGAGAACATGAAGATTGATTTACGACAAGCTTAAGAAGTAATGGTAGACGTTTCATAGTGGCTCGATTTGCCTGCCCCAAATAATCAAAAATTCCCAACAGTCTTAGTTTGAAAAAAATAAATTAATGGATATTGATCTCCATATACAACAAAAATATGACATGTAATTTCCAAATTACTCCACTAACTCAAACAGAAGTGCATTCGCACTTGCAGCCACACATAAGTAGAGCTTTAAAATTTCATCGATTTTAAACAGTTTCACGTAGGCTTCAAGCCACACGATAGTCTTCGTCGCGTTAACATTCAAGGTTACAACCATGTTCGATTTGATAAAGAATGCCACCTACCAATGTTGTCATAGACATACCTGCTACTGACTGTGTACATACATATATTATAATAGAAACTGCCTCTATCGATTATCATTTAGGCGATTATTCTTCAACCATCGAAAGTCAGCATTTTTACACATTTTTCCGGATTTTTCATGTGTATTTCTGTTGAGTTTTATGCAATCAATTTAAATATTTTTTCATCGTCTTCTTCTAATTGCTTATCTCTTTGTATAATATTGAAAAGATTAATCACTTAATTTATGAAATCGAAATTCCATGTTATTAAATAATCTGGCGCCAACAAACTATAATCCATGCAGATCATAAAAAGAAATACCAACAACCAACACAACAGACAGACAGACAGACAGACAAAAGTGCATTTTGAAATCCAGAAAGAAAGAAATTTGTTACTTTTTTTTTGTTCATCTCCCAAACGCTTAGCTTAGCGCTATTAAAACTTGACAGATACAATATATAACCTTATACATATAAAAGAAAAAAAAAAAACAAAACACAACATCGAAGATAAACTCTTAGTTATCGACAAGTGAATTAAATCAAATTGCGTAGGTTGAGATGCATAATTTTCGAATGTAGACAAAACCAAAGACACCAAATACAAAAGATGCGTCTGTCAGCAATGGAGACTAACATAAAGTTTTTTTATCTTAAAAACTCGATGGGTACACCTCTGTGCAAGATGCCATATGGATTGTAGTTTATTTTATATTTTATTGCATTTAAAAAAAATAAAAAATTATAATAATATAAAGATACATACGTGCTATTGATATATCGGCTGCAGATACTTTGCCACCGGGTGTAATATGCAGAGCTTTGTTGTGGGCGCTTTTTAACATTATCACATAGTCTCGTGTTGAACATAGTGCATTGGCAAACATTACCTAGAAAAAAATACAAAAGAAACAAATTAATTATTTAAATATTTAGGTCATTAAAAATAATTCGTCATGCTGGGGGTTACTACATGCTTAAGCATATAACCAGATATAATTGAATGGTTTTATGAGAAACACATTTGGCGCCCTGTTTTTGCGGTAAATGACTAATGCTAGACTGTATTATGCTTATCAAACTATAATTCTAAGAAATTTATCCCAAAAACAATTTAATTAGAACGATAGCGTAATGAGTCGGCTGGGGGAGTAGTCTGTGACAAATATTAAGCTTGCGCCGCATTCAACAATTAAAAGTTCTTATCGCAAAATTTTAATTGACATCTTCCAACAACATTTGCATAGAAAAATTTATAAAATAAAAATGAAATTTTTAAAAGCATAAAAAATGAGTAAGAATAATTCTAAGAAATAGATCTTAATTCATATCAGACCATCAAAATGACTCGGCTTAGGGAAGACGTCTGGCAATGTCTTCCATAAAACACCATGCTCGGTATATAACAGTCTGTCCTCTTTACTTTGAGGCTTGTCATAAATTAAATCAATGGTTCAACGAGGTTCTGGAGGGTTTAAAAGGCTTTAAGGTGTATTATAAGTAGTGCCGAACTCCACTCTTATGTACAAACCAAACTCCCTATGAGAAGCAATAGCCTCCACCCTTAGACAAATGTAGAAAAATAAAGCAAAAGAAAGAAATTATTTATACTTTCTTTGATACAATGCCATTGATTAAATTATCTACATATATATGTTATGTAGCACCAAAATCCAGTCATCAAAATGTCGGTGAAAGCGTTCTTCACGAGGTTATTTCAACATTTTTTCCACATATCTAGGACACTCTGTCAATGATTGGGTACCTATTTTTTAAAGGTGTGGAGGCATTTTGTATGAATACAAAGAACCATTCTCTCTTAGAGCCCTAGGGTTTTCAACCTTGTAGCATATTTAGGGAGACTACTCGTATCACAAAGGGAGAGAGCCCAGTCTAAGCGATTTTTGTCCATGTTCATATGTAGCAGACCCTCAGACTCCTCGTGGGGTCTATGAATAGCTTCAACTTCTTCAACTTCCGTTGAGTAGTCAACTCTCAGCTATCAGGCTGGAAACCCACGATGTAAGCAATTTTTTACGAAATATCCGGAAAGAACCTCGAGTTCCGTTGACAACCCTCTTATAAGGAATATGTACAACAATTCAAAGAGATGCACCTAGAATATCCGAAAAATTAATAGGAAAAGTGCCTCGTGAAATATAAAATTGAGTCACGCCACTAGAAGAGATGCAATGAAACAGGGATAGGGCGTTTTGTGGCATCTACTACAGTTTTTATCTGGATAAACACACAAGAGACTGGTTTATCTTACCTAAAGCTTCACATCATGAATAAATACGCAAAACGCTTCAACATTAACTTTTTTTTATGTCCAAACTTCGATGGATGAAAGAGATGATATGACCCAGGATGATTTCTGCCCGTTTTTCGAGCGCACATACGAGTACATACGAGACATGACACGCAATTACCTACGAGTGTATTAAAATCGTGATAGGTGACTTTAAAGTCTCCGACAACGATAAGTAAGACGTTGTCTTTGGCAGTTATTAGCACCAGATTTCAGCATATCTAAATATATATGTTCACTTAACGGTTCCATGAACGCCGAACATGTAACTACATCAACCATGTTTTGATCAATGGAAGGCGCGTATCTAGTTTTCTAGAACCGATGTACCAACATCGAAATAGATCGCTACCTTGTTGAAATTTGTGCGCAACAAAAACCGCACGTACCTCTGGGTAGAGAAAGCTCGACGTTGAGAAGCTGCAATCAAAATGGATAAACCTTTGCTACTCAACTCTCAATATACCCCTGAGACAGTGAACACATATATTCCGCTTAGTGTAAAAAGAAGATTGACCTCGATGGATATCAGAGAAGCAAGTGATGTGACTCGTTTTTAGTGCAAGGCAAGAAAAAGATACTGTCAAAAACTAGTAGCTTAGCGGTTTCGATTTCGCAGATGTTTTAGGGAAATTTTTAGAGTCACGTATTGATGTGTCGATACTTAATTTTTAGTAATGTCTTAGTTCTGAGTCGATTTGATTGATTAATATGCCACCTAAGAGTCACAATATTGGGGGTGAGAAAATCGGAAACGATACTTGGATGAAGAATGATTTTTTGTAGACGGTTTTCAAAGTTCCTCTTTGCTAAAAAATAAGCATGTAACAGATGAAACATCATTCGAATCAAAATGGTAATTTTAGCATTACTATATGATAATTATCCTCTTTATCATCCAACTTAATCATTTGTTTCCATGTTATGATAGCCTAAACTGCAAATGTCATAGAAGACCAATTTTATAAGATATCACCTCGAATTACGCTATCTTTTGTATTGTGCTTATCATAATATTACGTTTCATTCTAATTTGCGAGGTAATAGAAAAACTTGTATGAAGACGCTTATCACTTAAGCACTGGTATGTATGTTCTACTCTTCACTCTACTAGCAGTTAGTAGTTTGAAGAAACCACAATACATATAACAATCACATGAGATAGCATAACATAGGCACTGAATAAATTATAGGTTCAATCAGTTCTCCCGGTGGAACGCCAACAGTGCAATACATTCTACATTCACTTTGACTGACATACGGGAAACCAAAAACTGTGAATGGTATTTTCCGCTGTTTAAGTACATGGGCAAAGTCTACCTAAATTTAGAGCACATCCACTCAAGCGGTTAACTAAAATAGCAAACTGGGAATAATTGTTCCCACTTGTATTTTGTTTTGTTTTTATTTGTTTAATTAATTAATTGATTAATTTGAGCACAAAAATGTGATTATCGTCATAAGGTCTTATCGCCTCAGGTTTTGTGTAAAAAAGAAGAAACCAGATTTCGCTCTACTATCTAGGCGTTACGAGTTATCTGAATAAGCACGAGGCTCTTTAGCTAAACTTGGTCTACGTATATGTATAGTATGATAATTATTGACTTAGAATAACGAAATCGATATACTTCTACATGTATCTATGGTATGACAACAAGTACTAAGGTGTTTCTGGGTATTCTTAACATACATCCTAAAGCTAAAGGTATTCAATTCGTACAACACTTTTAAAGCATTGACAAATACTCAATATAAGTACGTGGGTCTTCCACCATTATAATTGTGTACTTGGGGTTACATAGTGCCTACTACCTGAACCAAACAAATTGACTTTTGATTGGTCACTCCTGAAGATATTTTTAAAGGTCTTTATGCCCCTTTCGTTAAATTCCTTTAGCGTGTCTTCAGGAAATGCTTTTCTTTTTTTTCTAATTTTTTCTTACACAAATGGCGTATTACTTGCAGTTCTAGTTATCACATTATTTATTTAGTTATATTTAGTATAGCACCATCATATGTTAAGATGGCTTTAGGCAGCCTTGGTGTAAATGATATTTTAAACTGACTATTCACTCGCACCTATTATCTTTTCCACCATTGTACATATAAGAAAAAAAATTCAAAATATACGTACATATATCTTTTGTTACTGAAAATTTTCCATCCAAAAAACTGATTTAATTGGTGCGCAGAATAAAAAAAAAACAACCCGGAAGACATCACTTCAAAATATTGGTGTTAAACAAAAAAATAAATTAAAAAGCACACATCTTCGGTACTGGTGTAAGTTGTTATGTTCTACCAAGTCAACAATTTATACAACATAGACGAGTATCTAACTATACATTTATTCGAGAAAAAAAAACCATTTGCATAACGCATGCATCATAAACACAATTGACCTCCATCTATCCATCGTGCCTGTAAATGTTATACACACAGAGGTTGTGTGGATTGTGCGATGTTTTGTTGGAGGTATACTATGCCTGTCAACCATGCTTATTAATATGATGATAGATTTCATCTATCAATCAATCAAAAAATAGATAACCTTCTCATTTCAAAAATAAAACCTAAGCCCAATAATCTCATCAAGTTAAATCATTAAGATCATGAACCCGCAAAACATGAATTAACTTAGCTTCAATTAGACACTGATTAATTGATGAATCATTCCTGAGAAGAGTCTTCGATCTATTAGAATTGTACAGGTATATAGTGAGTTTGATGGTTGTGGGGGCTATGGGGAATTCCTGGTCGACATTGTGTTCAAGCTGTTCACCCTATTCGTTGTGTCGCTTTCGCAACGGATATATCAAGGGGATTAGAGGAAAAAGAATCTCTTCAATATGTTGAAATTGGATATGCGCTAATGGGGTAAAGTTAGTTGCTTTTTTTGTACTTGGAATGTTTCAAAGGAAAGGAGCTTTATACAAGAGGGTTAGCACCCTTCCGTCATATGTTATTCAAAGCAAGTATTTTCGTGGTAAAATCAAAATTGACGCTACCTTGTTTACACAAAGAATGTGGGACTAACCTCTGGAAAGATGAAACCTAGAAGGTGAGTCACTTATTCGTTAATAACATTGGCATATCTGGAAAAATAAGTTATGTTAATACGAAAGAAATTACGGAAAAATTAAATTTACACTATTGTGAGGAAGGTTGTTATGACCCAGTTCCATAAATCTCTCCAGTTTTTGACAAAATATCCTCACATCTCTTATTATTATTATTATTATTATTATCAAGGGAACGATACAAATTAATTTGTAGGGTCCGGGATTTAACGCCGGGGTACTATGTCCATGTGGCGCGTTTTGTCAATAGCACGCGGAGTACTGAGTTCCCATGTGGTCACCCACCTACGTACCTATTGTTGAGGAGAACTTGACAGTTCATATACAGCGCTCCGCGAAGTTCGAGTATTAGAACCTGGTACACGTAAGGTCTCTGACTTTATAACTACAAGAAATATGAAAGATGAATACCGTCAAATCAAATCCGTCACAATATTTTTAAATTTTCTCGCTCAATACAGCACCTGTCCTCTGAGGCCACCATACATTTCGCTCAAACTACAAATAAAATCTCGTCCTTACCCCTAATCGTAAAGCGTCCACTGTCCAAGAGCCATATAATTTCCATTTTCAGCTCGGCTTCACTTCAATAATTTGCTATTAATTCGATATTAATACCTTAGATGTTGCCTGTTCTGTCAATCCCTTATAGGCAGTGAGTAATAAAACATAAATTCCAAAAAGACATTGTCACAGGAAGCCACCGACCGCAGTTCATAAAAGTAAAGAAAACCAATGAAAAAAAAAAAACCAACCAAGGATCAGTACTTAAACCTTCGAAAATGACAAAATAATCCGACAACATACGAGTACAGATGTCCAATGGTTCAGTAGCAGCCGGCACCTGGTCAAATAAGACTCTTGCGCCACTATGCATATCAATGTCATAAAGGATTTCAGGCAACAACCTCCACAGGTTGCAGCACTTGTATACCTTTATAGGTACGAGTATACCTCCGAAATCTGATATCTCTACATTACACTCAATCCGGTTCAGATTATATCTCAAATCAAATGTGCAATAAGTTTGTAATTTTAATTAAATTCGAACCCATTAAGCGTGCTGTAGGTACATGCATACATAGGTACAAGTATAGGTTATATGGCTTAAAAGTATAGGGCGCCAAAAGCCACTGATATCCGGGCAGGTGATCTAGGGTTACACTTGTGTATTCGTACACACTTATGGAGGTATATTTGATTAATAAGGATTAAATGATGTGGAATAAGGGAAAAAGCGATTACTTACCATCAGTAGAAAAACTATCTTGGCATTGGGCATAAACTGTGGTAACCTAGAACGAAAAAAAAACACACAGAAACTATTAATCTTTGATTCCATACAAATTGTCGTGTATCTTATAGCATTTAACACCTACTTATAGAGAAGGGTATACTGTCAAATCCTTAACAAACAGATTAATAATACAATAAAATTTGCATTTAAAGATACGAGTACATAAAATTAACATCGCCATTAAAATTACGAGTACATACGAATACGTGCAAGGGTGGTGAAAAGAAATCTTTCTAAAAAGATTTATTTAGAAATAAAAATATATGTACGTATTCAAGCGCACGCGTTATGTTAGAAGACAGAACTTAAGACTGATGACAAATGATGTTTGTGAAGTTTTCTCTTCAAATATGGAGTGTAAAGACGGATGCCACTTTAACAGATTAAATGGTGAACCCCCCCAACAATAGGAACAGCAATTTGAAACATTCCAAACCCCTTTTTGGGGCTGAAAGATGATGTGTGTTTATTAATTGGAATCTTCTGAGAGCATAATTGGAGATAATTGCGTGCTTTTCATTAAATTTTGATACTTTGGGAAACGATAGCATGGAATTGGATGTTTAAAGCACGTGACAGTTTAATTGAATTGAATTAAGGTTTTGATATTTTAATTTCAAATGAGACATGTCTTTCTTTCTCTAACATTTACATTTCATTTGACAGCTATGGAATATATATATCAGGGCTTTTATTTTATGTAAATGTCATACTTCTTTAAATTCGACTGCCAAATGTGGAAGATAAGAGCTGCTTACCACAAACACTGACAGAATTCTGATAGTCATATCAATTTTGACACTTCAATGAAGATGTATAGAGTAAGAAGTTCCTTTAAAACCCTACCTTGGTCTGCTTTGCTTTCTTACCTTCCCTTCCTTCCATCCTTCTTTGACAGTTTTTTTTTTTTTTCATAATAAAGATATCACGCGACAAAATCACACTACATCCTTGAAGTATTTCCAAAATGTCCACTTTTCAAATTCATTAAATTTATGTTCATAATTCAATATAGAGACGTTTAAGCGTTATACTCATGTAACATACTCGTATATTCAAGTACTTCACCCCAGCGTAAGTTAATTTTTTAGTAGAAATATTAGGTTTGTCAACCGTTATCAAATATTGACACGGTATACCACTCTCACCAGTCTATAGTAACAATTCTTCTCCAATTCTTATCCTATTTGATATACTCTTCATCCCTTTACCTCAATCAACGATCCTGATTAACTTCCGATTGTTAGTGCCTTTCGAGTATACTGTATTTGTATTTGTGCTCTGTATGCCAGCCCATCCTTCGACTGCGTTTCTAAACGATGGGATGTTTCAAACAGTATTATTCTACAGCAGCAGAAGAAGCAGAACAAAAACTACAGGGGAGGAATGAATAGAAAGAAAAAACCAACCGGAAGCTATGAAGAGTACAACGATTTGCAGGAAAAATTGCACACAATTTAAATGTCCTTTTATTCCGTCGTCATGGTGCCATTGGTGTAACTGCACGAATCTTTAAACTATGGAATATCTACACAATTTTTTCCAATGGAAAGCTATTGTTTAATGAAAAATGTACGAGTAAGTGGAATACTGAACATTTCTTTAGGATCTTCAAATAATAGACTTTGCGCAGTAAAAAGAACAAGAACGTTTAAAAGAAAAGAAAGCTATCAACGTTAAAGATATCAAGATAAAAAAGTGAGGATTTTTGGCCTAGATTTACAGAATTTTTGAAACAATAAAGTGTGTAGGCATAGTCCATTACTGCTAAATCGGGTCCAAAATAAAGCGAACATATACATACATACTTGTACATATGTACATTAACCATACAGGTTAACATAAAATATAAGTTTCATGAGGGCATGGCACATCATTAAATGCAATCCAGCTCCTCAAATGCTAATCCACATCTCGGCTTCTTAACGCCGGAGTTTATATATCCCGGGTATTTCGTACCAAAGGGATTTTGCTCTGGTGAAGCGTAGTCCAGGTTCTTCTTTTTTTTTTTTTTTTTACATAATAGTATATTCGTACACAGCGTGGACGAAGGAAATTTCAGGTGGAAGAAAAAACGGGTACCGATGTACATTGTTTTCAAATGTTTGTAAATTATAAGGACCAGGAAATACAGAGATCGGCAGGCTATTCCATAAGCGAGTTGTACGGCTTAGGAAAGAATCACGATATTTTAGAGTACGTCCGAAAGCGGGCTTGAGGATATACTGACGAGCATTCATAGTGAGACGGCTGTTACAGTTAAAAATTTGAAGGGGAGGAATGCTACTGGCGATTTCTATGGAGCACTGGTGGTGGAAATAGCGATAAATCATAGTGAGACACATTACGTCGGTGTTCAAGTGTGTCCATTGTTTGAGTGACACATAGTATCACCTATGAGTTCTATCGCATGGTTTTCAATCCTGCCTAGCAGGTGCAGAGATGTTTTAGGAGAATCCAGAGGGGGTAAAATATTTCTTACATCGCTTGAGGAATCCTAGAAATTTCACAGCGTTTCGAATATGTCGTCATTTCAATGTAAGTTGTCACTGACACACATATGTATGTGCCATTCATTGATAATGGCTGTGTATTTAGAATCCGCTTTAATGACAACAGACAGCATTGATTTTGAAAGGATTAAATTCCACTCCGTTGATAATTCCCCAATTGGTTATGCTATTAGTGTCGGAATTTAATGAGCTTAACATACGCTGCCGTTCTTGTCCTACAGCCGAAGAGCAGGGGTGTAAGTCCGGGAATGAATATGAAAAGGAGAGAGTACTATCGTCAGCAAAGGAATATATTCGATTAGATTTAGTAGCAGACAAAAGATCATTAATGAAAATTAAAAAGAGTGTCGGAGACAGAACGGAGCCCTGGGGCGCACCAGCATTTATTTTGTGAATATCAGACTGGAAACCGTCCAAGACAACTTGAATTGGACATTCCGAAAGTTAATTTCTAATCCATCGAAGAAAAGAGTCGTCGATCCCAAAAGCACGCATTTTCGACAAAAGAGTCTGATCCCAAACTCTGTCAAATGCCTTGGTCCCACTTTTCGATGAGACATGCCATCAAATCACCAGTGGACTGGTTGCTAAGAAAACCATATTGCCGGTCATTAAAAAGTTTTCGTGTTTCGAGATATTTCATGAGCTGACGGTTTATCAGCATTTCCATGACCTTGGAAAGAAGGGACGTAAGTGCAACGGGTCTGTGGGACGGGCTGGACAAATGCTGTTTTCCATCTACTCGGAAAGAGTCCTAAAGATTAGGATTGATGAAAAAGCTTATGCAGTGGTTTTGCCATCGAGGAAGAACACCTTTTCGGAAGAAGGGGAGATATATCATCTGGACCAGCGGATTTATGTATACTAAGATCTTTAAGTACTCTTTCTACTACACGAGTGCGAAAGTGGATTCGTCCTTTTGAAAATTCGACGCACTCAAGTTTAGGCGGGGACAAAGCACAATCTGGGAGTGTTGAGCGAGCCGCAAAGTGTGCAGCCAGCAGATTGGCTTTATCCGAAGAGTTGACAGCTTGAATGTCATGTATCCAACAGCATCGCCCTTTGGATTATAGCCATCAGCTTTTCTAAATTGTGTTTCCTTAGATTGGCGATGAGATGTTTCGATACCAATCCAGTGGCTAAGATGGCAATTGGTGCAATTCCTACCTTCGGGGATCGGTACATATTTCCCATTTCGATTGTCAGTGCAGTATATTTTGAAATTTTTGTCGAGTACGTGCTCTTAAGGTTTCGATTTAGTGTAACGGCGACATCAAACATTTCAATTTCTTTATTGGCTTTATTAAATATAATTATGTCCGGCCTATTCGCTGGAATGTGCTGGTCGGTGGCTATAGCTCTATCTCAGTACAGCTTCGTGGTGGCATTTTCAAGTACAGGTTATTGGTGGTACTTATAATATGGTGTATGCTGCTGGACAAGGCCATAATTCAGCGCTAGTTGTTGGTGAATTATTTTAGCGACGGTGTTATGTCTGAACGTATACTCATACGAAGCAAGTGCACTGCATCCTGATATAATGTGGTCAACTGTTTCACCACAGACTCCACATCGCTGACATCTGTCTTCAACTGTTTCCGTTAAAATTAACTTATTATTATTATTATAATTATTATTACATATTATTATTATTATTATTGTTATTATTATTTATTAAGCTATACATTAATGTACTTACTTAAAAACTACTAACAGCACTAGCTATAAGGGCTTTCGGCTTGGAAAACTTCTGTTTAAATAATCGAGATGAATTTAAGAAATTCAACAACACGTGACCTGAAAAGTCAATCACAGCTGAAATTCAAACGCAGGACATTCAAAAGTTTTAAGAAAATATTTAGGAAGCGACATGCAGCAATCGGCTTGAAGCGTTGGATAAGTCTGACGGCTACTAGACTGGTTCGTCTGAGTTCGATTCGCAGATCAAATACTGAAAGATAGAAAAAAATTCTGACGTCAGCACACATTCGGCAATGGTAACCTCCGAAAGTCAAAATTTATCAGAAACGGTCTCTCGTTTCCTTTCCATTTAAAATAGGCATAGAACAGTAGATCCTTCTGTCTTTGAACAAAAATGAAAAGACGGACAATACAGTGAGCGTAGACACAAGGACTTCATCCATATTGGTTTCTTACGCCATTGAAGAAGGCTCAGAACCTCAAATGTTTATAACGTGAAGAGGAATGATATGAAAGATATGTTAATTTCATAATGATCAACGATTTGAATGCATTTCGCAGAGAACAAGGCCGTGCTAAGAATACTAATCCCAAGACCATAAAACTAAAAAAATATCTTATTCCTGCATATACTTCTGAATATCTGAATATCTATTCCCCAGAATATCTGTTTATCTTATGAAGGTCGCATAAGTATTGTATTTTTATCTTACCAATTCTGTACTTAGCCGACATGATTGTTATGCCTTTTGACCATAAGGCCAGAGAAAAAAGAGATGGGAGTGGATATAAATACGAATTACGAAAACCAACCAAGATGCAATTTCGCCCCAGTTTTGGGCATGAAGTCTCATGTCAATGAGACGATTTTACTGCCAGTAATAGGAAAGCAAATGACTAAGAAGATAATTATGTCTGTGTCCTCACCAGATAAAAACATATTCAAGTAGAATACTATTGTACAATACAATAGCTCTCAGGAAATCAGAAAAGCAAAGGCCTAAGAAGATAATTATTGTCGACCGATAATCTAAATACCTATACATACGTAATAGATAAAAGAAAATTGTGCTTTTTTTTTAAAATGATTGTCTGTCTTTCTATTTGTTAAGGGTAATCTCGTGAAGGGCTGAACCAACTCGTATTGAACTTTTATTGTGAGGAAGATGTTTCTATCGGACACGATTCAGAATTATTTTTGCATTAGTTCGTTTTCCACCATTGTAATGCAATGTTAAAAATTGTTCAAATGGCAAATTTTTAATGAAGTATTGTACAATACATATCTTAGAATAGATAAAACTTTTTAAAAGTTAAAACACACACTTCTCGGACAGTAATATTTCATATCAAATCCAAACTAATCACCTTGTCATAACAATACTTAATAAAATTACTGTCCGTCTACAATTAAATCCAAAAATAGCCTTTACGCACTCAACTCAATTTATGCACATGGCTAATAAAAAAATATTTTAAATTTTCCAGCAAATTTTCCAATGTTTTACATAAATAATGCATCCACTCAGATTATTGACATTTATTCTTTTAATTAAATTAAATCAGAATGAAAATCAAAATTCATTTATCATGTCAATTAATTTTCAACCAAATAGATAGATTTTAAGGGGTTCCCCTCTCATTCAGATGTGGAATTCCAAAATTATTTTCTTAAAAAAAAAAAAAATCTGGGAATTCAATTTTTTACAAGTGCTTAAACGGATATTGATATTTTTGCGTTGCAAATCGATAGGAAAAAAAAATCAAAAAATAACAACGAACCAAAAAAGAATCAAAAACAAATAAAAGGGCAAAAGAAGCAAACAAAAAAAGATAACAAAAAAAAAAAACAAAACAAAGTAACGATGTAGCGACAGTACCGGACCCATATCTAGATATGGGTTATCTATGTACATATCTATAACTGAATTGTACAAAGTAAATGGTGCAATCATCAGCATTTAATGCAGGTGCTATTATGCGCAGATAGATACACTTTTGTTATTAGGTTACGGATAAGATAGACCACAAGCGAATACCAATTGATTTGTGCAATTAATTTTGTGCGATATGCATGCGGCGCGCTCCGTAATTCTATTGAATCATAGAGGCGGCAGTGTGGGTAAATTAATTCAGTTCAAAATCTCAAATGGGACAAGAGTGTGATGTGAATTGTTAAGATCCACACTGGATTTTTTTTGCAATGGAAAAAAATCTTATCTTTCTTATATCCTAAATGTCACCGAAAGAGGATATTTCTTTTTACCAACAACTTCAAATCAATATTGGCGTTCTTTTATTTTCTGGGCAATGTGCCAGAGAATTTGTTTTTGTTTTTTTTCGCCCTTCTTGTTATAGTCCTTCTTTGACATATATTTTTTTTTTGCATGTCTTGATTTAGTATTTCAAGGATACACTTGACTGCTCAATTCAGCTGCAAGTTACTTCTTTTTAATGGAAAATATAAAATTAGGCTAATGCCAGAGGCAAGCATAAGGTTAGATACGTTCGAGATTGGAGTCAAGACTGAATAAGTCAAGGAGACATGGAAACACAGAACGAGTACATCATTTAACTACTGAAAATTACTTTTCTGGGGTAGATTGCAGTTTTTTTTTATATTTTCATATCATTTGTGACTAAGATGCTAAAATGTGGGTTCCATGCCTTTTACCAAAAAGTGATTTTCTGTAGACAAGTTGGTTTTTTTTTTTTTCAAATACCGAAATCCCCTTCTTTAGATAGAGATAGACTATAGAATCCGCAACAGGACATAAGCAGACTGGACACTTTCTAAAACAAATCAATCAGAAGAGAATAAATAAGTAAATGAAAAACTTCTCGCTCCTAGCCGTTTACGTTTATTTTGAGGTATCTAATCAGAAGCTGTTCACGCCGTTTCATGTCAAAAGGTTGTGTATCCATGGTCCAATTCAGTCATATTCAGATCACTGTTGGCTAAAACGAATATTTTTTTTACAGTCTTACGCTCTAATGGGATCGCGTAAATACCCGTTTAAATTCCGGGTTTTACAATTAAATCGTATGTGAAAATCGCCCATACCCAGGCGCCTTTTAATCTCCTGCTCAAAGAAAACGTTTTATTTACTTAACACAGGTTTTAAAGCTACAGGTTCAATCCCCAAATAATACCACGGTTTGGCAGGGGTAAACCTCTCAAAATTAAAACTTCGGCAGTCGCAGTGGGCAAAAAACCGTAGGTCCCTCTCTCTGTACATAAAATAACATGTAAGTAGAGTGTCATTAATTTATTTATTTTTTTTTAATTTTAAACTCGCCTCAATTATGCACAATACCAAGCAATTGTAATGTATAAAACATTGAAATGAAGAAGCATTTCCTCATCATCTAACCTTACATGCAATCCACATGTCGGAAATTTTTTTTACATGCAATCTGGAACACTGCAAGTAGGTGTGTCTTATTTAATTCACATCGTAAGTTCGATATGCATTGATATTGTAGATACGATTAGTTGGTGAGAATAAACTGGCACCATTTCAAAAGACGTTTGGAATTAATCTGTAGATATATTTTTATTTTGCATTAGAATATACGAAGAAGTAAGATCTGGAAGTAAATGGGGATATCTTTCATTCACCTATCTACCTATAAATTCCAGAAAGATGATAAGCAAGCATTGGTTTATTGAATCAAAAATATCTGTCTATGTAGATCTATAATATCAGTAAAATGTCAAAAGACCCGAAGTTTTACTTAATCAGTTGATTGTTGGTACATATATGTACCCGTAATCTAAACTTTACGTCATGAATTCAACTGAAAACTGGTTTAAAGCAGATTCATTTCATGGCTTCTCCCAATACCAAGTTATCAGTGTGGATCAAATATTTTCATACAAAAAATAATAATAATTATAATCAGTGTCAAACTATCAGTCTGTCTCAAGTTTATTTAAATGATAAAGACCCAATATGTAGGACCACTCCAAAAATTAAATACATTCGAAACTACATTGTAGATATTCACCTACTTGTGTATCTTCTCGAATAACAAAATCCAATTTGCAAAAAAAAAAAACTCAAAACTGTTTCTGAGACAAAAATTTGATTAACAACTGCGAATGCATGGCATATTGAGCGATCTTATCTCAGTAATCAAAAGTTCGTCTGATCAAAGGCTACTATTATAAATATTTCATCATTTACTAAAAGCCTTACAATGGATGTTTTCGTATCACTCTCCACAAAACAACAACAAGAAATCGTTAACTTCAACAATATCTTTTGACGTAGCCATAAATTAAGCACGTGTTACACTAATATTCTCGGAAAAGGTGGGTACCTACCTACCGAACTCAAAAACATTCCAAAATCTATTTCGAATCCGCAACAGAAAACACCCGTTCAATGCAAGTGATCTTATCCAACATAGAGATTGTCGTCTCTTGGGAGTTTTGCACTCGCTTTATATGCAAAGATATCATACAAACATCCACTAAAACACGTAGATACACGTTGCTTCTCAAAAAGATAAACCTTATCAAATGTTTATTCACCAAATGAAATCAATTTTATTTTCCTCTCTCTCTCACTCTTATTTACTTGTGTAAATGGTTTGAAAGTACGTAACGAGTACGATCCACCCCTTGTTGACTAGCCCATTCCAACTTTGATTTGTACTCCTCAAATCACACACACGAGTATTTATACAATACAGAAAGTGCTATGTGCACTTTAGAAGCGGCCTGGAACGCCAGAAAAAGGTCATTGATTTCGCCAGGTTGCCCTGTTTGTTGTTGTTATTTTTTGCGACATTATTTTTTTTTTCAATAGAAATCCGATTTGCTCGTTTTTTTTTCTACTCGTTAGTAACTCAGTGGGTAACCATCAAACCAACCCCCTTTTCAATTTCACAATACTCACACAGAAGATGATAGATGCAAAAAGAAAAAAAAAACTCCGCAAGGCATGGCGAAGACGAACTTTAAGAATCCTTTTCTCGTCCCCGACTTAAGTCGAAAACACATCACTGAAAAAAAAAATTGGGAACGAGAACGAAGAAAGAAATGAAAGGAAAAAGGCACAAAATAATAGAAGCAAACAGAGAAAAAAAAATGCAAAAAATCAACTCAAGACATAGGGTATAAAAAAAAACGAAGAAAACTTTTTTCTTTTTATTCATTTCTAAATTATATGGTTTGAGTTTTTAGGGCTAGATTGTTTGGGCTGCTGTCTCTGTTTCTAATGGCAGGGCAAAACTTTGTACTCAAATTTTTGGCCGAAGAAGTAGGCAATTAATTACAGACCTATCAATAAGTATCATGTTACCCGTATATGTTAAAGATAAAAAGCTTGCCCAGACAAAAGGAGGTTTCAAAAGGATAAAAGGATAAACGCGCTTCAATGGGAATAACTGGTATAGAAAATTGTTATTTAAATATTCCTTGTGGTGGGTTGTTTTTATGCTTCATTATCTCGACGGATTTGGTTTTTGGGATTGCGAATTTGGGATACCCTCATCATTTCAGTTTGATATTACGAGTTACGTGATACGTAATACGTATAGCTCTTATCATTGAGAAAGGCCTTTACTTCCCAAAACAGAAATAAAAGTTTGTAAACTTTCAGTGGAAAATAAGCATAGTAGGTAATAGCACTTCAAAAGGGACATGACTTAAGTAGGTGCCTGCGAAGGAAGATACTTGATGATTGGTTATATGTATGTAGATAAATATAAGATATGATACTTAGATTTTCAGATACGAATACCTCATTCAGTTATGGTTTGGATAAATTTTTTTATTGTTTCTATAAATTTCTAGATACTTAAAACGAAAGCTTGTTTTTAATAAGCGCTCATATCGTTTAAATTCTCGTATGATAAAAAGTTGTTTGTGAATGTAGTTATCTATAGTAATAACAGAATAAAGCATATTCAAAAGATTATGTTGCATAGTTATTGTGAGGAAATTGAGCCCTTCTGGTAAACTCCAATAGAATTTTTCCAGTTTTGAAATGTCATACCGAATAAATTTAGTCAGGAGATCAGAACGTGACCAATCAATTCATTGACTACCATCTTTGGGTATGAAAAAAAACTTCATCATTCTTTCAATAGGCAAAGGCAAACGTCTAATAATCTAAATAAAATCTGTCACTCTCGCCGCTCAGAATCGGAAAAGACCTTAGGTCCCAAAAAACAATGATTTAGCGAACACAAAAAAATGTGAGTGAAAAGACAGATGATGCAGTTTGAAACACGTTGAACTAATTTAAATTGTTGTTTAAACTTCTCTAACTGCCACTTTAAGCTATAAAGTGAAAATCAGGGGCAAGCATTTCTAAGAGTAATTCCTATGCAACATTGAGGTGAGATTTTAAAAAGTGCCTTCTTTCAAGAGAGAAGACTGGAGTGGCAGTCTTTTTAAAGCATATTGATGTTTTTTTTGGGAGTACGAACCGAGATAAATTAGCACAACTGGTGACGTTTCAACTTAAAACAATCAAAAAATAAGGATATCTCCATAAACAGGTGTAAATATTCCAACATGCTCAAGCTTATTTAGACACCTAAAAGTAATTATACAATAATTTAAGGCTGTAAATAGATTCATAGCTTTAAAGATGTTTTGTCCACACCAAATTGCTGAAGATGATCAAAATACAATTTAACATTTCACAGTTTCTGATCTAGCCATCTATTGAAGGCTATAATTTTCATGATATGGGAAGATAGATTTAGAAAAACCACTAAGACGGCTAGTGCAGAATTCAACAGGCTATGAACATTGTTGAAATTCATCAGATAAATCAGCGGATCGGCAATTCCGCATCAAATGGTTTTTGATGATGGTTGCCCTTTATTATTCTTAAGCCCCATTTTAGGAGATCCCGAAGGGTGACTAAAGTGTCAACATGTATTCGCTAACAGAAAATCCAAATGCAAATAACTCTCTTCTAGCTAAACCCCTAAACTATGATATTTCCATGTTTTTTAATATCCAAATTCTAATTACATACGTTCTTTTGTTTATCTAAAGCATTTTAATACTCCCACAAAAACAAACTGTCCATTATACTACTTACAGAAAACTTTCCACTTCTAAGTGGTTCTACCTAAACAAAAAAAAAACAACTTAATATCATAACTACTAACTTATTTGTATCTAACTTCGCATTTTATTTCCGTTTGTTGAAAAAAAACCCACAAATATGTCGTTATTACTTATTTGATTACACAATTATTGAAAAAAAAAAGTAAACAATATTAATTGCGCATACGTAGTATGGTAGGCTTATCTGAATACATGCATACATACATATGTTATTAGAATTTTTTGCTTAAACAAAAATGTAAACATTAGTAGCATATCTACTCGTACTTGAAAATAGTCCTACAGCAGGTAGTCGTCGTAGTTACCCCGATCATGCCTTCTTGTGTACATACTCGAATATCATTTTATTAAAGGACTCTATCATTTATTTGATGAAAGCCATTAAGATTCAACGGCTACCTTGTGAAGTATTACTTTTAAATGAGTGATCGAAAGTTGAACACTAAAAAAAGAAATAAATGTGCCTACACTTCTTTCTTAGGATGGGTGGTACTACTTTATTGGTGATAATTGAGCTCTTCTCAAATTCCACAGTTGCTCTAATTTAATTTAAATGATTACTCATTTTTTGGAATTTTATTTTTTTATCAAGAGATCACTAAAATTACGAGTTTCACTCCAATCAAACAGAATTAAATAACTGTCATTGTTTGCTCCATAATGTTACACACTAACCTTTAAGAGTGTTATATACATAAATTGTGTGATTTTATTTGTTGTTATTATTTATTTATTTTTATATGATTAACACAATTTTTCATAACAATCTCTTTTTTAAATTTTATTTAACCGATTTTAATATAAGATAAAATGTCGAATGTTTTTGTTTTAAAAAAGAATTTAACGTCAATCTGACTACTTGGAAGAAGGAAAAGGTAAGAGTACTAATTTTAATAATTGTTTTATCCTTAAATTTATACATACGAGTACTTACATTTTTAAAATCCCACCACTGCTGCTAAGTTTATTCAACTTAAAATTTCGGAAAAATTAAAAATCTTGTGCATAATAATGAATTGACTTTTGTATGGCATATTTACCATGCAGTAGGAAGTGGCCAAGAAAAATGTTTAAGCTTTCAAAATGTCACAACATTTCTTATGCAGTAGAATTTGGAAGTTACGATTTTACAACTCTTCATGGAAAAGTAAATTAAATGCGTACTATACTGATTGACCCTTATATCTGTAATAATGGGACTGGCCAAAAATCCATCATCCTCATCCGAATTAGCTAAGGCATTCAATTCATCAGTTTGAAAGTTACATAACTAGCATAAAGAGTACGCTCGTTAAGTAGTCTATTCCAGTTCCATCTTGGAAGCAATTTTCTTTAAATTGACAGCAATGCCTATGGGATACCCCAAATGAAAATGTTATACAGACAGCGACTACCACATCAATTTTATCACATTTAAGCTCGTAGAAGTTCTCAGAATTGACTCGAATAGTCATAAATCATTTGGGAAAAAGCAACAAAATTTTCAAGGCATTTTCATTTCATTTCTTCCTTTTCTCCGCGTTATCATACACGAGTATTTTCAAAAACCTCCAATTTCAATTGATCTAGCAATTGCAAATTTAATCACTTCCAAATTCGAAGAGAAGCGCTAGAGGTCCGAGAAATCTCAACGTCACCTTTGGAATTTTATCAATCGGATATGTGTGTCATACTGTGGCACACATGCACTCCAGTTCGGTGAATATTTTATAGATCATATATCTCATCACTGTTTTATTAACAAGGCGATGCATGGTATTGGTAGACAATCAGATCTAAAATATTAAGCCCCTTAGTATAAATAGGACTTGTTTCAATCTGTTTAGATACAATGGTTGAAGCGAAAAGCTACAGTTTTTTCGTAAACGATTACCTACATTGAAATTTATTCATTTAATTTTGTTCATTGTATATATGTACATACATACATATGTCATATTTAATTGATACTAACATATTTATTTGGGAGCAATGAGGAAAACTCGTATACTTTTTAAAAGGATGTAAATATTTGCTTACAGGTTTGTCTATTTAATAGTATTACTAAAGTGGTTGTAATATAAATATTCAAATCTGCGGTATGCGGTGCTAGTCAAAAGTTCATTAGGCAGGAATTTAGCTTTTTTATACTACATATATAGTTATAAAACTACCAAGTTTAAACAATTCGAAATTGATCCTACAGTAGCCACAAAAATGTTGCTGCTGGTTTGAATATTTGAGTCTTCTGGAAAGCTGTCATTGACTTCGATGGAAATTCGTTGTCGACGACTTCTTTTGGCTTACAGGTATTAGAGAGCATTCGCACACGTTGCCACATATTTATTCGATTTATGTTTTCCGATTTTAATAAAAAAAAAAAAGAACCAAAAACGTCGGAACAAGCATTATGATTGGGGATTATTAAAATACCAATATTAAAAACTTCTTCCTCGTTTCGTCGTCATTTTTGGCATACCTAACTCGTGCAGTAAACTTCAGTACCTCTAGCAGAAACCTAACAAAAATAACCCGCTCGTGTACTATTTAAAAATAATACCCATTGCCCCTTGCATACACACGTAATTTCTCTAGATTTCCACCACTTTTCCACGCAATAAAAAAAAAAAGAAACTTCACAAATAAACAGTAAGTAAAACATAAAATGCGAAAAAAAAAAAAACACAAAATTGCCAACCCCTTTCGTAGTTTTTCGTAGTGCTTTCCCCCTTTTCTTTGCAACCCCTCGAACATAGATAACGTATTTTTTCAACCGATTATGTATAAAATATCAGTTGCTTATTGTATTTTTTTACAACACGTGTTTCATAACATTTCACAACATACCTAACCAATTATCCACGACAAGCAGTTCTGTTTTTTTTTTTTTTTTTACAAAACAGGAGTATATACCAAAGGTATTACAATAAATAAAAATAAAAGTCTACTTACATCGTATCTTTTTGACCTCATTGTACCCTCATTTAGGGTTTGTTATATTTTATATTCCAATAGTTGATTGGTGTCTCATTGCAGTTATTTTAACCGAAGAATATTCAAATATGCGATTTTTTTTAAACGTTCCCAGTAACACTTGCACTTATTTTTATTTTTTTAATTTAAAAACAAAAAATACTTTTTACTGCGATTTTTCATAAGAAAACAAAAAGTGAAAATTCAGGAACTTTATTTGCTTCGTAATTTTTGTTTCTGCACTTTCACTATATATTTTTTGTAATACTTCTTTTTTATTAAATTTTTTGCACTAACACTTTTGCAACACAAACGGTATTTATTTATTTTTATATTTTGTCTAGATGAAGACATTTAATTGTAAGCTTCCTCCCATCAACTTTGATCGATCTCTTTATCAAGAATACAAATTTTAATTAAAAATAATCAGTAAACCACCTCAAAGATACACAATAAGGAGAACGAAAACAAAAAACAACAGATTTGCAAAAAAAAAAAAATTAAAACAAAATCAAACTGTAACGATCATCCCTTGTAACTCCAATATAATCGGTGATTGTGTGTGACTGCGATTTAGAAAAATCATTTCTCTGCGCATTGATCTTTTCAAAAATAAAAATATTGTATCTTTCAGATACTAAGTAGATTATTAGTATTTCTTCTTATTTTTTTTTTTTTCCTCTCTGGCTTTCTACCAACGTTACACACACGACGATGTATTCCCAACGAAAGGCGCTATGAAACTGAGTTCAATCCACTGTGGGAAAGTGGTATAAACTTAATAAACAGAAAAAACAAATTCAAACAGAGGCAAACGAAAAATCGAAAAAAAAAATTCAAAAACACAGAACGGTCTAGGAGACGGGTCAGTAGTGAATTTTAAAACCAAAAGTATCTGCAGCCGAATAGCCGAACACGTATTGTTCTATCCTCCCCTACAGACGGATGGGTTATGGTTAAACTCCGGCCTAGGTACCAACATTTTACCGCAGCAATCTATAGAGAGAAATTGAGTGGGAGCGAGAGAGCAGCGCCGCAAACACAAACTTAATATCTGTCTAAAAACCAACACACAGAATAAAATGCAAGTATGCTAGGTTTTTTTTTTTTTTGTCGTCTACTTTTTCTTAGGGAAGATACACGTTTTTTGAGGTGATTTTTTTTTTTCGTCAATTTGCCCTAACTGTGTATGGAGAAATGGGAATAGAAAACGGAAGAATTCAGCCCAGATAACGGCAAGAATTCCTTCATCCCCTGTAGATGGTCACACACATAGGCATACACCGGCATTATGACCTAGCGGCGAAACAACTGAGTGAAAAAAGGGGTTGAAGATATATTGTGACATGTTGCGGCGAACTTGATCGACTGCAGATTGTTATAAGTTACAGTTGAGTTTGATTGTTCGAAAGGTTTTTGTTGGAAGTGAATGTGTTTTGTGGATGTTGAATGTCGCATGGAACACGTCAACATCTTTGGTTTGAGATTGTTTGAAGGAAATTGGAATGTATCTTAACGAATATCTAAAGCTTAGAGTGGAAATCGAGTGGAATTCGATTAGCACTCGTACTTATGAAACGACTCTACCTTTTCATTCAATAATTCGGCTTACGGAATCCGATCACAATGGAAAATGGGTTAAAGTGATTTGTTAATAAAATGTGCAAATTTTGACATCCTCGATACTGATGGTACACATATGTATGGATACTATGTACAAGTATGAATACTATCCAATTGATTTCAAGAGTTGGACTATAGGAATGATGGAAGGTATGGCTAACGAGTATTGTCAATACATACGAGTGGTACGGAACTACGAGTAACTATATGATGGCATGTATTGTTGAAATATTGTACTTCCTTACTTAGGTGGTGCTACCATCCGATAGGAACTTGGGGCTAAATCAGCTGCCTCCAAGTTGGTTGGGTTGCCGTTGCACCTACTTGCGAAACCTTAGAAACGATTGTCTTCTGTACTCCATCCCTTGCGGCGATAGTACTAACAACACCGCTAATCACACGATTACCATTGTCTGCTATCGACCTAGAGCTTGTTCCAGCTGACAACCGACGCTAAGGTTGATTGAGGTGATTCGTCTAAGCCGTGTTGTTTGCCGCCAAAAGTTGCATTGTCGAAAGCCCTCACAATGCCGATTAAAATGTCCAGCTCATATTTCTTCTTGTCGAGTGTCCCTTCAATTCTGCCTACCATTTTGAAGCGCACTCTCGCAAGATCTTCCGCGTTGGTAAGCATGTTGCATCTCAGACAAAGGATACATTCGCAAAGCAGTTTTGTGCACATGGACCTCGATCATTCTTTACAAGCTCTTCAATATAAAGGAAATCAGACTTGCATACCATATATGTAGGTCTGAAGCTCTTGGCGAGCGTGTAGTCCTCTTTTCCGATTTTCGGTATAAAGGCTACCCTCACTATTCGTCCGGGTTAAGGTGTATATGCCACCCTCTCTTTGTCCATCATTGTAGTCAGTACTATGTCTGAGGTTTGCTCTGAGACTTGCACTTCTCAATGCTACGTCATTTTCATCCGTCTACATTATGCTCTGTCAACGTTATCAGAAGAGGATTAGGCTGAGATTAACTTTTAAAAATTGTTTTAATATGTATTATTCTTAGACTTCCACTTCAAAACGAGTTCACATAGCGAGCTTCAGAATGGAATACAAGCGGGTAAAAGATTAAAAAGAAACGTCTACAGTCTCTAACGTGATTCCATTAGGTGAAATAGAGAAAAAGACTTACTTACTTACTTAAGGTGGCGCTAGAGTGCGCGTGTGGACTTGGACCTCAACTAACAAGCGTCTCCAGCCATCGTGATCTTTAGGTAGCTGCCTCCAGTTGGTGGAGGTTTCATTCCACTTGCATGGGCTATCGGAGTCGCGATCTTCTCCATAGCTTAATCACCTCAGTCGTTAGACCTTCACTCTTCGAGATAAATCGATGTCGCTGTACAGCCCGTACAGTTCGTCGTTGTATCTTCTCCTCCACTCACTGCCTATGCAGATGGGAGAACCGAAAATCAGCCGAAGAGTTTTCCTCTCAATACAGCCCGGTACGCCCTCATCCATTTTTAATTAAGTTCATACCTCTGCGCCATAGGACAGGACTCTGATTATTAGGATCTTATATAGGGTCACTTTTGTTCCTCTGGAGAGGGCTTTGCTAGTCAATTGCCTTCATATCCCAAAGAAGTAGCGATTGATAAGAGTTATCCTTCATTTGATTTCAGCGTTGGTGTCGTTGTCTGAATGGACAGCAGAGCCTAGATAGACAAAGTCAATAACTACCTCAAAGTTATATCTGTCGATCTGGCGTTCTTTCTGAGACGTCTGTGTTGAGCGTCCTTTCTTGTTAACAGCATATACTTGGTCCTGTCCTCATCCGCTGATAACCCATCTTCGCCGCTTCCATCTCAAAACCCGCGAAAGCGCGACTGACATCACGCTGCTTTCTTCCGACTATGTCAATATCATCGGCATATGTGAGTAATTAAACGGACTTTGTGGTGCTCTCATTGTTCCGATTTGAGTTCTGCTTTTTTTTTGATAAGTTGGTAAATCTATTGTTGACATTCCCTCTAGATCTTAGCGTCATAGCTTGACATTTGCAAAAGTTACGTAGCCAAGAGTACATCTATCCAAGTGTGTGTTGGCGATTTTTTACAATTTTACAAATGGATTTAAATTTGCAACAACGAACTTGTATTCAATTTTGCGTAAAAAACGGATTTAAAGAAAACGGTCGTTTACCAGTGGCACGAGCCGAGCGGTTCAAAAGTGGTCGTGAGTCAATCAAAGATGATGAACGCAGTGGCAGACCATCGACATCGAAAATCGACGAAAACATTGATGAAGTAAAAGAAATGTTGGTCAATAACCGCAAATTAACCATCAGAGAGATAGCAGAAGACTTGAACATTGCCTATGGATCCGTCCAAGACATTTTGGTTAATGATTTGGGTTTCCGTCGTGTAGCAGTAAAGTTGGTGCCAAAAGACCTCAATTTCATGCAAAAAGGAGAGATGATTTGCGAGGCTGAATCCGATCCCACATTCATCATTAAAAAGATCATTATTCGAGACGAGACGTGGGCTTATTAGTACGACATGCAATCCAGACATCATGCAAGTGAATGGCGTTCACCAAATGAGCCGAGACCAAAAAACCACGTCGTTTTCAGCCAAAGAAGAAGGCAATGCTCATGGTTTTCATGGATTACAACGGTGTAGTGCATCATGAATTTTTGCCAGAAGGCCAGACAGTAAACAAAGAGTACTCATATTATTTGGGCGTTATGAGACGTTTGCGTGAAGCAATTCGCCGAAAGAGACCAGAATTGTGGGCAGAAAACTCGTGGATTTTGCACCATGATAACGCACCGTCGCACAGCACTATCATTATTCGTAATTTTTTTGACGAAAAATGCAACAAATACCATCCAACAGCCACCGAATTCACCTGATTTGGCTCCCTGTGACTTCTGTCTGTTCAATCGAGTTAAAAAACCACTACGGGGAAGCCGTTTCAGAAGCCGAGAGGAAGTAATGGAAAAATCGCAGGAAGCACTGATGGACATACCGAAAACCGAATATAAAAAATGTTTCGAGGATTGGATCAAGAGCTGGAATAAGTGTGTTGCAGTCGATGGAGATTACTTTGAAGGGGATAATATAGATTTAGATGAATAAACTTGTATTTCCAATTTTCTGAATACATTCCGAGCTTTTTTATCAAAGTAGTATTGTGCCTCTGGTGTTGGCGCGTGAACTTTACACTATTCCTTCAAGAATGATGTTAAACAAATCGTGTGACAGCACATCGCCTAGTTTAAATTCTTTTTTGACATCAAAGGTCTCGCTGAGTTCTTTACCGACCTCTCCGTGGTCATGCACAAACGTACCAAGGGATGCCAAAACTAGACATTACTCTGTATATGTAGCTCGTTTCTATAGATGCTGTCAAATGCGGGCATAAAATCGCCAAATCGGTGGTGTGTATCGATTTGAAGCTCATAGATTTTTAACAAAATCTGCCGTAGTGTGAATATTTGGTCGATAGTGGACCTTCATAAGGCCACATTTCACCACATATGGACCAATCAGGTTGTTGACGAACAGCTTCAGGTGTTCACCCAATACGGCAGATATGATCTTTTAGGCATTGTTAAGAAGACTGATGCCTCGGTGGTTGACGCAGTTCAGAGGGTCTCTTCTCTTGCGGATCGGACAAACAATGCTGAAGTTCCATTCATCATTCATACTTTCGTCCAACCATATTTTACAGATGAGTTGATGTATGCTCCGCATGGCGTTTTGAAGAGCTCGGCAGAGAGGCCTTTCGCTCCAGCAGCTTAAATGCTTAAACTTCTTGCCAGGAAGGGTTAGACAGAGAAAACAAAATCAGCTCCAACCGAAAGTGTGCAATTACACTGGGCTGTCAAAGGACGCTTCAATCCGGATTAAACCTAAGGCTCAACCGACAGCCCTCTATAGTTACGGCGACCTGAAAATCCGTGTCAAATCTCGCTTTTCCAAGCTCCTCAACGTAAACGGGTCCAACAATCACTGGAAGAATAATGCATTCAAATTTAGCAATTATGTGTTAATATTCCTTCGTCATCACGGATGCTTCTGCAATCTATAGTTGATATCAAAGATGTCGGTGTTAGTCGGTCCTTCAGACTTCTTTGGGGCAACGAACTTTCTCCACCCTTATTCTGCAAAAAACAAACAGTAGGCAAGGTTCTCTACATATAGCTCGTCTCTATAGACGTTGTCATCCAGGGACTTAGTTCGAGTCCGCCATAATGTATGCATTTAGTCAATTTAAGATAGACTTAAAACAGCACATCAACGACTCAATCAGATTGTTGGCGAATGGTTTCAGTCTATTACAATACATAATATGCAGACAGGAAATTGTTCGCCCTCTCACATTGGCTGAAACTTCTATGTTTATCGCAATTAAGAAGGTCTTCTTTCTCGTACCCGTAGATCGGGCAAATGATGGTAAGTTTCCATTCATCAGGCATACTTTTCTCCGATCAAGTCTTGGAAATGACTTTGCATATCTTTCTCCATCAAGTTGCCTCACGCTGTCTTAAGTTTAAATATTTCTATTGCTACTTCGCTTTGGCCGGGGGAATG
This sequence comes from Volucella zonaria, assembly GCA_963966105.1. NCBI lineage: Eukaryota > Metazoa > Arthropoda > Insecta > Diptera > Syrphidae > Volucella > Volucella zonaria. The sequence goes on from OZ014533.1 coordinate 26,928,838, forward strand.
GAGGTTTGTCTCTTATCGCCTAAATTGAATTGCTCATTCTACCGGACAACGGAATTTTGGAAATCCTTGCCGTTTAACGCACTGCAGAAATGGTTACAAAGTGAACTGGACTTTTTTAAAAATAAGAACAACAAAAAGTTTTTTTGGTTGTTTGTCAAAACCGATTTATTTATTTTTCAATAGTCCACTTCCGACTAAATACGGTGATTTGCATGGTGTAGAACCATATCGAATAAATGTTTTAGATCGTCGGCCGGGATGTCCTTCAAGATGTCGGTACAAGTATTTTGAATGGCTTCTGCGTTCCCAAAACTCGTTTCTTTCACCGGCAAATGCGTTTTTCCGAAAAGGTAAAAGCCGCAGAGTACCAAATCAGGCGAATAGGGGGAGTGGTTGATAATTAAAATGCAAATTTTGGCCAAAAAAAATCGGCTACTAGTGTCGGTCGAAACTCCAACTTTTTTCTGCGTTGTATTCTGGCCGAATACGGCGAATACGATGCACCAAACGCTTTAAAACCCCAAAATAGAATTGTACATTAACTGTTTGGCCCAATGGAATAAACTTTTTGTGAAAATTGCCTTTGGAATTGTAATAGCAAATCCACATTGTGTTCACTTTTGATTTCTCTAAACGAGATTTTTTTGGATTTTGGCTCATCTGGCACCTTCCACTCGGTACTTTGGCGCTTGGTTCCTGGATCATATTGAAAATACCACGTTTCATCTCCAATTGAGCGACGCATTTAATTGCCAATAGATAGAACCTCATTATTCCATTCCTCTTCATATATGATGGTCTTTTTGTTGCTTGTGCAACATATGGTGCATCGGTATGGTGCGACAGGGCTATGACTGTGGCTGACCGTAAGCGGATCTTGTCTTGCCAAAGAGTCGCCTTGCTTGGGTGTTTACCTGTGTGCCACACTGTCTCCACAGAGGCAATGCAAGTGTTGTTGGGAGTACCACCTCTGGATTTGGAAGCGATACGACGTGGTATTGCTTTCAAGAACAGAAAAGGTCTCCCTCTAAATGGGCGAGATTGGGTTTCCCCGGAAGACCGGAAGAAGTGGACAGCCTATCCCTGAAGCAGCGTAAAACCTTGCTACACGCATGTGTTCTGTCTAGATGGCAATCTAGATGGGATACTAGCGAAAGTGGCAGGGTTACTTACGGCTTCCTAAGGGATGTGCTAACCATGAGAGTATTTCCTGAACGGATCTTTACCCTCAGCCTGGGCTTCTTGTTGACCCCCGCCCAATTATCAAGGCTTCGCCCATTAATGACGTTGTCTAATAAAAAGCGGGGGCAGAGCATATTACTGGTCTTATCGTAAACATCTTGAGATAACAGCCTCTGAATGGTTGCTATGATTTGACCAGTTACAAGTTGCCGGTCATAGGTCTTGTTGGCGGCTTGACCACCGGTAGTCCATACCAGGACTTAAATCACGGTGCCATGGGAGACAGGAGCCCCCGGATTTCGGTCCGGGCCTGACTTGTTAGAGGTAGGTCCCCTTGTGGGAGCGTCATGGTGGCTGCGGTTTAAACCCAAATCGCGGGTACGGGTTTTCCTTCTGTTTAACCCATTATAGAGTAGCAAATAAGTACTGGGTGCTGTGACCATAAGAACAGTAAGAGGTTTTAGGTCGGCCTCGACTCATACCAAGGGTGGAACTTGTGCCTCCAACACAGTTCCGAATTGGTATCAAAATATTTGTGGCGAGTGATGGCAAGGCGTATCCTTGCTCCCTATGGATGTATGGGCATCTCGTAAACATAAGGTCTTATGACAGGTGGTTTACGTTAAAAATCATGGAACGTCCTGACCGGGTATGGCTCTCTTAATGCATTTTTGCATAAGAGAGGGCTTAGCGGGGTTGCGAGCTGCTGATGTGGAACCAACTATCAGGACTGGCTTCATATCCTATGTGAGTGTCAAAATTACTCCGACATTAGGGACTTGCAGGCTATGGTGAGGCCTACGATGTCCGTGGAGTTATCACTGATACCGTACGGTTCGAAAGAACTCGTAGTTTTGCAAAAGAAGCGTTTAATAGAAGACGTAGTAGGCAGCTAGCGGGTAGAATTTGACGTCGAATTTTGTCTAAAGGCCGCCAGTCCTGGGCTGTGAGGTGGCCAACTGGAAGTGACCGTAAGGTTGCGAAGCTCTACCTGAAGCTATATTCTGGTACCACAGGAGGCCAGGAGCCCCCGGAACTATGGTTCCGGCCTGATCTAGGAGTTGGCCCCCTTGTGGGAGTATCAGCCAGTTTGTACCCAAAATCGCGGGGAGAATAGACCTAATGGAACTTGGACAACTCATGGCTTAGTATATGTTGTATTGTACTACGACCTGTGCTAAACCATGGGATTGCTATGGAACCAACTGGTCTGCTCGATATATAGTTGGATTGCAACCGGGTGCCATGACCCACAGAATGGCTGAGGTATTAGATAGGCCTCGACCTTACACCAAAGGGGAAGTTCGTGCCTTACATACGACTTCGAATCTGATAATGGTGGTAGTACTTGTACTACACCAGTAGAGACATCATTCCATTCCTCTCTGGAAGCAAAATTTATGTAACATATCATATGTCCGAGGCAGATACCGATGATTTTCCAGGACGGCTTTCTTTGAGAGGAAAGGTCTTCGACGAAAAAGACTTTTGGCTACATTTATCTTTGCAGAAAAGCTTATAAGCTGCTTCAATACCTTGGTTGATAGTCTTAGTTTTAGCATTGAGTTTTCTCACTGAATCAAGAATATTGTCTAGAACCTGACAGTTTTTTCTTTACGATTCCTGCAGGGGGTGGGGCTTCTTAACCAATTCGGGGTGTTTCCCACATTAGAGATAAAGATGTTCGAAGTCGTAAGAGAGTCAAAGAGTAATGATAATTACCTCGTTCGTAAGTTTACTGTACTTTACCTTTCCTTTACCAATTTTAGTATTAAATAGTCCTTGGGGCCTGGTTCAAGTTTGTGAATTCAAAGAGATCATAAAATTCGTCCTTAATAAAGTTAATTGGAACATTGACTGGATGCTGATCGCAGCTGTGCGCACTCAAATGCTAATGACTTAATGACCATTCGCAACAGCTAAATTCCACGATGGATCCGCATCCCAACATGTGCAGTCCTGTGCGGTAGCTTTACCATGTTTAACATATGTATGGTATATATTGAATCCAATTCATTGATTCGATATCGCTTCTTTATGCTCTATGGTGTCTCCGAAGAGGAGACATGGGATAATCTCTTAAAGCACCGAAATGAGTCGACATTTTCACATTATTGCTCCTTATTGTTTCTCAAATCTTTTGATTACGGAAATTCCATGTGATCCGGGTACAATTAGGCACTAAGTAGGCTAATTAATGACTCATTCGGGTTATTTCAATGAAAATTTGAGTCACTCTGAGAATCATATTCTGCTTAATATTTTATTATGTCTGAATCAGTTAATTAATATGAACTTGTTAACAAACGCAAACTTATGAACAGTTTTTTTCTTTTTACTTTTCAATTCGAAAATGAGTAGCTGATGTAATTTTCATACCTATTTTCTTAAATTTGAATGTAAATTATTTCTGATGAAATGATACGAGTATTCAATTTATTCGATATCTTAGCGCCAATTATTTAGTGAATAAATCACCCAATTCGAAAAGGAAATGAAATAGGTGATGAAATAAAAATTGCGCCAGCCTTCGGATTGATACACAATTGGTGTATATATATATTCGTAGTTAATTTTCTCTATTTGTTTGATCCTTAATGAGAAAATGTGCCAACAAATAAATTTGATGATATTTTCTATCACCTTTGTCATTTTCATATAACAAAGAACAGAGGATTCAAGCCAGTCTGGGCCAATTCTAGGTCGACATTGGCATTGCAGTGTGTTGCGGCATTTTTCGTAATTTGTAATTTCCTTTATTTGAATTAATTGTTCATGTAAGATTTGTGTATAATACACATCTTTTATAAAAGAACAACCTTATATCTATTACATTCGTTTAAAAAAGAAAATGAATTTAAATAACAAAATAAAATAAAATAAGAATGAACTTAAACATTTGAAAATTTTTCAATTTTGTGCAAAAAGAAAGAAGAAAGAAGAAAGAGGAAAGTAAGAAAGGAAAAAACAGAAAATAGGCAGACGGAAAGGCAAATCTATTAGGAATTGAAACAATTTTTTACTGAAGGTGGTTCTGTTGATCGTGCGCTTGATTTCAATGGGTAAGAGATTCCAATGACGAATCGCATTAACGAAAAACCGACAAGAGGTATTGACATATTTACAACGTGGGACAATTTTTAAATGATGAGTTCTTTGATTCCGCGCAAATTGAATTTTTTGGTACAGATATTCCGGCTCTTTTGTCGTTATAATTTTGTGTAATGACAGCACAGCATGATATCTCATAAAGTATCTAATGAGCATCCTACAATCGTATTTGTATAGGAGGAGATGTGGTCATATCGCCCAACGCCAAAAATATACTTCGCACAGCTATTAAAAGCAACATTCAGCTTTCTTTTTGCATCATAATCCATATCGGAGAAATTGCACACCCATACAATAAAGTGGGTAGTATATACGACTTAATAAGCTTTAGATTTACGTTGGTTGGAAGATAGTTGGAAGTTGGGCTAAGCCCTCTCAGAGCTCCGTATATTTTTGATGCCACTCTATTTATGTGAGTATTCCAGCTTGAGTTATAGCTCAGATGAACCCCAAGGTTTTTAAAGTTATCTACATACTCAATTGGAGTTGGATTTATGTAGAGTGGTGGAACAATTTATCGATCTCGGCCGACATTAACAACCATGGCTTTTGTCTTTTTAGGGTTAAGGCTGAGTTTATTATCGATTGCCCATTTATAAATCGCAGTTAGTTGCTCGCTTAAGTTCTGTACTGCCTGCTTTATTTGAGATTTCGGGAAAAACGAATAATTCTGCACATCATCTGCAAAAGCCAGGTAAGAAGCGCAAAGGTACTTCCCCGCCTGATATCGAACAAACAAAGAAGCAAGCCAGCTTTAACACTGCTGAGGTCGATAAGGCAACAAAGCAACCCAAACAAAGACCGCCGCCGTCAATAAACATTTTGGAATCTCGGACTACAACAAGTTGCACATAATCCTGAAATCACTGTGCTCAACCGAGTATAAAGTAAAATCTCGTAATAATGATACATGGACATGGACATGATTATTGTCCTTAATCCGGACAACTACCGTTCACTTTCGCAAAAATTAAATGCCGAGAAGATTCAATGGCATACGTACGAAAATAAAACGGAAAGACCCATACGCGTTGTAGCTAGAGGATTGCATCCCTCTTGCCTTAAAGAAAACATCGTAAATGACCTTAAAAATAAAGACTTTAAGATAATCGACGCAGTTAATATACTTGCGCAAAAACAGCGCTATGTTGAAAGCGAGGGGACGACCCCAAGACGCGGTCTTCCCCTCTTTAGGCTAACTTTCGACAAAACCGAAAGCCTAGAAAGAATTTATGCCATAAATTCAATTTTGGGACTTGTTGTCAAAATTTAACCTCCGCGGAAAAACTCTAAGCTTATTCCCCAACGTACACATTGCCAGGGATTCAGCCATACTCAGGCCTACGGTCAGAAGGAACTTCGCTGTGTAAAATGCGCAGGCAAACATCTGACTCGAGAGTGCAATGCCGCGAAACAGTCCCCAGCGATATGCATTAACTGCAAGGGAAAACATCCAGCTAATTATCGAGGCTGCGAAGTCGCGAAGGAGTTGCAAAAGCTACGAGATCAATCAAAAGCGAAGCCTTTGAAAAACGCAGGGACAGATAGAATGAAAAATAACAACAGCGGTCCTACTCCAAAGCCTTTAAAGAAGGTAATGGTGACAAACGCTAAAATCACCAATAACAACAACGTCAAAAATAACAATGCGCAAGTGAAAAGTGGAAAAACTTACGCGCAAATAGCGGCGCGAGTAAACATGACTAACTGTACACCACCGGATCCTGCCTCAAATGTGCTCTCAGTAATTCTCGAGCGACTAGAAGAACAGACTAAAATAAATAAGATAATAGTCGAACGGCTTCTTAAGTTCGAAGCCAATTTCTGCAACTAATTATGGCAAAGAAGCTCAATATACAATACTTGCGTGGAATGCCAACAGGCTACAGAAAAGGCTTGATGAACTAAATATTTTCATGCAGGAAAAAGTAATTGACATATGTTTAATTTCTGAAACTCACCTGGCGACAGAATCGCACGTGGAACTAAAAGGTTACTGCGACTACCACGCTCATTATCCATCGGGAAACGCAAGAGGCGGATCATCCCTATTCATAAAAGACTGCACTGAACATACTCTGGAAGCAATAATTGAACTTGACAAATTTCAAATGACCGTGGTGCGCGCTAAAAATAAAAATTACTCTTTTAATATATCCTCAATCTATTGCCAATCGCGCTGCAAAACAGAAAAACACGAATTTATTGACCTATTCAACTCTCTTGGACCAATCTTCATTATTGGTGGCGACTTTAACGCGAAGCACACCTTTTTGGGCTCAAGATGTATCTCTCAATTTACAGGGATGGTATGGAATGTGGTTGCTATTTTTACTCAACAGGCAAGCCGACATATTGGCCCTCGGATGTCGCCAAAACACCCGATCTAATAGACTTCTTTATCGGAAAAAGAGTAAACGCTTGTTACGTCAAAGTTGAAGAGGGCTTCGATCTTTCCTCCGATCATTCTCCAGTTATCCCCTCACTGTGCGAATCCTTGGTTAAGAAACAAAGACCACCCAGATTAACTAACAGCAAAACTCACTGGGAAGATTTCCGAATAGACGTTGTAGACAATACTGAGTTGAAAATAGCACTTAGAACGCCGTATCAAGTTGAACGTTTTGTTGAAGTCATACATCAAGCGGCCTGGAAGAACACTCCCCGCGAATCGAACAAAGTTCCCAAAGTCGTCATAAGATACCCACCGGAAATCAGAGAAATAATAAGGAAGAAAGGAAGAGCGCGGAAAAAGTGGAATGAAACCCGGGCACCACAAGATAAAACGTCCTTCAATAGGCTCAGCAACTTGTTGAAAAAATCGATCAAGGACTTCAATAATCAAGATATTAATAACTACCTTGTAAGACTCACAGCGACAAAGGATACCAACTACTCTATATGGAGAGCCGTTAAAAGTGTTCGAAAGCCCCAAATACACGTGGCGCCAATAAGAAGAAACCAGGATGACTGGGCGAAAGAAGATAAGGAAAAGGCTAATGTTTTCGCCGTTTAAACCATTCGACGGGGAAGTGCTTCCAGAGAATATCAATACGCTAGACGTGACGACAAACTTTCCAGTAGAAAAGGCTACACTTTGGGAACTTAGACAAGTTATAGACACGCTTAAGCCCAATAAAGCCCCGGGATATGACTTAACAACGGGAGAGATACTTAAAGCGTTGCCGAAAAAAGGTTTGCTAAAGCTGCTCTATCTTATAAATGCCAGCATTAGATTAGAGCATGTACCGCAACAGTGGAAAGATAGTAGCCGAAGTTATTATGGTTCCGAAACTCGGTAAACCGCTGACTGAAGTCAAGTCATATAGACCAATATCGCTTCTCCCGATTACATCGAAGGTCTTCGAGCGAATCCTTCTTAATCGCCTAAAACCAATTACCGACACAAATTCCCTCTTGCCTGATCATCAATTTGGCTTTAGAAGCCAACACTCTACAGTTGACCAAGTGCATCGAATAACCGATGTAATTGAACGAGCAATCGAGTATAAGATAGTCTGTTCAAGGGCATTCCTTGACGTTTCGCGCTTCGACTTCGACAAGCCCTACCCCAGCAATTGTCTTGTATTTTAGGTTCATACTTGGAAGACCGACTCTTCCGTGTGAGACACGGAAACGAATATTCCACTTTTAAGACAATAAAGGCGGGGGTGCCGCAAGGAAGTGTACTTGGCCCTCTGCTATATTTGCTTTTTTTTACCCCCGATATACCGCAAACGGACGACACTGTCCTAGCCACATTTGCTGATGACACTACCATTTTGGCAACGGCTAAAACAGTCGAAGAAGCAACTGCCAAGTTGCAACGTGCCCTTACACGGATTAACAATTGGACAAAGACTTGGCGAATCGCGCTTAATGAAAACAAGTCTGTCCACGTGAACTTGACTCTCAAGAAAACTGAGCATCCACCGGTGTTTATCAACGCAGTACGAATTCCTTGCGCGAACGAGGCCAAATATCTCGGTATGACACTCGACGCTAAACTAAAATGGAGAGCACACCTCAAGAAAAAACGTGAAGAGCTTGAAATCAAATATAGAGATATTTACTGGCTTATTGGAAAGTATTCCAAGCTTAGCTTAGAGAACAAACTGCTGTTATACAAGCAAGTGCTAAAACCGATCTGGACATATGGTGTACAACTTTGGGGTTGTACTAAAAATAGTAACATTAATGTATTACAGACATTCCAAAACAAAGTTCTTCGAGGTATTGTTAATGCGCCGTGGTACATTAGAAACGATGATATCCACAGAGACTTAGGAGTCGAAAACGTTCAGAACGTAATTAAAATGTTTGCGCGATCCTCGACGAGACAAATTTATTGCGCCGTCTGAAAAGGGCTCTCGATCTAGCGCGTTGATTAGCAGCGCGTAATTTTTCTAAAGTACACACGAATTTTCAATGGAAGATCGCCTGTAGGATATCTTATAAAAACAAAATAAAATGCGATAGAAGAACTGCTTGTTGAGTGTGAACTCAGTTGTAGTTTGCATAAGGGAAATGTTTTTTAGTGAGTAAGAATCTCACACTACCATAGGCTCCGGGCCTATAGTGTCTATGAAGATTTCTCACCTTCCCACGAAAAATAAAAAATAAAAAATCATCTGCATATATGTGACGTTCGAAGTTTACAAGTCGGTCAGCTAAGTCATTTATATAGTAAGTAAAAAGATAGAAGGCTTAACGCAGAAACGGGAGTTTTATCTTGAGACGACGAAGGCTTTGGCATCGGCAACACCTTAGCAGTTTTCCAACATCCGGGGAAGGTGGAAGTAGTTAAGATTGTATTAAAAATATAGGTTGTTTGGAAAAGGATGGCAGGTAGCATCACTTTAACGAACTTTGGCTCAATGCTGAATAAGCCTACTGCATTTGATTTTATGCTTGAAATTGTTCTACCAACACCAACGTCATCGATGCAGGATAATGAAAATATTCCCTCGTTCCTGGATCGAATTGCAGGCAGCCTGTGATACGATTTTCCACTTTAGATCTTTTAAAAACATTCATTTTACTGGACTTACACATGCCCTTTACAATTTAAATTGGCGTGATATATATTTTACAAACAATGTTGACGAAAAGGTTGAAATTTTTAACAAGCTATTCAATATCTTATATGACAATTTCGTGCTCGAACCTAACTTGGGTTCTAAGCAATTGTGGAAAAATCTGAAAAACTTAGGTGTAGTATCTGATAGCAAATTGTCTGTGTGTTCGTTATCTCCTAATGAAATCAGTGAGTTATTCTCTCCGGACGTTCCTGAACGCCCTGCAAATAATTGTAACTATGATCTGAGTACTAATGAGTCGTTCTCGAATTTACGTTTTCGATGTGTTGATGAAGTTGATGCATTTAATGCCATTAACTCAGTTAAATCAAATGCCATTGGACCTGATGGTATCTCCCCCCGGTTTTTAAAGCTTATACTCCCTCACATTATTTGTTATATTCACCATATTCTTAATTTGTGTATCCATAGCTCTCAATTTCCGCTAATATGGAAAAGAGCAAATATCATTCCTATTCCTAAAAAGTCAAATCCCCGTGCTCCGCTGACTTCAGACCTATTAGTATTTTGTGTTCTCTGTCAAAAGCCCTTGAAAAGATACTGTCTTCTCAGATGCAAAGTTTTCTGCATGAAAATAATTTACTCTCCAAATGGCAATCTGGTTTTCGGAGACAGCATAACTGCGAATCCGCTGTCCTAAAGGTTTCCTCTGACACTAGATCTGCTTTAGATAGAAATGATATTTGTGTCGCAGACCTACTAGATTTCTCTAAAGCCTTTGACTGCATTGACCATTCTCTCCTTCTTTCGGAAATGAAAAATTTGAAATTTAATTTTTCGAATTCTTCCCTTCAACTGTGTAGAGAATATCTGCGAAATAGAGTACAGATGGTTGTCACTGAACTAGGTCACTCTAATCCTAAAGCTGTCCGAGAGGGGGTTCTCCAAGGCTCTGTACTAGGACCTCCGTTATTCTGTCTTTTCATCAATGATATTCCAGGAATTGTTGAAAACTGCAAAATACAGATGTATGCCAACGACGTAATTATATACATTTCGCGTCCTATTAGCTTAATGGAAGATGGTATTGCCAGGATGAACGAAGACCTTGATACCATTTCAAATTGGTCTAAAGAAAATAAATTGAAGCTAAACCCTATTAAGACAGTATCTATTGTATTTTCACTTCACGAATTTCGTCTTAATGATTTGTCACCTATAGTTCTTGATGACAACCCCATCAATGCCATCATTTCTATCTTGGGTTTCATTTTAACTCCTCCCTTACATGCTGCGATGGAGTTAAAGAATCTCTACGGAAAGTTTATTGCGGACTCCGCAGATTGCGATATTCAGCGTACTATCTGAGTCCCATTGTCAAAAAAAGATTGATTAAGACACTAATAATGCCCCACATTTTGTTTAATTGTTCTGTGTATCCGTACTTAGATTCTGTTTGTAGACATAGGCTTAATGTTGCATTTAATGACTGATCATAATATTCCCCGGTCGAGCAGTGTGTCCTACTTGCCATCGTCTATTTTTGGTCTGAGGCTAGATCTATATTTTAACTTTCAGAATATCTTAAAACTCTTCAAAGTTATTAAAACTAGATGTCCATGTTACCTCTTTGAAATGATAAGATTTGCCCAATCTAGTAAAGGTAAAAAACTAATAATTCCCTCTTTCACACATTGTATTGGTGAACGATCCTTTCTTGTATCTGCAATTCGTGCCTGGAACAATCTACAGCATGGTAGTTCATATTCTTATCAACTTAATTAATACGATCTGAACTGTATTGTTGTTTTTACTCTACAAATTATGAACTGTAAAGAAATTATATAAAGTTGTCAAAATTTAAAATCCATACTTCTAAAAGACGAATTGTCTTGTAGTATTGTTCATTCAGATCAATGTTGTTTGGAAGTGCCGGCTTTGCTGCAGACAAACTGAGTGAACGAACTTCTTTCCAGAAATTGGAACTTGAACTAGTTGAGCTAAACTTGTTGAAGTAGAATTCCTTCTTATTTCTTTGTGAATTGGGAGACATTTATAGCGTCTCCATCTGGAATATAAGTGATTCCGGGCTTTCATTAAATAAAAGACCTCATGCGTCAGCCAAGGTAAACCACAACTCTTAATTCTTTTTTTAATCACGTAGCCTCCTACATTCTAGCGCCTTTCTCCATTTATTCAGATTTGCCCGTAGATCTGTCTTGCACGATATTAAATAACAATGGATTTTGTACAGTGTACTCCAACTTTCACTTTATTTTCTCCGTTTCTGCCCCCTGTGCATTTAACTTTTGTTTTCGAGATCTTAGCGCTCTTCATTGAAGAAGAATTTTCTCCATCGCTATCCAAAAACGTTGTTGCAATTTCTCGTGTCGCTTTTGCCTTTATTCAGTAGAACAATAAAGTTCTCCCTGTACTTCTCAGACATTTTGTTAAACAAAGTTGCTAAGCATTTGAATCTGAGATTCCCAAACGTCGTCATTACTTCCGAGCGTATGTGATATGATCCGACTTCATTCCCACGATTCATAAATCTTATGGTAATCTATCTGGGTTGTGCTGGGATGTACTCGTAACTAACTGCCGCTTTTGAAGAGTTTCTCGTTGCAACACTGTTTCCTGCGTAAGATTCTTCGTTATATCTTCGGCGTATGTAAGTCATTTCATCCCTCGATATTCTTTTGAACGAAGATGTATCAAAATATTTGTATTTGTTCTTACGCTTTCTAGCTGTCCATATATGTAAATACGCGTAGACGCTATCAGTACTCTAAATTGTCTTTTTATTGCGCTGATTTCAATTCGCTTGTAATCGTATGCATCTTTATTTACTACATTCCGTAACAATGCATTTTGTACCCTTTCGTTTACAAGTGTAAGTAGCGGGTGTGGTAAAATCATATAGTAGTTGTTTTACGTTGCGTAATATGTTTTCTAGTGCGAAACGTTTACACGTTATTGTGTCAACGCTTCAACTTACGATACATACTATAATTTATTTCTTGAAAACATCATATCGCTCACCCCCAGGAATCGTCGGACTCTGACACGAATATTTCAATTCGCCCCGGGATCACTCCCCTGTGACGCCGGGTCGCCTTTACGTCAAGTGTAGGAACGAACTGCGACGATATTGGACAGGGTGTTACGGACAATGTGTCGGAAACTTTAAGGGGTGGTGCCTTGGCATATTTTGAGAAGAAAAGCATGTGAGAAATTCATCCCTCCGCGGTACAGAGGTTTTAAGCAGTGCCTTCCGCTACCCTGTTTTGTAGCAAATGGGATATCGTTGAACTCGTAATTATGAGTGTTTTAATTGTTCCAAAGTAAATGTTGCCTTAAAACGAATGTATCCAAAGTCCAAAATTAGTGTACATCAAAAGTTTTGTTTGTGTCATCACTTTTTTCTAAAAAATAATTTAATTCAACTCCCCTTTTTTGGAATTCTGAAACGTGCACCTGGTATTTACAAGCGAAAAAAATCGAGCCAATTCATCTCAAGTCAGTAGTTTTCAAGATATGATCCAACTTATTGAAGCAGGTATTATTTTAAATTAAAAATTGTCAAGCATTTTAGAAAAAAAATTCAAATATTGATTGCACATTTTTATTTTTTACATCAAACCAATTACTTCAAGTTCAAGCCATTACTTTGTATGCACGCCCGACCTCGTCTTTGAAATGATCTCTCAACTGTTCTTGGACTTTAGCAGCTGTCTCGTCAATCCTATGGTTCAAGTCATGTTAAGACCTTGGAGGCCACAAAATTGGTCCATCCCCCCCTATCCACGAATTTTCATACGCGCGATCTAACCACTCTCTAACTGCATGGCAATAGTGTGCGGAGACGTCATCCGGCAGTTCTTTCTTGCAGTCGTATATCACCTAATAGTTCTGGTAATTTGCTTCACAAAAATTCCAGGTAGAAATTGAAATTAAACCTTGAGGAAGCCGAAAGTTTCCGATCAGGTTGTTACCCAATATGCCAGCAAAAATATTGACGTTGAACTTATGCTGAAAAGCTCTGTGTTTCTGCCCAGGTATGTAAATTGTAGAAATTAGTATTCCATCCCTGGTGAATTGGGACTCATCCGTCCATAGAATCCGGTCAAGAAAGTTGTTTTCACTGAGTCCCCGGGTTGTAGCTCCTGTGCTGGTATATGATGCAATGCATGCCAACCTTCTGAATGTAGAATTCTCCAGATATAAGTCCTGCTTAGTCTGCTTATTGCCTAAGACTGGTATTTAAATGTTTTCCGACGTAAAGTAGAACGTTTTCGTATTTGTAAATGTCTTCTACTAAAGCAAGACGTGAGTCTCTCGACGATTTCTGAGTCTCCCCTGTCCCCATCAACCCGGGGGGTCCTGCCATTTTGGGCATACCTATCAGGGTATCGTCTCAGATATTTCAATTTCTCTCGTTGACCGTTACCGTTGCAGAACTCATTGATATAACCCATTTCTTAGTATTCTTGTGTTGAAGAGATCCTCGATCATGAATTAAACGTCAAAATCTCGCTTAAGAACTACAAACTGGTTATCCAAAAAAGTCAGTTTATACGAGTACTATTTAATAAGAGATCTGCTTAATTTTTTTGAGAAAAAGGACCAGCATTTTTTTTTCTTTTTTTTTTGACCTGGAAAAAATGGGTGTTGCCTACCCGAAGTGGTCCCTTTCCTAGTTTTTTTTATTGTTATTGGCCTGGGTCTACCCCGGACAACTTTATTAAGCTTATTAACAAGCAAAAACTTAAAGCTAGACTTAAAACTAACAAAGATATTCTTAACCTAATGGAGCGAGGAGAAATTGTGGACGAGGGAGATGTTCAGGGAATGGCATATTGAGCAATGCTTTTTTTTATTTCGTATTTGCTGCTATTTAGGTCAAAGACTTCGGCGTAGTTGTTCGTTATACGCAAGATTCGAGATATGGGTTCAAAGTGACTGTATAGTAGTTGGTGCGGTGAGTTCGGATCAGGAAGAATGGGACAGATCTTTGATTACGGGGATTGGGAGTGAATGCAATATTTTGCGTTATTCTCGAGTACTCGATGTTTCCAGTCAGTAACTGGTGGATAAAAAGTACATCAGCGACTTCACGACGTTTTTTTAGGGTATGCATGCTAATTAGTTTTAGCCTATTTTCATAGGGGGGTAATCCATATGGGTCGGCCCAGGGTAGACCAAGTTGGACTGCTTCTATTCTTTAAATGTGGATTAGTTTATGGGGTGACCAAACTTGGCTGCAATATTCGAGAAGAGGACTTACAAAAGTAATGTACAGGGACTTTGTAACGTTTGACCAGCGTTTGATAAAACCAAGTGCAGAGTTAGCTTTATTTATAATGCTGTCAATATATGAGTCGAAATTCAATTCTCTGTCACAAATTATTCCTAGATCCCGTACATGGGTAGTGGAAGGAATAGGCTCATCCCAGATGAAGTAGTTTCTTGGAGAGGGAGGTAGACGTTTGCTGGAATAGGTTATCGCTTGGCATTTACTGACATTAAGCTCCAAAATGTTTTGCTTGCACCATACCGAAAACTTATTTAAGGAGTCAGAAGGCTATGAAATGACTTTGGAAATTCTCATGTTATCAGCGAAAATAGAAAGATTACAATTCATTAAAATGAGATTTATGTCGTTAATCGTTAGGATAAAGATGATTGGTCCAAAGTGTCTACCCTGAGGGACACCAGATGTTGCTTTAATGGGGTCGGATATTGAAAATCTGAAGATAACCCTGTATTCTCGGTCTTCTAAATAGGATTTGGTCCAAGCCACAAAATGAGGGGAAAAGCCAAGTTTTTTTAGTTTAAAAATGATAAGTTGGTGAGAAATTTTATCGAATGCCTTGCTGAAATCAGTGGAAATTGAATCGACTTCATCACCGTCTTCTAAAGCATGAAGCGTCCTAGAGACGAACTCTGTTAGGTTAGTGGTCGTTGATTTACCTTTCATGAACCCCTCTTAGGGGTTCATAAAATTACCTTTTTTTAAAAAAAAATTTATCGGAATTACATTGCGCCACAATATACTTTTTAACGGGAAAAAACTTTCAAAGCAGATAACTAGTTAATGTTTTGGAGTTTTATAGTTTGAACAAGTTGGGTCGTATCTTGAAAACTACTGACTTTGGATGAAATCGCCTGGCTGTTTTTTGTTTGTAAATACTATGTAAGTAATCGTTTCAAAGCTGCAAAACGTAGGGGTTAATACGACATTTTTCTGAAAAAAAATTATGACAAATTCAAAATGTTAAGTTTCTTTTGATCTTCAATACCTTTTAACACCTTATTTTTAGGGCAACATTTAATCCGAAACAATTAATGAACTCATAATTACGAGTTCAACGATACCATATTTGTTACTATACACGCATAAATTTAAAAGATGTTATTTCAATAGGAGTAAAAACGGGGCAGCGAAAGGCTTTGCTTGACACATCTGTATCTCGGAGCGGATGCATTTCTGACCCCTCTCCCTACACCTTCCATTCGATTTATTTCTCAAAGTATGTCAAGGAATCTGCCCTAAAGTTTTCCTCACATTATCCGAAACACTCTGTATAAGCCACTGCCGCATGTCCTCGCATGCTAAAGCATACTCGTAGTTTCCCAGCAATAGAGTATAATTTTTGTTTAACTAGTCGCTCGTCACCAATAAGAATGACCTATTTCAAGGAATTTACTTTCTTAGGGGGGTTATAGCTATTATTTCCCTTTTCTACTTCAAGAAACGACTCAAGTTGTCTTTACCTATGCAGGAGCTTTTCGTGATCATTTTTCCTGAGGATAGAGGTGCGACTAATTTCTTCTGATTGCATATCGGTTATGACTGCATGGCTTAAAACTAAATCGCTAAACTTTTCTATTTAGCAAATCGATCTTCATCCGAAATGAGCACAGAGGGGTTACAGTCCTCTCTAAATATTGGCCAAGATTGTCCATTGGTATCTTTTTTATTTATATTCTGCATTGATGAAGTTAAACTAAAAACGTCGCATTCTGCGCTGCATCATCTTTAAACCTTATGATGGCACAAGCTTGTTTCTTCCTATTATTGCTTATTAACCTCTTTGAGACTTTTGATTTTTGAGCTATCTCTACAAGTCAGGTGCACCGCATTTACCTTGTTAAAAAGGATGCTAATCATAGGTCTGAATCTCAGTTGGCCAAATTATCTATGCAATATGCATTCGGCTCTGTCATTCGGCCTTCTGTAGTGAACCAATGGGCAGTTGTGGGAGCACTTTGCGCCCCTTGTGACTGTTCCTCAATTTAGCACGGTATTGGTCGCATTCTAAAAAATACTTAAGAGATGGTATACGTACGAGTAAAAAGACCTTCGTTGTCTGGAGGTAAACATAAAATCTACAAGTGTGTTAGTTGGTGGGGCGAACAGAAGTGTTAAGGACAAACTACTACGAGTAAGTGTAAACTTTATTACAGCCACTTGGTCACATTTGGAGCATAAGTATTTAAGGTTTATCGTATTTTGTCAGTGTATAATCGTTAGGCGATTAAGAAGCATTTATGGGGCGATTTCCATAAATATCCTATTGGCGATTCGATGCAGAATAATGTTGCTTTATGGTCGCTTATGCTACAAAGTTCCTACAAACTAATTCATTTTCGTGGTCACATCCTTTCAATTGATAGTAGATAATAGATCGTGCTCCAATCATTCTCTTCATCCCTTAATAAGGTGCTCGTCTATCAGTTTCATTAATGTAGGTATCAAGATGTTTAATTTTTGAATCAATCTTTCTGTCCCGTCAATTACAAGAAACACGATATAGTCAATGCATGTGTTCAGAAATGCAAATAAGTCTTTCTTTTGAATATCTGCACAAGACTAAGATCTAAGTTGAGACCCCATCTTCTTTCCGCATCGCCCCTATAGGTATACGAGTAAAATCCATAAAAAAGGCTTGAGTCTCGAGAATGTGGACTTCTCGGATTATCTTTAGGGTTTGTAAATATTTTTGGACCGCACTGGTAGGAGCTAATCAAACCAATGACAAATATTTTAGATATACATACAATATGGTAGACAAGAACTCTATATTAAGAAGGCTAATGCTACTTTAGTTGGCACATTTTTGAAGGTCTCTTTTCTTGTGGATTAGACAAATGATGCTGAGATTTTATTTAACAGGCCTCCTCTTTCGATTAAATGTTATTTATAGGTTGATGTATACTCGATATTAAATTAACTCCTAATGTATAAATTAGTATGACAGTCCGATAGTGGCATTTGGAGAATAGGTTTTTTCATATCAGCACCGACTGTGACCCTATCGCTAGATTTCCTTGCTTATCCCTACAGATTTCTACAATATTTACTATAGATCTTGCTGACTTAACACGCCTTTTTTTACATTTTGGTGAAACTTTCGAATGTTTTTGCTGGAGCAGCACTTTTGTATTTCTTCGATTATTCGCTTCTAATGGTTTCCCTTTTCGTTGAAGAGGTTCTTCCTCTACAAAGCCGACTCATAGGCAATAACTGTGGTTGCTTCGTAAGAGACGAATTTAAATGGAATTACAAGTGTGACGCGATGCTTGTCAATTGACCAGTGACACGTGTTGATAGATAGCAACTAATCTGGCGACGCCTGCATGGGTTCTATATACATACAGTGTTGTGCAAAACATACCGGATTTTTATCGAACCTAAGTAAAATCTTTTATCAATTTTAGAAAACTTATTGTACACCTTTACACATAAAAGAAATTAAAAGGTATTGCGATATGTTTTAATTTACCAAAAAAAAAAAACGTAACTTCACTCGGTGAGGGCCTGTGCAAAACATACCGGATTTTCGTTATACTTAATATTGTGTTCAGTAACCGTTGTTTTTTTAAAACCTCGTCACATCTTTTCGGCATGGACCACACTAGATTCTCAAAAGTTTCTTTGGAATGTTCTCCTATTCATTGTTTAGTGACGTCATAAGCGCGTTTCTGGATGTGTGTGTGTCTTTGACCCTACCAGTCATTTTACGATGGCCCACAAGTTCTCGATAGGGTTTAGATCGGGCGATTGAGAGGGCCATTCGAATACATCAACATTTTTCTGCGCAAACCACTCCTTAACCAACTTTGATGAATGTTTTGGTTCATTATCATGTTGATAAACCCAATGCAGTGGCACCTTCTGGCCATAATATATAAGGCATTTATCCGCCCAAAACTGGAGTACAATGCCCACGTTTGATCAGGTGCTCCTAAAACATCTCTGCACCTGCTAGATAAGATTCAAAACCGTGCGATAAAACTAATTGGTAATACTAATATCAGTCAATCAATTGACATCCTCGAACACCGACGTAATGTCTCCTGTCTCAGTTTGTTTTATCGCTATTTCCGCCACCAGTGCTCCATTGAAAACGCCAGTAGCATTTCGCTCATTCAAACTTTCAACCGTAACACCTTCTTGATTCTTTCCTAAGCCGTACAACTCGCTTATGGAATGCCCTGCCGACCTCTGTGTTTCCTGGTCGTTATAACTTGCAAACATTTAAAAACATCGGTACCTGTCTTTTCTTTCTCCCTAAATTTCCTTCGCCAGCGCCGTGTACGAACATCTTAAGGGTACAAAAATCCCTTGAGCGCGCTGATTATAAAAAAAAATAAAAATTCAGCATTACGGATTTCAGTATATCCCTATATTGAAAACGATCCATAATACCACTAATCTCATGTATTGGTCCACATCCCGCACCAGAAAAACATCGCCTCATCTTAATTGAGCCTCCTCCATGCTTCACGTGTGGACGATAATGTCGTGGTTGAAGACGTGTCCGCTTCTTCGTCTAACATGAATACTTCCATCGGAAGCAATCAAGTTGAACTTATTCTCGTCGCTAAAGGGTACAGTTTCCCACTTCGTTGCTGACCAATTCAAATGGTTTCGTGCTAGTTTCAGTCTAGGAAACGATTAGCGTTACCAAACTAATCAACGACTTGCTAGAGGAATAAAATGGTACCTTTTTTGTCTACGCTTGGCAGTAAGTAGAGGCTTTTTCGCTGGTCGAAATGAACAAACACTAGCTTCCCTAAAAGGCCTGCGTACGGTGCTAGCTTCAATTGAAAGATTGAGTTCACTGACAACCTTTCTTGAAGGCAAGAAAGGATCATTAAGAATCATTTTCTTAATTTGCCGATCGGTTCGGAATGTAGTTTTTCTGGGACATCCTCCACAGTGAATGGTTTCGACCGGTTTTCCATTCCGAAAATTTGTTATAATGTCACATGATAGCATTTTATACTTTTTGGCTATAGATTTTTGTTTTAGCCCTACCCAGACATCGGATACCATCTGATTTTCAACCACAACACTGTATTTATTTTTAGCCATTTTATTAGTAACCAAATTGGAGACACCTGACCTTTTAAGTTTTCTTAAGTCTATAACGCACTTCAAATGACAGCCGAAACCATTATCAGCAAGTTAAAGAGCAAAAAAATACGGTACTTTTAAAAATCCAGTATATTTTGCACAGGCATGACTTTGAGCTACAGCTTTTGGCAGAACTCTAAAAATAATGATAACAATGCCCTTTTTTTTCTATTTGTAAACTTATTTAAAAGGTTTTCTTAAATTGCCAAACAAGTGTACCTACTGTATTCCTGTCTCCTAGAATTTTTCAATGAAAAATGTTCACGAAAAATCCGGTATATTTTGCACAACACTGTATGTATCGGTTTCTTTTCTCTCACCGTGTCATATGTATTTGAGTATCCATTCCCTGATTGGAAAGAATCCGCGTAGTCTCGGAAATTCAAACTGAGCGAAGCTGTTTATTACCCAGCAAATGTTATCCTCGGTGATAACTGATTTTATTTCTCCTGAAGATACTCGTTTACATTTGTCTAGTACACTGCGAGGCAGCCCATAATCATATGAACCTATATTCTACGGTTTCTTGCTTCTTTTGTCAACCAAGATCAAGACTAGTAATGGCTAACTTCCCTTTCATTAACACACCCATGAAATAATTATCACAGAGCGTAGAGCGTACATTTTTGCTTCTAAATCAATTTATAGAGATGGACATCACCTTTTCATACTCGTATTATCCGATTGAAATACGCAGCCGTAGGTCTATTACCCCAAATCAACGTCTTGGTGGGTAGAGCTATTGCTCACAGTGGACAACAAGCGTTTATACTACTGTCAGAGCTATTTCCATCTCTATTTTGCTATCCACAAATTCTTTTGCATCGAGTCGTTACCGCTGATGTAATCTGGAAGGATGCACAATCACAGGACAGTACTACAGTACAGTGAATATTCGGTTATTTGATAAGAATTTCACAGGGTGGCGTGCCTTTTTGACAAAAAAAAAACGCGAAAACAAAAAAAGACAAATGGGGAACAAACAAGGGGCCGGAGTAAGGTTGATTACTTATTTCTTGATGGGACGAGCTTATTGTCGCCCCTAGCACTAAAGTGATCAGAAGCTTTACAAACATTTAAAGTCTTCTTTTCTTTGAGGTCTTTAATGACTTTCATTTTACAAGTACGTAAATTATTAGAAATACCAGCTGGGCTATTAACTTTTAAAGAACCTACATCGTCCAGTTCTTTTTCATGATATTGCTTATTTAAGGCGGTTTTATAATAGATCTGTAATTTGTGCGTTTCTATCACGAAACATATTATGGACTGCGCCTCTAATTAAGTCATTAAATGTAATATTTTATGCCGATTTATGATCATTACTTTCCCTGGAATCACTGCTCGTAGTTGTACGTAGTTCAACGCAAAGCAGTAAAAGTGCACACTTATCAAAATTTCCATTTCGACGACAAAGTAATTTAATTGGATAACTGCTTATAATTCGATTACCGCAGCAGCGAATTTATATCGCATAAATTGCCTTCACAAATATCCACAATATCGTCGAGTAGATACAAGTATACAAGTGTACTAATGTACGAGTACGAGTTACCTACACAGCGCGCTTCTTTGATGTCCTTTAACCACTTTATTTTCGGCTGTTTTATGTCACTTATGTGCGTTGATTTATTACGTACTCACATAACAATCTCCATTTTGTGAGCATCGTTTAAGGTGCTGATTGGGGCTTGGGCCTCATACAACATTCCGGCTTTGTGGGAACTCGACACCATCAACAGGGGGTTCAGGACGTCCTTCTTCTTGAACAGGTTATTAATTTGCATCTGGTACGGTGACACGATGGTCATCGCCTTGACACTCCTTAATGAAGACACCGCTAAATCATGCACCAGACCATGTTGCAATCGATACCTTCTTTAGACATTCGACTTCAGATTTAAGACTTGTGCTTTGTTGTGAACATAAATATGTTCTTTATGACAAAACTAAGAAGAAACTGCTATAAGTATCACACATACGAGTAAAGTGTTTCAGTTTCAGTTCTGCTGGAAAATAACCGAAGTTTTGGTGTCAGGATACTTTTTCAAAATTTTTATTTTCTTTATAAAGTTTGTTCTGCTTTCCTGAAAGTCGAAAGCAGATAAAAATTTCTTTCGAGTTATCAAATGGGCGCCAATAAACTCTTGCTTAGTGGTGAAAATAGTGGCGGCTGTAGTCTGCAATAGTTTTCTTTTTGCTGTATCGAATTTCAACGGAAATGTGCTCGTATTCCCTCGTCCATTGGAAGTTGCCGTCGATTTGAACGTTGCAAACATATTAATTTCCCCAGCAAAATAGACGAGAGACGAATTTTTGTTTTGTTGAAAATTTTGAAACTGTTTTCTCTTTTGATAAAGGTCATTGTCCTAATTTGTTGTTGGACAAAGAAAAGCTTGTGAGAGCGAGATTTTGGATTTTCATTTCTTTTTAGGAAATTCCACAAGCAACTATGGGTAATCCGCCTTTTATAAGAGCATTGATATGAAATTCTGCAAAAAATTAAAAAATCAATTTGCAATAGATATGATACAATCTCAAAGACACAGATGTTGGTTGGCTTGTGGAATATTTCAAAGATCTTTTCTGAAATGGGTTGAGTGGCTGTCCATCGTACTCTGCCAATCTTCTTGAAACTCTACCTCGGCCTTATCTGACCCAACTGACTCAGCAATCCGAAGATGTTTCATCACCTCCCGAATTCACTGTCTTTTTCTATTGAATCGCGTTTTCGCTTGCGGACCGTATTTATTGGAAAACTATTGTACTTTAATCAGAAGTTTAAAACGAGTATTAATAACTATGAAAAGTTCCAATCTTTCTACGCCTACTTGCTCCATAATATCCATTGAAATACGAATGGTTGTTCCTCGATTAAAAAAAATAATCCTAATTCTGACTCAAACTGGAGGTTTAAACCAGAAGCATTTCCTTATACACCCAAGCGATATGTTCTAACACTCCCAAGTCTAAACTTTTCTAAAATAAAAACCTTCACCGGCTCCATCGAATAACCTCATAAACGTGTGTCTTTCGGCCCTACAGCTAGTTCCTGCACGATAAATGATCACTCCACCTCTGACAACCTGATTTTTAAGACCGCCGCAGACTGTGGGCATAAAACTCAAATTGCATCTAACATCACTTCGCCTCCTCTTATTGATCCTACGGTTCCCCCAACTCACCAAACAGCTAGCAAATTTGATTGATGATAGGAACTTCTGTATACGAGTATCACGGTTTAGAGATCGTAGAATATTCGAAAATGTTGGGTTACATCTTGCCTACTTATATGATAAGTCCGACTCTATATGCATCGATGGAACTACTAAAACAAGTGTTATGGTCTCAACGCAGTAGTAAGGGCTTCTCATGAAATTTTAATATTACTCTAACAGATGTTGCACCTTCTTTTATTTGGCTGCTTTGTCGTGGCAACAAGGCTTACGAGTCAAAGATCATAACACGGCGTCTCCGATGGTGTTAAGAAAATGTTCATGAAATCAAAATGTCCAGTGGAGACGGGTAATTTGCAGACAAGAAATATTTCAAGAAATAAATGTGTGGTTTTTATTCAAGACATTAACCCTGAATTTTTTTTGACAGCGCTTGTCAGTTTGACTTCGGAATGTGGAAAAAAAATTAATAAACAAGGATGACTGAGTGGGGTATGCATATGTCGCAGAACGAAGTTCTGAATTTAGCTAATAACTTTAAGGATAATGTCCTATGTCTTTGGGATTACCAAAGTATATAAATGACTAGATTTAAAAAAAAAAACTTGGGCAGCAGTTGCAGGCTAACTTCCGGATAAGGCATACGTTTTTATTACTTATCCTTAACGTTGCATTGTGTGAACAACCTACTCAACCAACTAACACTCACAGAATTTGCCGAAATGTCTGAAATTAGTCTGACATATTTGTATCTCGCGGAGACGAGGTATAAGATTCTGGAAAGAACCCAGGTGAGATATCGAACTAAGCGCCAAAAAACGTCCAAGCTAAACGGTATGGATTCTGGAGGTCCCAAATAACATACTTCCAAAACCCACCGCCGATTTCGACCCTGACCCAGGAGCTGCTGGATTACTTGATTTCGACGACTCTTGCGGCTCTTTCTTAGAGACGTTCGGTAGATTGAGCTGGAATGATGGAGAGAGTACTGGAGAAGCCTTGCCTGTTACAGTTAAACTCCATCAGAATAGACCAGTGGTTGGTCACGGTGCTGTTGTGACAGTTTGTGTCGGGAAACCGAAAAGGTGGAACGGGCTTCAGAACTTCAGAAGAGGCACACTCTGAAGGACTATTGTCTAAGGGGCAGTTGAAGAGGGGCAGTTGCAGTGGGGAAAACGCACGGCACAAAGAGATGGCAAGTGCTGTCGAAGGCACGAGTGCTACAAGTCTCATTCCCCCAGCGGCGACGGAGAAGAGAAACAGGTCGGTGAAAGTGACACCCACTGAAACCGGCCAACCTCTCATATCTGAAACTGTGCCCTCTTCTCTGTCCCGAATGGGGCAAAGAGGAAGAAAATTTCCAGCACTCCCTCTGTCAATGAATCTCTCCGCTCACGATGCCCGGATGAAACCAGTGCCGCAACGAACAAAGGCTGCAGTTCCAGTGGACGAAGATCGCAAGAAGCGGTTAAACCCATCGACGACAACAAAATAAATGGAGGTTTCACATGCACTCGATGTGCGGACAAAAATAGTGCTAAAACCATTAAAAGTTGTAGCTGCAGTCAACGGAAGTCGGCTAATGCGGTGAAATACCTGCTGAGAAACAACCCCGGTGGTGTTTTTCCCAGCGCACTAGATCCGGCTGAAACCGGTGCTGCAACAAGCACAAGTTGCAATTATCGTGAACTAAACTTGGACGTCGCTGAAAAAGCAACCTCCAAGAAAACCCCGAAACGCCAAAGGTGTCGACACCGACGCACCTATAAGGATGCCGCTATCCGCTCCCTGGCGCTTCAAATTGGGAAGGCTGGCAACAACAACAGTCTGAACGACCGACGCTGAGCGCAAATACTGTGGGAGTTGTCCAAACCAGAGAATGGAACTCGTAGAGTAAAGTGCTCCACGCAGCAAACTTTTGATTGGTTAAACAAGTCTGCGCCGAAAATCCCACCCCTGGAGACTAAAGCTTTCGAGGTTTTCAGACAACCCAAACTGACGCACGCCACCTTCTAGGTTCGTTGGCAACTCAGGGAAAGGACGGATGTTCTGATGTGTCTCATACCCTGAACCCTGGACTCGACACTGCAAAGTGGAAAATCTACTCCCACAGGAAGAGAAATAATTGAGAAAACAAGGACGGCTCTTATCTTGTTGTGGGCTTAGACAAAGTTTCTGCCGGGACCATTAAGTCTAGGTTTGACTCACGTACCCTACCTGCACCTTGGAAGGGTTAATTTCCACTTTGTTTCTAAATGAGTGCGGATAGAAAACGACGACCTCAGTACTTTTCTATTTTGTGTACTCAGATCAATCTTCAACATTCCAAGTCTGCTACTGCATACCTATGTAGGATTCTTTCCGTGTTGAATACAAAACATCACATAACACCTATGTCCTATATATAGGAACCATGGGTATGGAATAAATGCATCCGTACTTTCGGATGTTTAAGGGGTTTCACACCACTTTACGGCGAGCGATCGGAAAGATCGAGAACTAGTTTTTATGTGCCGAACTCAATCCCGCCATCACAACTTGTGCAATTTTGCAACCAAGATTTAATTGCTGCAGAGATAAGCTACGAAACGAACGTAGAATGGCCCAAATTCGTCGTTGCGTATGCTTATTTCCGCTATGATTCTTTATTGCCAGCACCACCGAATGCCTTGAATACTTTGATTCCAAGAAGATGGGATTTATAATATGGTGCGATGATAATGATCAGAATACATTTTGGGGCAGTAGCAAAGGCAATTATCTCCGGGATTTCAGAACACTGACAAGAGCACTCTCCTCGAATTCGCTCTATCCACCGTCCAATAGAAATCTGTCAAACGAGGAGATTGACAGGTATCTAAAACTAATGGACGAGACAATTAAACGAACAATGGACAAACGATACCTCGGTATCAACATACTGACAACGAAGACTTATTCCGCAACGCAACCATTGACGCACTGCACCGACACAAAAGTAGACTGCTGTCAAGACTAAAAACCTTGTACAGACAGTTTACTGACAGACATAACTCGGAGATCGTGACACTGAAGTCGTCGATCAAAAACCTCCAAATATTAATAAAAGAAAATTACAGAAATTCCGTAAGTTTGTATTGGAACAATAAAATTCGGGCTGTAAACACCAGCAACCCGAATATGTTCCCGCAAATAAATAAAATATTTCGGAGAAATTATCAAAACGACCTTCCATGTCTTAAAATCACCCAACCGACGAACAACGAACAAATACTTGTAGCAGCAGGCATAGATCCGAATGAGGCCGTTCATAAAGACAACTTATTTGTGATCGAGGATCCGCAGGAGAAGGTAGAGGCTATAGGAGCGACTTTCCAGGAAGTGTACAAGGCGAATGACATCATTGGCCCGAACCACGACCTGGAGAGTCGAGTCCTTGTGCACAATACCTGCCTTCGAAATGAAATTGTGAATTGGCGATTCGAGAACTCGGGTTTCACCCAGTTCAGTGACGAGAATATGGCAAATAATGTCATCACCAACGAAAGGGTATTACCACCGTTCATTTCGAAGGAAGAGCTCCAAACGATCTTCGAATCACTTAGAAGTAAGAAATCAGTGGGATCCGATGAAATACCGAACATTGTGCTTCGACATCTCCCACTAGAAGCGGTGGACATTTATACCACCCTGTTTAATAATGCAATGAATAATGCACATTATCCAGCGCATTGGAAAACAGCGGTGGTACATCCCATTCCCAAAAGGAATAAAGATACTTCCAATCCGGCGAATCTCCGCTCGATCAGTCTTCTTCCAAACATCAGTAAGGTTTTCGAGAAGGTGATCAATAGAGTCCTGACTAAGTGGGTAGAGGACAAACATATAGTTCCGGATAATCAATTCGGTTTCAAGGCGGGGCATGATATCATTCATGCTGCGTCTAAACTGGTTTCTGATATCCAATGGAACAAAGGCAAGAAACAGTGCACTGGTGCCTGCCTGATTGACTTGGAAAAGGCCTTCGACACCACTGCTGTATATTCTTTTTGATATGCTCTCCAGTAGACAGTTCATCGTGAAGAATGGCGATGTGACTTCCGCTGGAACATTTAACATCAAAAACGGTCTGCAACAAGGTGCGGTAAATTCGCCGATCCTATTCAACATTTACACAAGTGATCTGATAGGTTCACTTCACCATGCCATAGCGTACGCAGACGACTTAATCGCGTACAGATCAGGTCCAAAGATTGAGGTCATTAACATACTCTTGCAACGTGACTTCGATAAAATTAAACGATATTGCGATGACTGAAAGTTGAAAATCAACTTTCAGAATTCGGAAACCATTTTGTTTAGGACGTCTTTGTCTGGGGCCTCTAGGGATACCAGAAAGAATTGGCGGAAGTTTTCGATCGTGGGTCAGCACGGGCAGCCACTTGCTTGTAGAAATGTAGTCAGATACCTTGGGATCTGGCTAGACCAATATCTGTATTTTAACAAACATATAGATGTTGCTCTGGCCAGAGCCAAAGGTGCTTTTGCCCTTACAAAGAGACTGTTTTATAACAGCCAACTCGATGCGAGGGTGAAGGTTATCTGCTACATGGCCCTTATCCGGCCTATGCTTGTATTTGGCTGCCCCGTGTGGTTCAACGTGAGAGCAAGTTTATTGGAAGAGATTCGGGTGTTTGAGAGGGCTTGTCTTCGCTTATACAGAATACCAGAGCCCGAGTACATAAAATTCTATCCTAATGAGGTCTTATACAATAAGGCGAACCTAATAAGAGTAGACAATTTTGTTATTAAGTTGACTCGAAGGCACATTGCAAGAGCAATGACCTCGTCGAACAACCTGATCTCCGGGGCTTACTACCCTAACTATATGTATCATGAGAGAGTTCGCTTTAACGGCTTTATTCCTCCAGAAGCGTTCCTCCACTTCGATATGAAAGGTCTGATCCAGAACAGATTAGCGGTGCCGCTAATCTTCCACGTCGCTCGTACAACTGCGGACAGGCGACTCAACTACGACGGAGACGTTGCACATTGCAGTGCGGAGCGTCTCCGGTTCAGTAGGGCGGTAGGGAGTCGCGATGTTGCTCAGCAGCACCAACAATTTTGGTGGCTAGTAGAAGGAGGGGAAGGTTCGTCGTCGAATTCCTCAAGATATAGGTAGCTTCATGTGAAGCAAAGTCGGTCGTCTGTCTATTTTATTAGATTTAAGGAAAAAAAATAAAAAAAAATAAAACAAAAATTATATTAGAACAGATGTGGGTAACACACTCTGAAATAAGGGGTAGTTTAAGTAGGATTAAGTAGGTTAAGGTTTATTTTTAGGTAGTTTATAGGTTTAATTTTAAGTTTTATATTATAACAAAAAAAAGTCCTGATACTAAGTTTTTTTAATTAAAATTCATTTTCTTAGTTTTAGTGTTAATAAATGTAAAAAACAAAATAGACTGTAAGCAACGTCGAAAGACATAGATTAAGTATTATGTTTAACCTAGAGAGCCCACATGGGGCCAGTAAGTAAGAATAAGATCACTTTAAAGTTATTTAAGCTAATTTTTAAGCGTTTTTTTGTATAGCATGTAAGAATTAATTAATGAAGTCTAATAAAAATGCATTAAAACTGAAAAAAGAAACTGCATCGGTTCCCACTAGATCACCGAAATCAAGCAGTGTTGGGCGCGGTAAGTACGTAGGTGGGTGACTACATGGGAACTCAATACTCCGCGTGCCTGTTGACAAAGCGCGCCACATGGTCATAGTACCCCGGCGTTAAATCCCGGGCCCTACAAATTAATTTGTATCATTCTAACAAATATCTTAATTGTGCTCTGCAACTATTTTAGTAGTGGCAAGTTTTATTGAAATCGTATTTTATATTAATAAAACAATAAACTTTATGACAAATACGATGCAGATACAATTTTCAAAACATTCATGGCAAGGGGGAGATATTATGATTGAACTACAGACCACGCTACAGACATCCACCCCTTTATCGCAGCCTCCCCAATATTAAAAGATATCAGAAGAATGCATTAAAGAAAACACATCCTTTTAGACAATGAAACTTTTTCTATTCTGCATGGTTAAATTTGGAATATTCTATCAATTTATTTAAAAACAGCGTTAGCAGACCGACAGCAAATATTTAATGAAGCTAGGTTGCAAAATACATATATTACAGGAAGTAAATTACATACACAAAACAAAAGTAAACGCAATTTTTTTTAAAACACCGTAATTCAATTTCAAAATTTGTAATCGTTAACACTGCGATTATAAACTGAATATAATAATTAAAATAACAAAATTGGCGTTTAATTATGCTCACAATATCATATCTTAGTGCCCCCAGATGTTGTATTATCCGCATTTGTTTTAAGACAAATTACGAAAATAAAAAAAAAAACCTTGTGACAACAATAGCCGTAAGAAACTTTTCTGTGTATGAGTTTTCGAGTTACATGCAGTTGACCTTGTGTTCTTAGCAATTCCAGCTTGTTGTGCTCAGTGGGACGGTGATGGTGGTCCATAGCCTTTAGCCAAAATATTTTCTCACACTATATGCGTGCATAAGATCCCAATCAGCCAACAAGCAAAACAGCAAGCGAAACACAAAGCAACGAAAAAGGAAAATAAACAGGAATGCAAAAAGAACAAAAAAACGTGTTACAGCCACGTCAGTGCAATTTAGCACGCAAAAAATGATACTTTAGGTACGGTGCAAATAGCTTGAAAGAAATGCGTAGCCCACTACTGTGCGCAGTACTGGGCGTGACCAAAACCCTGTTGTTCGCATTAAACCGATCTTGGAAAAGTAACATATCGCTACTACCACTCTGGAATGATCATGTCATTATGATGTGATCAACAATGAGATATCTGGCCCCTGGTCTCAAGCTTCTACTTGATTGGCAGGCAACATTCCCGTGGATTTAATTGAAAGTCGACAATGCTGTCCATAATCTGTTTTTTGTATTTTTTGTTATTGGGAGGAGTGTGCGCTGTGGAACATGCTTTGGGAAAAAGGTTAACTAGACACACACCACCCAGATTTCTGGAATTTTTTTTTTTATTTTGCCAATATTGGTTATGAACAACATTGAGTCAAACTTGCCCTTTGGAAGACCAGTTCCAGAAAAGGCAATTTGGAGAGCTGAATGAATATATTACACATGTTTACCCTGCTCGCGCATTACCTCACTTGAAGTAAAAGATGATGTAGGCCAACTCGAATTTCAATTTCCTACTCAATTCATATACACCCTTTGTCTTCTCGACCGTCTGCAATATTTTCGATGAATGAATACCAGATGCCAAATTTGTGTGTAATAAATCCCAGAATATTTTTTAAGTGATTAAAAACCTGAGCAGCGAACGGTTTATAATTTGAGAACAAACTGGGATTGATCATTGACCAGTTTAGTAACGTGAAGATATTGTACTACCCAAGCCAACCAACATTGCTGCTGGTGTTGGAGATGTAATAGATCAAAGCCCTTGTTTGACCTTTGCGTAGAAGGAAAAAACCGGTTTAATCAGTTCAGCTAGTGTTATGCAAATTTTTTTTTAAATTAACACATACAATTATAATATTTAAGTCTCGAGGGCCTTAATTACTGAACAACTAAAGGAAAAGGAAAAATAAATAAATTGATGACCCTACGGTTGGGTGCGGACCATTTCTTTGTCTCGTCAACAACACAATGAATTGTTTACCCTGTCATCTCTTTACACAGAGAAAGGGTTTTTTATTGAATCCGAGTAGCAAGAGAATACAGACATTTTTAGAGCTAGAAGTATTGACTTTTGGAGGTTTTGACATTGCCCATTGAAGAGTGGTGACGTCAGAATTGATTTTAATGTAATGCCTAAGAGTTAAACCCAGATTTCTGATGTGGTAGCCGAGTAACTTAGCCATTGCTTCACTCCGAACACGACCTAAAGTTGTACACATCTATTTTTGGTAGATTCATATCAATTTGTTTGTCAAAATCATAATTATAAACTTCCATCATTCCTTATAGATCTGACTACATTCTGGCCAAAGCCGTTTCTGAGTACAAAGAAAGCCGACTTCTCATTTTCACAGTAACAGAAATTCCAGTTCCATGGCATCAGGCGGCAAACGTCTATAAGACCAAAGCCAACCAAGGTCGGCGGAGAAGGTAGGGAGGAAGGGAGGCAGATGCAGCAGAAAATTTGTTGGAATGTGATGGCGACTAATTTATGTGAAAACCTTCCTTAGAAAACAACTGATGCTTAGAATAAAATAATTGCCGTCATACCTACTTAAATAGTGTAATAGTAGATAGATTGGTAAGAAGTCTAATACTCGTTTACACTGCCAGCCCTTTAGAAGTATAACTGGAAATATGGAATGGGTGCCAACAGACCTTCAGCCATCGAAGTGTTGCATCCTTTCCGTGTTAAACTGCCACATCCATCACCACAACCAATGCAAAATATCAACTACGGAGGGCGGTACCTATTACTTAGCCCAGACTGCTTAATAAGTTCGTTCGGTAACTGCGTTTTGTACTGAGGGTGCTGGTTGTACCGACTCATATAGAAAGCTGGCTGACTCTATAACGAATATGCACTATTTTCCGTACGCTTCGCCAATAATGTCTTTCTCAGGGGTGCGAAGCACCCCATCCGGGGATAGAAGGAAATGTTACTTCACGGAAATTCTTCCTTAAATAACGCATTAAAATATTTTTTCAATCTATTGCAAATGTCACTGTTTTCCGTTAGCACGCATTCCTATATCTTAAATATACTTCGGCGATCGAATTGTTGCAAGCTTTTTCTTGTTCGGCCATAATCTTAAAAATACCACAATACTTCGGTGGCATCCGCTTTTTATATTGCTACTGCACGTGCACCAGCTACCAAAATTTCTTTTTGCAAAGTTGTTAATCTAACTTAAGACGCCACTTTGTTGGCTTCGCTATTTCCGCTGTACTTAATCTATCCTTGAAAGGCTTGCCCTATATTGATTACCGTCTCATTTCGTTTCATCGTTAGACCGCCAGGTTTCTTTATTTATGTAGAGTCGTCCTTATTGAAATCTTCTTTGCAATGCTTTTGCGTTTTTAATTGAAGTTGTTCCACAGGCCTTGCGCGCTTAATTCTTTCCCTTGGTGTACATTTTAGAGCCATTCTCCCAAATTTAGCACCAAAAATTCTCGTTGTACCAGTTCATTCTCCCGACTAATGCCTCTTAGATGGTATCCTTCTAGCATGTCTCCATTGGCTTCCCGGCCCGAGTCACCGCGTTAGCATTTCGATTAAATATTCCTGTCTATTTTGATGGAGATTAACTGAATTTTCCTTCTATAAAGCTAAGTACTTCTTTTCTAAAAAGCTAAATTTAAACACCCCGTCATTGTCAATGAAAGGCACTTGCATCATCAAAACCAAAAAAAAATCCATTCTCGGTACGTGTGTCGATGACAACTTACGTTGGAATGACCACATATTCGATGTCGTCAAAAATGGTGCATAGAGTCTAGGTTTCCTCAAGCGATGTAAGAAATACTTCACCCCCCTGACCAGGCCGCAGGATTTATTGGCCCGAACTTGGAGTGCAATGCCCACATCTGGTCGGGTGCGCCCAAAACATCTCTGCGCCTGCTAGATAGACAACAACAGACAACGGAAACCATCGAACACCGACGTAATGTCTCGTATCTCCCTCTGTTTTATCGCTATTTCCACTACCAGTGCTCAATAAAAATCGCCAGTAGCATTTCGCCTCTTCAAACTTTTAACCCTAACATCCGTCTCGCTATAAATGCTCATCAGTACACCATCAATCCCAATATCGTGATTCATTCCTAAGCCGTACAGCTCGCTTATGGAATGCCCTGCCGAGCTCTTTATTTCCTAGTCATTATAACTTGCAAACATTTAAAACTAACGTTCATCGGTACCCCTCTTTCTTTCCTCCCTGATTTTCCTTCACCCCCGCTATGTGCAAGCATTTTAAGGTTACTCAAATCCATTGGCTATGCGCAAATTATAAAAAAAAAAAAAATAGCATAACCCAGATGACCGATAGTCCTTTATTCAATGAAATACAGCAGCGATATGATCAGCATATCTGTGAAGTTCTTTTTGGCTCGCAACAGTACTGCAAATGTCCATGGATATCACACAAAGAAAATTACAGAACAGATTTGAATAATTGAATACATGGATACAAGACAGATCTTCTACAAACTCTCAATACAATCATATTTATTTAGTGAATTTTGAACTCCAACTTTTATGCAAAGGAGAGAACGCTTTACAATTAATCTTGCCTCTTAAAATTCACCATTTTAAAGTAATATCAGCTATAATTTAAATAATTTTTCCAACCTGTATCGAACTGTCTTGCACATATTTTTGAGCTTTTTCCTAAACCGCATTCCACTTTCTTAATCATGATGCTTTGTGTAGTTTCTTTTAAACGCACACTCATGTTATCCTTGGATAAATTAAATTTAATTGAAATTTATGTGCGATTATCAAAACGAAATTAATTATCCTTGGCGAATCTAAAATTAACCAACACAACCTCAACCTCACGCAACCTCAACCTCAAGCTGGGTTGCTTTATCATGGTTATCTTCTCGCGTATGCCATTCGCAAAAAGGATATTTATGGTTTCTTGCGCTGCCGTTCATAGATAATACAATTTAATTAATTAATTCACATCCCGATAACATCGTTAGGGCGCCATAATCGTCAGAGGCGATTCTAGATGAAGTGGAATGTTTTCATTTCTTTTTCCTCTTCATCATCTCCTCTCATTTGAAATCGAATTTCCCACTGTCTTGCGAAGAAAAAATTCTCACAGTTTAT
Source organism: Volucella zonaria (assembly GCA_963966105.1). Classification (NCBI taxonomy): domain Eukaryota; kingdom Metazoa; phylum Arthropoda; class Insecta; order Diptera; family Syrphidae; genus Volucella; species Volucella zonaria. The sequence continues at coordinate 26,962,623 of OZ014533.1, forward strand.
ATGACAAGAAAGTAACACTTCACGATTACAGAGTATTTGCTATGTCCACCGCCCTCGCTAAATAGCAAATAAACCAGAAAACCACTAAACAATTCTATCAATAGCAACGTCAATATCAAAATTTCAATGTAAGAGACAATATGTAGTACGAGTATCTTACAGTTGCGAGGCTATAATTTAGAGAAAAACGAGACGCAAAAAATCGAAAATGAAAAATTCGCAGCTAGATGTGAAATTGATGAAATTTGCATATGTGGGCGTATTAAGAAATTGCGACAACAGTGTCAAAAGCAGTCACTGTCAGAGTTCAAACTCCATTCACTGTTCGTAAGTTTGCTTTCGAGTTCTACAGTGTTCATCGCATCAGCTACTGTTGTAACGTCGCGGTCGCGCCACGGTTCAGCTCAAACCGGAGTCGAATTAAAAATTCAAATTCTAACTCAAATATTTGCACTTGTTTCATATTTACGTTAGGCATTCTCGGGCCTCGCATAATTATTGTGGTATGCGAAAACGGCATTAAAACCGCGATAACCATTACCGAAAGTCTAGAAATGCCGACCGTTAAAATATTCCCTTGTGCGGAGAGTCAAATGGGCAGGCTAGACTATTTTTTGAATATTCTAAACTCTAGCCGTGAATACTTAGTTAGCAATGTCTGTTCACAGATGGCACTTAAACACGAAGAGGGGTCCAAACACGTGCATTAAAGTACAAATTTGCAAATGATCGTACTTCTTTTTTGGCAACTTCGCACGGTGGTCATAATTTATTTGCGAAAACACAACGCGACTAACAGATATGGTATATCCTATTTTAAGGTCGACAGAAGTAAATGCAATGAAGATAATTCTCATCACATGAAAGGTGAAATGAGATTTTTATTCAAAAAAATAAGCCAGTAAACGTGATTTTTGGAAGCAGGCTTGAGTAAAGGTGAGAAATTGCATATTGAGTCATTTTACATATTGTTTTCCTGGATACGACAGGCAATGATGGTTGCGCAGTCGTTCAAATGAGGGCAGGAGTACATTTATCTGAAAGAGTGATTCGTCGCAAAAGTTGGTGGTGTTCCATGAATTTACGCATTGACCTGGCGATACGAAAGCCAGGGAAGGACGACATTTGTATAAAAAGAGTTATTCGTTGCAAAAATTTGATGTTTGACGAGGCTACGCACTGACTTGGCGATGATATCGTGTCAATTGTACATATTTAATCTCTCAGTGGTAACCACCAAGCACTAGTTTCCTTCAACCGGAATCGAACCGAGTGTTGAACAGAAGAAAGCAACCACACTACAGGGTGAATGACCCGAACTCCAACTTTTTAAAATGCTATAATTTTTTTTATTTTTAGATAAATTTTATTGTGCCAAAGCAAAAGATGTTGGAAAATACATCAATTTTCAAATTGTATAAGTAGTTTTCAATATCTCCACCTTCGGCGCGAATAATGGCCTTAAGACGGCCAAAGAAAGCATTGCACGCTGCACGCTAGTGGCTCTGCGGTATTTTGGCCCGTTCCCGGCGAAGTGCTTGTTTGAGGTGATCCAAACTTTGATATTTTTTAGTGCCAACCTTCGCCTTCAAAATACCCCAGACAGAAAAATCCAACGGTTTTGCATCCGGAGAATTTGCAATCCATTGTGTCGAAGAAATGAAGTGTGGAACATTGTTTTTTAACCAATTTTATTTGACGCGCACTTTGTGAGACGGTGCCGAGTCTTGTTGAAATGTCCACGGTCTCCGACTGAAATGATTGCTTGCCCAAGGCTTCAATACTGCCTCTAAGACAGTTTCACGGTATACGATCGCATTAATTTTGACGCCACGGTCCAAAAATACGAGCGGAGAGCGACTATCGGCGGTTAGGGCGGCCCAAACCATCACCACCGGTGCTGCCTGCTTTCTAGTGGCCGTCCGAAGGCAAGTAAACTCGGTCATTTTGTTTGTTGACATATTGCTCGATAGCAAATGGCGACTCATCGGAAAAAACCAAATTCGGCAACCCACCACTTTCGTGGAAGCGTAGCAACTCCTTCGCTCTTTCGACTCTAACTTTTTTCTGTTGCGGTGTAAGATCGTGTGCTTTTTGGAACTTCAATGGCTTGAGCCTAAACTCACTTTTCAGTATGTGTTGCATCCGTTCCAACGATATATTGAGCTCACGAGCCATTTTTCTTCCACTTCGACGCGGATTTCGCTCAATTCGAGCCTTCACTTTCCGAACCATTTCTGCCGATGTTGCTGTTTTTTTATTGTATGATCAACTCCATGGCGTTTTGCAACGCTCCTAGTATCACGGTAACGAGCTATGGTTCGAGACACAAATGATTTATTCACGTTGAGGTGCTGGAGGGCTCTAACGATAGCTACTTGTGGTTTTCCAGCCAAATATAAAGCAATCATACTATCACGTTTGAATTCTATCGCGGATAAAAATTTTTCAACGCAACTGAGTCGAAAGTCGTTTAAAAGGCTTGTAAATAATAATATTATCTGTCATGTGTCAAAATTTGAGCTCATTGTCATGAACGATTTGGAAATTATAGCAGTCTGAAGTTGGTTGCAGTTCGAGTCATTCAGGGTGTATATGTACAGTGAGAAGCAAAACTGTCCGGATGTCATGCATTTCCATGGTTTTATTATCAAAATAAGTAAGCCAATAGCAATTTGAAAAACATTTTAAGTTTATTTACAATACTTAGTTAAATATTTCTTTTCAAAATTCCGTAAAAAATTCAATTCTTAAAAGAGAAGTTAACAAAAAACAAAAAAATTTCTATTCGGACACTTTTGCACTTAAGTGATTTAAAAAGAGTATTCTCTTGTATGCATGAATTGCACCGTTGTTTGTACCTCAAGAATTCATCATTTTGATGTTGATGTAGTTTATTTGTATGTAATTCATAGTTTGTCTTTCTACTGTCTGGTTGTTTTTTAAAAAAATATAAATGAAAAAAATTCCAATCGATTAAGAGAATAGTGTTGTAAATTTATTGAAAAAGAATTGTTCGTGTTGTAAAATTGCTAAACTGTTAGAAATAAGTAAAACAACGGTTAATGATATTAAAAAAACGCCGAAATGTTATTTCTGCAAACAACTTTGGAGGCCGACCAAGAATCATTTTCGATGGCGATGCTCGGTTGATGGAGCAAACGCTCCATAAAACAGTAATTGGACACCCAAGAATGCTGCAAAAGCCATAGAAAAAGATGTCAGTACATACGTGAAAAAAAGAAGCCGTCACTTTCAGAAAAAAATGTTCAACGCCGCTTGAATTTCTGTAAGAAACATAAAGACTGGACTGTAAATGACTGGGAACGAGTAATTTGGATCGATGAGACTAAAGTTAATCGTTACCAATCAGATGGCAAGGAGTACTACTGGCACAGCCCTCACGAGCGCCTTCAAAGGCATCAGGTGAAGAAAACGATGAAACACTGTGGCGACGGGATAATGGTTTGGGGCTGTTTTACTTGGTGGTGCGTCGGTCCATTGGTACGAGGGGCGTTCAAGATATTCTCGGTATCGGGGTGAAGCTGTGGTTGCATATATAAATTGACTTATTTATCAAGTAATATTTTAGTGCATTCATGTAAAATTTCATATAAATGTGATTATTAATTCGCGTTTTATCTCCAGTTAAACAGAATCATAATGGCAACTGAGGCGATGATGGTGAAAATTGAGCATCGCGCTGTAATTAAATTTCTCACTAAGCAAGGAAAAAGTCAAAAAACTATTCATGAAGAGATGGTGGCTGTTTACCAGGGTTCCGCACCTTCAAAAGTGGTCAAGTGAGTTCAAGAGAGGCAGAGAGAGCATTGAGGACGACCCCCGCTCCGGCGCCCCGGCTACTGCTTGTACGGGAGAAAGCATCAAAGAAGTCGAAAAACTTGTTCTTGAGGATGCCCGAATAAAGGTGAAAATGATGGCAGAGATCACCAAGCTTTCAATTGGTACCATTCACACCATTCTTCATACCATCTTAACCTTTCAAAGGTCAGTGCAAGGGGGGTGCCACGAATGCTCACAGCGCCTCAGATAAAAAGTGAGAATCGCATGCTGTAGAGAGCTTTTGGAGATGTGTAGTGAGAACGCGGACGGTGTTATGGATCGAATTGTTACTGGGGACGAAACATGGGTCCACCACTATGACCCTGAAAGCAAACAAGAGTCCATGCAGTGGCATAAAAAAGGAACAGACCCCCCGAAGAAGTTCAAAATCACTCCGTCTGCCCGAAAGCTCATGGCCACAGTTTTTTGGGACTCAAAGGGAATCTTGCTCATTGAGTACAAAAAAAAAGGTGGAACCATCAACGCCACATCCTACGCTTCCACTTTGCATAATTTGCGGGAGGAAATTAAAAAGAAAAGACGGGGTAAACTCGCAGCGGGTGTGTTGCTTCTTCATGACAACGCTCCTGTTCACACGGCGCGAGTTTCCAAGGCTGCTGCGCGAGATTGTGGTTTCGAAGAAATCCAACACCCACCTCATAGTCCAGACCTTGCCCCTAGTGATTATTTCCTGTTTCCGGATTTGAAAAAATGTCTTCGTGGAAAAAGATTTTCGGATGATGAAGAACTCAAGTCGGTATTTTGCAGAGAAAGAGGAAATTTATTATTTTGAGGGTTTAAAAAAGCTTATCTCAAGATGTAACAAATGCATTGATGTTAGGGGAGATCATATTGAAAAATAAAAACAATTTAAATTGAATTCGCATTTTCCTTCATATCGATACCGAGAATATATTGAACGCCCCTCGTAAGAATCAAGGTATTATGAAAAGGGAAGATTACTTAAACACCCTGCAAACCAATCTACCCGATTTTGCGCGTATCCAATTGAAGAAATCGTGTTCCAGTAAGACCGAGGCCCGAAGCATACAGCATAAATCGTTCAATATTGGCTCCAAGCCCAAAATTTTCAATTGATCGAATGGCCTGCACAGAGCCCGGATCTTAGCCCAATTGAAAATTTGTGGGCAATCATTAAAAGGAGGTTGGGTGCATATGAAAATTCAGCGCAAACCGTCGATGAACTTTGGGAAAGAGAATGGCAGAATATTGAACACGAAATCATAGAAAAATTAGTGGAAAGTATGCCCAAACGAATTAAGAGTGTGTTAAAAAATTAATTTTTGTAAATAGATGGCGATTAGACAACCATATCTAAAAAAAAATGCTAAATGCAAAAGTGTCCGAATAGAGAATTTTTTGTTTTTTGTCGATTTTTTTTTTATGAAATGAATTTTTTACTAGTTCAAATTCTTATTGGCTTACTCATAATGGAGATGCATAACATCCGGACAGTTTTGCTTCTCACTGTATATTGTAGATAGCACACTAATGCCCAGTTTCACAGGAAGTTTAAACTTGAGTTCAGCTGAACCTGAACTTGAGTTTAAATTTAAAGATCATCTCGCCGAGTTTCACAGTGTAAGTTCAGTTGAACGTAGTTTAACTAAATTGTATGAAAAAAAATTTGCAGCACTGTACGTTATTGCTCCGTCATGAAAAGTAATTTCGATGTAAATTTATGTACCTTCATATTCGACTGTGTATAAACTGGCAGCTGTCAATATGAAATTGAACTGAGGTTTAAACGGTAGAACTCTGTCGTTTAACTTAAACTACAAGATGATCTCAGTTCAAAGGTTAAACAAAACTGTGAAACTGAATAAATTATTGAACTGAAGTTTAAACCAAAAGTGGAGTTTAAACTTTCACTGTGAAACTGGGGGTAAGGGCTACAAAACAGATACCATGTATGAGCAACTTTAACTTATTTGCAGCTGCCGAAAACACGGATTTTCCAGTACTAAAGGGTTTTATTTTTATTGGTTGATAAAGTATACAGTATATGGGTGGCCGTGGCTAAAATGGTAGTGGACTGGCTTCCAAATCGGAAGGTTCGGTGTTCAAAAGCCAGCCTCGCCCGAAAGACATTCATGTGTTCAGTTAACGAAAATCAAGTTAGACGAGTAGTTGACTAGAAATCAACATCAAGCCAACTTCCACTAAGAATTTAGTCTCCCCATTAAATGTTGGATGCCACCCATGGAGCGAAATAACCACTGAGCCCAAAATCTTTCTTTCTCTCTTTATCCCAGCAGTGTGGCTGAGTTTCATTCGTGGGCTCCAAAGAGCCCCACAGAAGAAAGTCAAACGGGCTGTAGGGCATTCAAAATCATCTTATTGAATCCAAATCCATATCTTGCAATTTAAGTACACAAAACTGGATAATGACGTTGCAATAGCGAGCACCATGAACTCTTACTGCTTAATCAGCCGCATTTTCAAAGAAGAATGCTCCGATGATGCCCCCAGCCCAAAATTCGCACCAAACAACGACTGATTGAAAAATCAGCATCCACTTGTTATTGTTCCATAATCCATTTAGTAAACTCTCTTCGATGAACGTGATCAGAAGGCTTCAGTTATTGAGTCAACTGAACTTTCTATGCCTGAAGATGCAAATCTTTTGTGTGAATATGCTGTAGAGAGGTTCTCTAAATGTTCAGTTCTTGACCACGGTGCCGGATTGTTGTTCCTAGACTCCCAGCAACACTCTTATGAGCTGCTTCGTTTGCAACACGCTTAATTTCAAATCGTGCGTGAATTTAGCGACACGCTTTAGTAGATGTTAAAGTATAAATGATGGCGTACTCTTATGATGGCAGCTCTCATATATCGGAAATGGGTAGCTGCCTTCGTAATATCAGACATTTAATTATTCGTAGAGATAGTATGTAAGTTCTGCGCAGTATTAAATACCCGACCACGTAAAGCTCACTGTTTCGAAGCAAACGAAACCGCGATTAAGAACGGATTCACTGACGACCCTGCAAAGTGAAACAAATACACCGACGCTCGGATCTGCAAATGAAATGCAGCCAGACAGTAGTGTAGGCCTTATACGGTAAATTGCAAATATCACCCAAATGAAGAAAAATTCTGGAATATACACGTATTAAGCTGATTTCTGCAGAAAAGAGAAGATTCCGATTTTTTATAAGCCACACACTAGGGCAAGAGCCGTTGAGCCTACGACACGGACTCATTGCAATAATCCACAGCAAGTCTAAGCGCATCAACTTCAATTTGATATGATCACACTAATAACCAAATTGATCATGCTGAAATCGACGCAAGGTACTCTTCCTGTACTACAGATATCCAAACATTCCGAGTAGCCAAGATAGACTCAATCTACTACCGAGTTACAAGGTACGTCTTTAGATACTCGTATCTCAGACGCCATAATAACACGAAATGATTTCAAATGCTGAATGGTTGTAATCACTACAAACCGGAACTTTTGCCGATCGTTGAATCTCTCACCCTCTAGTCTTATACACCTTCAACAAAGGCTGAATATTAGCGGCATCGAATATATAGTGATGACGCATAGAAAGAGGATAGCGAATTGTGCCCCCTACGAATAAAAGCAATGATAAGGGAAGAACTTCAGATTCTAGGAGGAAAAGGAAATATCATCAGAAGTGTGCACGCAAGGAACTGTAAAACGGAGAAGACTACCCAAAATCGGTGGTTAAGTCGAAGTATTCAACCTGGACGATGAAAGCCAAGACTTTCGTTTACCTGACGAAACTTGAACCAGGATTGAAATATCGAAACTTATTTGAGAGCGCAGATTAATCCATTTCCAAGATTAATGGAACCATAGTATGCTTGATTTATGTTACAAGAAGAAAAAATTTTCTAAATTCGACAAACTACATGTATAGCCACCGGTCTTCTAAATAATGCGCTCAGGATCTTCTTTGCCGTACTGGGTAAACGTCTAAATTCCTAAAACCGATCAACGGTATGATTGGCTTCTATTATTGCTAATTTAGGCCCGGTAATTAAAAAAATCAGCAAATACCCAAGATCGATACTCGCCACCTCTTTATGGATTCTAAAGCCAGGTGATGGAAAACGTCGGAAGCATCCTCACTGAAACCGATTATGTGACTTCTTAAGCATCTTACTTAAGAAATTTGTGTGAAACACGCGATCGAATGTCAGACGCTTGAATTCCCAAATTTGTGTCCAACTATTGTATTTGCGCACACTGATGGCGATGCTGCTTTTGACTCGATTCCCTAATAAATCTTTTTCTTTAAATGTGAGTACCGCCTTGATCAAAAAGTTCCCGGGAGACACCACCGTGTGGCGCTCCCATTGTTCCGATTTGAGTTCTGTTTTCTTTGTTAAGTTGGTAAATCTGTTTTTGACATTCCCATAGCTTGACATTTGCAAAAGTTAAGTAGCCAAGAGTACATCTATCTCTGTGTGTGTTGGCGATTTTTTACAATTTTAGAAATGGATTTAAATTTGCAACAATGAACTTGCATTCAATTTTGCGTAAAAAACGGATTTAATGGTGCGCGAATGCTGGAAATGTTGGAAAAGTGTTTCGGCAACGATTCTCTAAAGAAAACGGTCGTTTACCAGTGGCACGAGCGGTTGAAAAGTGGTCGTGAGTCGATCGAAGATGATGAACGCAGTGGCAGACCATCGACATCGGAAACCGACGAAAACTTTGGTGAAGTAAAAAAAATGTTGGTCAATAAACGTAAATTAACCATCAGAGAGATAGCGGAGGACTTGAATATGCTTATGGATCCGTCCAAGACATTTTGGTTAATGATTTGGGTTTCCGTGCTGCTACACAGCAAAGTTGGTCCCAAAATATCTCAATTTCATGCAAAAAAGAGACCGTCGCAAAAGAGATAATTTGCGAGGCTGAATCCGACCCCACATTCATCAAAAAGATCATTACTGGAAATGGGACGTGGGTTTATGAGTACGAATACGACATGCAATCCAGACATCAGGCAAGTGAATGGCGTTCACCAAATGAGCCGAGACAAAAAACAAAACACGTCGTTTTCAGTCAAAAAAGAAGGCAATGCTCACGGTTTTCATGGATTGCAACGATGTAGTGCAACATGAATTTTTGCCAGAAGGCCTGACAGTAAACAATGAGTATTATCTGGGCGTTATGAGACGTTTGCGTGAAGCAATTCGCCGAAAGAGACCAGAATTGTGGACAGAAAGCTCGTGGATTTCGCAACATGATAACGCACCGTCGCACAGTGCCATCATTATTCGTAATTTTTTGACGAAAAATGCAACAAATCCCATCCAACAGCCACCGAATTCACCTGATTTGGCTCCCTGTGACTTCTTTCTGTTCAATCGAGTTAAAAAACCACTACGCGTTTCAGCACCCGAGAGGAAGTAATGGAAAAATCGCAGGATGCACTGATGAACATGCCGAAAACCCAAAGTGTGTTGCAGTCGATGGGGATTACTTTAAAGGAGACAATATAGATTTAGATGAATAAACTTGTATTCTCAATTTTCTGAATAAATTCCGGGAACTTTTGGTAGTATGCAGATTTGAAAGCATGTGCTTAAGATGATATCCAACTGTCAGAGGGACTAGAAACTTTAATGGAAGTGAAACAAGGCTCCGTCTCTAGGCCCCTACTATTTATGCTATATACACTCAGCTAAATTCAATTAAATGCAACTTATTTTCCTTTAAAATATTAAAAACAAAGTAGATTTAAGTATAATACTATTTACAAACTTATTGAATACAAATAAATGATTTATACAAAGAAAAAAATTTACTAAAACAAAGAAACATATTTTTACTTAAACAAAAAAAAACTCAATTTATACTGCGAAATTCGATCAAAGGCAGTCAGGGTAAAGTAAAAACAGAAGATATTTCAGTATAACAAATAACGTAAAAGTCTAAATTAATAGTGAATCCAAACGCCAGAGTTCGAAAATCCGACTTGGCATCGAATTAACCACGTTTTCAAGCTGGAATTAGTGCCCTTTCCGTTCTAACGCCCTTGCGTAAATCCTCCACCGAAGCAAATTCGCCCCCGCCAGCATAATCACGACGGGACAGATTTCCCCACATGTTTTCGATCGGACTTAAGTCCGATGAACATGCTGGCCACTTTAAAAGTTGATATTCATCTTTGTCCGAAAACCACTCACGACTGGCCCGCGATACATGAATGGCAGCATTATCTTGCTGGAAAATTGTATTTGAATACGGCGGATGGTCCAAAAAGTCTACCAAAACATCTTCCAACAAAGTACATAATATAATTTTAAAATTTTCTGGTTTCATTCGGCCAGAAATTTTGCATATTGGAGTCTTGTAATGATAGCTAAAAGCAGCCCAGACCATCAAAGATCCTCCTCCAAAGTTTCGCTTAGTGAAGAAGCTCTCAGGACTTTTTATATCATGCCAATAATAATTAAAACCGTCTGGCCCATCAAGGTTAAACTTTTTTTTGTCCAAAAAGGTCACACTTTTCCACTGTTTACACCATGTCATGTGTTCTTTGGCAAAGTGTAGTCGAGCGACTTAATGTGCTTCTGTAAGAGCTGGTTTTGACTTAATTTTTTTCCAAACCAGTCGATTACTGCCACCTAAAATATGTTGTACACGCCGTTTAGATATCGGCAGCTTTAAATCTGAATTAATTTTAGAAGCAGTAACATTTTTTTGCAACCCAGCTCGGATAATGGCCGATTTCCTTTGCCTTCGTGAAACTTTTTAACTGTTTTTATTTCTCCTGTTCGCGTTGGAATTACTGCCTAATTTAATAGAATTATCGATTGCGGAAGCTGATCGATTTAATTTAATGGAAATTTGGCGATTGGACATATCGGTATGCTTAGTGATTTCCTCATCCGAGAGCGTTTATCCTTTTCCTGTTCTGACTTGCGGCCAACAATCATCGAAATCCAAAAGTTCTAAATGTAAAAATTTTCAATTGTAATCACTAAAAAACAACCCTGATTTCGTTTCCAACTCACAGCTTTTCAGCATAAACACGGCTTTTAATTGATTTTCGCACGATCATTAGTGGCAAAACAACAGACGTCGAAATTCTCTGAGCGGGAGTAACGCTACTTTCAAAACATACGTTGAAGAAAGGCCACAAAGCAAAAACAAAAGAAAAAAATTCGACGTAAATGTTCGTCTACACTACGAACACATTTTCTGGACAAAAGTGCATCTGCCTTTAATTAAATTTCACTGAGTGTATAAATGACATTACGGAGCAAGTCAGGGGAGGAATAGAGATGAGTGGGACCAAGATACTGGCGCCAATGTTTGCCGACAATATCGTCTTTTTGACAGATTCGGTTGAAACCATGCAACGGATGATAAATAGGCTGGGCTTTTACTGCAAGTCTTGGAATTTGTCTGTGAATCTTGAAAAGTGTAATAGGAAACGGAAATAGAGATTATCAGGTAGTATAAATATTTTCTGTTTTTTATATAATTTGCGTGCTCTCTGGGGATTTGATCATCCTTAAAATGTTTGTACACAGAGCGGGCGAAGGAAAATCAGGGTGGATGGAAAGAGAGGTACCGATGAACATTGGTTTTAAATGTTTGAAGGTTGTAATGACTAGGAAATAAAGAGCTCGGCAAAGCGAATTCTACGTCCAAAAGTAGGCCTGGGGGTGTACTCATGAGCATTCATAGCGAAACGGGCGTTAGTTTGAAGGGGCGGAATGCTACTGGCAATTTCTATGGAGCACTGGTTGTGGAAATAGCGATAAAACAGAGTGAGACACGAGACATTACGTCAGTGTTAGAGGGTATCTATTCTCTGAGTGATATTAATATCACCTATGAGTTTTATCGCACGATTTTGAGTCCTATCTAGCAGGCGCAGATATGTTTTTGGTGCACCCGACCAGATGTGGGCATTGTACTCCAACTTCGGGTGAAGTATTTCTTACATTGCTTGAGGAAACCTAGACATTTCGAGGCATTTTTAAGGACACCGAATATGTGGTCATTCCAACGTAAGTTGTCATTGACACAAATACCGAAAATGGAAAGTTTTTAGATTTGGACGAAACAAGTGTCATTCATGGACAATGGCTGGGTGCTTAAATTTAGCTTTAACGACAGCAGACAGCATTGTGTTTTGGAAGCATTTAGTTCTACTCTATTAGTGGTTCTCCAATTAGTTATGCTGCTAATATCACAATTCAATGAACTTAACATACGCTGCGGTTCCCGTTCTACAGCCGAAAGAAGGGACGTGAAGCCGGGAACGAATATGAAACGCAGAGAAAACTGTCGTCAGCAAAGAAATATATTGGATTAGAAGTAGCAGATAATGAAAATTAAAAAGACTGTCGGGGACATGTTGGAACCCTGGGGCACACCAGCACACGATCGCAAGAGCACGCATTTTCGACAAAAGAGCCTGATGCCAAACTTTGTCAAATTCCTCAGAAATATCTAGTGTAATTATCTTTCCTTCGCAAGATTGATGTACACTTTGGTTCCAGTTTTCGGTGAGACATGCCATCAGATCACCAGTGAGCCTGTTACTATGAAAACCGTACTGCCGGTCATTGAAAAGTTTTCATATTTTGAGATACAGTGGACTCCTCCTAAGTCGAATTTTCACGGGATACCATGTTTTTTTCGAGTTAGAGGGAGTTTTGGAAAAATTCGATTTTTGTTTTAAAGGTTTATTTACTAAAAAAAAAGTTAAAAATAAATAAAAAATAGCTTCTTGCTAAATTAAATTTAAAGTAATTCATTGTCATATTGTCACAATTTTATTTAAATAACTTAACTTAAAAAAAATTGATATTTTTGATTGGTCATCAAAGTTTGTGTTTGTGGAGTGTTTGTTTTTTTTTAAAATGACTCTAATTTAAAAAGATAGTTTTGAACTTCATCCGGTACTTGGTCAGTCAATTCTATTGCAGATTGCAGAAGTTCAATCGCGTTCTCAATTTCGGTTTTTCCTGGCATTTCTATGTTCACTTTCGTTTGCGTTATTTTCAGCATTAATTATTTCTTCCAAAACTGACTGATTGTAAGGTATGTACTTCGGCAGCCACGATACCGTCATCGACTTCCCTAAATTCTTTCCAATTAACATCTGCAACATTATAATTCACTTCTGTTAACTTGCTCATTTCATGGACGTCCTCGTTCTCAGATCTAAGTAAATTGAGCGAATTTTCATCTTCTCCGTCTCTTCTCGTCACTAAACCTTTTTAAAATAAATTTCAACCGTTAACGGAGTTACATCTTCTACCCATGCTCTTGAAATTTCCCGTCTAGAAGCGATATTTTGTAATCTTCTTTTTTGGTTTCTCAAATCCTTAAGGTTTTTGTTAGTATACGGCTCTTATAGTTTACTTCCAAATTTTGTATTATTCCCATGTCCATTGGCTGAACTATTGAAGTCATGGTGGGTGGGAAATACTCAAGCTTTATAAAGTTTAATTTATCTATTACTTGTTTAGGGTGAGCTGGGCAGTTATCGATGATAAATAAGACCTTTCGCTTTGATCGAACTCCAAAACCCAGCTCGTAAAAAGATCTGCCGTCATCCAAGACCATTGGTTGGCTACATAATCCACCGGCAAATATTTTATTTTTTGAAAACAGCGTGGATTTTTTCTCTTGTCGATAATTAAGTGTTTTAGTTTTTCTGATCCTATCATGTTGGATCCTACAAGACATGTCACTTTTTCCTTGCTGTGTTTGCCTCCAAAACATTTTTCGCCCGTTAAAGCCAAGGTACGTGTCGGTAAACAATTGAAAAAAATTCCCGTTTCATCGACATTAAAAACGTCTTCCGGTTTGAATCCTCTGGCAGCCTCTGATAACTGTTGCTTCCATCAGCTTTTGTTTTGTCAACAGAGGCGTTTTCACCTGATAAAACTTTGCCAAGAATGCTGTGCCTGGTTTTAAATTTGTTCAGCCAACCTTCACTTGCCTTGAAATCACGAAAATCTAAGCTGCTTGCAAATTCCAAAGTTAAATTTTTTGTTGTTTAAATCTTCCGTTCCAACTCAACGCATTATTGCCTTAAAGCTAAAAACAATATATCTTAAATAATCAAAGCAATAATTCCGTAACATGTGACTTACAATTTTTTTAATTGATCTTACCACCAACTTGCACAGAATAACTGCATCAGCTCTGTTGAACTGCCTAGAATCAACTGATTTTCGAATTTCAACTGGAATTTCACTAAAACAAGATCTTTTTTTCTAGATATATTTCCATTGCTTTGAAATAAAAATTGTTTTGAATCCAATGAACAACACAAGGAAAAGAATAACACTGTTTTTTTTGCCCTGCAATTTTTGTACAAATTGTATCTTTTGAGGTAGGTACCTATACGCATTATCTATTGGATATGGGTAGGTACAAACATAACGCGCTTACGACGATGGCATACGCGATGCTACAGATTTTTAGGGTGTTGAAGTGTGTAAGTGTGTGTTTAGGTACTCATAGTTATATAACCAAATACGAATTGTGAAAGGGTAATTTTGTTTTCATTTCTTTTACGCAAGAAAAAATTCGACTTCAGAGGTGAAAAAAGCGGCCACGAATCGAGAGAATGTGTACGAGTTGGAGGGAGTTTCGACTTAGAGGGAGCTTGACTTAGAGGATGTTTTTGTATGGGAAATTGAGGGGAATGCTAAAATATGACGAAAAAATTCGAGTTAGGGAGAGTCCACTGTATTTTATGAGCTGATGGTTTATCAGCGCTTTCTTGACCTTAGAAAGAAGGGGTCTGTAGGAGGAGAGAGAAGAAGATTTGTCTTTTTCAGGGACTAGCTGGACAAATGATGTTTTCCATCTACTCGGAAAGAGTGCTAAAGAGTAGGATTGATGAAAAATCTTACGCAGTAGTTTTAACAGCGTAGAAGAACAGGAAAATTTTTAATATTTTTGACGAGCGGCCAAAATTTTTTACTACCTTTGGGATATTGTAGTATTTTTGCCTCAGTTTTTGGTCGTATTGAAAGTCGGCACGCCTAAGAAACACGTTGCAGTTATTCCTGTCTCGTTTAAACTTTTTTCATTTGTCCTCTGTCGGGTTGGTCTTGAAGGACTGAAAAACCTTTTTCTAGTTTTGACAGCTCCAATACAGCTCGAGTCGTACCATGCCTTTTCTGTTGGTTTGATAAAGGATGTCATTCCAAAGAGAATAGTGTCGGTGATCATATCAGCAGCGACTAGTTAAAATTCCTAAATAAGTTGTATTTCCATACGGTTCTTATAGGAATGTTTTCTCTATCTGTGTGGTGGGTGTCCGAGAAATTAGCTGATATAACACAGTGGTCCAATGATCCTAGAGGGGCGAGTACACCAACGGTGTACTTATCAGGTTGCGAAGTTAAAAACAAGTCCAGAGTCTTGGCGGTACGACTATCAACGTCTCGAATTCATGTGGTCTACAATTTTTTATATGAAGTCAAATGCATCAAACTTATTAAAGGGCGAATTGCTGTCCAGTTTGGGGCGTCTGTAGATAAAGCGATAGTGGATAATTTGCTTTTGGAGATGAAATTTTAACCGCCTAAAATTGAATTCCTGATTCGAATAGGGATTACATTGTGGCACTATTTCATAGCCAGGTAGCTTCAGATCAGAGTGATCTGAGAGATGTTGGTAGGGATCTGCCTGTGTTTCACTAAGTTCCAAAACAGCTGTCCGGTATTTACAGACGTGAACGTACGCTGAAAAGTGATTACTTTTTAGCCCGCGAATATTAGCTATATCCACTCTAAATTCCCGAATCACGCGTTTGTTTGTTTTTCCCCTGCACAATTGAATTTTTTTCATTTTTTTTCTTGGTCACTCTTTTCAGATTGTATTGAATCAAAAAAAATGTAAATATTTTCCGCACCGTAAACGTGCTTCCTTTATTGATACAAATTTAAGATTGACGTACATTACTATGCTTAGTACTATTTATACTAATTGCTGTCTGATCGAGTTGTTTGTTTGTTGGCTTATAAGATTGTTTTTCTCTTCGCTTGCTAGCTGACTAATTTGTTTTTCTCTTCTTTTGTTTGTTGGCTGATAAAGTTCTGTTTTGTTTGCTGGAAAAATGTTTTGGCTAGTTTTGTTTACCAGTTGATAAGCATGTTTTTTACTGTTTGGTGATGATGTTTTGATTTTGTTTTCCTAAATATGTTCCTTAGCTCTCCCTTGTGTTAAGATGAAATGTCCTCATTTCAAAACATCCGGGCTTGGAGTCGGCAAAGTTCAGTTTCGTATATTTGGTTGAATTATCGTTCCATTGATGTGCTCGATTGCATTTGCATATTTTGACAGTAGCATAGATTATTAAGGCTAAAATTATTACAGCTAGTATTGAATACAATGTGGATTCTCCTTGGTGCTCGAAACTTGTACATTTTCTGAATATTTGAAAATTTATAATCCGAGTTATTGTAGAAGTTAATATATTCAGTACTGCTAACTGTTCACCTCGATGGGCTTGAGTTGCATGTTTAATTTCCCAATCATAATTATAGTATAATACATTTTATTATCTAAATTAGTGCTTGAATAATATTATAACATATTGTGACTTTTTGTTTTCAAGCAAAAGGAATAGTACAATTGTCGGGAGAATGTTGTTTACAAATATTTGATCCTAGATAATTTTTAGATTCGGAAATTTTTATGAAACCTCCTTCACACTTTGCAACTTCTGAGTCTAATTGAACTTTGCCGTGCTTATATGCTAAGGGTGTTAAATTGTATATTTTACAATACAAAGCTTATTAACTAGGTATAAATACGAGTAGATAGTGATAACATCCTTTTGTACATACAAACGTGAATGTGAAAATATTCTAAGATATTAATTATAGGTATGTTGAAATCTTCTTTAAGACTTAAAGTACCAGAATAAAAGTATACTGTGTTAGTAAAATTAATAATACTAGGCTCGCCCATCGTTGAAATTCAACGATTATCCAATTTAGCAATTTAGAAATGGATTTTCGGTGGAAATAACCCTTCTTCTTCCCACTTCAATAAAAAGCGTTCCCTCTCTTTCGGACAATCGTCCTGCCCACGCCGATGTAAACAGGTACTAACAAATACACAACATGATTTATTCCCCTGCTATGTGAACGCTCTTTCTCCTTTACACAGCTTTTCTACTAAAATATACATATCTATAATGTTGTTGAACCGAACATGCGTGCGCGTTGCAAATACACAACACAAAAGCAACAGTTTTCGTGTACATAACAGAAGTGTCGTCACTTGTCACTATGTTTCTCTTTTTTTCATTTTGTTTAGTCTCTATCCCACTTAGTTAAGAAACTCTTTTTCAATCCTGTGGTGACGTTCGCAGTCACACACTTACATAAAAAACAAAACAATACATTTTATGAGTCAAAGCGGTCAAGCAAATTCCTTATGAACCACATGCACAAAAACGATTCGACTATACGCTTATCCCTAGCATCTTTCCTTTTCTTGACCATTGACTTTTAAAGGCGAGCAGCCTTTTTTTTCTGCCATGTTGTAAAATAACCTAATTTTTTAAATGTGTTTACCAAGGTTCTACTCAACCGTTTGGCACATTCTGCACATCTACGCAAAATTACCTTTCCGATGGTATAAGTATTATGCCATTCGGTTGAGTAGAACGGTGTAAAAGTGTACGACAAAAATGGGTAGCACGTATTTATATATAGATTAGTAATTCTGCAATAATTAATTCTTCAGTAACTAATTTTGGATCTAATGTCTCTAGTATTTTTTTCAAACTGTATGTTAATCTTACGTCGTTGATTATTATTTTCTATCAACTGATTTGAGTTGAGTCCAGTCTTGATTTCTATGAGGTCGTCGTGGTCAGGAGTACCAGTGACCAGTTGGAAGGTGTTAACTGTATCTTAATCGTCTCGATTTTATTGATTAAAATTTGTTTCTCCTTTGTTTTCCTTAGTGCTGTATGTACGAGTATTTACGAGTAGATTTCATGATATTCTCGTATGGAGCTAGGATAATTTTGAGATTTGCTACGTGGTAAAGATACGTTGTGTTCTAGAAGACGTAAACCGGATCAGCCTCTGTTAATACATCCTTTTTCTCTTTGCAGACCTGCAATGAAGTCAGAAAAGGATTCGGCAAAAAATAAAAATATCTTAATTAATCCTGCAGTGGTTCGCATTGTGTGGCTTGCTTAGGGATACTGTCATTCTAAATAATTTTCCCTTACTCTACAAGGTTCGTGTCCCCGCGATCTTCTTTAACTTTTTGTTTGTTACAGCGCTTAGCAATTTTATTTCTGCGATCTGTTTTGGAGTAGACGATATCATCAGGATTATATGTGATGGCTTTTCGTCCTTCGTTGTGGTATTGGAGTAACTTCTCCTGTTTATTCTGAAGAATTTCCTTAACCTCGAAATACTTTTCACGATTAAAAAAAACTATCTCAGGTTTGAGTCCTGTAGAGGAGGTGATCGTTTGATTATATTGTCGAATGGCGTATTATCTTCACTAGCTAAACTTGTACTAATTTCTATCAAAGGACTATGCAACCGTTCTATTTGAGCGTTAGTTGTCGAATGATTTAATTGTGTAGCAGTATGCTGTATTTGTAATCGAGTATACACAGCTTTTGCCATATTGCCGCGAAATACATTTTCGTTGTCAGTGATTAAAATATTTAGTATTGAGGTATACTTGTGTAAGTATTTCTTCTATATGTTCGTGACAGTCCACCCTTGTGTCAATTTTGTGGAGATAACAGGGCTTCGAATATTTGTGTCTATGTTATTCATGTGGAATATGTACATCTGTATACATATATTCTCCTACTTTTGTTGGTGTTGGTGTATTTCCAATGGGTTGTTTGTTTGCTTGCCGTTCGTATTTGTTGGTCGAACAAATTTAACAATCTATCGCTTCTTTCTTGCACATCACTTTAATGGTGGACCAAAAGTGGCTGAGCAATATTTTTATAATTTCGATGTGCACGTCTGTGGGTTTTTTCTACTATCGTAATTTGTTTTGGTTGGAGACTTCAATTAGTAAGTTTTGCGCTACCACAAAGGAGCAGTTGGGAAAATGCAAATTAATGTCGTCCTTAAAATGTAATAGTAACTCTTCGTCTATTTTTAGTGCGTTAATTATTTTTGATTGAACTACTTGTTTTAGCTGGATTAGAAAATCTTGCTTATCTTTATAATACAGGGTGTGACGTGCCATCCTAGGGAATGTGGTTTGTAAGTCAATAGTATCCTTTTGGGGATCAGAAATAGTTATGATTTGGTTTTTGAATGCAAATAAAGGTTGTTTTACCGTTTTTATTTCGTCAGTTGGAGAATTCTGTGTAGAATGTTGGGAACAGTCTGATGTATTGTTGATTTATTGGCGGGACATTGCGCCGGCTACTACAATACATTTTGGTGACCAGGTTTGTAGACAAGTTTGGGAATAAATTCCTCAATAAAGTTTTTCCATATTTTTAATTCAGTGTTTGGTTTTTTTTTCCGAAATAGAATAATTAGTGATGTCGTATAAAAAAATTGCGGAGCTTCTGTAATGCCCACACAATCGCAGGAAGTTTTTTAATTTTGTTCAGTGTCATTTAACGTTCGAGAAATAAAAACAATGGGTTGGCGGTGTTGAGAAAGAACAGCTCCAATAGCAAAGTTACTGGCATCGGTTGTCAGCTCAAACTGTTTGTTAAGGTCAGGCTGGTAAAGTTCCACCTGTTCCAGCAGAAGGTTTTTTATTTTGTTTATGACAGTAATTGCTGCTTCATCTAGCTTTACTTCTACTAGTGCACTTTGGTTCTTGGTTAACATTTCTGAATCTCCTCGCAGGTGAATAGTCAGTGGTTTAGTAATTTGTGCAAAGTTTTTAACAAATATTCTATAATAACTAGCTAATCCTAAAAATTATCTTAGTTCCTTCAAAGTCTTTGGCACTGGATACTCTTTTACAACTTGGATCTTTTTTTGGATTAACTGTCACTTGTTTAATTACAATATGAGGTCGAGGTACTCAACAGAGTCGTGGAAAAAAATGCGACTTCTCGCATTCAATTTTTATATTGGTTTGATGTAGTGCATTGATTATAATTTGAATATGATTTATATGTTCTTCGGGTGTAGAAGAAAATATCAGCACGTCGTCTATATAGACGTAAGCGAGTTTGCCAATATATTCCCGCAAAATGTCGATGTCTACGCATCGTTGAAAGATTGAGGGAGCGTTCTTCTGCGCCATTGACTGCAACAGCGGTTTTTTCACGATCGGATTCCTTTATTAGAATTTGATGGAATCCCGATTCTAAATCTACTATAATTGAAAATATCCTAGCTTTACCTAAATTTTGAATTGTCATATTAATATCAGGTATTGGGTAGCGGTCAATTATAGTATGCGCATTTATTTTTTGATAATCGACTACCATCTGCCATTTTCGTCTAATCCTTTTTTTGGAACAGTCCAAATGGGGGAATTGTACGGACTCTTACTTGGGTGAATGATTCCATTTTCTAAAATTTCCCCTGTTTCTTTATTAACAAAGTTTTCATCTGCTATAGGGTAAGGGTATTGCCTTGTCCAAATAGGATCTTCTGTTTGAGTACTAAATGTAGTCTGTATAGTCGTTGGGAAAGGTCACTCATCACTTTCATTTTCTACCATTATTTTTTTAATTTCTTCTTCGTACTGAGGACTATTAATTGTGTAACTAATTCGCGGTTCATTTTTTTCAGCTAGTTTTTTCTGATAATTTAAACTATAATTAAAGAGGTTAATCTCTGCTTTGACTAATCTGAGGCCTTGTTCTCCTAAAATCATGCCAAATGCATCTAAATCCTTAATTTCAAAATAAACTAAATTATGTCCTAACATAGTTATCATATTTTTAGATTTTATTACAGATAATCTATGTAAAGTTTTTGTTTTAAAAGGCTGAATGGGTATAAACTTACCGATATTAGATTTATAGCTGAAATAGTAGTTAGTGGATCCTGTGTCCATCGTATTGTAATGGGTGTGCCGATCTTGATGCAATGCGTCTAGATATATGGCAACCCGTTTATATGCCTAAAAAACTGCTTCCTGTCTCATATTGCTGCTCGAAATCTTCAACTTCTTCTGGCTGGAATTCCTCATGGTATTGTTGTTGATTTGCTGTATCTTATGTTGATTAAAGTTTTGCGATAAGGAATTCCTGTTCTGTTTAAATGGGTTATCATTTGCAAGCCGAGGACCGTGTCATGATGCTGCTGCTTACCGAAGATATTGGTGGGATTTGTCCACCTCCATAGGAACTGGTCTTTGTTGATTTGGGTGTTGATAGATGTTTTGCCCGTAGTTGTCATGTTGAATGTGGATTCCTGGGTTGAATTGAGGTTTGCCCTCATATCTGTGGTATTCTCTTTGCCAGTTACGATTTGGGCATTCAAATTTTGATCTTGGCGGTTGTGAATCAAACTGTTGGTTCACATTGTCATGATAGATCGTACTTGCAATGGCAAATGCTGTTTCTAAATCCTTTGGATTGTGGCAATAAAGTACACCACGTGTGTATTGGCTGCTTCAGCGGCAACGTACTCGTTCATGGAGCAGTCTCTGCGGGACATCTCAATCTTGGATAACGTCAGGTTGAGAGCCTTGGTGACTTCACTGTGGAATTCTTTTCTATTCTATTCTTTTCATCTCGTCTAACAAGACATATGTTGAACGCTGGTCAACAAACGTGTAATCCAAACGGTCGATTATGGCATAGAAATTAATCTGCGTGTTGTGGTTTGTGAGGATATCTGCGCTGACAGAGCGCTGTAGTAGCGTGGATGGGTGGAGTAAATTTTATGCTGTCCATAAAAGTCCAAGCTTGAGATCGCCAGGATCGGTATTGCGATTTGTCACCATTAAAAAGCGGTAATAATTTAAATATTTCCAAGTCGACATTTCTTGGATCAATAAAATTTAAAAGGACGTCTTCGTGTTGTACTGTTGGAGTGACATGTGAAAAAGTGACCTGGTTACTTTCGATGGCGTTGATTCTTTGGGCAAACTCTAGTTGCTGGTGCTTCATCGCAGCTGTCAAAGCGTCGATATGTGCTTTAAGTATGGCAGTATCCATTGTATTAGCTGTTCTTAGGTTTCTATTGGCATCAAAAGTTGCTGCAGTTGCTGGTTGTTGATACGATTTTTTAGTATTTTGGTTGTTTTTTTTTAGATTCGGCGCTGTCCGTTTTTTTTTCCAGAATCTGCTGTGAATCTTGTTAAAATGATATGGGCTAATTTTGTCTCACTTTTTTCAAGCACTCAGTGTTGGATGTCCTTCTTCCCGTGGAATTTTGTTTTTAGTCCTGTTTTCAAGAATGTCTCTTGGCTTTTTTGGATAGCATATTAATATGGATATCCCGGCTGAGCCCCCAATTAATCTTTTCAGATTGTATTGAATCAAAAAAATATAAATATTTTCTGCACCGTAAACGTGCTTCCTTTATTGATACAAATTTAAGATTGACTTACTCGTACATTACTATGCTTAGTGCTATTTATACTAATTTCTATCTGATCGAGTTGTTTGTTTGTTGGCTGATAAGATTGTGTTTTGTTTGCTGGAAAAATGTTTTGACTAGTTTTGTTTACCAGTTGATAAGCATGTTCTGTTTACTGTTTGGTAATGTTGTATTGATTTTGTTTTCTTAAATCCTTTCTTAACTCTCGCGAACTTATTTATTTTTTTGGCTACCCTTTTCTTTCCTCGCGATGAGCGAATTTCACGAGTGCACTTGTGCGTGTGCAGTCGTCGATGGTCAGCTCGTCATCTGGGAGTCTTGATAACGTAGAATCTAAAAAATGGATAAATACCTGAAACTCAAGCTTATAGAGGCTAAGCGAGCGGTCAGGGGAAATCAATAATAGTAATAATAATAATGATAATACTTTTTTTATTAAATAAACAACGAAAAAGGAATTACAACTTGGACATGTCTGTCGTCTGTTGGTGAATGTTGTTCTTAATCTAATTTACAATCTCGTACAAACATTTTTTTATTTTGATTTGCGTATGTATTAGCCAAAAAGTTAAATTGATGGACGAGTAGTTTCCTAGGTCTCGAGATTATCGATCCAGCACTTCGCTTTCTTAGAGGATGTTTTTTTTTTGAAATATTTAACTTGTTGTACTAATGTTGGACATTTTCCCATAAAGCGAGTCACGCTTTCCGTTTTTCATTAGAAATCGTTGAAGAATTTCTCCTATACTCATATTTTATGAAGCGAGAGTTCCATGTACGAGGGTTGTCTGAAAAGTCCGACCGCAACGTAAAGATAGCGCCACTCGTCAATAAAACCAAGTGAATGCTAGTTGTGCATCTTTTGGCAATTACAAATTAAATTCTTGTTTTTGAAAGGCAATACGCCTACGAAAACCAAAAATAAGTTGGCCTTTGTGTATGGGGACTCTGCACCATCATTTACCACAGTGAAATTTTGAGCAGCTGAATTTAAACGTGGCCGTAAGTGCTTGGGAGATGATGAACGTTCGGGACGTCCAAAAACTGCAACCACTGACGATAACATTGCTAAAGTTCACCAAATGGTGTTAGACGACCGCCGAATTAAAGTGAGAGAGATAGTAGAGGTTATGAAAATCTCCAAAGAACGTCTTTGTTACATATTAAATCAAGATTTAGGCATGATAAAGCTGTCCGCGCGTTGGGTGCCGCGTTTGCTTACGTTAGACCAAAAACGAGTTTGAATGAACATTTACAACGCTCTGTTGGCGCAGTTTAGGCGCAATAAATCCGAGCTTTGGCGCCGATTAATTACTGTAGATGAAACTTGGATACACCATTATATGCCCGAAATAAAAATTCTGTCAAAAAAGTGGACTGCAAAGGGCGAGCCGACTCCAAAAAAAGCAAAAACCGTTTTTTCGGCTGGGAAAGTGATGGCGACTGTTTTTTGGGATAGTAAAGGAGTTATCTTAATCGATTATCTTCAAAAAGGAAAAACCATTACAGGAGCATACTACGCATCATTACTTGCCAAGCTGAAGGCAGAAATTGCGGAAAAACAGCCAAATTTGCAGAAAAAGAAAATCCTGTTTCACCAAGACAAAGCGCCGTCTCACACATCAGTGGTTGCCATGGCGAAAATTCATGAATTACGGTTTGAACTGCTTGACCATCCGCCTTATTCACCAGATCTAGCCCCAAGCGACTTCTTTTTGTTCCATAATCTAAAAACTGCGCTCGGAGGACTGATATTTTGGTCAAATGAGGAGGCAATCACCTTCGTGAACAATTATTTTGCAGGGAAAAACGCTAAGTACTATTTGGATGTGTTAGAGAGATGGGAGCATCGCTGGGAGAAGTGTGTAGAGTTCCAAAAATTTAATTTGAGAAAAAATGTCTTGCATCATTGTTCGGTCGGAAACTTTTCAGACAACCCTTGTATTACCCATAAAAGTTTGGCTGGTCAGATGTAGGACTCCCTTGTATTAACGAAACCGTAGTTAGTACGGCATTGACGGTTCCAAAATGTTTGCTATTTCTTGAATAACTCAGATAATTCCGTCCCGATTTTCAGCAAATGTGTGCTATATTAATAGACTAGCCTGCCCTGCAGGCGTTGCCCTGCGTGATTTCAATTTGCAGAAAATCGGTGGTCAATTGTCCATTGCAATTGATGCTTTGTGTCGAAATATTTGCTGAATGGGCAGCGGTTGGGTCGATTTTGAATTGTATTTCCCCTCATTGAAGCACTCTGTGATAAACGATATTTTTCATTTTGTTATCAAGTGCGAAAACGATCAAAGCGGATGGTTTTCCGACACGGGAACATGCGACATACAGTTTACCGTCTGAAAAATATTCATTTTCCAGATTCAGGCCACTCAATGATTGGCCTTGTGATTTATTGATTGTCATGGCGAATGCGAGACGAATTAGAAATTGGATTCGCTTAAACTCGAATAGTATATCGGTTGGGATTATTGGAATTCTCGGAATGAGAACTTCCTCACCTTTGAATTTTCCTTTTAGTACTCTCGCGTGAATCACATTGCTAATGAGTTTTGTTACCGCTAAATGCGTTCCGTTGCATAATTTTGGTTGATTGAGATTGCGAAGCATGATGACGACTGATCCAACTTTCAATTGTAAATTGTGCGGTGCCAAGCCAGACACATCCAATGAATTCAAAAACTCAGTTGGATAGTTGGTTGCTTTGTCTTCGTTTGTTACACAGTCGATAGATTTGAAGGAATGCAAGGAACCAACGATTTGATTTTATTTAAGTAATCCACATCCTTGTTCTTTGCCGCTAAAATTGTTCTTTCATTGAGACGAAATTGCAAAAATTCGGCGGAAACGAAATCAATACATTCGATGCGTCGACAGGAACACAACCATTATTGATAGTTAGCAGTTGATTGGAGAACACTTCGGCAGATGGATCGTTTAGCAATGCAACTCGCATGTTTGTCGTCAGCTGAGGTTTCTTCATATAACGCCACAATGTCGATGATTTGAGGCAAGCATTCATCGGCAGCGGTCGATCGTGGTATTACTGGCAGTGTTTGCATGAGTTGTCGACCACGAAATCATTTCCTTTCAATTTGACTGTGATTGTTCTACCGCCATCATCAGATGATCGACTCCGATACAGTGGATAACCATCGTTGCCAGTGATGGTCTCATCAGTCAAATTTCGTGGATAACGCTTGGAACACTTGCCGTCGACCATGCACGGTGATTGTGGGTTAATGGCGCCACACGGTCCATGAATCATGTTTGTAATTACAACATCAGCCGGTTTCGGGATCAGGAATCTCGGCACATATCATGTCATCAATTTGGTCTGGTTGCATTCTTTCGACTAACCAAATGAGAATGTGCGCATGCGGCAGGCCTCTTTTTTGCCATTCAATCGAATATATCCAACATCGAGTATCTCCAAAAACACGATGCTTAACAATATAGTCCATCAGCGAACCGACTTTTTCCCTGAATACACGTGCGGTGATATCGTGCCGATCACGTGATGTTTGGCCAGGATTGCACGCGAAGGTGATGAACAGGTTTGAACGGACGTAATGACGTACATATGTCATTGCATCTTGCGCATATTCATGCATATGACGTAGGCCGCCAACGAACGTCGCCGGTAAAATGGTCAACCGACCAATATCAACTGCATTTCCTTCGGTGCAAATTGCATCGCGTAAATGAATGTACTCCTCCGTATGTAGTTTGGTTTGATTTAAACTGATAAAAAGGAGAAGCTCCGCTTCTATTTTGACATACATATCGACGCAAAAATTGCTGAAACAATCGGCGAAATCGATACGCGTAAAAATTCATTGCGTGGTCAGGTGGTTTATTAAAATGAAAATTATTATGATATCGATTCTCACCGGTCAATGGATTTATCATCTTGATGTTGATATAATATCCATCGTCTCCTTGCCAAAACATCAGTGGGTATTGCAATGCATCCTATAAACAATGTGTTTCGGATATTCGTTGCAATTGCCCAGAGTCCCGACGTGTGAGCACAATATCGCGTGATTTCAGATTTTCGCCAACAATCACAACTGCTCCATGATCTATGGTTGGAGCGTAAAATGGGGTTCGTGCGTTCCAGCAGGTCGTTTATCCGCTCTTATCACGACTCATCACTTGACATGTGACCCAACGCAGTTTTGAATAACCGAACCAATGCATGATGTTCATGAAGTAGCTGCTGCAGATCTCGAAGAATTCCTCTTCTCATTGCCGTATTGATTGTTTGGCGCTGATCAAGTTGATTTTCCACATTGCCCATGAAGTACATTTGGAGGAATTTATGTTGTGCGCCTTCAAGCGGTAGCAATGATCCAATTCGATCGTGAATTTGGCCTTGGATCTGTAAGGTCGATGACGAAATTAGAATCAATGATCCTCTTTAATTTATTTAATCTTAATTTCTTTAAATAAATTTAATTTCTTTAATCTTTTATTGCCTTGAATGTCGAATTGAATCTACGTTCATCTATAATATATGCTCCAAATGAAGTCATTTGAAAGCATCCGTTATATTTCTTAGTGTTCGATAGAAAATGACGTGATTCTGGTGTTTCACCATGAAGCAAAGAATGCAATGTCTCTGTGGTAAGGGCAATGGTGGTAATTTAACCTTGCCACTGAGACAGAACAATCCAGGCGTTTCTCCAGCGAACTTCAATGCACCGCAACGGTTGCACACAACCTCCATTGGGCCAATTTGAACGGAAGGATGCGAGCTGTAGTCAATTGTGCAATCGTAATGAAACGCTACTTGATTGAAATCAACACTTGAAGCACTTCTTCTTACGCCTTTATTTCGATTTTCACGTTGTTGAGTTGTTTGATTTGCTCGACGATTCTCATTGTCAACTGAGCCGTTTCATTTTCCGCCTGTCTTTCTTCTTGTATTTGTGATGCACGAAGTCGGGCCATACTAACACCGTATTCCATTGATTGGCGATATTCCGAACTCTACTTGCATTACGGGTTCGATGCGAAAGATTAGATCTTCTGGCTCGCGGCATTGAGAATAACACTGAGCAATGAATTTCACAAAAGCAATTAAGGAATTATCGATACATAAATGTGCACAAATGTGATAATCTCACAAAATAAACATCTTCGTTGGCAACTTACCGTTTGAAAATAGAATTCCACACCAAAATGATCAATCAGAATGAAATGAACAGCGAATTCGAATTGATTTTCAAAGTAATCCTCCTAAAAATTAATTGCACAATTTGAAATTAATGTTTGGATTGATTGTCGATGCGCACGCAATCACAAAGAACATAACCATTCACAATGTGCACTTCATCAAACTGAACTCACCTCTATGAAATCGCTTTTCGCTGGTGATTTTCCCAAAAAATCGTTTCAAAACAATGTATTAAATCAAATTCAATTACAATAACTATCGAAAGTTGGTAAAAATTTGATAAAACTTGAAAAAATTCTGATAAATCGCAACACACGTCTGCACAATGGAAAGACTGTGCAAATGAATCAGCTGTTAAAAGTTGATGCTCACAACGCCATCTACTGGCAATACCGGAAACAGCATTTGAAATCATGTTCGTTTTTAGTGTCTGACAAAAAAAATTGCTACAAAAACAATTGTCACACAAATTTGGTGCAAAAACAATTCTCGCAAAAAATTGACAAAAAAAATTGTCACAATTTAACGTAAACACGTCATCTATAATGAATATGGCGTGGTAAAATCGCTCCATACAAAATGTATGTGAAAATGAATTTTCTTCATAATTTTTTTTTCGGCGATTTTTCTAGAATTTTCTTGGGTACCCTTCTTGTTTGGCCGGAGGCCAGTCCGAATTGGTGCGAATCATCAATCGAAATCGGTCCAGGCATTCTTGGGGTATAAGCGTTGTACTGGTGGGATGAAAAGTAACCTTCTTGACTGCCAGAATGCGTTGCTACTGCAAAAAAGGTTATGGTGCCTTAAAGTCCGTTAATATTTAGGTAGACATGTCAAATTTCAGTGCGATACTATCTTTAGTTTTGTTTTGATAGCTGATTGTTGTTGACGTGTTTGGTATCATGTTGAGTATGGACAAAAACGATTTTCGTTCTCTCATCAAACATTATTTCTTGCGAGGCAAAATGGCGAAGGAAATAAAAGAAAATTTGGATAAATATTATTGGGCTAATGCTCCCTCAGATTACACCGTCAAATATTGGTTTCGAGAGTTTCGCGGCAGGCCCTCCGATGCGGTTACAGAGGACAATGTCAAAAAAATACATGAAATGGTGTTGGCTGACCGGAAAGTGAAGGTGCGGGAGCTAGCAGGTACCACAAAGATTAGTACTGAGCGCACGCCATATTTTGAGCAATATTCTGCATATGAAAAAGTTATCCTGCCGCTGGGTGCCGCACATGCTCACTGCTGACCAAAAACACGAACGCAAGAGGACTTCGAAAGCGGGCGGACTTTTGGTGTCGATTGGTAACTGTTGATGAAACTTGAATCCACTATTACACACCAGAGAACAGAATGAGTACCCGGCAATGGACTGAAGCCGGCACGAGTGATCCGAAGCGGACAAGGGAGGCTCGATGGGTCGGAAAGGTTATGGCGTCGGTTTTCAGGGAACGGATTGTCATGGCATACTCTTCGTGGACACCTCAAAAAAGGAAAAACCATCAACAGCGAGTATTACTGCGCATTATTGGAGCGATTGAAGGCAGAAATCGCTGCAAAATGGCCTCACATGAAGCGAAAAAAAATTTTGTTTTTGCAAGACAATGCGCCGGCGCACAAGAGCATCGCAACCACGGCTAAAAGCAATGACTTACGGCTCCAATTGCTGTCGCATCCACCGTATTCGCCAGATTTGGCTTCCTCGGACTATTATCTCTTCCCAAACCTCAAAAGATGTCTCATCAATAAAAAATTCAGCTCACGCGAGGAAATCATCGACGCCACGGAGGAATATTTTGCAGACCTTCTGGAAAATTACTTTTCGGACAGGATCAAGAAGTTGGAAAATCACTGGAATAAGTGTATCAAACTATAACTATATATCATAAAATAAAAAAAACATTTAAAAAAAAAATTTTTTCATTACCAAGGAGGTTACTTTTCACCCCACCTAGTAACTAACGTCACTCTCTTTTATATATATATTAAGAAGAGCTTTGTTCGGTGAGGAAAAACTAGAACAGAAAATCACAGATTCGTGAAAAATGTCAGATCAAAGTTACTCGTAGAACAAAAAAGTACAGTCCATATGTTAGCTGTCAAAAATGTTGACATTCCGCATTTGTCATTTCTTGTGAAGTTGTTGAAAAGTTGAAAAGATTCTCAAAGTGAAATACAAGCTTGAATAAATAAAAATGACTTTAAATAAAATTCAAAAAATTATATTAGAAGAATTGGTGGACAGTGATAGTGGCAGTGATATCAGTTTGTCGAGTGATGGAACAACAGATTCCAGAGATATGAAGACTTTAGTGAGCGTTATTCCTTTTTCTGTCGGGAAAGATTCGGCGAACTGTATCGTACATTTCTTTAAAGAAATTGTTCCTTCCTACAATCTAAAAGAAATTTGTGACACATTTCCGCATATCTCGCAGTCTCTATAAACGGTTGATAGAGGCCCGCAAAACATATGGTATTCTGCTGAAATGCATATAGCACTCTTTCTTTGGGTTGCTGGGCATGAGGATTGCCCCTACAGGGATATTGGCGATAGATTCAACTTCACCTTGGGAACTGTATGCAGTCTTATCAATGGAGTGCTGTATTTCATCAGCAATCTTTGCGACTTGATTATGCGATGGCCTACTGAAGATGAGAAAATGGAAACCAGCTCCTATATGAGAAACAAAACTGGAATTGAAGCTGTACTAAATTAATTGAATATAATAATTGACAAACGATGTAGTAACCTACTTACTCTTACTTTTGCAGAGACCATAGATGGTACAAGAATCAAAATTGACCCCCCTAGGCATGGAAAAGACGACTACATTGATAGAAAAGGCATTATAAGTCTATCTCTTCAAGCGATATGCAACGAGAAAAGGAAGTTTACAGACATTTTCGTTGGATATCCGGGTTCTGTTCATGATAACAGGGGTTTTGAGAATTCGGATATATATTCTAAATTACCTGTCATTTTATTCGAGCTTGTGTTATGCTGCATAATTTGTGCAAAGATGATGAGCTGCCATTTGAAATTAAAGAAAACATTGCAGAAAATGACAATTTCAATACAGTTGCTGACCAGCAGTATGGCTTCAGCCTTCGAAATAGGCTGTGTGAAGAAGGGTTTTCGTATTTTAATTGAGGAGATAAGAAAAACTTAATAAAAAATCATAAAATTATTTTTATACTTTTATTTTTATGCATTTATTTTTTATTTAAAGAATCTATTAGAGCCAAACGCAATTCGCGCTTCTCTTCTCTATATTTGGCCAGCTCAGCAGCCTCAAGCTTGGCATATTCGTACACACGGTCTGCGCTCCTTTCTTCAGCGAACTGCTCCCTCCACTTCCTAAGCTCTTCTGCCACAGTGCTGGTTTTCTTCTGTTTTCTTGGTGACTCTACGTTCTCTGAAGATGTTTCTTCTATGCTATCCAGCGGAGTATCACTGTCACTGGCTCGCATTCCTTATCAAAAAGAAATGGAGGGGTTTTGAATTGTATTATTTAATGTTATACACTGACTTGCAATGGAAGAAATTCCAGCCTCCACCAATATTGCCTCCTTTGCTTTTCCGCTTCCAGTGGTACTGCCCAACCGATAGGCTGGAATAATTGCAGGTCGGTCCAGCAGTACATCTGAGAGCTCCCTATTGTATTTACGGAAATAGGTTTATATTTATAATATATGAAAGAAATTAGAAGGTAAGAATATAAATTAAAATTACTCACTTTTCATACGCACAAATGGCTCTGTTGTTGCCTCTTGTGGCATTGTGCTTCATTTTAGTCCTTAACCCACGTTCAAGACTCGTCCACTTCCCCTCAACCTGAACCATAGTGAAACCTGATCCGAACTCCTGCATGCGGCTAGCAATCTGCTCCCTTAGTTTTTTTTTTGTTTTGAGGGAAAATATTAAATATTTTGCCGACCTTTAGCTCTAAATCTATATAAAGACTTATGAGGCGCTGGCAGTCCTTCTCCAGCCAAATTGCTTTTTGTTTTTCTCCTGCAGTTGTTGCAATTTCTACGAAATCTGGGCTGGGGGCTGATTCGGCTCCAAACGACTGGTTAAATACTTCCTGGCGAAATTCTTCACGCAAAAAAAAAAAAATAAGAAAAAATCTATGTAAGATACATATGTTAAATCCATTAAATTTATACTTACTATTTTTAAATTCTTTGCCCATTGCCCATTTTTCCCTCTTATCTCTATTGTTGAACTTTCCATAACTTTTTTTTTCATTCAAAATGCGCAAAACAATCGCAAACAAATAAATTGCTGGAAACAAATCAAAATGACAGCCAAAAATGATTTTGACATCTGCACACCAGTAGGTGCAAGTTTTTCTGTTCTTTTCTGTTCTGACAATCTCACTGAACACGAAGTAGAACACTTTCGGACAGAAATTTTTCTCACTGAACAGAACTAAGATATTGACTAGTAGTGCAAAAATTTCGAAATAGTCCTCTATTTTCAAGAAAAAATTAATTATATCTTGCTTATGTTTTTTTTTTAATAACCTAAAAAGTCATCGGTGGATTTTGATTAAAATCTAATGGCCGCGAGTGACAAAATTCAAATCGATAGCACTATTCGTTAGCTTATTATCGTGGGGCATTTGTTAAGAACTGGGTGACCGTGGCTGAAGTGGTAGTGGACTGGCTTCCAAATCCGAAGATTAGGTGTTCGAATCCCAGCCTCGCCCGAAAGACATATCATCCATTTTTTTCAGTTAACGAAAATCAAGTAAGATGAATAAGAATTTAGCCTCACCATTAAATGTTGGATGCCTCTCATGGAGCGAAATAACCACTCAGCCCAAACATCTTTCTTTCTCTCTCTATCCCATTTTCCAAAAAACTTAACACATGCTGAGGCATTATAAGTGTATTCATGCCCACTTGAGTGTTAAGTTCTTTATAAAAAAAAAACAAAAACACTATACACACCTTCAAACGTAAAGAGTTCACAAAATTTCCATTTGCGATTTTCGAGGTGAATGCAAGAACTTTTCTAACAGAAAGTTAGAAGTTACTAATCGTATTACTCTAAAATACAAAGTGTGCTTGGTAACACTAGAAAGGAATGAAAGACTGTAAATAATATTAATAATATCATTCGTGGATACTGTCCCAAGGTCAATAAATCGAGTCTACTATGTAATTATACAATAGCATTGCTGTAGATAATCTCACAATAGTATCAAATCTCTTTGATGATACTGTAACACTGTCTAACAGTGACCATCCTCCTGTAACTCTACATACTTCTCACAGCGATGCTCCCATCTCTCTAACCCGTCCAAATAGTACTTGGCGTTTTTCTCTGCAAAATAATTGTTCACGAAGGTGATTGCCTCCTCATTTGACGAAAATATCTGTTCTCCGAGCGCAATTTTTAGATGAGGGAACAAAAAACAGTCGCTTGGGGCTAGATCTGGTGAATAAGGCGGATGGTCGAGCAGTTCAAACCGTAGTTCATGGATTTTCACCACGGCAACCGCTGAGGTGTGAAACGGCGCGTTGACTTGGTGAAACAGGATTTTCTTTCTCAGCAAATGTGGCCGTTTTTCCGCAATTTCTGCCTTCAGCCTGGCAAGTAATGATGCGTAGTATGCTCCTGTAATGGTTTTTCCTTTTTGACGAAAATCCATTGAGATAACTCCTTTACTATTCCAAAAAACAGTCGCCATCACTTTCCCAGCCGAAAAAACGGTTTTTGCTTTTTTTGGAGTCGGCTCGCCCTTTGCAGTCCACTTTTTTGACAGAATTTTTATTTCGGGCATATAATGGTGTATCCAAGTTTCATCTACAGTAATTAATCGGCGCCAAAGCTCGGATTTATTGCGCCTAAACTGCGCCAACAGAGCGTTGTAAATGTTCATTCAAACTCGTTTTTGGTCTAACGTAAGCAAACGCGGCACCCAACGCGCGGACAGCTTTCTCATGCCTAAATCTTAATTCAATATATAACAAACACGTTCTTTGGACATTTTCACAACCTCTACTCTCTCTCTCACTTTAATTCGGCGGTCGTCTAACACCATTTGGTGAACTTTAGCAATGTTATCGTCAGTGGTTGCAGTTTTTGGACGTCCCGAACGTTCATCATCTCCCAAGCTCTTACGGCCACGTTTAAATTCAGCTGCCCAAAATTTCACTGTGTTAAATGATGGTGCAGAGTCCCCATACACAGAGTCCAACCCATTTTTGATTTGCGTAGGCGTATTGCCTTTCAAAAACAAGAATTTAATAACAGCTCGATACTCAATTGTTTCCATTTTCACAAAAGACACTCACATCGACTCACTCAAACGACTGTCAACTAAAAACGCGTTTGGACTGCGCGTCCAAAAAGACTGAAACTTCGGTAGGTAACTGTCAAAAGATGCACGACTAGCATTCACTAGGTTTTATTGGCGAGTGCCGCTATCTTTACGTTGCGGTCGGAAACTTTTCAGACAATGCTCGCATTCACTTAACAAATCAAGTTCCCATTGTAATGATGGTATTTTGAATCAAATCTTTAAAAAACTAGCACTGAGATAATTGACATCCTTGCCCATATTTTTAACTTACTGAAAGCCGAAGCTTAAGCTGAACCAAATTCGTTATTATAGTTTCAAAAGTATTTGAGAAGCTGTTAAAAGTTGGGTTGTTGGGTTACTTTACAAAAATAAACTTTGTTAGTCCTATCCTTTGGATAGTTTGGATTTAGAGAGAGCCTTTCTACCGAAGACTGCCTTATGGAGTTCTACTTTTTATATAAAATATAATTCACTGGATGGGAGAAGCACGTTTTGTGATTCTATACTCATACATAATTGATTTGAATTCTACTCGAAGGATAGAAGCCAAAAAGTTTAAAGTGATGATTTTGTTGGTAGCATGAAAGTTTTAAACAGTTATTGGTCCTTTCTAGTCCTGATCTTCTGAACATCAGTCTTAAGATGTAAGTTATTAAACCTTAAAATGTACTTTTAAGCAAAAATCACTCAAATTGTTTTTGTATCAAGTTCTACAACACGAAATGTCTGATCTTGGAGTAAATACTCGTATTTATACAAGCCAATGTAATGTGCTTATAAATTTTTATTTCAGCCAAATATGATCCGTTGGCATCAGTGACTCCTCCTCCAGTCCTTTTTGACGCAATTAAGTCCTCAAAAACGTGACAATCCGTACAGCCTCTTATTTTTGGGTAAGATCCCTACTTCACATGAGTTTCGGATATCAAGTAACCGTCAATATATTTTTCTCTCGTATGAACATTTCTAACTCGTCAAGTTTTTGGAAAAGTCCGTTGTCAAGTTAGTATTTTGAGCATTTCGATCTTAACTAGCGTTTCGAAAATATGGTTATTTATTTTACTTTGCTCCTCGAGTTTCTCAAGTGCAGTAGAGGAAACATAAGAAACTGGGTGCACCGAATATCCGATCGTTGAAGATATGTTCGCGTGTCCGATGTCCATCTTCTAAGACTTGGTTATCACTTTTTCCTTAGTTTTTTTTGTGGCTAAATCCCGACGGCTTTCTTTAGTTGCTGCTACTGTTATTTGAATTCTGATATACATCAATTCTAATCTCTTTGTAATTTTGGAGGGAGATGTATAACAACAAACTCTGAACATAAACGACCTGGTTCTACAAAATTAAAGTAAAGTACATCAGCCACATGAGATGGCTAGGAGATGTAGAGCAACAACCGATTCGGAATGTTCAACTAGATACAGTTGGCTAAAGACTGCGCAAACTGGAGATACTTCCTAGTTGAGGCCCATTTAATTTAATCTTAGGCCGCCTGGTATCCGAAGTTCGTATACTATAAACCAAACATCTTCATAGCCAAACATCCCTCTGGATATAAACTATGATGTACTACTTCTGTGTTACAGGGAAAGCAGTGAAGTAGTGTGGGATTTGGTAGTGCAGTAGATTAGATTGCTTGTTGGCTTCTGGTTTCACATAGAGATAGAATTCGAGAGTCTTCTACAAAAAAAAAACGATAAAGTAGACGACTTTACACATTCAAAATGTCTGCGAAACTCTGACGAACCTAAATTGTTCCAACTTACCACCAGACTCTTACATATTAGATTTAATAAAATAGATTTCCCGTTGAGTTCATTCAGAATTTATAGAATTCCTCAAGCATTTCACCTAATGGATTCTGGAGTATTGCCGTCATTATCCAAAGAGAATTACTCGTCGTAATATCGAATTTTGCAAGATTTGGTTCAATCAACCATCAGATTCCTGATCAAATCGACACATTTTCCAAATTTGTATAAGATGCGACACTAAACAAGATTCGTCTCCGTATCAGAAAAATGCCACACTTGGAACACAACTCTTTGTTGTTTTGAAACAATAATGTTTTCTAGACCGCTAAAATTCCGAAATCGGAAATAAATGTCGCATAAATATTTAATAGCTTTTCGCTGCTATTATGGGATGTTGTTGTTAAATCCGGAGATGCATTTGTGTCGATTTGTCGTGACAAAATGTCGGTCCGGCTAGGAATACCACAGTTTTATGACCGTTTTCCCGAAAACATGCGATCGAGTAATTATCCCACTCAGCACTCAAATATTTGCGTAGCAATTGACATACAAACATAGTGTTCGAATACATTATCATGGATTAAGAATCTAAGGAATCCGTTCATGTATGTATGTATAGTATATCTTAGCTTTGTCAACTTCAATTTGTCCTAATGGTCTTCTTAGGCGCATTGGAATGGAATATATTTTTAATTATACGATAAATATGTCTGTACGATAGACATATGTTAATGTATGTTATATACAATATCTACATACTTATATACATGTGAGTTGAGTTATTCTTGTAAAATTTTATTTTCAACGTTTTGGTAATGTTTATTTTTATACAAGTGACTACAACTAGGTTATGGGGTTGCAAGAACAAGTACAAATTCTTCAATAGACCGTATAATTTTATTTTTATAAAAAATATATCAATTCAGAATGGGTCAAAGATCTCTAACATATTATTATACTATATTTATTGGGTCTCGTATACAAGAGCCTTGGACTATGCATGACCTGGTAAAATTGCTAATTTCTATTTTGAGGTTTTTTTTCTGTCGTAAAAGAATTAATCTCTTTGTATGTTCCTTTTATTGTAATTTCTCAGTCTTTCAACGGTGAATAAACCCTGTGTCGCCATCACTCTCGCAGCAAGCGTCGCATAATGTTTTTTTCAGAAATGCCCAGAACATTTAGGTGCTTAGCAAAAGCGTATTGGCCCGTAACGATGCCAGTAAACAGTCCGTAGACTTTCCTACCGATGGACATCAAAAAGGTCGCTGATCTCTTAGAAACGTTCGGAAACATTTGTTTCGTCAGCCGGCAACATGGAGAGTCACGCCATCTGTATTTATGCTCATATGAAACCCAACTGTTAATGGAAGCACTTCAGACTACGGTTCCAGCAAGGCTTTAAGCGCGGCTTGATGATGATACTTCTCCTTCTCCCAGATATTTCACAATATATTTTATTGGAAAGAATGAATTCAACGTTGTCATCCTCCAAAAAGATACCAATTCCGCACTCCGGATCAGTTTTGCAGCCATCCTCAATCTCTGGTCGAATCCTATTTAGTATTTTCGTAGCATCGGAAGTTCTGGTGTCATTGAAACAAGATCATCAAAATTCTTGTGCAAATTGAATTACTTCTTTTTAAATCAAAGGCGGTTTTGAGAGAGCAGTTTATGATATGAATAATAAGACGAGGCAGATCCATCTGAGTACCTACAGCAGAGTTTCCCATGCAGCTAAGGCATCCAATTTTTGGAGTTCGGTAAAATCTGAACAGACGTATCTACGTGAAAGCTTGTTCCATTAAACAACCAACATGCGAGTAATTAATCTATCGTAGCCGTATAGATCCATGGGTGGCAAGCCACACACAGTTTAGTCCAAACAACCTTATTATCCAGGATGGTGACGCCCTTAAGCTTATTAACTTCTCTTTTTTAGTAAAAAATCAGTGTTCGGTTTTGAGACAACGAAAATCCATTTCTAGTCCTTAGATCGGCGATCGTCATCTATAGGACGGCATGCGCTGTAGGATAAACGTTTGCAAGGCTGATCCGATGGAAAGATTAGATAAAAGGCCGTCAGCAAAGAAGACGAAAAACCAAAACTAATATACGATACATAGAGCCCATCTTGGCACCCTATAAATCTAAAAGAAGTGTTTTCTCCATTCGTTGAGCCAACTGGAGATTCTGATTAAGCATAATGGACTTCTAATATCTGTTTTAGTCAAATGAAGATCTTTATAGCTCCCACATGGATACGAATAAGCTATGTACTGTGAATATGGGGAATAGTGTTCTTCTCCTCTTCACCAATTTAGCTTCTACTGACATCTTTTAAATTTTCGGCTGCGACCTGTACAGCAAAATTCAACTCTTAGCAATCTTTGCAGCTAGTATTGCCTTAATCAGTTAAGCCGCTAGAAACGTTGAAATCACCCAGTCCACCCAAAATTCACTCTTTAGATGGCAATCAGCTTTATTACTAGATTACATGAAGCAATCAATATGCCCAAGGTACATGTAACTATCTGTAGTTGCATGTTTAGTGAGTTCATTAATAGAGTATCTGTGCTGCCCCTGTCTACCTTAGAGACGAGCGACTATCTATGGACTTTTTTAGAGCTTACAGAAAAGATATCCTTAGCGTATACATAAACCTATGGTTTGCTCTTTCAAGCTGCAAGATGAATTTGCATGAATGTACGAGTAACTACCTAGTTAACTTATAAAGTAACAAGTATGGACGAATACCATATACTCACTAGATACTAGTAACTTCTTCTTCCCCTTACCTCATAAATATATAGACTTTTCCAGCAAAATATGAATGAATATGCGCCTGTTTTGACAAGCATAAACTGCGCCATTATTAAAAAAGATGTGAACATTTTGCGGAAAAAGTGCGAAATCTCAAAAATTATTTTGCTTAACGTGCAACATCTTCTCGACCAGCAATTATTTAATTTAATCCAATTTATTCAATTCGCAAGGACACTTGCCGCCACGGCGTTGATGAGTGAGCACGCGTAAGTAACGATCGTAGAATTTTATTGTGATGGTGCCTAGGTGATGTTGCATGCTTGCATTGTGATGGCTGCATCACCAGTAATCACTGTGTTAACAAAGTTGGGATCACAGCTTACAGTCTCCAGCAGGTATAATCTCCACACAATGTTGCTTTTTTTTTATAATGAGCGCGCGCTCAATGGCTTTTAGTACCCTTAAAATGTTCGTACACAGCGCGGGCGAAGGAAATTAGGAAAGAATTACGATATTTTAGAGTACATCCGAAAGTGGGCTTGAGGGTGTACTGATGAGCATTGATAGCCAGCCGAGTGTTACGGTTGAAAATTTGTTACATACTGAGAATGGAAAGTTTATCGGTTTCGACGATGCAAGTGCCATTCATGAATAATGGCTGGGTATTTGTATTTCGCTTTAATTGAGTTTTGGAAACATTATATTTGACTCTGTTGATAGTTCCCCAATTGCTTATGCTGTTAATATCGGAATTGAATGAGCTTAACATACGTTGCCGTTCCCGTTCTGCAGCCGAAGAGCAGGGGTGTGAGTCCGGGAACGAATATGAAAAGCAGGGAGTACTGTCATCAGCAAAGGAATATATTGGATTAGAAGAGCAGACAAGAGATCGTTTATGAAAATTAAAAAGACTGTCGGAGACAGAACGGAGCCCGGGGCACACCAGCATTTATCTTGTGAATATCAGACTTGAAACCGTCCAAGCCAACTTGAATTGAACGTTCCTAAAGGTAATCTCTAATCCATTGAAGAAGAGAGTCATCGATCCTAAAAGCACGCATTTTCGACAAAAGAGCCCGATCCAAACTTTGTCGAATATCTTAGAAATATCAAGTGCAACTATCTTGCTTTCGCCAGATTGATGTACGCTTCGGTTCCACTTTTCGATGAGACATGCCATCAAATCACCAGTGGACCTGTTACTACGAAAACCATACTGCCGGTCATTGAGAAGTTTTCGTGTTTCGAGATATTTTATGAGCTGACGATTTATCATCATCCCTCCATGACCTTGGAGGGAAGGGACGTAAGTGCAATTGGTCTGTAGGAGGATAGAGAAGAAGATTCGCCTTTTTTAGGGACTGGCTGGACAAATGCTGTTTTCCATCTGCTCGGAAAGACTCCTAAAGAGTAGGATTGATGAAAAAGCTTACGCAATGGTTTTCCCATCATGGAAGAACACCTTTTCAGAAGAATGGGTGATATACCATCTAGACCAGCGGATTTGCTAATGTTAATATCTTTAAGAACTCTTGCTACTACACGAGTGCGAAAGTGGGTTCGTCCCATTGAAGATTCGACGCACTCAAGTGTAGGCGGAGACAAAGCACAATCTGGGAGTGTTGAGCTAGCCGCAAAGTGTGCAGCAAGCAGATTGGTCTTGTCCAAAGGGCTGACAGCTGGAATGTCATTATAAATGAGCATTGGGATGGAGGATGAGGCAGAATTTCTAATGTTTTTGACGAACGACCAGAAATTGTTACTGCCTTTGGGACATTGCAGTATCTTTTGCCCCCGTTTTTGGTCGTATTCGGTTTTCCTCTGTCGGGTTGGTTTTGTAGGACCGAAAAAACAATTCTCTAACCCTGACAGCCTCTTTACAGCTCGAGTCGTGCCATGCCTTTTCTTTGGGTTTGATACTCTTCATCCGATGAGGGATAAAGCATCTCATTCCAAGGAGAACAGTTACTATTATCACGTCAGCAGCGGCATCCAATTCGTTATCGAGTCAAATTTCCGCAGCTTTGGCACAAATTTTGCTGAGACCTTCCGAGGAGCCAAATTTTCAGGTAAAATGGAATAAATGGATCCGACACTAATGGTCGCATCTGACCGTTATTCGACGATTCTACATCGCCTGGGTGCTTAGTTGATCAATAACAACCTCAGTTTTGGATGTTGCGGGCCTGCCAGAACGCTCTTCACTCTTCACTAATGAGCGGTCATCTCTGACACGGTTGTACCACTCCTTCATCTGTATGGCGCCCCAGGAGTCCAGATACTTAAACGAAGGTGTAATTAAATTATTCGTCCTAGGTTTGTGCTGTCGAACTGGAGTTATTGAAAAAATATGTTGGTAACAAGTAGGGTAAATGATTCAGAAATTTGTCCTTTTAGCACGAGTTATTAAAATCCATCGCTGGAAATATTGCTTCTGCAGCTCGAAGTTGGCTGAAAACTCAGATTTTAAATCTCTTGATAGGGAAATCCGAAATCGAAAATGCGAATTTTGTGACATCTTTACGCTTTGAGGTATCTATTATGTTTTTAGACAGGTTTTAAGAAACTATTTGTATGTGTGTATCTGTGAGTATGCATGTCCGCATGTGTAATTTTTTTTGGACCACGATAACGCGCGAATGAATAGGGCTATCGATTTGAATTTTTGTCAA
Organism: Volucella zonaria; assembly: GCA_963966105.1. Taxonomy (NCBI): domain Eukaryota; kingdom Metazoa; phylum Arthropoda; class Insecta; order Diptera; family Syrphidae; genus Volucella; species Volucella zonaria. The sequence goes on from OZ014533.1 coordinate 27,003,692, forward strand.
ATGATGCAGAATCGTAGCCGTTTGATTCTGACCAAAATCCGCTGATGACTTTTAAAGATATTAAAAACAAAACATATTCAAAATACAATTAATTTTTTCTTAAAAATAAGGAACTCATTTGAAATTCTTGCAGTACCTACTAATCGGAATCTACATATTAACATGGCACAAATTTTGCGAAAACTTTAAACAAATCCGGCCAGCATTATCTGAGTTATACAAGGAATAGAAACAATTTTAGAACCGTCAATGCAGTACTAACTACGATTTCATTAATACAGGGAGTCTCACATTTGACTGGTCAAACTTTTATGGGTGGTAGGTTTTGGTGAAACAAAGATAGGAAATTGGAAGACATGCGGCACTCCTCTCTGAGTGAGAAGGAGATGGAAACATATTGAAACGGTCTCAAAATTAGTTGTTTTTTAATAAAAAGGAAATTATATGAGTTTTTTTTAATTTTTTTCAAAAACTAGTCAGTCAGAAATGTAACATATGTTACTTCATTGGTTAAAACTGTTTGGAATATAAATAAATAAAAATTTTCAATATATTCGAAAATACGTTCTCGTTTTGGCGACGGGATCGGAATAGGTGTAAAGCAATGGTGTAATATCAGGAGTATGTACATATATTGTGGCTAGGGTCTTACGTTGTCATGATGAGAGACTAAGCGCTTTCTGTTGGCCAAACAAGGGAGTTTGCCTTGAATTTCATTGTTTAAAAAAATCAAGCTAAGTACAATAACAATTGATATATGCCACTTTATTTTTAGTTAACCAGCTGATAATACATCAGACCTTTGTGGTTCCACCAGGAACACAGCATTATCTCCTCCAAATACACACCAGCTATTGATGTTGATGCCGAATTTAAATATACGCTCTTTTTCTTGGTTTTACCAAAATCTTTCAATTTTATCCGGGCAGGCTTAAGCTTGGTGTTTGACCGTTTTCAGGTTAAATTATCCTAAATTTTAAAAGGATATGAAATATCAAAAACCATTGGAGAACACTACAAGTTCTCTTTACCAGGAAGTTCTTGGTGTTACCCATCGGTCGAACCCATTTCGACTAGTTCGATTATTATAGGTTGAAGAAAGAAGGTTGATCTTTACATAAATCTACTGGATGCAGATAAGGCTAACTAATACGGCTATTCGAAAAATCCGTTTGTGAATGAACTATGAGGGTAGCTCCGGAAGTAACCGGCCTAACGTATAGATGGCGGTTGTTGTTTAAAAAGAATGATAATTGTAGAAAGTACCAACCTTTTTAATTTTTTAATATGGAAAAAATTGATCATCCTTATGTCATACAATACATTCATTTGAAAGGCTTCAATCCAACCAACATCAAAATGGAACCGAATTCTACTCTGGGAGAGTCTGCTCCTTGGTTGCAACAATAGAATATTGGGTGGCAGAGTTTAGGCGATCCCAAGACGAACATTGTAGTAGTCGACCAAATGAAGTGAGTTGACCACAAATGTTGGAAACAATCCACAAAATGGTATTGGATGACCGTCAATTGAAAGTGTGTGAACCAGCAGATATGGTAGGGATTTTAAAAAGCGCTGTACATCGCATCTTGACTGAAAAATTGAGTATGAGAAAGCTGTGCGCAAGCTGGGTGCCGCGATTTCTCATATTAGAACAAGAACACTGCCGTGAGGATGTTTCAATCGAGTGTTTGGCGAAGTTTCACTGCAACGAAGCCGAATTTTTGAGTTGATTCATAACCACAGACGAAACACTTCACACCCGAGAGGAAGGAACAGTCAAAACAATGTACTCAAAGGAGAGAATCGTCTCCAAAGGAGACGAAAACAGTTCCATCTGCAGGCAAGGTCATGGCGTCAGTTTTCGGGGATGCGCGTGGGATAATTTTCATTGATTATCTTTAGAAAGCAATCAATGGCGTGCATTATGCGAACTTATTGCAGCGTTTCCAAGACGAAATCAAGAAAAAACGGCCCCATTTGGCAAAGAAAAAAGTTTTGTTTCATCAAGACGATGCACCAGTTCACACATCCGTCATCGTGATGGCCAAAATCAATGAGTTAAAGTTCGAATTGCTTCCTCGAGTGTGCACCACCAAGTCTTCTCCAAAAGCGGAAGCAGCAGATTGAATCGGTAAGTTACCTACTCCCTGATTGTCCAACCCACTCTGAGAACAGAATGTTGGTTCTTGGTAGTTATTGTACTTTTTCTTCAGAGCTAGAAGAGCTCTGGTAGTATTGAGCTAGGAAATCTGAATTACATATCACTAGATGGGTGGTTCCCATCTAGCAATTTATGCATCTTTACAGGGCATAATGAACAGTGATTTCTTTTGCCATGAGGCATACGTCGACCAACCAACCTAAGCAGAGAAGAGGAAAGCGAGTGCAATTTAGTTTCAATCTTTGGCCTTTCTCAGCCTCTGAAACTTGGCAATTCGACGTCCTGTTGGAGCCAGCTGGGACCCTAGAAAAAACAATTGTCGTAAACGATTATTTGGCATACATATGTATGTATATGCATAATTATAAACCGGTGCAAATCTGTTGCTATTTTTGTTTCATTATTCAAGTACCTATACGCATTATTTTCGCGGTCATGTAGCAAATCCAACGTCAGCCTATGGCTATAGACCGTGCGTATTCTGACAAACTGTGGTTCTAATAAATACGTCATGACGATCCTTCGAATCGTTATGCCGTAACCGACTTTCCTCGGCCTTTTGGAACATTGTATGTACCTGTTTACATTGGCGTAGCCATGGAAGTCCTGCCCATTAATGTCGTGTTCACATTTTAATGAAAGTTTTTTTGAAAAGTGGAACCCTTGAAGCGGACCATTTTTAATTTTTGGATTTGAGAAGTTGGCCTGAAACATGTTCATCAACGATCAAAACTAAAATAAAAAAATACGTCAGAAGTGGAACGATATATGTAGGAAAAACGTGATGCTTCACCCGAAAATCCAGTTGAGATCGGACAACCTTCCTGCCCACGCCAATGTAAACAGACATTATGAAAGTATTTTCAGTCACTCAACGGCTAAAATGGACTTTGCTGGATGAAAAATAGTGCAGTAATGAGTACACAAATAGGACACACATCCATCTGGCTTTATTCCAAATGGAATTATTTCGTCTTCAGATTCCCCACTACTTAATCTGATATCCGATTATTGCTCCCAAAAAAAAAAAAAAAAAAACAAAAAAAATAAATCCTCACCTTTCATAGGGCATTAACTTCTACCCCGCCTGGCGGATATCCTAGGTGAACACTGTTCGTCGTAATTGAATCCTCACCCTCCTGGTAAACAAAATCGAAAAAAGAAGTAAATACACTACGTAAATATTTACTATTCGCTCATATCGCATGCAACGCACGACACAGCAATTTCGTGCAATCAATTTGCTTTTAATTCGAAGACAAATTACTGGCTACCCCCCGGCGATGCATGTGTGTATAGTGAATGTTTTCTGCATGTTGTCCTTGATTCACATCCCTTTCCTAGACTGCTTAACATAAATGTTATCGTACTGCCAGACCACTCATCCTATCCACATAGGGGTTAGGCACTAGACGTTCGAATAGTAGGAATTTAGGGTAAGGGGTTTATTCTTTTTCTTGCACGAGGATTTCATTTGGATCAGATCCATCCTATCCCAGTAGAAAAGAAATAGAAGGGAGGATAAGAATGAGATTCAAAAGTCAAAAAAAAAAAAGAAAAAAGAATTTTTGATTGAATATAAAACGGAAGTGTGTTCGCTTATTTTCAAACGAGAGTCTCGCTTTTCATCCCCAGTTGGTAGTTTAATATTGCGATTATGTAAGGATATACATTCGGAGACGAAAAGTCTACATACATGAGGAATGTCCTTATCGTCGCCTTATGAAGAAGAAGAAGAAGAAGGAGCATAAATACGTAATGTACCGGCAGCAGAGCAATTCATGGTCATGAACATGCCAACACATTTCAAAGCAAATCGAAATGACTCTGACACCGTTAGCATGCATTCTATGGAAGTCAAGGGTTCTTAACCATGTGGCTACAAAAATCGCCCTTCAATTTGATGATGTCCGCTTGTGAGTGCAGATTATTTGGTAGCGCTTTTCCGTTTATCTTTGCATATTTCGGCATCCTTTAACATTTAAAGAGCTCTCATTACTAAAGAAAAGTGCTTAAGTTCATTGTTTGCCTTCTCCAATACCCCCATGTATTTGTTGTTGGTGTTAAGAGCGTAGCTAATTCTTTTTTTTTTTGACTGATACATCTTTCAAAAGGGATAACTTTCAATTGTCGTTTTTGACAGTTTTTGAGATTTATGTTCAATATTGTATGCCAAAAGAACCCTTCCGTATCATTTAAACTTGTTATACAATTCGGTCTTTAATTCGGAAATGTAAATAAGACTTGACTTATGTGGTCATTACTCGTATAATCCACACTGAGTTTGCTATTTGTCGCCTTGCGAAGAAACTTCGCACCACATGCACTCCACATGATAACCAACAATGCGTCAACCTAACGTGCGTACAAAAATAATTTAGCCGCTGTGGGTGAAAGTGTGACAGATCCAGAATTATCATTTTGACCTGGGACCCAAAAAATACTTACGTAGTAAATTCAACATTCCGGCTGCATTCAGTGAAGTCTGACATTTTTGACCTAGCTTGGAAGTGGTGATAAGGTTCAGCAAGGTTTTAAGAGCAGGTTGACTGTCGATACAGATACAAGTGCTTCGCCGCCTTCACCGATGACGTAGCCATCAGGATTGCGTATATCTCCGGTTGTAACACGGCCGTAAGTTTTTCGCATTTCAGATCAGTTTAGGAGTAATGCGTGAAGACCCGATTTCGTGTTTTCACAGCAACAGGTGTTCTGGGGTCTTCAGACGGCATATCCATAACACCAAAATCGAAAGCCACTATATCTGTCGTTTTGTTTGACCAAATTACACATGTAGTCCGAAGATGCGTTATCGAGACTCAATGCGGATGAGAATGTTCAGTGCGTACGCTTTTTTGTCGAGTGCGCCTTCAGTTTTTCCCACCAGATTTTGAAGCACAGTCTCGCAGGATCTCACTTGTTGATGGGCATGTTGCATCTTGGATATTGGATGCATTCGCAAACCAGTTGAGCGCACATGAAGTTCGTCCATTCTCCCTATGATTTTTGATATTAAGGAAGTCAAACTGATAGGTCTCAAGATCTTGGCGGTCGTGTAGTAAAAACCCACCAGGGATTCGGTATGTATTCCAGTGCCAGCATAGTAGTGAAGACTCTCTTCCAAATTGCCAGCATCTGGTATATACCTTTTTCAATCATAACTGGATAGACAAGTACATCTATGATCGGGGCCAGTTAGTTAAAGCCATCAAGAGGAGCAACAGGGAGTACGACATCCTATTTACAAACTACGGCGTATTGTGTTACCCAATTCACTTGTACCTTAGAAGTGATTCTAAAGCATAAAACATGACTGTCAGATATTTTGAGTATTTCCAGCCCGGCTGATTTCCTGCTTTTGAGGACTTTGACTGGCCAGCTGGTTTCACTGAGTGTTCCGATCTTTTGATCGGAAAAATCTTCATAAGAGGCTTCGATCTGTGAAGATTCCAGTCTTCCTCCAAATTAGTCTTAATTGTGTTGTCAAGAAATATTCTGATTTCCTTATATAGTTGCTGCAAACCTGCATTTCACCATGGAACAGGCGATCTGCACGATTGTTTCCTAGCTGGACATGTTAGCTCTAAATACTTGGTGAGGGCACCTTTCAGCTGCCATTTTGTTTTGTTCTCGATACCTCGCATCCGATAGTATGAAGTTGGTTGCCTTTCACGTTGCATTTGCTACTGCGCCAGAAAGTATTCAGAGCATTAGCATCGCAGCATATGACAAGCTCAATCTTCCTGGAATTACAGCATTCAATGCGTTTACTCCTGGTTGTAAAATTGCCCAAGTTTAAATGGTGAGAGTGAATTCAGCATACGTATATATTCCACATTATACATATATATATTACGTGATATTTTTTATTCAATACGGGATGCATTAGCGAACTTGGAATGTTGAAGGTTGATCTGAGTATAAATAATAGATAATAGGAAACAAGGTGAAAATTAATCATACCAATGTGCTGATGAGGATATGAGTCATACCTATATTTAATAGTTTCAACAGAAGCTCTGTGTAACCCCACAACGAGAGAAAAGCCATCAATGGTTTCCTTATTCATGGAGTCATCGGAATCAAAAGAACTAGCAACTCCTGAGTCAGCGCCTAAATCGGAGATGGATTACTTTGATATATTTGTTGGGGGCTCTAGAGTCCGATCACTGCCAAGAAATCAACGGGATGATTGTCGCTTCTGCGAGCACCATACTGTTCAACAATTTAACGTCTAGGTTGGACGTCTTCGCCTCTTAGTTCGCCGTCCCACCTGGGTTCGGTTAGGTTAGGTTAGAATATTTGACGAATAATCATTTCTTCACTAGCAACGCAGCCAAAAAAGGGAAGGAACCCTTTACATTACATTGCGCAATTGACCATTCAATTGGCCACCGAAATCCGGCGATATGACCCAAATCAATTACTTGTTGTAGGGCTATGTATAGTCTTTAGCGTATCCTGATAAACCAAAAATCCTTACGGCCTTTGAATACAATATTGAGTGCGTTATTGATTCGATAGATCGACAAAATGCGCTTCGTCAAAAAGAAAAGCAGAGAAAGTTGTGTTGAAACCTAATGAAATGAACCATTCTTCATAATGAAAATCCATCTTTGGTTCAAATACAATTCTTTTTACGAAGACACTGTATAGCTCTTCGAAAATACACTTTATGTTGCGCGTATAAATTCCTCGTTTATAGGAATACGAAATTCCAAACATTGCATTGTGCTCCATTAATAGTACAGGCTACATTTTTCTAGCACATAGATAAATATTGTATTTGAGTCTAAACATAGGGCAAAAAAATGGGGTCTGCTCGCACAACTACCCATAAAGCTATACGTCTAGAATATAAGACTTATACTTACGTATGCGGTGGTTGACTGGTGTAATACCTTATATGGCGATAAATTGTGATACATTAACATGGATCAACTATCAGTTTGTTTATGTACTAGAACTGCTACTACTTCCAACTACTCTCCCCGCCGCTCTAGACATTCTATTTCATAAACAACCTCATTGTAAACCAGTTAAGCAATTGGCAGCGCTGCTATCATGCAGGATACTTCTATATATTCACAGAAACTTCGAAGGCCATTCTGGGGGATGCATCTTTTAAAGACAAATCAATCCACAAACGGATCAAAAACTGATGAGTGGGTAAATTGCGTTTTTTTTTCTCAAACTGGCATAGCTTAGCTTAGCTAGCTGCACCGAGAGGCTTAGTTTAGTCTCTGTTTTCATCCAGGTGATATAATGTAAACTCTAAAGTAGTCTAAACTATCTTTTGCGAATATATGTATTTTCGGTGAAGGGACATAAAGATTCGCCTGATAAACTTGTTTAACATTAAACTCATGAAGCATCGTCGGTATTTGTGTTTTTTGTGTTTGTTTTTATTTTCTTATAATGACTCGGGAATTTAGGGTGGACATTACGAACATACGCGGGCTAAAAGGTAATCACTTTTCTGCGTACGTCCACGGCTGTAAATTCAAGACGGCTATTTTGGAACTTAGTGAAACACAGGTAGATCCCCGCCCACACCTCTTATATAACTCTGATCTTAAGCTACCTGGCTACGAACTTGTGCCGCTATTCTTCTCTCATCGCGGTCTCGCCATTTATGTGCATAATGATGTAGCTTACCAAATTCCACCACAATGTAGTCCCTGTTCCAATCCGGAATTCAATTCCGTGTGGTTAAAATTCCATCTCCGTAAGCAAATCATCCACTACTGCTTTATTTAATGAAGCGCCAAACTGGACAGCAATTCGACTTTTAACGAGTTTGATGTGCTGTCTGACTCTATTCAAAGAATTGTATCCCTGTATCCTTATACTGAAATCGTTATTACGGGCGATTTCGATATACATAATTCTGGGTGGCTTCGACATTCTTGGCAGACAACACCCGAAGGACGCGACGGTGTGTTGAGATCTTCGTTGCGGAAAATAACTTAACCCAGCTTGTAAATGAGCCCACGCGAATACCAGGCATTGATAGTCATACCGCCAACACCCTGGATTTGTTTTTAACTCTCACCCTGATAAGTACACCGTTGATGTGCTCTCCCTTCTAGGCTCGTCGGACCACTGGTGTCATATCAACTAATTTCTCGTATGCTGACCACACAGTTAGAAAAAAAATTCCTAAACGAACCGTATAGCAATACGAGAAAGCCAATTGTAGCGGACTTGAAACCTTCTTTCGGAAATTTAACTGGTATTATGTTTCCTGGATAATGACGTGGATGCCGCTGCTGATATGATCAAACCAAAAAAAAAGGCATGGTACGACTCAAACTGTAAAGAGGCTGTCAGGCTTAGAGAAGTGTTTTTTCGGTCCTTTAAGACCAATCCGACAGAGGAAAACCGAAAACAGTTTTAGCGAGCCAGTCATTTGCAACGTCCTTCATAATCGTCTTTCCAATACGACCAAAAGTTGAGGCAAAAAATACTACAATGTCCCAAAGGTAGTACGAGGGCGGATCAATAAGTCCGTGCATTTTTGAATTTCTGACCTCTTTACTGAAACAGCAACACCGCTCCTGTCAACAGGCATTTGTCAGTTGACTCCTGTCGAAATTTAAACTTGCTGCCTCAGTTAGTTTGTGTTTGACAGCTATTTTTATCAGACTACTCACTAATTTGAGGAGAAAATGGAAAAAAAGTGAATTTCGTGTGCTTATTAAGCATTATTTCTTGCGAAAAAAAACCATTACCGAGACCAAGGCTAAGCTTGATAAATACTATGGGGACTCTGCACCATCGATTTCAATGGTAAAAAAGTGGTTTACTGAATTTCGTTGTGGCCGTACAAGCACTGAAGATGCCGAACGTCCTGGACGCCCAGTTGAGGTCTCTACACCCGAAACAATCGAAAAAATTCACGATATGGTGTTGGCCGACCGAAGATTGAAAGTGCGAGAGATTGTGGAAGCCGTAGGGATCTCGCATGGCTCAGTGGTTTCAATTTTGAATGATCACTTGGGCATGAGAAAGCTTTCCGCAAGATGGGTGCCGCGTTTGCTCACAGTCGACCACAAACGCAATCGTGTAACAACTTCACAGGAAGGTTTGGCGTTGTTTAATCGCAATATGGAGGAGTTTTTGCGCCGTTTTGTAACCGTGGACGAAACATGGATCCATCACAACACACCAGAGAACAAACAACAGTCAAAACAGTGCGTTTCTAAGGGTGAATCGGCGCCAAAGAAGGCCAAGGTGGGTTTGTCAGCCAATAAAGTTATGGCGACTGTTTTTTGGGATGCACGCGGGATAATCCACATTGACTACCTTCAAAAGGGAAGAACAATCAATGGGGGATATTATGCCAACTTATTGGACCGATTCAATGACGATTTGAAAAAAAAAACGACCTCATTTGGCCAAGAAAAAAGTTCTTTTCCACCAAGACAATGCAAGGGTGCACACATGTGCAGTTGCCATGGCAAAAATCCATGAATTGGGCTATGAATTGCTCCCTCATCCACCCTATTCCCCAGATTTGGCTCCGAGCGACTACTTCTTGTTCCCAAACCTGAAGAAATGGCTTGGTGGAAAAAGATTTGACTCCAATGATGAAGTCATCTCGTCATTTTGAGGACCTCGACAAATCATTTTTTTTGGAAGGGATAAAAAAATTGGAGAAGCGTTGGACAAAGTGTATAGAGCTCAAGGGAGACTACGTTGAAAAATAAAATTATTTTTTTATCAAAAAATCTGTGTTTTAATCAAAGTCACGGACTTATTGACCCGCCCTCGTAAAAGCTTTTGGTCATATAGGTCATAAGCATCAGAAATTCTGCCTCATCCTTCATCCCGACGCTAATTCTGCTTGCTGCACACTTTGCGGCCAGCTCAACACTTCCGGATTGTGCTTTGTCTCCGCCTACACTTGAGTGCGTCGAATCTACAATGGGACGAATCCACTTTCGCACTCGTGTAGTAGCAAGAGTACTTAAAGATCTCAACATATGTAAATCCGCTGGTCCAAATGGTATATCTCCCCTCTTTCTGAAGAGGTGTTCTTCCTCGCTGGCAATACCACTGCGTAAGCTTTTTCATCAATCCAACTCTTTAGGACTCTTACCGAGTAGATGGAAAACAGCATTTGTCCAGCCCATCCCTAAAAAAGGCGAATCTTCTTCTCTCTCCTCCTACAGACCCAGTGCACTTAAGTCCCTTCTTTCCAAGGTCATGGAAATGCTGATAAACCGTCAGCTCATGAAATATCTCGAAACACGAAAACTTCTCAATAACCGGCAATACGGTTTTCGTAGCAACAGGTCCAATGGTGATTTGATGGCATATCTCACTGAAAAGTGGAACCAAAGCGTATATCAATCTGCCGAAAGCAAGATAGTTGCACTTGATATTTTTAATGCATTTCTTTGTCGAAAATGCGTGCCTTTGGCATCGATGACACTCTTCTTTAATTACCTTTCGGAACGTTCAATACAAGTTGTCTTGGATGGTTTCAATTCTGATATTCATCTCTAGTTAAACAGAATCATAATGGCAACTGAGACGATGATGGTGAAAATTGAGCATCGCGCTGTAATTAAATTTCTCACTAAGCAAGGAAAAAGTCAAAAAACTATTCATGAAGAGATGGTGGCTGTTTACCAGGGTTCCGCACCTTCATTATCAACTGTGCAAAAGTGGTCAAGTGAGTTCAAGAGAGGCAGAGAGAGCATTGAAGACGACCCCCGCTCCGGCGCCCGGGCTACTGCTTGTACGGGAGAAAGCATCAAAGAAGTCGAAAAACTTGTTCTTGAGGATGCCCGAATAAAGGTGAAAATGATGGCAGAGATCACCAAGCTTTCAATTGGTACCATTCACACCATTCTTCATGACCATCTTAACCTTTCAAAGGTCAGTGCAAGGTGGGTGCCACGAATGCTCACAGCGCCTCAGATAAAAAGTGAGAATCGCATGCTGTAGAGAGCTTTTGGAGATGTGTAGTGAGAACGCGGACGGTGTTATGGATCGAATTGTTACTGGGGACGAAACATGGGTCCACCACTATGACCCTGAAAGCAAACAAGAGTCCATGCAGTGGCATAAAAAAGGAACAGACCCCCCGAAGAAGTTCAAAGTCACTCCGTCTGCCCGAAAGCTCATGGCCACAGTTTTTTGGGACTCAAAGGGAATCTTGCTCATTGAGTACAAAAAAAAAGGTGAAACCATCAACGCCGCATCCTACGCTTCCACTTTGCATAATTTGCGGGAGGAAACTAAAAAGAAAAGACGGGGTAAACTCGCAGCGGGTGTGTTGCTTCTTCATGACAACGCTCCTGTTCACACGGCGCGAGTTTCCAAGGCTGCTACGCGAGATTGTGGTTTCGAAGAAGTCCAACACCCACCCTATAGTCCAGACCTTGCCCCTAGTGATTATTTCCTGTTTCCGGATTTGAAAAAATGTCTTCGTGGAAAAAGATTTTCGGATGATGAAGAACTCAAGTCGGTATTTTGCAGAGAAAGAGGAAATTTATTATTTTGAGGGTTTAAAAAAGCTTATCTCAAGATGTAACAATTGCATTGATGTTAGGGGAGATCATATTGAAAAATAAAAACAATTTAAATTGAATTCGCATTTTCCTTCATATCGATACAGGGAATATATTGAACGCCCCTCGTAGGTCGTCCAGTATTCTGCAGATCCTTGCATCGTCACTGGTAGTTTGTCATTCATTTTCGATGCAAAATTATTTCCCCTAAGTACTCATGCCCATTACTGCCAAATTTTTTGAAATTACTGGACTGTCTTCAGAGGCGAGCGTGCAGCCAGAAAAATGATTGTTAATAAAATTTGATTATTAAGGAATAGCCATCGCTTTTACTGACATTGGACACCAACGATCTTAGTTGCAATTGTTCTTCTATTTAAGAACACTTTCTTTGGTGAGATTGTGGGATTATAATCCCTTTAGTATCACTGAGCAAATAGGCTGTTTGAAGAGGCATGAGATATAGAATTGGTTAGAGCATCGACTGTATCGTCGACTGCCTTAATGGTGAAAATGACTTATGTTCCACAGTTTACAGAAAGATTTACGAAATTCTCTGTTGAAGGTTTTCTACAATAGCTCGCCCTATATTCGTTTCCAAATGCCGTATCATACATCCTTTGTTTTCTCTCCAAAAAAAAAAAAAAACTGCAAGTGAGAGCTTGGTCTTAGTATGGCAGTTTTTCTCGTCAAGAGCTGCATTATCCAGCCCCAACCTACAAGACTTAATTGTTTTAAAATATTTTAGAAGGTGTTTAATCCCCTCTACTCCAAATTTTTTAATTACACTTTGCTTGAGGGACCAGCAAATTCAAGAAATATTTCTGTCAATTTTGTAAGAAATATTTTGGAACTTCGGCGCTGTAGAATCGGAATCAAAGAGGTAGCATAATAAGTAGTCTCAAGTTTCTAACTTTTTGTTTTGATAAGAAAAACAGTATTCTGCACAAAGTATCGCACTGTCAAAAATTTAAGTGTGTCTCTTCAACAGCCAAAGAACTTGTGTTAGATTTAAAGTATTTTAAAATAACGATAGTCATTACTGTTTTCTGTCTAGGACTGTTCCCATTCTGGAAAGAAGAAGTTCAATTATTTGCGGAATACTGATTTCATATTCAAACAATTGGATTCGGATCAACTTTCAAATGAAAGTTGAACCTCAATTTTCAAGAACTCTTATTGCACAAATTTAAAACAAACCAATCTCACTGTGGTCTCCACCTTTTTTGGCTTTGCTTTCTACGAATCACAAATGTAATTTATATTTAACATTCTCGTAAAAAATAGTCCCGTCCCTAAGCGGAGCTAAGTGCAAAATTCCAACAGACCACAAGCATAATGCACCAAAACATTTACTCACAAAAAAGCGAGAGATATTCCTTTATCTACAAAATACCTTTGCAAATGATAATTTCACATGCCATTCCATTTAGCTAACTAAACCTTCGCTCTGATCCATGCGGCGAAACCATGTACAAGTATCCGTAACATGAACCTCCATGGTAGAGGTTTGTACACCACAACTCCACAGACAACGACACGGATAGTGTGGACACCAGGACACTGCAATCGCGCAATAAATTGTCAATTTGTTCAGGTCATTAGTATCGGAATTGGCCGATATTAGTCTTGCGGTCTTTTGCTGCAGCAGACACAGCAGTAAACTTTTGTGGCACACATTACGCATTCGCAGGAATGGCTGGCGGCATTTTTTCCCATTAGCCCATTGGCGACGGCCAAAGGAGCTGGGTTGGCGGGTGTAGAATTTCTTCATTTTAACATTGAAAGCAGTTACGAACCTCATTGAATGCTAATTCTTGAGAATTGGCACACGTAGCAGGCAGCGTATTTGCCCATTGAACTGGTTAAGCTAGCTGGAGAAAACTGTTCTACAGAGATTGCTATATTTGCCAGGTGGTCAAAGAGCAGATACTTTTAGTAGCAATAAATTATCGCCACAGACAGCGGTGATCCAGAATTGAAGGTTCAGCTGACATTGAGAGTGTTCTGTGACTCTGAACGGCTCATGAAAAAGTGATGACCTGCCTTAAATTTAAAGCTTGAGAACCACTGACTCACTGCTGACAGGAATTGCTCCAATTTAAAGCATTTGAGCTAAAATGATTGCATGGGTCGCAAATTAATAAGCGCATGTGATCAAGAAATGGTCATGCACGCGCACCCCGACTTTACAGCTGCAGAATCTCAGCCTGATACGGATTGGAGTACATGTGAAGCACGCTGATCCCGGTAATTCCCCCCATTGACTTGATACGACCAAGTAGGACGTACGTCGAGTAGGTAGGTACCTTACTTTCTTGATCCCCTTTAAAACATACAGAGTAGCATGGATTCATACGGAGTTAGGGTAAAGTGATTGTTGCTGTGAGTTATGTTTCTGTTGGAGTAAAAATCGTGCGGTCCGCTTGTCGGCGATTGTACGTGTCTTGTTGTTGGACGGATAATGATGCACATAGTATATCAGTGGACCCACTGATGGTACACTAGTCAGTCCTACTAGCAGCACGTATCTTGCTGCTCTGCACCTGTAATGAACGTTTTGATTTATGCGCACGATCAGCATCATACGAGTAGTAGAGGTAGGCGGAGGTGGAGGTGGAGGTGGAGGTATTCTCTCCTTTTTGCCGGTCTGGAGTGCGATCACTGATAATTGGATGAAGCATACAATGCGCGATTGCGCGCATTATGACGCATGGCTGACTGCTGCTTCTACTGTTGCGGCTACATATCCGTTGTACTGAACAACGGCTGCTGTTGCAGCTCTATCATGTAAATATCTTCAGGGAAAAATGGTAATGGGGCCCTATTTAATTTTAAGGACAAACTCATATACATAGAGTTAATGATAGGCATTGCGCATTTCAATTATCTACGTGAATACAGTGTTTATGTGAAAGGCGGTTGCTTTTATACCTAAACGGATTGAAAGTTGTTATTTTGATATTTTGTATGCCGAAAGGATTTTACTTTTTTGTTCGCCCATCTGCAGTATGATGATGATGAGTCATTAGGGTAACATGGCAAACTAAGCAAATTTGTCAGCTTAAATAGAGATTCAATAACTGTTATTAAATTTGAAGGGTGGATGTGAAACATATGAGTTCTGAAAAAAGTGGTTACACTGAAATGTAGAATGGCTAAAAGAACTATAAACAATACCGAATATATTGAGAGAAAATTGGAAACGATTACGGCTAAGCAAACTTGTACTTAAAAGATAAAATGTCAGCTAATAGCACTTGGTATGGTATCTCACATGCTCGTTATGTTTTATATAAATAACAGAGTATTGACGTATCAATCTCGATTTTTATTTAGCTCACCGGGTACAACGCAAGAGGTCTGTTTTTAGTTCCAAGACAGTAGACTAAAAAATAAAAAAAAATAATTTTTAGCGTTATCACCATTTCAAAAATTTCTGTTTATGAAAACGTGTCTCATTTTTTCCCCGTTCGAAATCAACAAAAAACCATAGATTCTTTCTTTGTGCACAAAATGACAAGATGAACAACATGGTAAATGGAAGACCAGGCCATGTATTTATTTATTTTTATTTTTTTGTAGCAACGCAATGTCCAATAAAAGACAAACTGGACATTTAGACATCAATAAGTGATTTTAATGTCAAATAAAGTACTGACAATACCGATTATAAACGGCCGTGGAATAACTCGCAGGAAGGAAACGTGGAACATTTTGCTGACTTTTGCCATACAAATCAGAATATTCTATTCTTTGAAAGCACTTTTCTTAAGTTCTTAAGAATCTCATCGAACTCTGAGCATCCACCTGAGATGCATTTATATCTAATAACACTGCCCGAAGTCTGCATGAGTCACCGGGTTTCCATATCTGAAGACCACCGATGGGGCAAAAGAAAATCCGAAGGACATTCATACATTCACAAATGCCAGTGCCACACAGATCGAGGGAGGATAGTACGTAGGTTGTTACTTAAGATTTTAGATATGGCAATACCGGTGTACAATAGATAAGTCAAATCTGACATCAGACGTGTTTCGCTGGTTTTCTGAATTCAATCGCAGTCGTCGTTCCTTCCAGGACGGATTTCGCAAAGGTCGTCCAAAATTAGTCGTTGTACCAGAAAACATCAATAATGTGCGGGAACTAATGCGGAAAGATCGTCATATGAGTTATTGTGAAATTGAGGCATTCTTGGGCAATAGTCCCAATTGCATACATTTAAAAAAGGCTCGTGTTGATTGGTCCAAAGAAAGGTTGGAAAAATTCGATCCCCGTACTTCAAAAAACGCCTATAAGATCGTGTCAGGCCACGAATCATGGATCTATGCATATGAGCTCGAAACTAAACAGCAGTCAACTATGTGGGTCTTTCAAGACAAGGCATATACAACAAAAGTTGTTCGCAGACGAAGCACATTTGCACCGATGCAAATGGTCGCCAGTTTCTTCGAAAAAACCGGACATGTCGCCACCGTTTCATTAGAGGAACGTAGAACAGTCGAATCTGAATGGTACACCACTAATTGTTTGCAGAGGTCTTTAAAAAATTAAGGAAAAGCAATCGCTGAACATGGATCATTTTTCACCACGACAATGTGAGTTCTCAACAATGGCGAGGTCAACGTTTTTCGAAGCGGTTGATTCGCTTAAAACGCATTTTTTGGAGTTACCTCGTTCGGGTTTTTTTTTTTAAAGAACTTAACACTCAATAGGGTATAATTACTCTTAAAATGCCTGAGCACGTGTTAAGTTTTTCGGAAAATTGGATAGAGAGAAAGAAGTTTGGGCTCAGTAGTTATTTCGCTCCATGGGTGGCCTCCAACATTTAATAAGGAGACTAAACTATTAGTGTAAATTAGACCTCGTTCAGAGTGGAAAAAGTGATTCGAAAATGAGTTCAGACACATGTAAAAGCGTATTGATCTTCATGGAGAGTATTTTGAAACACAATAAAAAAAAGTTTCGATGATAAAAATTATTTTTTACTTGTTTTTCTTAAAATTTAGTACGGTATCATGAAAGTGAAGGCATGTATATTAATACACTACCCTATCGGGCGCTCCTTCTGCACAGCAAAGGCGTGATGCCGGCGAGAATAAAAAAATAGATTTCGGTGGTTTGAACTCGGTTATCGTTTTCTTCTCTTATCCCAAGTCAGGATTCTGACCTTAATAATAATACCAGCTTTGGATGTTTATACACTTATTTGAATGCTCTTTTGTGCATTGATGATTATTTAATTTTTATTTTTATTCCTCTAGCCTTCGTACTTAGGCGCAGAGACAGGGCAACGATAAATTGATTTCAAAACCTAAAACTCTCGGCCTGTTCATGAGGTGTAGTGGTAAAGTCTATTAACTTACAGGTATATGTAAGGGGGTTTAGGTTCAAATCCCCAAATAGCATACCTTTGAATTTGAAAACTTCTGCCTTTGAAAGATTTCTCACTCTCCCGTCAATCGAAGTCCCAAAAAACTGAAGGTCTCTCTCTCTGTGAAAAATAACGAGAGGAAAGCCTCACCTCACATTATTGTTTTTTTTTATCTTTTCGGTTGTATCAAATATGTATATCCTTTGGATGTGATTTAATTGACTTTTAGAAACAGACTTTCACCACTGAAATGCCCTTCGTACATTAAGACTATTACAGTCAATATAAAGCAGCCTCAAGGGCACATAGTCCACTAATGCTTACCATTTTGGTGTCTGCGGAAATCTCATTTCGCAATCCTACAGAATGAAACATTCCATCCAATAAAATGTAGTATACTTTTTTCCTCTTTATTTTTTTTATAAATCCCTACACAAAGTATGATATCCCTGTCGTTTTTATTTAATTTAGTTTTTATATGAACCCACTGTGGGACCATTAGACTCAAGGATCCATGTGGCCATACCATCCGAAAGCGCTGCGATGTGGCTTAAAACTCCACGTGAACAGCATATTTTCTGCGAACACAGATGGCACCCGAAACCAAGTAATCTAGCTACTAAGCTACCTGAAAAGTGGAAACGCGGTAAACGACCTTTGAATAAATCTGCAGCCACTCATACTGTGGGAGACTTGTTGGCGTCCTTGTTCCATGGGGAAGTGTTCAAACCCCAGTAAGGGCACAGCGGATAACATGGTATTATGGTAGAGATTGTTTTAGTAGCGTGGAGCAAGGCATACATTTTTTTATGAAGAGGATTTCTGTTTTTTTTTTTTACATTAAGTGGGTTAATAGGAAGACTAAGATTTCAAGCAAATGTTGAAGATTACGAGTGTATAGATTTCCTGCCTTTAAAATATTTTGTAGGTGAAGACCATATACCATATTTGTTGATTTGACAGACATCTATCAATTAAACGTTCCAGGTTTTATGACTTCCAGACCCAAAGGCACATCTATATTTTTTTTTCGACTGATTTCGTACCAAATTTTGCCTCTTTTACGAAGATTTAAGTTGACGAGCCAAAATTGTGGCTGGTTTAAACATGTTTTAAACAGTTACCGTTTTTCACTAATCCGATGAGGTGGCAATGGAAGTTAAATTTAAATCAAACCGTACATGCCATCAAAAAGTTCCCGGAAATTAAATATACAAGTTTACTCATCTAAATATATATTGTGCCCATCAAAGTAATCCCCATCGACTGCAACAAACTTACCCCAGCGCTTGATCCAATCCTCGAAACATTTTTTATATTCGGTTTTCGGTATGTCCATCAGTGCTTCCTGCGATTTTTCCATTACTTCCTTTCGGCTTCTGAAACGCGTTCCCCGTAGTGGCTATTTTAACTCGATTGAACAGAAAGAAGTCACAGGGAGCCAAATCAAGGGAATTCGGTGGCTGTTGAATGGTATTTTTTGCACTTTTCGTCAAAAAATTACGAATAATGATTGCACTGTGCGACGGTGCGTTATCATGTTGCAAAATCCACGAGTTTTCTGCCCACAATTTTGGTCACTTTCAGCGAATGGCTTCACGCAAACGTCTCATAACACCCAAATAATACTCTTTGTTTACACTCTGGCCTTCTGGCAAAAATTCATGATGCACTACACCGTTGTAATCCATGAAAACCGTGAGCATTACCTTCTTTTTGACTGAAAACGACGTGGTTTTTTTGGTCTCGGCTCATTTGGTGAGCGCCATTCACTTGCCTGATGTCTGGATTGCCTGTCGTACTCCTACTCATAAACCCACGTCTCGTCTCCAGTGATGATCCTTTTGATTAATGTGGGATTGGATTCAGCCTCGCAACTCGCAAATCATCTCTTTTGCGACGTCAACGCGGTCTCTTTTTTGCATGAAATTGAAGTCTTTTGGCACCAACTTTGCTGCTACATGACGGAAACCCAAATCGTTAACCAAAATGTCCGTAGGCAATGTTCAAGTCCTACTGTTAATTTGCGGTTATTGACCAACATTTCTTTTACTTCATCAATGTTTTCATCGGTTTTCGATGTTGATGGTCTGCCACTGCGTTCATCATCTTCGATTGACTCACGACCACTTTTGAACAGCTCGTGCCACTGGTAAACGACCATTTTCTTTGGAGAATCGCTGCCAAAACACTTTTCCAACATTTCCAACATTCGCGGACCATTAAATCCGTTTTTTTACTCAAAATTTAATACAAGTTCGTTGTTGCAAATTTAAATCCATTTTTAAAACTGTAAAAAATCGCCAACACAGACAGAGATAGATGTACTCTTGGTTACGTAACTTTTGCAAATGTCAAACTATAACGCTAAGATTTAGAGGGAATCTCAACAACCAACTTAACAAAAGAAACAGAACTTAAATCTGAACAATGGGAGCGCCACACGGTAGTTATTCCGGGATTTTTGATGCAATGGTGCAAAATCAGGAGTACGAGTATGTATTGTATATAGTGGTTGTTGTCTTGCGTTGTCGTGATGAAAGACAACCTTTCTGTTAGCCAAATATAGGCTCTTGCCCTAAATTTATTTGTTCAAAAAATCAAGCTGAATGCAATAACGATCAGCATTTACTGTTTTATTTCATTTAACCAGCTCATAGTACATTAGATCCGTGTGGTTTCAGCAGCAACACAGCATTACTTCCTTCAAATTCACACCAGCTATGTGATGTTGATGCGCAGTTTCCCCGCTTTCAATATAGGCTCCTTTTCTTGGCTTTACCAAATCCTTTTAAGCTTAACCGGTCAAGCTTAACTTGTTTTTTAATCATTTTCAGATTAAATTGTCATAAATTCTAATAGGATATGAAATATCAAAAACTATGTTAGAATACTACAAGCTCTCTTTATCAAGAAGTTCTTGGCATGACTTATCGATCGCACCCATTTCGGCAAGTTTTCTTCTGAAAAGCCGGTTTCGTCTACACCTTTTTTTTCAATTCAATTTTATTTGAATAAATGTGCAAATTAAACAATTAAAAGTTATAGTGAATTAAAAAAAAAAAATATTTTTAACAAGCTTGTGCCTTCATGGCTAACTTAGAACTAATTTACAAACTGAATTCATGTATGCCAATGCAGCCAGATGCCAGGTCAGCAGCGGATGTGCATTCATAGCTCAGGTGTCTCCTTGCTGTCGATGTATCACCTGTCCGTGGGAAGAGAATTCGTTGCAGTTGATCACGCTTTAAGCTGATGTTGCTGCCCGTGGGAACTGTATCATGCGTTGGGCGCATGATGGAGTGTTTTTGATGCATTGGGCGCATGATGGAATATTGTTGACGTTAACTGGAATGTTGTTGGCGTTAACTCCTCCGCATGTTGTCGATGTCACGACATGAGGGATGTCTTGAAGTCCTATGATTGTTGCCGATGACCTGTTGATGTTAGTACATTTGTCCTTGATCATATCTTTATTTCTTGTCATTTTGCATGCTAAGGTGGCGGCAGCCAAGACTGTAACCATTAAGATCATGTTCACGGATAAGTTGATGTTGTGTTTCGTTTCAAGTAGCTCGATTTCTTCAGAGCGATTGATGTACAGCTCTTTAATCATTTCGATGCACAGTACCTCCTCTATCTTGTCTGGCTTATATGATGTTTGTAGTATTGCCGGTAAGGGTTGATGACTTGTGACTTCTTTGGACATAATTGTTCTTCCCCTAACTTGGATGGTGATGTTGAAATGCTTGATAATGAACGTACCTTTGAGCATGACAGTATCGTTGTTGATGAGAACTGGGCCATTGAATTGGTTCAGGAAAAAGATTCCTGGTGCTATTTCCTCTACATCTGGAACATGTTCGTTATTGATGATGGAACAAGATGATTTTTGACTTTGTATAAGCATTGGAATGAACGACGAATTTCTTAAAAACAATTTTATTTTTATTGCAAATTGAAAGACTATTATTTGTATGTTTTGCATGTGTTTGTAATGCCGTTAACTTCTTTATTACATTCTAATACCGAATCATATTTAATTTTATTTATTATTTTATTTAATTTAACAGATCTTAATAGTGATAGGTTACATGTTTCTTTAGTTGTTGTTGGAATACTTAAAATATGTATTAAATCTTTATCATTATTTCAGCGAATTCTAGCGCTTCATCTACATACATTAATATATGGAATATTCTCTACTTTTAAAATTGTTTCGGTTATGTTTATTTCAGTATTTGATAAGATAAATGAATTAATTATGTCTGCTTTTGCCCAATGGATGGCGTAAACTACACTGACGGTTTCTCCTTTATATTTAATTTTCATGATTATTTCACTATTGTTATGTTCATTTTCCTTAAATACATTAATAATTTTATTTGTAATATCTGTTAGTTCTTTAATCTTATCTATTGACATTTTGTTGATTATAATTTGATCATTACTATTTGTTAAAAAATTATTAATTTGTAGGTCATAGTGCTTGGGTTTCCGGCTATTCAATGATCGCTTACTTCTAACTATTGTTATTTCTAAGTCTCGATATATAAGTTCTAATGCGGGATATTTCAAAGGAGAGGATAGGACTTAGGATAGGGTTATTGGTAATGGATGTCTTTAGGATAGCTTCCAAGTTGTTTATTGTTGTCTCGTAAGTCTCAATGTCGATCAAGTGTATGATCTTAAATGATCCGCTTTGCAAAATTGCACGACCCGTATTGATTTTTATTAGCTGAGAATTGGAGTAATCCAAGATTTGTGCGTGCCTCGCCATTGTAAAGTGGTAATAAGGACTGAAACGAATAAAATTTGGAAACTTCAAAGTAAAAAAACAAAATATTTTCACAATTCATGTAAATTTTTTTTATTTGCTTTAAAACTCTGTTTTTATTAAATTCATTTACAATTATAAAAAATAAAAAAAAATATTTGGGTTCCCATTCTTTCCTCAACTTTTTCGAATGTCCTTCATAAGGTTGGTGACAGTTATTGTACATCCGTGATCTTTTGGACGCTCTTTTCCATTAAGCACTAAAATCTTTTACGTCCTTTGCACACTGCTCACTTTTCCTCAATTTAGCTTTGACCAAAGCCCAATAGCTTTCAATGGGACGGCACTGTGGAACATTGGGTGGATTCATGTCTTTTGGGACAAAGTCGACATTTTTAGCAACAAGAAAGCTCACCGTCGTATGAGCATAGTGAGCTAAAGCTAAATCTGGCCAAAATAATGTTGAACCCTCGTGTTGGTTTAAGAAAGGTATCAACCGTTTTTTTAGGCACTCGTTAATGTACACTTCTCCGTTAATTGTTCCCGTTGTAATAAACGATGAGCTTCTGTGTCCACATTTGCATATGGCCTGCAAACGAAATTTTTTGACCCGAATTTTTCCATCCCAATCGATGTTGTTGATTGCGGAAGAATCTCAGCTTCAAACGAGTTGTAAAACTGCGCACCTGGAAGAGTAGTAAAGTCGGCTTTGACATAAGTTTCGTCATCCAAAACCAAGCACGCTTTCTTGTTGCCGATCAACTCGTATAGCTTTCGGGCTCGTGTTTTCATGTGACTTTTTTTTGCTTTTCAGTAACTTTTGGTAGTTTTTGTTTTTTTCGTGTTTTTAGACCATTACGTTTTTTAGATCTTTGTACCATTGTTTGGTTGGTATTACATTTCCGAGCAACATCTCTGGATGACATAGTCTGGTTTTTTACGACGGTACCCACTATTTTCCTGTCCAAATTTGTATCATGTGCTCCACTTTTAGCTCTACTTTTCTGTTTTCGCTTAACTGTCAACGTATCCAAATATCGTTTAATAACAGGATCCACTGTACTGCGTGCTATGTTTAAATTTTTTGCGATGAAATGGTTTGGACGCGAAGTGTTTTCGAGCCATTTGTCGATGATCTTTTTACGGCGATGATCTTGACTCATATTTTATTAATATTTTAAACCGCACCGAACTAAAATCAATAACAAACTGAAACTAGAGAATATACAGGCTAATTTGGGTACAAAATGGGATTGCAATTTTTACACATTGAAAGTATAGCCCGTATTAAAATTTACAGATTTTATTCATTACAGTCCTTAGTGTCCTATTAAGAAATTGAATTTTTTATAAGATTTTTGTGAATGATTCTGATTCAGTCATTATAACTGTTGTATTGTTATCCTGAACTACTCTTTCTTTTTTTTTATCTGGGATCTAATTTATTTATTGTACTATTATTTTATTGTTTTTAACGTATATAATTTCTCCAGTAGAATATGTTCTTAGAGGGGTTTTCTTTGCGTTGTGGTATTTTAAGTCTGCTTGTTGTTTGTCGCGTAATTTATTGATGTTTTTTTGTCTTACTCATTCAAGTTGTTCTGAGATGTTTAGTAGCTGTCTGCCAAAAAATGTGTCTATGGGTTTCTTGCCCGATGGATCGATTGTATTCATAGATGGATCGATCTAGTAATTCCGAGAATGTGCTATGAATATTCACCCCTATTCCCATTGTCATTTTCAACAACAAAAAAAGCGACAGGACTAAATCGGTATTTCTTTTGTCGTTTTTTAACGTGAGGAAATTTCCAACGCCATGTTTGTAGCAGAATCTCGTATTCGGCAAGAATTCGGTATTCCCTAATTAAAAACGAGACAACAGAGGTCGTAAAAAACGATTATTTTTGTCGTTCGCATTTGAGTTGACGACAGTGAGAAAGATAGCTGGAAAAATGTAAGTAAAATTCATATTTTTACTTATTATTTCAAATCTTGAGTTAAAAACTAGACAAAATGAAGGCGACTTTTAACTTTTTTATTTCTGTGATGTTGGTGATACAAACGTATTCTTAAGGCGTTTTTAGTATTTTTTTTTTAAATGAATTGATTTCATTTTTTTAAATAAAACTTTTAAAACGAATTCATTATGCGGTTTCTAATTTTCCGGCTTCTTCATTTTCGGTGTTATTTCCTGCAGTCTCTTCAATTTCGTTGCTATTTACACTTTGCTAAGGAATGTCAGTTCTATATGTAGTAAATGCAAATATTATGCAAAACTGCGCATACATTTGTAATTTGTGCAGCTTTCTTTGGGCTCTAGTGAATTTGTCGAGCACCAATTAAACAACGGAAGTGGTTTTTTAAAACTCCTATCGTTCTTTCAACGATGTTTCTCGCCTTTGCATGCGCTGCATTATATTTGCTTTGGCGTCTTCCCACCTGCGTTAATCTACCCGCCGTTATTTGGAAAGGTTGAAGAGGATATCCTGCATCAACTGCGTAGTTTAAAAATATTTCGTTTTTGACAAGATTACCTTTTTCAACCAAATGATAATTACCTACAAGCCAAAAATTTCTCTCCCCTTTCATATTTAGCATTTCATGTCTGTTTTAGTTCGCTGCAACTCCACACCAGAGCATCGTGGTAGGAACCTGGCTGTCGGGCGTCAATATATCTGATAGACATTTTACTATCGTAAACCTCATATAAAATAAATAAATGTATACATATTGGAAAAGTTTAATTAAATAAAACTCAACTTACAATCATTGTATTTAGGCTATAAAATACTTTTCTATTCAAGTACTCGTGCTGCTCTTCTTTTTTGGGTGGTAAGATTTTGATATGGGTGCCATCAATACACCCAATTACCCCAGGAAAGATAGTTCTTTGGAAAAAATTCAATTTTGTTTGGTTTCTTTCCTCCTCTGTCATTTCAAATTTGATCCACTTAGAGCAAATATGGGCTTCAAGAATTGTGATTAGCTGCCCAAATATTTTGCTTGTTGTTGGTTGAGCTAGTCCCAAATTAGAATCGTTGTCCGCTCCGCTTTGGTAACAACCTTCAGCAAGAATCCTCAACGCTGCCGCTAGCTTCAGTATAGGAGGTATCGATGATGATCGCAGACTGCCTAGAAGGTTGTTACTTACAACCTCCAACACACATTGAAATGCTTCCTTGGATAACCGGAAATATTGTATAAACCTAAAACAAATTCATCTATTAAAAAAATCAAATTTTACTTCAACTTTCAAACTTACTTTTCACTAGGCAAATCAAAAGGATTCGAGTGTTGTCTTATTTTTTTCGGATAATTGTCAAATTCCTTTTTTGGCACTCATAATTTTCATCATCAGAAAATGAAGAAGAGAAAAAAATCGCAATACTGTCCACATTTTAATCTATATTGTGTTATTTAACTTTCAATCCTAACGTAGCTTTTTGAAATAATTTCACATAATTTCCAAATAAATATAAACTGACGTTTAAAACAACACTACCCAACTTCATGTATTTAGAGATTTTATTACAATTTCGTCGTTGACGATTCTACCACAAATTTGTCATGTCGAAAAGGTTATAGAATACCAATTAATAAACGACACGATCGACACGACCGACACGACAAACGACTAGTGTCATTAACGACAAACGACAAAGGGAATACGGGTGATTATCTGTCTTAAGGCAGCGGATTAATTCTGAAAGTGTTGAGTGAAATCTCTCCACTTGCCCGTTAACAGGACTTGTGTAGGGAGGTGCTGTGGAAATTTGAATATTGAACATATTCTCTAGCATGAATGTTATAGAATTAGAAGCCAAGGATTTTTCATTATCCATGACTATTGACCTCAAAAGCCAATATCAGTTCCCTAAGAGGTTGCTTAATATCTTCTGAAGCTCTTGATTTCAGTATTTTGGCTAGAGCATACTTAAAAAACTTGTCAACTGCAGTTAGAATTATTTTTTTATCAATAAAATAAATGTCAACATATGGTATATTATCTGGCCGGGATATTCAGGAATAGGAGTAGATTGTAGTTAGGTTTGTTCGGGTGCCTATCGTACTTATGTTCCTTACAAATTATACACTGTTTCGTAATTTTTTTCTATTTTGGATTTCATATGGGGGAGTAAAAATTTTGAATACCCTGGGTATTGTTCTCGCTGGAATTTCGATGAACTCTGTTATGTTCTTTTATAATCTCTTCGTCTTGTCGATTCTGGTCTGTTAGGTCAGTGACTTGACTATTTTTCTAGCAAAACGAATTTTATATTGCCTGAAATGCTTTCGAAATATTTTTTGCACCATGCCTAAAATTCTCTCCTCCGTTTTGAGTCCATTTGTAACTGAAGGATTTAAATATTTTCTAAAGATATCTATCAATTTCTCTGGGGAGTACTCTGGTTCTACAATAGTATGTCAGTGATAGGTGGGAAAGATAATCTGAAACTCATGTGCGGGGGTGTATCCTACGAGATGGAAAATCTGGTTCTTAAATACGTTTATGGGTACGTCTACAATTTGTATAAGATCGTGCCCAGAACCTTGGTCGCTATGTTGGGTTGCTGTGAGGGAATTTATTTGACTATTCTTAGGTGTCAGGTGGTCTTGACAGTGCGTCACCAACAACATTGGATTTCCCAGGCATGTAACTCAGTT
This sequence comes from Volucella zonaria, assembly GCA_963966105.1. Taxonomy (NCBI): domain Eukaryota; kingdom Metazoa; phylum Arthropoda; class Insecta; order Diptera; family Syrphidae; genus Volucella; species Volucella zonaria. The sequence continues at coordinate 27,030,199 of OZ014533.1, forward strand.
CGTAGTTATACTCCTCGAGTGTTACCTTCCAACGTTTCATCTTGTTGTTGGTATTTTTGTTGCTTAAAGCATAAGTCAAGGGTCGATGGTCGATGAATATTTTTAGCTTGGTTTAACCATACAGGTAGTTTCTTAGTGAATTGAGAGTCCATACTGTAGCCAATATCTCTTTCTCATTAGCAGCGTAGTATTTTTCCGCTTTACTTAGAGTTCGAGAAATAAAAGTAATTGGCTTATTGTCTTGAAGGAAAAAGTCTTTGTTAAAATCAGGAAAGTCAAGGATAACGTCTTCAGAAACCAGAGAATTTTTGAGCTTACTAAATGCTTCCATTGCTGCATCTGTCAAGCGAATAACTTTCTTACTTGATGCCGTTTTGGACACACATCAATCGCCCCCCCGTAAAAGGGCTGTAAGAGGTTTTGCTAGCTTTGCGTAATCTTTAATGAATCTGCGGTAAAATCCCGACAGACCAAAAAATGATCGCAGATCTTTCAAATTTCGTAGAAATGGGAACTTGGTGATAGCTTCCACTTCAGCTGGATTGACCTTTATGCGGTTTGGAACTCGACTTCTGGTTTCCAATTGTACTCTAAGGTTGGCTTGCTGGAGATTTTCGAAAATGGTTTTCAAATTTTGAAAGTGTCATTTGACATCCTCACTGAACACATGAAAGATCTTACCGATGTGTTCTCGTAAGATATCGTCTAGGGCTCTCTGGAAAATAGATGGTGCGTTTTTTTAGCCCGAAGGGAAGTCTTACAAATGCTTGCTTCCCATTATTGATAGAGAATGAGGTCTTCTCGATATCGTTCTCGTGTTGAGGTATTTGGTGAAAACCACTTTTTAAGTCGATCACCGAAAAATATTTATTCTTTCCTAAATGCGCAAATACTTCATTAGCTTCAGGAATCGGATAACGATCTGGTATTGTTATCGAATTGAGTTTCCTGTAATCAATCTACGCGGTACTTCTTTTCACCTGAAGTATCGGTTTTTTTTTTTGGTACAATCCATACTGGGGAGTTGTACAGTAACTGTGAAGGTTGAATGACTGCATCATTTCATAACTGATTGAATTGTTTATCTTTTTCTTCTTTTAGCGCCATAGGGTATGGATAGTGCTGCGAGTAAACGGAATCGTGTGAATTCTGCCCTTAACTTTGGTAGTAAAGGTAAGCGCCTCATTCGGTTCGCGGAAAAGCTTAGCCTAATTTATGGTCAAGAAATTTAGTTGGTCTCACTGTTCTTGTGTCATGTGCTGATTTCTGATATTTACATTATGGATGAATTCAGACATTTGTTGTTTCAACCTAATTTTATTACTATTGTTTATAATCATGTAATTTTGTTTGGCATGGATGGCGGGCGACAGGTCTTTAAGGCTGTCATAGCCAAGAATTGCATGAAATGCCCGGAGTGAAGGTAAAAGAAAAAATTTAATATTAGGGCCAGGCTTAAAGAGATTTATTATAGTATGGTGGATGATTTCCATGTTACCACAGACTGAATTTGCATGGATTTTTTTCTGATTTGGTGGGATGTAATTTTTATTTGAACCGGTATCTAATAAGAATTTAAGGATATTATTATTTTTGGTCCTATACTCAAAATAAGGTAGTGACGAATTCGTTAGCCTAAAAAATGTAGGTCAACAAAGTCAGTAAATGTTTCTGTCGATTGTAAGTTGTCTTGCTGATCTACCTGTCCATTAAAATTTTGATCACTTCGCATCTGATTGGTCATGGCTGAAATCATGGCGTTGTAGTTGCTAACTTCTTGAGATTCCATAGGCGTAAAATTATTCTGGGGATCCACTCCGCAAGTTTCCAGATGAAAATTCCTTTGAGGCTCGTTAGGATTCGGATATTGTTGTGAAGGAGCCATAGGTTGATTCTGGGGATCCATTCCGGAAGTTTCTAAATAAAAATTTCCTTGGAGCTTGTTAGGATTCAGATATTGTTGCGATGGAGCTATAGGTCGTTTAGGAGCTGGTGGCCAATTTTTCATCGCTGGTTGGTTCATGTAGTTAACGATATGCTTACGGATGTTGCTGGCATCCATAGGTTCAGGCTTTCGAACAGATTGGTTGGACAAAAAGTTGTTGGGTGGTTGGGGATATCTTTGGGATTGATGTTGATTTATTTGGAAATTTGGTTGTTGGGTGAATTGATGGTTTGGGGCGTGAATTGGTCGTTGGTTAGATTGAAACTGTTGCCGTTGGGAGTTTGGAAATTGTCCAAAATGCGGGCGCTGTGGAAGATGAGGTGGAGAAAGTGATGATTGAGGTACATATGCCGATTGCGGAAAGAACGGGTACTGGTCTTAGCCTTTCCGTGCAGGAATTGGTAGAAGAGGTTGTGGTCTCCTACCTTGGCCGGTACTATGATAAGCGTAATTGGCTCTGAACTGTTGATTATCTAGTTTTAGACAGAGATTAAGAGCCGTAGGTAGGTCTGCTGGCTCCCTTATTCCTATATGATGAAGTTAGGTGGTGTAATGCATTAGGCGGTAAGTCCATACTCGAGATTTTGTTCATAATTAACGACAGGTGGTTGTAAACTGACTGATAGTAACTCTCTCTCTGTCGTCATCTGGTACTCAAAATTTCCCAGATCACGCCTATCGGCATAATGAAGCGTTACGCACTTGGAAATACACTCCCAATTTAATGGGGTGTTGTAGGATTCCAGGACTGCATCCGCATTGCCTACAATCTTATTACGTATAATGTTAGGAATACCAAAGTATTTTGGTGTTCCCTTAAATTGGTCTTAGATGTTAAGAATTCTATCGACGCTTTTACGCCAGGAACCGAATTCGTCAGGAGCTCCGGAGAACTCCCTTAAACACCTCACGACGTCTGGTACGTTATCCAGATCACAAAGGTTCGTACGAACGTGGTCGTGAATGGTCACATTACTTCCTATGCGAAACTGATTATTAGGATATATCATCGATTGTACTACATTTTTACATTCATTAATGCAGGCGCGACTTGCAATGCCTGCGATTAACGCTTCTAATTCTGGAGTAGCCTTAACGGTTAGACTCGGATTTGCAACTGATGGAGTCGGATTCTCGGCGGTTAACACCGGTGGGCGTAGAAGCATTGGTGGTGGAAATAGCGATAAAACTGAGTGAGACACGAGACATTACGTCGGTGTTCGAGGGTGTCAATTGTTTGAGCGATATTAGTGGCGGATAAATTCCTTATATATTGAGGCCAGATCAGAGGGGGTAAAGTATTTCTTACATCACTTGAGGAAACCTAGACATTTCGCATTTTGACAACACCGAATATGTGGTCATTCCAACCTAAGTTCTTGTTGACACACATACCGAGAATGGAAAGTTTATTGGTTTCGACGATGCAAGCGTCATTCATGGACAATGGTTGCGTGTTTAAATTTAGCTTTATCGACAGCAGGCAGCATTCTACTCTGTTAGTGGTTCCCTAATTAGTTATGCTGTTAATATCAGAGTTTAGTGAGCTTAACATACGCTGCGGTTCCCGTTCTATTGCCGAAGAGCTGGGACGTGAGTCCGGGAACGAATATGAAAAGCAGAGAGTACTGTCGTCAGCAAAGGAATATATTGGATTGTAAGTAGCAGACAAGAGATCGTTGATGAAATTTAAAAAGAGTGTCGGAGACAGAACGGAGCCCTGAGGCGCACCAGCATTTATTTTGTGTATATCAGATTTGAAACCATCCAACACAATTTGAATGAACGTTCCGAAATATAATTTCCAATCCATTGTAGAAATGAGTCAAAAGTACGCATTTTCAACAAGAGAGCCTGATGTCAAATGCCTTAGAAATATCAAGTGAAACTATCTTGCTTTCGCCAGATTGATGTACGCTTTGGTTCCACTTTTCGGTGAGACATGTCATCAGATCACCAGTGGACCTGTTGCTATGAAAACCATACTGCCGATCATTAAGAAGTTTTCGAGATATTTCATGAGCTGATGGTTTATCAGCGTTTCCATGGCGTTGGAAAAAATGGCCTGTAGGAGGAGAGAGAAGAAGATTCGCCTTTTTTAGGGACGAGCCGGGTAAATGCTGTTTTCCATCTTCTTGGAAAGAGTCCTAAAGAGTAGTATACGCAGTAGTTTTGCAGGCGAGGAAGAACACCTTTTCATAAGGAGAGGAGATATGCCATCTGGACCAGCGGATTATTGAATGTTAAGATCTTTAAGAACTCTTGCTACTATACGAGTGCGAAAATGGATTCGTCTCATTGAAAATTCGACTCAAGGGTGGACGGAGACAAAGCACAATCTGGAAGTGTTGAGCTGGCCGCAGATTGGTCTTATCCAAAGAGCTGCAATTTCATTGCAAATGAGCGTTGGGATGGAGGATGAGGCAGAATTTCTAATAACTTTGACGAACGACCAACAATTTTTACTACCTTTGGGACATTGTGGTATTTTTTGCCTCAGTTTTTGGTCGTATTGGAATTTTACATGCTTGAGAAAGACGGTGCAGTTATTAGTGGCTTGTTTAAACTTTTTTCGGTTTTCCTCTGTTTGGTTGGCCTTGAAGGAAGGAATACTGCGATTAGGTACTAACTCTGAGGAAAATTCATGTTACAAGTTTCTAACAGATACATTTTTTCTTCTTTTTTATAAATTAAAACAGAAATTTTCAATAGAAAATTTTAAATTCAAGTTTAAATGTAGAAAATAGAATAAAGTTTCTCATTTTTAACTAATCAATTAAATTTTAATAATAGCTTTCGCTTAGTATTTCTTAAATAATAATTTTCACTTTATATTTGTATAGCTTTCACTTAATATTTCTTGATAATAATTGGTACATTTAATTAATGCTTCTCAAATTATTAATGTGGCTTAAATTAAAGACTTAGCTTGCTTTTCGGCTTTAATATAATATTTTCTCTAGAGGGAAAAAAAATAAAAAAATTTACTTTGTTTCTTCTTATGTTTAGATACTTTTCTTCTTGTTTTATTTTTAAAACTTTTTTTTGCATTTTTCCTTTATCTTTATTACAAATTCTATATTCTTATCACTTTTTTATTAATTATGCTTACATAATAACAATTGTAGGGATCGTCAGGGAGAACATCATGGTTGTCATTGTTGTGGTGAGCGACTGCCGCGTGACGCTTCTTTTTCCTCCGTTACTGCAGTCCACGGCTACTCAGGGGCCCTTATTTTTTCTCACAAACTTTAGTTCGAACCTACGGTTTTATTATTTTTTCACTATGAACCGTAAGTCCGTTGACCCCATGGAAGCTACTTGAGGTTACTGGTGGAAAACAAGAAAAGCATAAAGTCTGTTGAGCGCACGGAATCTACTTGAGGTTACTAACGGACACTTGTTGACTTTACTTAATTAAAACCGCCGGTCCCTGCTCGGGCGCCAATTAAAAAACATTAAATTTAAATTTATTTAAAAAATCAACCGGCAGCGTAACTGCCTACTTAACAACTGAATTTAATTTTGCTTAAAATCTACATCTTAAATATAATAATTTTGCTGACACAAAGCTCACTTGCAGCGATCTGCTCCCACAGGTACATCGGGTTACTTCAAGTGGTTGCTCGCCGTACGTAATGGAATGTGGGCATCTCATGTGCTTATGTTGTGTCATCTATATTTTGTGATAGGAAAGTGGAGCTATATGTAATAATAGTGCTGTGGTATTTTTGTTTTTTGTCTTTCTACATTTAATATCGGCCACATGTTGCTCTCCCAGATTTAGCAGAATGTGGTCTTTTTCCATGTAATTTAAATCGGGACAATATACAACTCCTTTCACATTATTTAACGTTGGGTGTTCCTAAACTTTAACATTAATATTCGAGTCGAGATTCTACACACTGTTTACTAAGTTAGCTTTTTTTAATAGAAATGGGGACACTTTCTCCATGTTCACGCCTTGATCACATCTTTCACAGCCAAAAACTTAGGACCTGGCGAATTATTTTTTTTAATATTTTCGTCTCATCAAACAACAGATTATGTGTTCGTTTCAAATTTTGTTATTTTGAGCAAAAAAATTGAGAAAAAAAGGATACTGTTCAAGCGTAAATACGTAAATATGCTTCTTAAAAGCAAAAGCTATTGTCGACTGTAGTGAGTGGTTATCTTCACATATAAATTAAAGATTTACTTCATAAATCTCATTAAAAAAAAACTTTATTCGGACAGCGTTTCTGCCCATCAGAATTGAAACTGAGATTCTTAACAAAAGTTCATATCTCTAATACTAATAATCTGCTGACTCTGCAACATGTAAATTCCAACAGCAAAACGGTGTATCATGTTCAGGTTATTGTCTGCACTGGTTGCAGGTGTTTGATGTACAGGCACTGGTGACATCATGAGAAAATAGAATGCGCGTGTTGGGAAATTTTATGCGCGCGTTGCTGACTTTGTAGAATATTTCGTTAACTCCTCCACCCCTAAATGTGATCGTCCTTGTTCTCTCAGAAAAACGGAATCTGGTTTATGCGGAAAGTTATTGGTCTTGATAGCGATGGAAAGCTTTTGACTGGTTCTATTGCTTCTGTAATTTTTTCGTTCTTTGTGTTATTTTTGTACGATAGCTTCATTTTACTTATTGTTTTCATGAGAATGACCAATATGATGACTACCAGGCGAAAAGCCGAGCCCAGACTATGCTGGTGTTGATGTTTGTCCTCAACAACTGAATGTATTGGGTATTAGAGCTATGCAATTCTTTAATCATTTCCAATGAGAGCAATTCTTCTATTTCTGGTTTATTGAGGCAGGTTGGTGAATTGCAGGTAATAGAGCAAAGTCTGTAACTTTAACTGATTTAACATTGTTCTCCCAATTTGAATGATAGTGTTTGACACTTTATGTTCCAATAAATGACACCTGATTGCGAATAATTGTTATAAGCCCATGGTATTCTTCAAATGATTGTACGTGTTGGCTCTTGATGGCATTGCAACTGGCTTGAAGACTTCTAACTCAGTTGGGAATACGTGTTGTGTTGTGTAGTTGTTAGTTGATTTACATGGTGTACTTATACCAAAAATTTCGCTTTTACATTTAGTTATTTCATTATAATCTATTTTTATTATAGTATCATTTTGCTTTATTGCCTTTATTAAGTTTCTTTCACAAATTTCCTCATTTACAATTGGCAGACTAACAATGGGGCATTCCATTGTAACGTACTCGACTTTAGTACTCAGTTTTCACTTTATAAAACAAATTAAGAGTAACATAACAAAACAAGTTAAATAATTGCTTTATATGTTTAGATAACTTAAAGTCATAGCTGTGATGTAACGAACTTTCTTTAAGTGAATGCTTTTTTTTTTTAAATACTTAATTTACATAGAACATTTCATGTCACCTTCCCGACAATAAAACAACCAAAGTTTGTAATTGCCTTTAGTTTTGATTTATTTCAGCTTAACCTTGAAAAGTAATAACAAAGATGCATATTCTCCAAAGAATTTTTTCACAAAAAAAAATTGTTTGAAAGCGAAACAATTATTTTAATTTTTTTGCTGGCGTCACGTGCCCGACAGTTTTGTAACGTGCCCGACATGTACGAAATTAGAACTTAAAAACTAAAGGTACTTCATTAAAAATGTGATATTCTTTATGTAAATCGTGTATTTTAGCACGTATTGATTTCCCATCACATTTAAGGACATGAAATTTCGAAATGCTTGAAATGGGGATAATCTTTTCCCACGGTGCTATTGCTGCAATCCGAGTGTTGATATCTGCTTCGGAAATGTAAATAACTTGAGTCATGGGTACCAACGTTACAGCTAAGTTTGCAAATTCGTCAGCCTTTTGAATAACAATTTCTTTCCCCTGAGACATAGTTTTTTGCCTCACAAAATGTTTAATATTGCCCCCAATTCCATCTATAACTCCTTTACCAAGCCCAGTGGCAAAATACTTCCAAGAAACAGGTTTTTTTTTGTATTTTTGAGTTAGGTAATATAGGAGTCTAGCCATAAATTCGTTTTTAAATTCTGACGATGGTCCATCACTCCATATACACCCTGCCTGACTCGAACTGCAACCAACTTCAGACTGTTATAATTTCCAAACCGTTAATGACAGTGAGCTCAAATTTTTACACATGACAGATAATATTATTATTTACAAGCCTTTTAAACGATTTCCGTCTCAGTTGCGTTGAAAAAATTTTATCCGCTATGGAATTCAAACGTGATAGTGTGATTGCTTTATATTTTGCTGGAAAACCACAAGTAGCTATCGTTAGAGCCCTCCAGCACCTCAACGTGAATAAATCATTTGTGTCTCGAACCATAGCTCGTTACCGTGATACTGGCAGCGTTGCAAAACGCCATGGAGGTGGTCATAAAAAAACAGCAACATCGGCAGAAATGGTTCGGAAAGTGAAGGCTCGAATTGAGCGAATTCCGCGTCGAAGTGGAAGAAAAATGGCTCGTGAGCTCAACACATCATTGGAACGGATGAAACACATACCGAAAAATGAGCTTGGGCTCAAGGGATTGAAGTTCAAAAAAGTACACGATCTTACACCGCAACAGAAAAAAGTTGGAGTCAAAAGAGCGAAGGATTTGCTACGCTTGCACGAAAGTGATGAGTTGCCGAATTTGGTTTTTTCCGATGAGTCGCCATTTGTTATAGAGTAATATGTCAACAAACAAAATAACCGAGTTTACTTGCCAGAGAGGTCCTCTGAAAATTTACACCTTCGGACGGCCACTAGAAAGCAGGTAGCACCGATGGTGATGGTTTGGGACGCCATTACCGCCGATGGTCGTATTTTTGGACCGTGACGTCAAAATTAATGCGATCGTATACCGTGAAACTGTCTTAGAGGCAGTATTGAAGCCTTGGGCAAACACATTTCAACAAGACTCGGCACCTTCTCACAAAGCGCGCGTCAACCAAGATTGGTTAAAAAACAATGTTCCACACTTCATTTCTTCGACACAATGGATTGCAAATTCTCCGGATGCAAATACGTTGGATTTCTCTGTCTGAGGTATTTTGAAGGCGAAGGTTTTCACTAAAAAATATCAAAGTTTGGACCACCTCAAACAAGCACTTCGCCGGGAGTGGGCCAAAATATCGCAGAGCCACTTGCGTGCAGCGTGCGATGCTTTCTTCGGCCGTCTCAAGGCCATTATATGCGCCAAAGGTGGACATATTGAAAACTACTGATACAATTTGAAAATTGATGTATTTTCCAACATTTTTTGCTTTGGCACAGTAAAATTTATCAAAAAATAAAAAAATTATAGCATTTTAAAAAGTTGGAGTTAGAGTCATTCACCCTGTAGTGTCAATTATTTCTTCATTCTTATTTTTATCCATAATTAGATTATAAAGGTGGTTTATAAAAACCAATATTGTATCTTTGTTTTTATTTTGGGTATCAGAGCATATAATGTAAGTCTAACACTTATTCTCAAAAAATGAAGCAGCTGTAAAAAGGGTTACACTCGATCTTGCCCTGAGTTCACTCTGCACCTGATATGATTCTGATATTCCCAAGAATATAACATCGAAAAATCAACTTGTAGAATCCATTGGTAGCCTTTTTGTCGGGAGAAAATAAATTGCTCTGGATTCTTTTTACGTGAACATGATCCTGTAAACTGTTGTAACTTTCAACTAATTTGTCTAATAACTCTTCAACACTTGTCTCTTGAAATTTCAACTTTAACTTATTATCAACATTTTTGACCCATTCTTTCCAATTAACCTCCTGAGATGTTCCAAGAGATACCTTCAAGTTCTTCAAATTTGAACAGTTATCACAAATGTTTGTCCAACATGATGAATTTAAATCAACGTCACATAAATTATCCAGCATAATAGTTGAGAGTATTTAACTTTTAAACCTTTTAATTTGGAAATGAAATGTTCATGTATTTTGCACCTACATTGCAGGCGTATCTTTCAATAATAAAGAATTTTCGGACGCAAGCTGATAAATTTTGAAAATCCGATTTAAAGTTCCGGATTTTCTTCCTTAAATATATAAAACGTTTCCTTCAAAAAAATTGTTAAGTAATACTTTTGTAATATACATTTTTTGGCATTTTCCCATGCTACCATACAATCTTTCATTCCGGGGCAAGTGTAAACGATATCAGCCCTAAAATAAAAGTCAGTAGCAATTTTTGACTCAGTGTCGGTAACATTTTCTTTCTCAGTCAAATGTTGAATACCTATTTTCGTAACTATACCCCTTATGACACATTTTTGTTTTAAAGGACACAATGGCAAACTTCGAAGACACTTTAACACAGCCTTGCCGTATGTTTGTGGACACTTATAAATTAAATTCTGTTATACTTGAATCAACCTTTTCTGAAACAGCTGTAGTTGTATGCACTTTTTAAGTTTTTTTCTTCTGTCTTTCCTCTCTCTTCTCTTACATTCCTTAATTTTCAATAGCTCACTCTCTCCTTTTAACAAACTTTCTCTCCTTTTCCTTTTTAATAGTTTCAATCTCTGATTTTCTTTTTTTTTTTGATATTCAGGGTCTTCTTGGTTTTTTTTTCGCGATATTTGTTCATTCTTTCCGAGCTCCATAACAAAATCAGATAAAATCAACACACTTATTTATGAGTATTTTTAAGGTCCTAAAAAATGCGTCACGTACCCAACAAAATGTTTATCAATGTGTTTCTCCTGTTATTAACACAATTACTTTAACCAAAACAATAGATTTAATAGTTCACCTTAAAAGCTGTTTACACAATTACGTGTAAGAACCAACTAACTCCAATCTATGCAGGGTGTCCCAAAAATCAACATCAAGCCGGAAGCGGGTGATAGGTCCAGTGGTGTCGGTTATCACAAAATTATAAAAAAATATCTAAATAATGTACTTTTACAATTATTGGCATTCAAAAAAAATCGAGAAATCTGACACCCTGTGACGATCTTTCAAGTACTCTGACTGCAAATCTTTGCTTTTCTTCGATTTTTCTTTTGCCACGTAACCCAGAGTAATTCTTCTTCGGTTTTAACTAAAATATTGCTTTTTTGCCCATCCATTAATCTGAAAATCATTAATCACCCAACTTGAACTGGCTATACTGACAAAAAAATGCTATGATACTTGCTAGACTAACGCTTAATTAAGGACAAAAAAATATTTTGTTAAAGAAACCCGATTTAAGTGTGAGCGAAACAGACAGTCACACTGTGATTGAAAAGGATAAATACGCCATTTCGACTAGTTTGAGTGAAACAGATATGTAGAAATGCCGCCCTTGTCAAGCAGCGACGAATAGAAACATTGTGCAATACTGCAGTACGTTACGCTCCTTCGCTTACAGCGCATTACAGCGAAATGTTTCCGACCGCAACGTAAAGATAGCGGCACTTGTCAATAAAAGCTAGTGAATGCTAGTTGTGCATCTTTTGACAGTTACTTACCGAAGTTTCAGTCATTTTGGAAGCGCAGTTTTTAGTTGACAGTCGTTTGAGTGAATCGATGTGAGTGTTTTTTGTGAAAATGGAAACAATTGAGTATCGAGCTGTTATTAAATTCATGTTTTTAAAAGGCAATACGCCTACGCAAATCAAAAATGAGTTTGAATCTGTGTATGGGGACTCTGCACTATCGTGTACCACAGTGAAATTTTGGGCAGCTGAATTTAAACGTGTCCGTAAGAGCTTGGGAGATGATTAACATTCGGGACGTACAAAAACTGCAACCACTGACGATAACATTGCCAAAGTTCACCAAATGGTGTTAGACGACCGCCGAATTAAAGTGAGAGAGATAGTAGAGGTTATGAAATTGTCCAAATAACGTATTTGATACATATGGTATTAAATCAAGATTTAGGCATGATAAGGCTATCCGCGCGTTGGGTGCCGCGTTTGCTAACGTTAGACCAAAAACGTGTTCGAATGAACATTTTCAACGCTCTTTTGGCGCAATTTAGGCGCAATAAATCCGAGTTTTGGCGCCGATTATTTACTGTAGATGAAACTTGGATACATCATTATACGCCCGAAACAAAAATTCAGTCAAAACAGTGAACTGCAAAGGGCGAGCCGGCTTCAAAAAAAGCAAAAACTGTTTTATCGGCTGGGAAAGTGATGGCGACTGTTTTTTGGGATAGTAAAGGAGTTATCTTAATCGATTATCTTCAAAAGGGAAAACCCATTACTGGAGAATACTACGCATCATTAATTGCGGAAAAACGGCCACATTTTCAGAAAAAGAAAATCCTGTTTCACCAAGACAACGCGCCGTCTCACACCTCAGCGGTTGCTATGGCGAAAATCCATGAATTACGGTTTGAACTGCTTGACCATCCCCCTTATTCACCAGATCTAGCCCCAAGCGACTTCTTTTTGTTCCCTTATCTAAAAACTGCGCTCGGAGGATAGAAATTATCGTCAAATGAGGAGGCAATCACCTTCGTGGACAATTATTTTGTAGAGAAAGTACTATTTGGACGGGTTAGAGAGATGAGAGCATCGGTGGGAGAAGTGTGTAGAGTTACAAGGAGACTATGTAGAAAAATAAAAAAGAAATTTAAAAAATCATTGTTCGGTCGGAAACTTTTCAGACAACGCTCGTATTCGGTATTCGTGTTGATTTCGTGCTTACAACTTTGGCTTTCTTTATTGAGCTTCATTGCATTGCGACTTTGGTTTGCTATCTGACCGTTTCTGTCGAACCTGGATTTCTTCTGGACTAGTGTTGATCGTTGATCCCGTGATTGTGTAGTGTGAACGCCATCATGCCATTTCGATACACTGCTCAGGATTATGCTAACATACATCTCATTTATGGGGAATGCAGGTGTAATGCTTTTGCTGCAGCCAGACTTTATCATGAGAGATGCCCAAATGCTCAGCGTCATCAGGATCATCGAGTGTTTGTTAATGTGCACTGGTTATTCTGAAAGGGTCGTTTTCCAAATCGAATGGTTAGTGAGGGAAGACCCGTCATGCCCTACGAGGACGAAGCCCTACAAGCAGTCGCACAAGACCCTAGTACCTCATTAACGGCAATTGAAGAAAGCATATGTGAGCCCAAAAGTACAGCACACTGAATTCTAAGGAATAACCAGCTCCATCCGTACCACGTACAACGAGTCCAAAGTCTGCTACCCCGAGATTATCCAGACAGAGTGCAATTTTGTCAAACGATGTTGCAGAGGTTCAGAGTAGATCCGAGATTCTTCGAAAAAATTATATGGTCGTACGAATCCGCTTTTCAAAGGGACGGCTACATGAACTTCCATAATTTGCATGAGTGACACGTGTAAAATCCACATTTGATGCGGGAAGATAGATCACAGTACCGTTTTAAAGTAAACATGTGGACGCGAATTTTGAATGGTAAAATTATTGGCGCCCATTCGAGCTACCGCAGAATTTGAATGCCGAGGTGTATTTTTTGAAGAACCACTTACCAAATTTATTGGAAGACGTGCCACTAAATATTTATGCATGCATGTGGGATCAACAAGATGGCTGGAGAGCAGTAAAAGAAAAAGTTTATTCTAAGCCGATAGAAAATTTAAACGAGGTGCGCCAAAAAAAATGCAGAAGCAGTTGAAGATATCAACTCCAGAAGATATGCCCGCCTTATTTGCAAGAAGATGTAGAGCTTGCATTGCCGCTGAAGGCAAATAGTTTGAACGTTTGTTGTAAGATACAAGATCGGTAGATGGCGTTTAGTCGCGCAACAAACAACAGTTATGTAAAGCGATCCTGGGTGATTAATGATTTTCAGATACATGGATGGACAAAAAAGCAATATTTTAGTTAAAACCGATATAGTTATGTTTCAATTTTGGACCGTAATTTACAGAAGAATTACTCAGGGTTACGTGGCAAAAGAAAAATCGAAGAAAAGCAACGATTTGCAGTCAGAATACTTGAAAGATCGTCACAGGGTGTCAGATTTCTCGATTTTTTTTGAATGCCAATAATTGTAAAAGTACATTATTTAGATTTTTTTTATAATTTTGTAATAGCCAACACCACTTGACGGGTGATAGGTTTCCGGCTTGATATTGATTTTTGGGACACCCTGTATATACACGCAATAAAACAATGAAATTGTAACGTGCCCGAATATTTAAAAACTTACTTCAAAAACGGTTAATTTTAGTCCTGCTTTGTCTCACTTGAAAAAAATAGTTTTTGTAATGATAAAATAAAGAAAGGAGAAGATATCAACATAAAAATTATTTAATGCAAGACCCTTAAACAGAATTTAGTTTTAATTAAATTTATACTTATTTATTAGAAAAATTCCATTCATGCGTAATAATTTTTTGTTTGATTTGACCTGACATTGTTAAAGTGTATTTTGAAAAATTACTATTTCTTTAAATATCATTAGGAGTAGTACTTTGTGTTAGTCATATTGCCATTCTTTCTTTAATTAAATAAATTTTGATAAAAAGTTACAGCTTTTCATGGAATGCCCCCAATATAGATTTATATAGTATATACAATAATTATTGAATGGAATTTTAGCTTCTGAAAATTGTGTTGCTTCCTCTATATTTTTAATGGTATTTTTCTTATTTTCTCTGATTTTTTTAATTTCATTTATTTCAATATTCCATAGTACAATATATAAGGGTTTATTATATTGGCTTTTGCCCAGTACACAGTGTATCCGATTTCTTCTTTAATTAAGTCGACATAGTTTGTATTGGATGCTAAATATTACAATAATTCTTCTAATATTCTACCCATTGGTTTTCGTATGCTCATTTATTTCATTTGTTTTGTTTGTTAACTAATTTATTTATTCGATTACTAATTTATTTATGATAGCTTTTCTGTTATCGCTGTCTAAGGCATTATTTGTCTTTTCTCGTATATTCTGAACGCCATGTCTATCTGGATTACTAGACATCCACTTCCAGGCACTTCCTATAAAGGCTGTTGATCTTTTGGTTTTTGAATGATTGAGAATAACACGTTTTACGTGGGAACTCATAAAGGATATTTCTTCGAAAAGGAAGTAGAAATTGGAATTCGGGGTTTGGAAATTTGCTTTCACATATTATTCTATGGCGTCTATGACTTGGAAATATCAATCTTGTATATTAATTTAAATGTTCCTGTCTGTAGTCTGACTGAACAGTCGCGAATTCATATAGTCCAGTGTCTGTACATTAGCTGTTGTAGATATGCAGGTACAAGGTATCTAGAAGAGAGAAGAGAAGTATGGAATGTATGTTAGGCTTTTATATGTGATTTGTGGAATTCTCTACCCGATTCAGTAAGCACTGTTGTCCTTTTATTATCTTTTACGGTTTCTTGTGTATATTTGGGGGTAAATTTCGAGCCTAATCTTTTGTTTTTCTTGAAATAGATTATCTCACCAAGTGAGTAGTTCTTATTAAGGGTTTACCTTTATTATGATAAGCTAAGTCCTTATCTAGCTTCGCCTTCAACCTTTGTTTGTTCTATGAACAGGATTTTTCTCTTTCCGGGTGGTTGGAATCGATGTTTCTAGTAAAAAATAGATCAAGTGTTCTTTTCAAGCATCGCATGATCTCAGCAAGAGTCGAGTGGAATCGCTCTACCTGACCATTAGATGAACTCGTATAGGGAGGCGTATTGTGTATTTGTATGAGGAACTCGTTTTCAAGCATAAAGGATATATGAATGGAATTAAATGTTTTTTTCATTATCAAATACTATGGTTTTCGGAATATTATATGCAAAAATCATGTCTCTAAGCGGTTATCTAACGCCAGCAATAGCTCTTGATTGCATTCTTTTGACCTGAGCAAATTTGGAGAATTTGCCAACTGAAGTCATTTCGCTAAGTTGCCGTCGGTGTTGAAAATATCCACATGTATTATTTCACATGGATACTCTGGTATAGGACTGCACTGAATTTCGACTTTGTCTGATCGAGCAAAGTTTTTGACATGTCAGGAAAATAAAATTTTTCAAGAATCAACAATTTATTTTCGCGCTCATTTCTGTGAGCGTGTTGGTGGGTACTTATGATTATTTCGTTCTGCTTCTGGCCATCTACAAACCCAGGTCTTCCTGGATCAAACCCATTACTCGTTCTTGCGTTTTAATGCAGTTAATTACTGCTGGGTTTAATCGCGCTTTCAACGTTTCAATCAAACTATTGTTAGTATAAAAAGGTTCTGCAATTATATGGTATGTCGATGATACTCGTAAGAAGGGAATACTATCTGGAATTTTTGGCTAGGTATTTACGGTATTAAGGATAATTTGATTCTTGAAAACTTTATGGGACAATCCATATTGAATATTAAGTTCCCGGATGAACTTTCATCACTGTGTATTGTTGGCGTAAGACTATTTATTTCTGAACGTATTAGAAGTCTTGAAAGTGCATCGGTTTATACCTAAGCTCATGATTGTACTCTTCCAAAAGCGCTTTCCATCTTTTTAATTTTGTATTGCTTGAGGAGTAGGTAAGAGGTTGGTGGTCTGTGTATATGATAAATTTCGCCGAACCGTAAAGGTAATTTCTGAGAGTGTTAAGAGCCCAGATAATGGCAAACATTTCTTTTTCGTTCATCACGAAACTCTCTTCGATTTTACTTAATGTTCTCGAGATGAACATAATCGGCTTCTTGTTCAGGGCTAAAACAGCACTTATGGCATAATTTGAGGCGTCCGTATAGTTTCTTCTGAGGTTACAGAGTTCTAGATTTTTTGGAGTGCTTTCTTAACGGAATCGTTAAGATGGATGGTTTTTTAACTCGAAAGTTTCTTGAACAAACGTCCATCCTCTCCTCTTAAGAGGGTTGTTAAGGGTTTCGCCAGTTTGGCCTAATCCGTTATAAATCGGCGATGATAACCTTGTAGTCCAAGGAAGGAACGAAGTTCTTTGAGGGTCTGTATCGCCTTTACTTTCTCTGGATTAGTTTTTATTCCCTGAGATCAAATAACAAATCCTAAAAATTCGAAATTTTTTTCTAGGATTAGCACTTGTTGTACCTTCATATTTGCACCTTGCTGATCACAAATAAAAGAAATAAATTTCAAAACCAATAAAACAATTCATTTCAACAACGTTATTAATTCTTTATTCCTTTTGATCAAGACAAATTATCAATGGTTCAATGCAAATTGATTCTAATGTGCAATAATACTTGTAACTCCGATTCACAATGGGGCAGAAGACCCCTTTAGCTGGCAGAAATTCAAATTCTAATGTTGATCTTTTTCTTGAAGTTTCGTTTAATTTCTCTTCGAAATATAATAGGGAATAAGAAATAAGGAAGAGAAAATTCATTAAGATCACGTGATCTCCAGTAAATCGTTACAAGTGGAGCATTTGTTTATTTTTTGATTCGAGTGCAGACGTGTTTTTCGTGTCTTGACTAGCGTTAATAAATTGTCTGTTAATTTTCATCCGTTACTTCAATCTCAATAATTTTTTTTGTCATGAAATCAAAAATCTCAGTTTGGTTGTTTAATGTTTATTTATATATAAAAAAAAATTTTGTTATCTTGATTGTAAATTTAATATAGAAAAAGTGTAAAAAAAATTTGTTATTTGTACATACAACTAAATGCCGTAAAGTACTTGTTTGGTTTAGTCGTGAGATGCCGTAAAGTTTTAAATGTCGTTTAGTTATGTGTTTTGTCTATTCTCAGAACATATACAATTTCCTTGCTCCAATCTGCTCCCCCCGTGTAGTTTAACTTTTTGTAGGTGACGTCACTAATAAAAAAAATATTTTTTTTTTTAATTTATATTATGACAACTTCTTAGGCTTCCAAAACTTTGACTATTACAAGACAAGAACTCCTTAATATAATGAAGAATTCGGATTGCGTAGGACTGGATAGCCAAATTGAGTTTTAAGGCAAGCAGTTAAAAACCGGGCGCCTTTTGAACATGATTTTAATAAAAAAAATTTCAGATTTTAACGCGAAATTCAAATTGCTTTGGGAGAGAGCATGTCGCATTGAAACACGATTCTTAAAAAACAATTATGCTTGGATAAAAAAACACCTGCTTTGTTCACCTACAAACGCTCTATAAATTCAAAACTAGGTCTCCCAAACATTTCTTTTGAAGAAGGATCAGAAAATACGAAACGACAAAAAACGGAACGGTTGAGGAGATCGACATGTCTTTCTGAGTTGGTATATGCTTTTAAAATGAGTTTGGGGGCATCGGGACAATCGGGTACTGCAGAATTAATTCAGGGAATTACCACCGTTCCAAGTCATGCTGAAAAGTGTATGAAGGCCTTAAATGAGTCTACTGAAGCAACTTCAATGACTGGAGAAGAAGCATTGGCATTGATTATTGAGGCAAATCTCTCTCTATTCCAGCATGAAATAATAAGATCAAAAGCTCCAAAAATATTTCCGTCGCACAAAGTTGTTCAACAGTGTAAAAAAAAATGTTACTCTGAACCTGAAAAAATGTGCATTTCAGAGACTTCTGTTAACACTGATCTGCAAAGCTTACTCAACTTAACTGTTGAACGTAAAAGAGGTTATTGCTTTGCTAAAGAATTACAAAATATATACTTAAACTCTAAAGGCTTTGATGGTAGCTCTGGTCACAATTCATATTAGCAAACTTTTCATGGCTCGGATGCAGATGACTCAGCTCTTTTTATTACATGTCTTGTTCCCCTTCGTTTAGTTTCTGGCGTGAAAATAATCTGGCAGAATCCTCGTCTAGGTTCAACCCGATATTGTAGACCACTTAAAGTTGAATTTATTAGAGAATGAGATACCTTAATCTGTTGTTGAAAAGCAAAGAGTTGATGATCAAATTAAGTACCTCCAGCCTAGCATTGTTTACCATGGTTGATGGAAAGGTGCGTAATACTATTACCGAAAACTCTTCGACCCAAAAGTGTTACATTTGCGATGCCAAATTAAAATAATTCAATTTGTCAATTGACAAAAAATGACGTAGAAAAATCCATCAAATAACAAGGTAAATAACAATTATTCTTTAAGTTGATTACAATTATGAAGTTATGCTTAAACAGTTGGTGTGAATATACTTAGTACAATGCAGAGAGTTATTAAGTGATGGAGCATTCCTGAGTCCGAATGACAATTTCGTGAACTCGGTTAATCTAAAAAATATGGGTATACCGCTAGTCATTCGATATAGTTTGCTCATGTTATTGCATTTCGTATTGTACGTCTCCTTGGACCCCCTTCCAATTATCAAGGCTTCGTCCATCAATAACATTGTCTAAAAAAGCGGTGACAGAGCAAAGTACTGGTCTTAACGTAACGGTTTTCAGATGACGCCACCGAAGGCTGCTACGATTTGTGCCTCCAGCACAGTTCCGGCTGGCGCCGATGGAAAGCCGTATCCTTGCTCCCATCGATGTATGGGAATCCCGTGAAATTAAGTCTCCACGACAGGTGTTCACGATAAATCCTTTAGTCTATGTACGTCTCCTTCTGGTTGTACTAGGGCATCAACGTGGTAGTTCCTTTGAAACTTTGTAGGATGCAGCTGCTGTGATGCCGACATCGGTGGCCTTTTTGGAGCTGCTGGACTATTGTCACGCTGCGGTTTGTGATTTTGCGGGACGCTCTGTTTTGGGGCAGGATATTGCTGGTGTTGATTTCGGTAGTTTGTTTGTCTGGGAATTCCTTGATGTGGTACTGGCCTCTGATTAGTGTGTTCTTGATAGAAGGTAATTTAATTCGGGGTAAAATGATTGACAACGAGGAGTGTGGGTAAGTCACCTTTAAGGCTCCTTATAAACATATCGAGAGCCCTGTCTCGATATTTTTGAATTAGTAAGCTAAGGGATTTGTTAGTTATATCCATCCAGGATATTTTATTTAATATCCAAGACAGGTGAGCGTAAACAGCCTGATAGAATTCCTAGATAGACATTTGGCCTTGAACAAGCGATGTCATTTGGTACTCTAATGTACCTTGTCTGTGTTATGCAGTGTCAAACACCGCGAAATGCAGCCCCAGTCCAGGGGCGTGTTGTATGACTCAAGAACATGGTCCGCATTTCATATTATCTTATTTCTAATGACATTCAGGATGCCAAGTATTTCTGTCATCTCCTAGTTCGTTAACGTTATTAATTTGTTCTGGTAGTATTGATTGATCATTTCCTGTAAATTGGTCCGTGTGTAGTTTCATGATTCGATGTATTATTGACCAACCCTCTGTCCATAGGACCTGATAGATCACCGAAGCGATAAGGGTGTAAAGAGCAGGATTTTATGCTGGGATTGCGTCAATTCTTGTCCTTCTTTGATTAGTACTTGGGTTACCTAGGGAAGAGATGGATTCGGTAGGAGGATCAAGTATTGATGGTCGTAAGGTATTATTGTTAGCCATCCTTAGTTTTATATTCAAAGGATCAAAGACTAAGGTACAAAGAAGCTAGTTATTTGTTTTACAAGGTATGGGTAATATATAAATATAGGTCAATATATTGTACTAGATGTTGGTGCTTAACTTTTTTACTTTGATATTTGTGTTGAAAGTAAAATATATTTAAAATTATGGAAAAAAATAAATTCTTAATTATACATAAATTGTTAAAAGATTAAAAATAATTTTTGTTCATTCAAATCGTTAATAGATTCACACTTGATATAGAATTAATAACTTTATACTTTTTTGGATTCGTCAATATGTTTTCTGCTAAAGTCTTATTACTCGTACTATTCTTACGAGTGTTATAATTTTCATTCTTGATGCAGGGCGGCTGACTATTGTGTCTCCGTTTTGCCTACATCACAAGCTACTAAGGGGCCTATTTTCCCTGGCTACCGAGCACTACTTGAGGGCTTTGTTTTTAAATTATTCGTCACTTCTTGAGATCACTTAATTTGGTGACCTTACTTTAGGGCACTATGTCCCTAGTTAGTGTGGCACTATTTGAGGATTTTGTAGGGTCTTTGAGACCACAGATTTCACTGTAAAATTTAGAGCTATTCACTGTATACACTACTTAAGGGCTTCTTTCACAGTCTTAACAAAATTGCACTTCTTAAGGGCTTTTCTTAGATCACAATACCGTACTACTTTAGGGCTGATTACTGCTACAATTACTAGACCTCGATCCCTGCTCGGGCGCCAATTAAGGATTTATCTGACAAAGCTTATTAAAAAAAACTTTATTTATTCGGACAGCATTTCTGCCCAACAAAATTAAAACTGAGATTCTTAAGAAAACTTCATATCTTAAATACTACCAATCTGCTCGTTCTGCAACATGTTGATTCCCACGATAGAACGGTGTATCTTATTCAGGTGATTGTCTGCACTGGTTGCAGGTGTTCGATGTACTAGTATCTGGTATCTGGTGCCACCAAGAGAAAATAGAATGCACGTTTTGTCAATTATTTCTTTATCTTATACCACTTAGGACGCTGTTTATCTCTTTTGTCTAGGAGCTCACAGAATTCATGTTAAGTGTCGTTGTACCTCTGTGGTGAGATGTTTGCATATACATATAATGGGTGATGTTTTTAAGCTTTTAGTTTTTAATTGTCAAAAAAAACTCAGAAAAACTGCAAAGGCGTATAAAATTTATATTTGAGTTGATAAATCAATGCTTGCCATATACTTTTTCAAGATTATTTAATGTAAATCTTGACCACGACCACGTTTTAAGTGTCCAATTTTGAATCACTTAAGGGTTATTCGGGTGTAAGTTTTCCCATGATGAAATAGCAATGCTAGCTGAGCATGCTTGACTTTGACACATGTCACAAATCACACGCGAACTGTCAAAAATAGAACACTAAAAAACCAAACAGCAAAAACATCATCTTTATAAGCCTAATGTTGGTAAATTTTACCTCGATAACAAATGCCATGAAACGGCTCCACTCCAAGAACAAATTCGGAACTACGAGTATTATAAATAAACACTGGCTTTGTGTTCGGTAGGTATCGCTATAATGAAAATATGTCCTCATTTCATCGAGCTCGTTCCAT
Organism: Volucella zonaria; assembly: GCA_963966105.1. Taxonomy (NCBI): domain Eukaryota; kingdom Metazoa; phylum Arthropoda; class Insecta; order Diptera; family Syrphidae; genus Volucella; species Volucella zonaria. Next base: position 27,052,128 of record OZ014533.1, read on the forward strand.
GCATTTTCTGGATGATGGCTATGTTTCCTTTGCAGTGCCTATGGCCTATGATAACTTTTTCGTTCCAAGCGATCTATTAAGGCAAGTTCAGGTGCAAACATAACTCATCTGCTATGTGGATGTGAAGGAACAGCAAAGTTAGGTAGCAAGATTGAAAATACGATACCTGTATGTAAAACAACCTTGAGAAAAAACATATATTTACATATGTACTCGTATATGTATAGGTATCATAATAATCAAGAACTTCTGAAGGGGAATAAGCTGTCTTAGGGAGAAAGGTTTTGCATAGGTCTGTACGCTCGATATAGCATGTGATTTCACTGGGATTGCGTAAGCCCAACAAGTGCCTGGTTCCTAAAAACGTATTTTCCATCCACTTGCTTGTGTATCAGAGTACGGTTTGACTCTTCGTATTTGAAGGACCTCGAATTTTGTGAATATGTGCCAATGTTACTAGAAAAAATTATTTGTTTTATTTTAAAAGTAGACCAAGGCAATTCTTCGAAAATTAACGCTAAAATGGTTAAGTTAAACTGCAATCCATTTGCATCATACGGGTCATATACAATGAAGGTATACATTTATGTGAATCTCACTGAATATTCAGTTTAAATCGAACAAAAGGAAAACCGCTTTAATTTCATAAATTACAACACGGTTAATGGCCCCATGCCGCAACTGATATCGCGAAATGGGTGCGCTTTGTGTGCACCAATTAGCTGATTAATTTTAATTTTTCGTTTTAATTTGCTCTTTTTGGACTTGTCCAAGTTTTAATTCTTTTTCCTGGAAATAAAAACATACGATTCTGACCAGCACAAATGAGCAATTAAGAGCATTTGTTGACCTTGTTTAATAACTGACGCCGTTGAATTTAAGTGTAAGCGTGGTTTTCCAACAAAATTCCACGTCAAATTTATCAATGTAATCACAAATTTGGTTGTGCGACGAACATGGATATGCTGCCTGCATACGTGATTAATTTATTTTGTTTTCAATACGTACTTAATCAGAAGAGGATATCCGGTTGAAGATAAATTTGTGTTGCTAAAAACTGCTGATTTTGTAATACGCCATTTGCTATTAGTTCGTAGGATTCCGACGATTCTTTGTGGCGTTAATCTAGAAAACAATTATGTCACGTTGTCACTGCCTTTTATTTAATTTAATTGAAACAAAGTACTCTGCTACTGCTTTCTCGGAGCATTATTAGAAAACAATTTTAAAATATAGGTAAAAAGCTTCGAAAACTCTGCCTCACATGATATTCTATGAAACATTTTAAAAACAAAGAGGGTTAAGTTTAAATAAATTGATTTCTCTTCAATTGTTCTACTGAGTAAAAGCTCATTCATCCATCTTTACGTTAGGTTAACTTGAATTGCCGTCAATAATAATGGTGACCAAAACGGGCCTACTAAGGTCCTTAGCGCGTTGTATGTTAGGCGAGAGTGGTGGAGCGTGAGGGAGGGAGTACCTACCCAACACGGGTTAGAATGAAAAACAGCTTGGAAAATCGATATTTACACTCAGTTCGTGGTGTCGTCCAATGACAAGCTTTGCCTATTCAGGTTGTAGAAAAATCGCATTATTTCCTAACAATGGTACCACTTCTATTCACACCAGATCTGAAGAGAAGTACTGTCCTAAATGTACTCGACAGTGTCAGAAGAATTGTAAGGTATCTACCCCAACGCCTGAGTCCTTGTAACCTCTGCGGGCATCCTGTTAGTTCGTAACTCTCGTCCATATATGTAGCTATTATTATATCGCTTCATTTTACGGAACAAAGTTCTTCAAACAGTTACCGTTAATCTTAGGCATTTATGCACGTTGTCCCGTCTGCTTGCTCCAATCCTTGTGTTCCCTATTATCTGTGATACAATAATATTTGGTGGAATACCGGTTGGCGGTATTGCTGAAACCCATATATTGAGTAGCTCCAGTTCTGGCAAGCTAATCCGCCTTTTTATTGTCAAAATGATCATTATATACTCAAAAACTTCGAACGTTATTTTGACTGTTTGCAATAATTAATTCTGAGCAAAAGTATCCCACTATTTTTGAAAGTGACTTTCATGGATGCCAGTGCTTGACTGTTTTTTTAGATGAATATATCCTCATAGGGTAGGTCCATTCGTATTTAGCGAAATGGCAGCCTCGTATTTAGCAAAAACCATTGGTTGGAAAATACTTCAGAGGCACACTCTCAAGGATATTGTAATATTTGATCTCTTTGTATATCATCTATAGCCCGACTATTCAGTATGAAGCTCTCGTTAGGATGTTTAATCGGGGCTTATATTCTTCCATATCCTTTACCATTGACTCTTGATTATTGAGGCTATAGCCAAATGAAATGATGAGTCACAACACGCCTTGAAACTCGGTTTGAAAACAAACGTAAGACGGTATGCCTATGTACTAGAGCAACGATATGTTAGTCATTCGGTTTGATGAAGAAGCTGCTCAGTATTGTGTTCCTCGCATACTCTGGCGCTACCCATTCTACCGTGACTCAAGCGGTAGTGTATTGACTTCTAAATCAGGTATACAGCCGTTTGATCCGAAACATATACTTTTTTTTCGGATAATTAAAATCACATGAGATTAGTTGCTTAGAATACAACATATAAAATTATTCTGATTATTGAGTTGAATCCATGGTGCGAAATAATCACTGAGGCCAAAGTTCTTTCTTTCTCTCTGTATCAAATTTTCCAAAAAGGCTTACACATGCTTAAGCAATAAAAAAAATGTCCATAAGTCACTTCAGCAGTACGGCGAGAGATGATTGGAAGATTACTACATACCATATGTATATCTCATGACTCCGATAGCATGTTCGGTTGTTTTTATGACTGAGCGATTTAACTTTCTCAACAATTTTCCAGAACATCTACGCACTGATACGGCCATTGAATGCTACATCGAGGTACGTGTACCTAAATCATATTATCCAATTAGTTTTTTCTCCCTTTTCCTTAAACCAAAGTCCTGGGCAGGTATTTAGTAAATCTGTCTATAGAATATATAAAGATATTTAAGAATATGAGGGAATTCCTCTCTCTTCCAAAAAAACATCTTTCACCACCGATCCATATATCATCGCCAACTTTCTTCTAACTTTTGTCGTACACTCTTATGCCGACAGCTCCTTCGTACCGGACCTGATACTTTAATTATCTAAGTACTTAATTTCTCCTTTGGCCTTTGATCCTACTCATATCGAACAAAAGTTACAACAAATTAATGATGAATTCTTTCCAAGCCCAGATGGTCTATCCGGCGTTTTTCTTAGAAATATTCCTCCAACCTTTCCCACCCTTTCCTACATACTTCGTCTTTCCCTCAAGTAAGGAGAATTCTCTCAGGTTTGGAAGATCTGTTTCATAATCTCGTTACACAAAAAGGGATTGAAAAGCAGTCGTTCAATAATCGCCTGATTGCTAAATTCTTTCATATACCTAAGCCCATTAAAAGTATTTGATACGAAGCCTTAAGCTTTCAATGCAAATCTCTTCATTATCCCAGCCGCAATGACACCCTGAAATATATTTAGATCAATCAAATCTTGCTGTACTCGTGTTCTTCACCCTCTCAGCTTTGGAAAATGTTAACGAAATTTATGTTATTTCAACTTATTTCACTGAAGAAAACGCCTGCCCTTGCCTTTAAATTTATAATAATATAACTAAATAGATACTCGTATCTTCTTGCCTGGAAAACCATTATCATAGTGATCGTTTTCTTTGCGCCCTCTCAGCTTTTATTTTGGCCACCTTTGATATTTGTAACTCAAAAATTGTTTACAGTTCCCTATCTATTACCTTATCTTGTAAATCCTCTCGTCGCCGAATTTATATTTTCCATGGCCAACCTGTAGCCTTAGATCAATTTCCCGGCGACCTTGGCATTTTGAAATAAAAGAAACTAATTTCCCTATTCTTAAAGCCAACTCATCACTAACCTTCATGAAACGATGGTACAGAGAATTTTCCAACACTTTCGCGACCGGGTTCTCTTACATTATCATCAATTGATCTGCCTGCCTGTTGGGCACAGGCATACTATTTCTGCCACATGTAAAAAAAAACCTAAAAGTTAGTGAGAATAAACAGAATCAGGAAACAGAAAAGGTTTTCAAGTGCGTGATAGGACAGGGCAAGTGCAGAGGAGGTTTCCTTTTCTTCCTCAACGCTACAACTTATACAAATGGCATTTAAGAGGGTACCGAGCCTCGCGGCATGTCTTCCGATTACACAGTGTTCAGTAATGACACTTATGAGGGTACTGATATGCGAGCAGTTTAACATGATTAGGCTGCGTTTGTGATCTAACTTAGGCCAGACGTGACATGGCATGCGCATGATTCGCCTTAGATTCTAATATCATACTTCGGATATTACTCGTTTTCTCAAGGGCCTCGTGAAAACATTCTTTGGCGGTGTCGTTTGGGGGCATGAGCACATATCAGTCTGTAGTTGGCGAATAGCGCCTTGATGCGCATTTTAATAAAGCGTTCGCTATCGTGTCGAAAACTAAAAGAGTCTGCCGCTTACAACAAATTTGCATGCAAACGCTGTTGGTTTTCTCTGTAACAATCGCTGTAGTGTTATTATATGTTACAGTTTGTCATCCTTTTTTCCTCCGGTCAATTTTTTTTTGTTTTTTTATAATTAGCGCGCGCTCAAGGAGTTTTTGTACTCTTAAAATGTTCGTACACAGCGCGGGCGAAGGAAATTTAGGGAGGAAGAAAAGACAGGTACCGATGTACATTGTTTTTAAATGTTTGTAAGTTATAACGGCCATTCCACCATCCTTCCGAAATAGCGGTGATATCTGCTTTATAGTAGTCGAGGGCCACCGCTAGCTGTTCGGGTGCTCAAAGTTCGAACATTCCAGGAGCAGATTCGAATGTCATTGTCCTTTTTTTCGATTTTCAGAGTCGTCAATCGTAGATCCGTCCTTATCCAAGAGTCTTAGTGAGGATTTTAGGGGGCCGAGTATTTAACCACAGGCATAACGCATAATCTGGAAGGGCAGGCCCTGTTGAAAAGTTGAAAAGAGCCCGAATATTCCAGACTCATTTGCGCACCTAGGGGTTATTAGAGCTGCCGTTTACCCGTTTAAGGTTCGTTCGGCATGTTTATTTCAGCATACTGACTAGTCCCGTAACCTATTTGACATATTGACTGTTGGAGCCACAGTGAATTCATCCGCCATACGTCCACCTTCTGAGAATCACTGAGAGTAAATTATAGTGTTTTTATTTTCTCTTTTTTAACATTCGTGCTTATAAGTTTTGCAGCTCACATCCGTTTGGATGAGATCGATTCCCAGCTGCTACCACGCGGAAGTGAAATGACCACAATTGATATGTTTTCATACATAGTTGCAACACTGGGCATCGATAGGTTGACGCCAATTAGTGCCTACCAGACACATCCAAAGAAGGAATGCTTATACAAAAAATGTGCTGCTTCCAATTTAGTAAAGAATGTCTCTTTGGATACAAATGTATCGCGTGGTTCGAAAGCAAAATATTCAGGACAGTTGATTGTTAAAAGGGCGCATCAGGAAACATATCAAAAGCTTATTTTATACTACAAACGTGTTACCTGGCGCGACACCACATCACGGATGCAAAGACTTAATGCCTCCAGTCTTGAGCCGACATTTTATTGTCCAAGAAATGGTTGATAGCCCCTTGCTGTCATTTTTCACGTAACCAGAAAAGAAAATTCTGTGATAGTACCGGAATTTATTTGTGCAAGAATCTGGCTAATTATACGTCAAATTGTTTGAGGCGATGTTACGAAAGTATATGTATGCATTTACATATGTGTATGTATATTATATATGCATGCGTATACATATATGCATATAAAAAGTTTTCGAATACAGGTGACGTTATTATGGTTTAACTCCAAGGACTACCGCCCCAACGGTTTAATCGAACTTACATCTGAACACTCAATTTGTCGGGAGAATAATAGTTTTAAAAGCCATATGCATATGGGACATGTCGCTATTCCAAGTCTTACACGGTGGAAAAACTTAATTTTCAGACTTATTCAGAATGGTTGGATCACCTCAACCGTATAGTTTCGAAAAATTCGTATGTAATCAAGTGTAACGTGTCAATGCGGAAGAATAGACTTACCCTCACTCACCCATTCTTTTTTTAAAATTAATTAATTCCACAAATGAAACAAATCGAACCAAATGCTTTTTCAATGATGCGTAACATTGAACAAAGAACCATGAATCCCATCGCCGGAGTGCACTAAATTTACTCATACAGGTCAACATGTGACACGTTGTCTCACACCCAGGATCTCCTGGGGAAAGAAGAAGAATTCTTAATTGAATTCTTTTTCCCCGTCCACTCTCTACTCGCGCAATCATACATCTTTCAATTTAGAGGAGAAAAAACAAAAAAAAAACACGACTCACAACACGTCATATCCGTTGAAACAAATAAAACCCATAATTGGCCAACCAAACGTTTCCAAAGAACTCGTTTCCAAAGGCAAAAGCTGTGAGTTGTAACACTGAATGTTCACCCGCTCGTCCAATCCCGATCCCGGCGACATACAGATACCACACTGCGTGCGAATAACCATTCTCGGAAAGTTCATAAAATCACCATAAATCACCGATTTCCAATAATTAACTTTTTTTCGGGATCGCGCAATGTCTTTGCCACAAGTAAAAGAATGAAACAAAACCACAATCATGTGCCTCAAGGGCAAGCGGTTAAAGTGTGGCAGTGACCATTTGGCTGCTCCTTGAAAAAAAAAATGCTAAAGGATGCCAGCTCCTCCCTGGAAACCATGTCTTTCATCGCAGATAACTTTCTGACACTTGGGGTTTGTTTGTTATTCCATTTGTCCAGATGTCCGCCCACCGCCGAAAAATACTGCGACCGCTCGAGAATGCTGTAAATCTGATCGTGTGTTAAAATTCTTTTTTTTTTTTGTTTTTTGTTTACTTCTAAAGGGGTCGACGTCGTCGTTGCGAATCAGTTTTTTAATTAAAAAAATTCACAGCCCATTGTGTTTGGTATGGCGGTGGTGCGATATGAGGAACAGACACTCACCGGTGAGACCAACACGATAACCAAAACAGAAATGAGTTTAATTGAGTGAGATACTGTTTCGCCTCGAAGCACCTTCGTACAGTCAAAGTTTTTTCAGGTATTTTTTTTTAGAGATTTTTTGATAAGTGGGTGGTTTCCAGATACATAAAAGTCCAAGGAATAGGGATTTCACTTGGTCAGAATGGAAAGGAATTCCATATGGAACTGCTTTACAGAATATATTGTAGTTTGGAATGCCTCACGTTTTAGTCACTTGTAATCAGAAAATTTAAGTCTCATGTGTGATGACTTTGGTGATGATGTTCAAACAACATTTGAAACCCTCCACAGCGGCTTTCCAATTTTAAAGCGCAGTTTAACCGAACAGCCTGTTGCATCTTAGATAGAGAACGTTTTCAAAAAGCAGACTTGCGCACATGAACGTTAACCAGCACGAAGGAAGTCAGACTAAAGCGTCGGAAACTCTTGGCGAGTAACTATTCATCTTCTTCAATTTTCGATTTAATAGCTAACTCGTTTTTGCTGTTCGCCAAGGGTTCAATTCTGGCTAGTATCAGAATTAGAGGGAAAATTCTCCAGAATTAGAAATGTCAACATAGCGCCAAAGCCACCAGAAGGCACAACAGCGTACTTATAACCTCATCCATCACCACAACTGGTATCTGATGACAGATATCTACGACGAGTTGTAGTTGTTGAGCACTCTTGATAATCAGGAGATGATGAAAGGCGTTTCGGTGTTGTACGAGCTGATCAGCGTCAACGACCAGTGTTGTAGGGACTACTCAACAATTTACTTATTTTATCTCCACCAGATTCCGGTCTTGTCCAATTTATTTTATAAACGGGAGTGCTGAAGAACGAGGAAAATAGCAACTCTATAATACTCTGCCGAAAATGTCTGAGCTGAGATGGCCCTACCCTCCGGTGTGAACCAGGGCCTCAGGTAACATGCTTCTCCAACCAGCACGGTATTTTGCCAGCTGTCTCTAGATGCGGACACAAAGTTGGCTGAGGTCTCCTGCCACTTGTGTGTGATCAGGTCGTCCTCTACCAGCCGGGACGTTGATGTTTATGCGCTCGAACTGACCTGAGCAAGGTCAGCAAGAATTTTTAAGGGCTGGCCAGGATCTACCAACAGAAGCTCTCATATCTTAGACGCTACCCGCAGAGACTACGAAATATCCGGCTCCATTCATACAATGTGTCACAGAAAGCACAAAGCCCTCCTCGTTGAGCTTTTTTCCATGTGGTTAATCGCCTGACTTCAGATTTGCTCAAGGAGACTCTAGACCGCTGCAAAGCAGCGGGAAGCATCGTTCATGTCGGGAAAATGAAACATGCAATTTGTGACATATGGGGATGGATCGATAAGTTCACGCTTTTTGAATTTCCGGTGTTGTAACTTGAAAAGCAACACTGCTTAGTTAGCATTACTTCCAGTAAGAGCGTAGTCACCCTGCCGAAATTTCATGACTTGCTCCCTAATTCACCATATTTTCTGGATTTATTCCCAGTGACTATTTCCCGTGTCCAAACCTGAAGAAATTACTCGGGAGAAATTGATTTGGTTCCTACGATTGGAGAAACTTTGGACGAATTGTATTGAGCTCAAAGCGGACTACTACGTTGAGAAGGAAACGTTTTTTGTCGAAAAAAAAAAACTTTCATTTAAAAAGTCACGGACTTATTCACACGCCTTTGTATATTAGGTTGTTTCGTATGAAATGGGTGTTTTTCAAGTTAAACTTTGAGCACTCGTTAACTTTGGATAGGGTTAACTTTATTCAATAAATCAAATTATTCACCATTGACTTCGATGCATTTTTTCTTGTAAAAATTAGGATTCCTGACACTAGTCAGGCGCTTTTTAAAAACTGCTTCGTTTACACATCATAAGTGTTCTCCACAACAAAATGGTCTAGATGCTTCAACAAGGACGTTATCAAGGATACAAATAATCTCATGTCTGTTAGCCAATACAGGCTAATTTACTATCAATTCCTCCTGGAAATGTTGCTGTTCCAAGCAACATTTATTTTTTCCCCAGACCTTAGAAGGTATAATGAATAATACCGAGCGCACGTCATAAAACTTATCATAACTTATGCCACGTCTTTTTGGGCTTAACCGGTATAAAACCACTGCACAGGTCGTCAACAATTATCATGGAGGGTCCACTTTGTATCACACTTTCCTGTCGAGTAAGCAAAAACGAGACACCTTTCAAAACCTATTCCCCCAATTCGTGGGGGATCCTTTTCACTTTACTAATTGCTTTCAAATGCCGAATAACTGTTGATGGTTTGCAATTTTTGTTACAGTTTTTTTTTTTATAATTTGCGCGCGCTCAAGTAATTATTTTTTTTAGTACCCTTAAAATGTTTGCACACAGCGCGGGCGAAGGAAAATCAGGGAGGATGGAAAGAGAGGTACCGTGAACATTGGTTTCAAATGTTTGAAGGTTATAATGACTAGGAAATAAAGAGCTAGGCAGGGCATTCCATAAGCGAGTTGTGCGGCCTAGGAACGAATCACGATATTTTAGAGTACGTCCGAAAGTGGGCTTGAGGGTATAATGATGAGCATTCATACAAAGTTTGAATTGGCGGAATGCTACTAGCTATTTCACTGGAGCACTGGTGGTGGAAATAGCGATAAAACAGACAGGAGACATTACGTCGGTGTTCGAGGGTGTCAATTGATTGACTGATATTAGTATCACCAACTAGTTTTATCGCATGGTTTTGAATCCTAACTAGCAGTTTTGGGTGCACCCAACCAGATGTGGGCATTGTACTCCAGTCGCATATTGCGACTTGATCAGAGGGGGTAAAGTATTTCTTACATCACTTGAGGAAACCTAGACATTTCGCAGCATTTTTGACGTGGTCATTGCAACGTAAGTTGTCATTGACATACATACCGAGAATGGAAACTTTATCGGTTTCGACAATGCAAGTGCCATCCATGGATAATGATTGGGTGTTTAAATTTCGCTTTAACGTCAGCAGATAGCATTGTGCTTTGGAAGCATTAAATTCTACTCTGTTAGTGGTTCCCCAATTAGTTATGCTGGGAATATCAGAATTTAATGAGCTTAACGCTGCCGTTCCCGTTCTACAGCCGAAGACAACGGAGTCCGGGAACGAATATGAAAAGCAGAGAGTACTGTCGTCAGCAAAGAAGTATGTTGGATTAGAGGTAGCCGACAAGTGATCGTTGATGAAAATTAAAAAGAGTGTCGGTGACAGAACGGAGCCCTGGGGCACACCAGCATTTATTTTCTGAATATGAGACTTGAAACTATCCAAGACAAAGGTAATTTCTAATCCATTGAAGAAGAAAGTCGTCAATCCCAAAAGCACGCAGACTCTGTCAGATGCCTCAGAAATATCAAGTGCAACTGTCTTGCTTTCACCAGATTGATGTACGCTTCGGTTCCACTTTTCAGTGAGACATGCCATCAGATCACCAGTGGACCTGTTGCTACGAAAACCATATTGCCGGTAATTGAGAAGTTTTCGTGTTTCGAGATATTTCCTGAGCTGACAGTTTATCAGCGTTTCCATGACATTGGAAAGAAGGGACGTAAGTGCAATGGGTCTGTAGGAAGAGAGAAAGGAAGATTCGCCTTTTTTAGGGACGGGCTAGACAAATGCTGTTTTCTATCTTCTCGGAAAGTGTACTAAAGGGTAGGGTTGCTGGAAAAGCTTATGCAGTAGTTTTGCCAGCGAAGAAGAACACCTCCTCAAAAGGAGTGGAGATATACCATCTGGACCAGCGGATTTATGTATATTAAGATCTTTAAGAACTCTTGCTGGTACACGAGTGCGAAAGTGGATTTGCCCCATTGAAGATTCGACGCACTCAAGTGTAGGCGTAGACAAAGCACAATCTGGGAGTGTTGAGCTGGCCGCAAAGTGTGCAGCAAGAGATTGGCCTTGTCCAAAGAGCTGACAGCTGGAATGTCATTGTAAATGAACGTTGGGATGGAGGATGAGGCAGAATTTCTAATATTTTTGACGAACGACCAAAAATGTTTACTACCTTTGGGACATTGTAGTATTTTTTGCCTCAGTTTTTGGTCGTATTGGAATTTTACACGTTTAAGAAAGGCGTTGCAGTCATTTCTGGCTCGGTGTTCGAATTCCAGCCTCGCCCGAAAGACCTGTCATCCATTTTTTTCAGTTAACGAAATCAAGTAAGACTAGGAGTTGACTAGAAATCAACATCAAGCCAACTTCCACTAAGAATTTAGTCTCCCCATTAATTGTTGGATTCCATCCTGAGCCCAAACATCTTTCTTTCTCTCTCTATCCCATTTTCCCACAAACTTAACACATGCTGAGGCATTATAAGTGTATTCATACCCACTTGAGTGTTTTTCTCTATGGCCTATTTAGGATGACCATGAGGGTAATTTACAGGGCTCACATCTTCTGAACGAAATTCATCAAACAAAAGCCTAGATACCCTTTTCCCAAATATCATCTTGATATGTTTGAATGCTTCTGCAGCATGGTATGTAAGATTAAGCTCTCGAATTTGCATATTTAGGTTTTAGCCATTATTTGAAATTGGCTGGTCACAAAAACGTTGATAATGATCAGTAAAAACAATAGAACATGGAATTTCAAGATAAAAGTTTTCATTTTAATTTAACAAGTGGGAACTCCCTTTTCCTCTTCCTTTATACGTACGAAAACGTCACCAATGTTACAGATCTGCAAAAACTGCGATTTTATGTGCAACAACATTTATGAATAAGACAAGAACACGAGAACAGCTTTTTCGAGTTCTTGGGTAAAACGTAAGAGCAGTGCTCTCTTAAAATAGTACTTGTCGTGGCTAACACCTGTAATCCCTGTAACCACAAAATTTGCAGTGGGGCATGGAAAACTGCAGACCAATCAACCTTTAAGAGGCAATCATCGCCGATCGAAGGAAATCAGTTCTGCTGTAATTTGGATGTCAGATCGATCAAATGGGCGAACATTGCATGGTTCCACTATCTTGTTGGCTATGTCGCTTACTCGGAAGCGAGAAACCCAAAGAATGCTTTACAGGTTTGAAAATGATGTTCCCAAAAGGTAAAAAGAACATGTCAAGGTTGCGAGAATCGAGACGAAAATAACCAATACGAGTAAGGGAACATGATCATAAAACCGCAGTTTTTTCATGAACTTCACTGAAATGCCTATATCCCAAGTCCTACAAAGCTGTTGGAGCTGTCGCCATAACTTCCAGTCGAATTGCTTTTATGAAAAATATGCCCGTTAATTGGAGCCTCAGCATTGTTTACCCGATCTTCAGGAAAGGAGGTCGTTTTAACTGTGTCAACTATTGAGGTATAAGTCTTCACAATGTCGTGTATCTGGAACTCAACGAGATCAAAATGAAATTTAGGCCATTCAAGTTATTTCACACTGATATAACCTAGAACGAGTACGAGTATACATATAATGCAAGGGCTTTGTCTACCTAGTCTACCGCTATTAATTTTAATGAAGACACCTGCGTTGAAATCAAAGTAAGAAGACGATTGAGTGATGGAATTCTCTCTAAAGTTATCTTGTTAAAGACCCTAATCAACTCAGTCCTTTTGGGATAGATTTTGCCCGATGACGCCATCTTAGGTTGCTTCTAGATAAGGATTGTTCGGACAACATTCGGTCTTATCTACGTACCTACACGGTAAATGAAGGAGAAGGTAAAATGATAAAATGTTATGCCTACGGGCCTAAATACGTACTCATAATCCAAATGAACATCGGCCAATATTCGAATCCACACAGAGGGGATAATCATCAAAGCACTGCTGATTGCAAAGGATCTCAGCCAAATAGGCGCGAATAACTGACTTACGATCGAGCTGGATGAAAAGGTTTGAAGCCGAAGCCCATTACGCAATATGGCGCTGTTTGGAGTAAAATACGAGTAGATGCCGTAAGGACTAATCTGCTGGGTTTTTCAGGTGTTTCGATCACTTCGAAAATTCCTCTTACTATTTTTGCTTGGATCTGTGAAGGTATCAGTTTTCCATTAAGTTTGTTTTAACTAGCATTTTCAGAAGCTTACTAGAATTGTAGTAGCAATAATCAGGTTCTGATCAGCTTGATCTGGGCGTAGGTCGAATTTTATAAATTTGCCGCTTTAAAACATGCCCAGTTGGTTTTTCCTTGAATTCCTTGCCTTGAATAAAATCAATACTTCGCAATCGACTCGGAATTGTGTGTACCTATGGTATGACATGGAAACCTGTGGTAGTGCTTTGCAGCTAGTAATCTCATTAGCGCACCTTTGGGGTAGGATTAAGTCGACTACTCGTATCGTATTTTCGCTACAAATTTTGATTTTGTATTCGATGCCAATCGCAATATATCATACTGGAATCAGATTATTCAATAGGTTCGGCTACCACCGTTGGTAGTGGAAAAGCTGCTGAGTTATGGAGAAAATAAGTTTATGCGTTTCATAACATTTGATAGAGCAGCAACTAAGCTATGGTTGCAAAATAGTCTAAACCTAGGTGGTGAAATTGTATGCGCCAAGGACTGTGCCTGTCTGGATGACCTACATATATGGGATATAGGACATATGTAAGTACGTTCATAAATAACTTCTTCATTCATTTCATTAATTAATTTCAATTAACTTTTAAATTCTCAAGCTAACTGGATCAAATCCCAGTGATTCTTGATTCACTTTAATAATAGATATTTTCAATCCTATTTCCTTAATGGGACTATAATAGAGATAAATTACCACCTATTTTATAGCTAAACACTTACCCTTGGTCAAGTAAAACCAGCTCCAACTATAATCTTCGCACATCCTTTGCCGTTACTCCATATTAATTGCATCTAATAAATGGACATTCGTGCGTGAGCCATTCAATCTAATTGCGTGCTCAATGATTTTCTGCACTTAGACTGGATTAAGCCAGGGATTACCGCACTAACGATGTATTTTTAAATTGAACTGCATCTTATTGAATCCAAGAGTGACTTTGCTTATCTGCAGCATCTTGAAATTTAACTTGAATTTACTCGTACTTATGATAGGAAAAAAAAAATTGGACTCGAATATACAATTTAATAAGGAAAATTAGCAGTGTTAATTTGTTTTGATTGCGTGTTGGAATTTATTTAAAGATATAAACTTGAAATTCAAATTGCCGGCGTTAAATTTGTCAAAATTGTTAAAGTAAAACCAATTTGGAACAGAATTCTGTGCTTGCCGGGATGAATTTCAAGTCTAAAAGGTAAAATTGTAAATTTTTTTCAATTGAAATCGATCGTGATAGGAATCTCTACGACAGGAGTGGCATTCTATCCTAAGGAGAAGTAAGTTACCAACTTCCTGCTGTATCTTCCTTCCAAAGTCTATTACACTACGAGTATGAGGGTTAGATAGAATCGAGTGGTCCTTAGTGGACTTAGTTGACTTGCGATGACATTGCGATACCACTAGGGCGAAATGGGAGGGCGATACTTTCGCTACTCCTGAAGGTATTGAAATCTCCTAACAAATTTGTCAATTTGGGAGATTTTTATGGAACACAGATCTTTTTGATCCCGGGCGTGCTAGTAGCCTAAGAATTTTAAGTATATGTTTTGTTCAGCAGGATAGTTGCAATACAAGCGTAAGACACATTTCTCTTCCTCTTCATCCCTGAACACTTGCCAAAATCATTGTGAGGAAGATTCGTCCGTTACATGCGTCTACCACTAGGACAGCGTGCTGTGATTCTTTTTGTGGGTTTGAAGATATTTAGGTGTTCACCTATGTCTGAGATTTGGAGTCCGTCTGCGTCACTGTGGCTTGAGTCATAATGTATTGGCCTCTACAGCAGGAAACCTAAACCATATGAGATGAAAAGTTTCTGAGTATACATCAGGAAGCCAAAACGTGAGAGATAATTAAATATTTCCATTAAATGTGAGATGCCTTACAAACAACTTTGTTTCTTCTTTCTTCAGAAAAGTCTCCCGCACCAAAGACTTTGCTTGACTTAGGGCCATCTACGACACCTATAAAATCTTGTATGGTCTTTTTTCACTCGTAGATAAGTCGTTGCAATTTAAATAGACTAAAATGTCTTTCTATTGCTGAGTATTTCCCAGTTTGAAGGCAGAGTTAGTGGCAAGCTGCATGCTGAAAATGTCTGTTAAGTTGCGATTTTTTTTAGTAAGCCGGAAGTATGGCTGTATACCCGAACTTGAACCAACAGCTTTCTTGTACGAAGGGCAACCAGATCTTTTTTATTTCATTCTTCAAGCATTTTCTTTTCACTCCTCGAGAAACTCTAAAAGATGTCATTTAAATTGGGTGTGGGATCCTGCATGCCGTTTTGATTTCTGTCAATGGGCGTTTACCTGGTACGTAGAGAATCACATCGCCTGCTCAGCGATGGTAAGCATCCCATTGAGCACTTGATTCCATATCTGAGAATAGGGTTGACATCCTTACGTTGTTTTATGCGTGGTTTTCTTCTCTTAAAACAGCAACATTTATAACTCTATTTTTCAGAAATAATTTGATCAATCTGCAGGTATTTTAGAATCACTTATGTTGTGTTTAGTTCGTTAGGGAGAAGTAGCGGTCGAGGAAATGTTGTTGAAAGCTTCCCCAGCAAGGGTAATAAGAGTGGACATAGTGCAGTTTTAACCAATTTTTCTTTTTGTTATACAAGTACCGTTACTGATTTTTTTTAAAGGAAAAACCAACTACATACCACTTTGCAGTATGTTTCGTCATCCATTATAATACAATCAAACTAATGCAAGCAATGCTACAAAATTTTCTCGCTCTCTTTAATGCAACACTCTCTTGCTTTCCAGGCCTCTTCGGAACTTTCTGGGCCTCAAATGCCCTTCATCAGTTTTTTTTTTATTTTTAGACAGTCGATAGTGAAATCCAAACTTAACCGGCATGTCTCTTATTGACGTGTTAGGGTGTTTCTTAAACTCCCTTAAGATGTTAGTTCGAACTTCTGGGAGTTATGGGGCTATACGTTGTTCAAATTTATTGATGACACCATACACTGTTGATTTTGGCATATTTAAGTGAATTGCCACTTAATTCCGAGTGAAATGTTTATTTTTCACGTAAAAGGACAAAATAGGTTTCCTATTATCCAATTCGTTTATGCTAATTTTTAATAATCAAAACAATGGTACTGCGATGTCATATTTCAGTATTTCCAGACTGTAAATGTTTCCAGATTTTTTCTCCTACAGTCATATAGCCTTCTATGAACACATCAGGATCTGTCGGTATAAAATGCATTTTTTTAGCAAGGTAGAGATGATTCCAACGGGTCCTGGATCCTTAGAAATATTTTTTTTTTTTATAATAAGCGCACGCTCAACAGGTTGTTAGTGCCCTTAGAATGTTTGCACACAGCGCGTGCGAATTAAAATTAGGGAGGAAAAAAAGAGAGATACCGATGTACGTTGGTTTTGAATGTTTGCAATGTATAACGACTATAAAGAGCCCGGCAAGGTGTTCCATAAACGAGTTGTACGGCTTCGGAAATAATCCCGATATTTCAATGTGCGTCCGAAAGTGGGCTTAAGAGTAACCTGATAAGCATTCATAGCGAAATATGTGTTGCAGTTAAAGGTTTGAGGGGGCGTCCCAAAAAAAAAAAAGACAGCGCGCGCGAGTGAACAGAAGGGAAAGCACGAGTGCAGTGCAAACAACATCAGTACGGTCATCCCAACCCCTGGTCATACTGTTGTTTGCACTTAGTCACTGCCGTTGCTGTATTACATTGTCATATAGGGCGGGCAGTGACTGAGTGTATTTAACAA
This sequence comes from Volucella zonaria, assembly GCA_963966105.1. Lineage (NCBI taxonomy): Eukaryota > Metazoa > Arthropoda > Insecta > Diptera > Syrphidae > Volucella > Volucella zonaria. The sequence continues at coordinate 27,069,057 of OZ014533.1, forward strand.
CCAATGTGGGTATAAATTTTGTTTGATTCGGTAAACCAACCCTAAATTTTTACTTCACAGCCGTGCTGAGTATCGTCGGTGTTTGTGTTTTTCGTGTTTGTTTTTTTTTTATATAATAACTAGGGGATCTAGAGTGAATATCGCTAATACTCGCGAGCTAAAAAGTATCCACTTTTCTGCCTACGTCCACGTCTGTAAATACAGACCAACTATTTTGGCACTTAGTGAAACACAGGTAGATCCCCGCCCACACCTCTTAAATCGCTCTGATTTTATGCTACCTGGCTGTGAACTAGTGTCATTATTCTTCTCATCGCAGTCTCCCCATTTACGTGCGTTGTGATGTAGCATACCAAACTCCACCACAATGTAGTCCATCTTCCAATCCGGATTTCAATTTCATGTGGTTGAAGTTCCCTCTCCGTAAGCAAATTATCCACTATTGCTTTATCTACAGAAGCCGCAAACAGGACAGCAATTCGACCTTTAATGAGTTTTATGCGCTGTCTGACTCCATACAAAGATTTGTATCCCTGTATCCTCATACTGAAATCGTCATTGCTACGGATTTCGATATACAATTCCGGGTGGCTTTGACATTCTGGATAGACAACACCCGAAGGACGGTGTGTTGAGATCTTCGCTACGGAAAATAACTTAACCCACCCCACACGACCACTAGGCTTTGATAATCATACCGCCAACACCCTAAACTTGTTTTTAACTTCTCACCCTGACAAATATAAGGTCAATGTGCTAACCCCTCTAGACTCGTCGGACCACTGTGTCATATTAGCTAATTTCTCGTACACCGACCATACACTTAGAGAAAAGATTCCTAAAAGAACCATAAGGCAATGCGAGAAACCCTATTGGAGCGGTCTTAACAGCTTTTTTAGGAATTCTAACTGGTCGTTATGTTTCATCTATAACAACGTGAATGCCGCTGCTGATATGATCACAGACACTATTCTCTTTGGAATGAGATCCTTTTTCCTTCATCGGATGAAGAGTATCAGGCCAAAAGAAAAGGCATGGTACGACTCTTGCTGTAAAGAGGCTGTCAGGGTTAGAGAAGTATTTTTTCGATCCTTCAAGACCAATCCGACAGAGGAGAACCGAAAAAAGTTTAAACAAGCCAGGAATGACTGCATCGTCTTTCTTAAGCATGTGAACTTCTAGTACGACCAAAAGCTGAGGCAAAAAATACTGCAATGTCCCAAAGGTAGTAAAAACTTTTGGTCGTTTGTCTAAAATATCAGAAATTTTGCTTCATCCTCCATCCGTTCCAGCTGTCAGCTCTTTGGATAAGACAAATCTGCTTGCTGCATACTTTGCGGCTAGCTCAACACTTCCTGATTGTGCTTTATCCCCGACTACACTTGAGTGCATCGAATCTTCAATGGGATGAATCCACTTTCGCACTCGTGTAGTAGCAAGCGTACTTAAAGATCTCAACATATATAAATCCGCTGTTCCAAACGGTATAACTCCCCTTCTTCTGAAAAGGTGTTCATCCGCGTTGGCAAAACCACTGCGTATGCTTTTTCATCAATCCGACTCTTTAGGACTCTTTGCGGAAATATAGAAAACAGGATTTGTCCAGCCGTCCCTATAAAAGGCGAATCTTCTTCTCTCTCCGTCTATAGACCCATTGCACTTACGCCCTTTCTTTCCAAGGTCATGAAAACGCTGATAAACCATCAGCTCATGAAATATCACAAAACATGAAAACTTTTCAATGTCTGGCAGTACGGTTTTCGTAGCAACAGGTCCACTGGTGATCTGATGGCATGTCTCATCGAAAAGTGAAACCAAAGTGTGCATCAATCTGGCGAAAGTAATATAGTTGCACTTGATATTTCTATGGCATTTAATTTAATAGAGTTTGACATCAGGCTACTTTGACAAAAATGCGTGCTTTTGGGATCGATGACTCTCTTCTCCAATGGATTAGAAATTACCTTTCGGAACGTTCGATTCAAGTTGTCTTAGATGGTTTCAAATCTGATATTCACAAACACCCGTCTCGCTATGAATACTCATCATGGGTGCAGGGGCTCAAGTAGTAATGTACTGGCTTCCCAATCGGACGGTTTGAAGTTCAATATTAGCCGTATCCAAAACGCTTTTTTTCAGGCAACTAAAACCTCGTGAGATGAATGGTCGCCTAAATGCAAAATCAAGCCAATTTACACTAATACATAATTTAGTTTTCCCATTAAATAATGGATGCCACAGAGCCCAAATATCTTTCTCTCTCTCTCTATCCAATTTTTCGACAAACTTAAGCATGCTCCGGCATTTTAAGGGCAGTCACGCCCTCTTGAATGAAATGGAAAAAAAAAAAAATCAGTATACCCTCAAGCCCACTTTCGGACGTACCCTAAAACATCGTGATTCGTTCCTAAGCCGTACAACTCGCTTATGGAACGTCCTGGCTAGCTCTTTATTTCCTAGTCATTATAACCTTCAAACATTTAAGACCAACGTTCACTGGTACCTCTCTTTCCATCCTCCCTGATTTTCCTTCGCTGGCGCTGTGTGCAAGCATTTTAAGGAAGCTTAAATCCCTTGAGCGCGTGCAAATTATAAAAAAAAGCCAGACAAATGCTTGCTCATAAGTAAATCCAAGTATTCTTCTTCATACTTCACCCAAGTGTCATCTGTTTAATTAAGTGCGTCTCGTGGATTTGTTTCAACAATTCATAAAGCATTAGGCTTTGTTTCATATTTAACATAATAAATGTGGGGTATTTAATTGCTATTAAAAGTTGGCGGAAATTAAATAAAAGCCAACAACTTGGTAATTTGGAAACCTTTCACCTGAATCATTTTACGAGGATGAGAACTAGTTTTCATTGCACACATAACATAAGTTGTATGTTTGATAATACGAGTATTAAGTATGAGATCTAAGAATTTATCATTTATTGTAGTTAGGAAGTGGAATATGCGATCGATTGATCCTTGAAGTTAAGATTCAGTTTTTCTTACGATTCGAAGATTTGGTTAGCTAAGGGGCTGCAGTCTGCTTCGTTTACCTAAGCCTTCGTAGTTTTTGTATTTTAGCTTTCTGTTTTATATTCACATATTGAGCACGCTTGTGCGCTTCCTCCTCAGTTCATTTTTTGCTTACTCTCCAACCCTCGGTGCCGTAGAATGGAGCTGGCACGATTAGAATTTTATTTATCTACTTTATTTCAGCTAAGGATTGATTGCGTTGAAACAGTTTGCGGATGCAAGCTGACGTGTACGAGCTAACGTCGTACAATATTTCGAAGTGTTAGCTGTTCGATGAACTGCTAGTATCATGCTTCTTTGTGATTAATTTGCATTTTGTGTGCATTCATTTCATCGTATTGCAGAACTGCTCTTCTTCAATTGCCTTAAACCTCCACCAAATATATATTATGTATTAGTTTCAAGGAATCGTAAAAGTGTATGACAGAGTCTTCTTCTTCGTCGGACGGAGTATGTGCATAATGCGTAAACATACATGTGAGACTTTTGTTGAAGAGTTTGGCTCTTATGGGCTTGAGGTCCAATAGCCAAGAGCCACAACGAAACCTCTGATTCGATGAAGAATCTCTACAAGTCCCATTAATGTATTATCAGTGAATGGATTCGCTGTGTCCTTACAGAGCCAATTTAACAACTAATTTCATCAAACATAAAATCGCGTATAAAGTTTGCGAACGTTTGATATAAAACAGCATCTCGCCCATCTGTCAATATTATGTTGGGAATCACTCTTACCAATCGCTGTTACTTGGGAAGCAACTGAATCATAAGACCCCCTCACAACAGTGAAGAAATTACGAGACCCTTTTCATCCCAGTCCTATAGTGTGGAAACTTGTATTTTAGGAGAAGCAGATGAAAATGTCGTGAATGTCGTAAACAGAAGTTTGGAAAAAAGATACAACAAGTTATACAACTTCTATTGCCAGCACATGCTGAATGAATGTCCACAAGAGGTCTTCAAATCCCTGAGAAACAAGGCGGAGGCTACGTCTATTTGTTGACCATTTTTGTTCCGGGCCATGATCCTCATCAAAACTGGTTACTATCCGAGACATGTGTCTCTTTTGAAGCTCATTCATCTTCATTTCTACTTCGATACCCTGAAGAGGTAAAACCACATACTCGTACGTGTGGTTAATGCCGCACAAATAAAATGTTTTAAATGTAATTCACTTTTATTGGTCTTTTAATAATACTCGTATAATAATAAAATTCATGTGTATAAAGTTGGTATAGCATACAAAAAGTATATTTAATGTGAGTCGATATCAGTATGGACTCTCTATTCAATACTATCGATTACTGTCGACTGGCTTTATCCTCCGTAAGGACTAATATTTTTCCATTCTCCTCGCATGATCATCTCGTCTGTGTGTTTCGTTCGGTCTTTGTGTCCTTGTGCGTACTTCGTTCGTAATGCATCTTGAGGTCATGTGTATGTAAGAAGGCTTGGCGTCTTTGAAGCTTGGCGTCTATGATTTCTGTAGAAGCTGCATGGACGAGGAGTAGGAAGAGCCAATCCTCCACCCACTTTGAACACACCCACCTCTCTCCCAAAGAAGAAATATTCACTTTCTTCTACAATGACTTAAGCGATCTAAAGAATTGCTTCCAAGAGTAGGAGGATCACAGATCGACGTGGCATTACAAGGTTGAACTGCTCTGCCCTCTTCGTAAGAGATGATCGGCATTCAAAGGCGGTTCTCGAATTTAATGAGGCTGAGTCCAGAGACTTAATAGGAGCCTGACTATTCGAAAAGATACGGATCTCCTTTGCAGATAACACATTTTTCTTCAGACAGGACATAGTTTCTTTAATCACCAAAATGTTCGCCTGAAACCCGCTACAGTGATTTGGAAGACGGAAGCAGAGGCTCAGATTTAGCTTATCTAAGACAACACCGCCCGAACTCCGCCCGAACTCCGCCCGAACTCCGCCCGAACTCCGCCCGAACTCCGCCCGAACTCCGCCCGAACTCCGCCCGAACTCCGCCCGAACTCCGCCATCAGTTTTAGATTCATCTGCGTAAAAGTAGAGTGGTTTGTCATCCATGACCCCCCAGAAGAATCTAGAGGAGAAGCTTACAGGAGAGTCTTTGTCAAACCAAAGTTCGAGAATAGTGTAATCGATGTTCTCTGCGAGGATTCCTAGTATTGTATATTGAGAATATTAGCGTTGCCAAATAAATTATTTGCCCACTGTGCAGCTGCTTTAAGGTGAATAGCTAAAGTCGCAGTTACTTCCCTACTGAACATATCGAGGGATGTCAAAAAAACAGAATATCCCATGTCGCGGAGGGAGTAGATCGTAAGGCTCCACTTATGTATATGTAGACATGCTGTTCTTTGGACTCTGCTAGTTTGCTACAGTTGACTGCATTGTCTAAGGCCCTCTACTAGAGAACCACCCCATAGGTGAGTATCGGTCTTATAGCTGAGATGTATATCCAGTGGGTTACACGAGGATGAAGGCCCCATTTGTTCCCAATGGCTTTTTTGCTAGAAAATAAATCCACTGTAGCTTTCTTGACTCTTTCTTGAATGTTAGGTTTCCAGTTTAGTTTCGTGGCAAAAATGAGACCCAAATATTTTATTGTATCGGAAAAGACTGCACGATACCGTTTATTGAGGGAGGGTCTATGATTGGAATTTTATATTTCCTGGAAAAGAGGTCAAGATCAGTTATAAGGGGGTCCACTCCCGAAAAACAGGGGTCTGCCAAACGGGTTAATCTGTTAAAATTTAGCTAAAGAAGTTCTTTAATTTATTAAGATACTTACCTGAGACGGCTATATGTAGTTGATTAACTACTAAGTTTCAGAGAACTGGAGAAAGAACACCGCCCTGCGATATACATTTGCTGACACATGTTTTAGCAGAAGCCCCACCCAGCTTGGAGTTTATTATCCTGCTATTTACCATAAGACTGATCGACTCCACAAGTGAGTCGTCTACCTACAGAGTTGACAGCTCAGTCGTGATTGCGGATGTGTTGACGTTGTTAAAGACACTCTTTGACAAAAGTCGTGGATCAATTTTAGCTCGTATATGGTTATCAATCAGTCGTTCTAGAGTTTTCAGAAGAAAATATGATAGACTTATAGGTCTGAGGTCCTTTAGGATAACATGAAAGTACTTTCTACACAGCTCCCCATGATATTCTCTAGCGTGGGCAGGATAATATCTGTGGACCTTTGTAGCTCGGCAGATATTATACCATCCGGACCAGCAGACTTGTATGGTTTGGAACTAAGCAGCTTGTCTCTTGTAATCAGACTTTGGATTTTAGTCAAGGTTGCAGTAGTCCTGATTTGACTGCTACTGGCCGCGAATAGGGAGCTACCTGTAAGGTGGGTGTCCAGTAGCAGGTTGAGTTATTCATCACTTGAGATTGTCCAAGAGCCATCGGTTTTTTTCAAACAGCTAGGCATTATAGGATTTGTAGAGAGGATTTTTCTTTGCCGTGATGCCTCAGAGGTTTCCGTGATTTTGTCACAGAAGGACCTCCAGGATTGTCACTTTGCTTTCCTCAGTTCTTTTTTTATATATTTTGATGGTTTCTTTGTATGAGGCCCAGTCAGTTACTTCTCTTGTGCTTTTTGCTAGTTTGAAAAGTTTTCTGTAAAAGTTTCTAAGCATTCCCAGTACTGATGTCCACCAATGAGGATTTTACTTTCCTCTAGGTTCAACAAAAGGGCAGGAAGCAGCCATAGCCTGATTGGGAGCCAGGGTGAATTCCTTGACATTCATGTCAAGCTCATTGGTGTCACGCGGGGAACTTGAGGGTTCAGAGGATAGTGTTTCTGACAGCATTCGTGTGTATTTTGGCCAATAAATTTTCCGATAATTCCGGAATGCTGGTTGGCAGGGAGGAACGTCACTCAGGCTGAATTGGATGTATCTGTAGTCTGAAAATTAGTGTTCAGACGATATCATCCAGTTCGTTAGCATTTGAGTGATATTGTCGGAGACAAGAGTGATATCTAGCACTTCCTCTAGGTTCTTGTTAGTTTCCGGACTCATCTGGAGAACTTCTGGAAATTCATTGACCTTACTAAGCCTCTACAATTCGAAAAGTTCGATGCTCAGGTAGAGGGAACGTTTATTTTCACTCAGATGTTATTTGCCAAGATCCGGAGATATTTAACTGCATAAACAGATTCTGCGGACGCAGAATAAATCACTTGTACATATGAACGTATGAGTATGCGCAGACATTACCCATCAGGTTAAAATTTCACTATTGACAAAAGCAACTTAGAGAAAATTAAGATGACCTCATATCTCAAAGTACTCATCGGCTGGACGAATGACCACGTAGGGGCTTTTTAAACCTTTTGTGGGCGTGAAGTGCTGGCAACAAAATATTTTCATTCGCCGACTATGATTCTATTTTGGGTGGTATACCTTTTTCCATCGGTGATGCCATAATTGCTTCAATCTGTCCAAGACCCTATCAATTCAAATAAATTATACTGCATACATTCGGCCCATTTATATTCAAAACATTTTAACCCTCTCAAACCTCGTGCATCCCGTCATAGTAAGCGATTAATAGGATAAACGATTAGTCGAACTACCTTTTCTTGCAACTTCTGCTGGAGAGATTCACTTTAGAAGGAAAAAAAACAACACTTACAATCTAAATCTGGTAGAAACAATAAATTACCTCTGCAATAAAATTGATGATTACCATCTTCAAGTCAACTGCGCCCGCAGTGCATTCCCACGTGCTCCTCCAGTACAGACGGCGACATACGATGCCTATCGGGGATATACACGCAGTCGTGTTGCGCGGAGAGCTCGAGCAGCTAAGTCCTGCCCTCCTGTACAATTTGCATAAAAAAGATACATCTACTGATGCTGCAACACTTACAATTACAGGTATGCAGGAGCACATGGCCAGCATAACAATTATTTCACAGAAGATGCTGCTTTCGTCCTCCAGGCTACACTAGCCAGCCTAGGCGATAGCATCATCTACAGAATTAAGTTATTTGTAGGCGCGCGACAACGTACGAGCACGAGTGTTAAAGGGATCAAGAGAAAGTGTAAGTTTCATAGATAGGAGTAGGTCCGAGTGAATCTCTGGCATTGGGTTTATAGCCAGTAGGGGTAATCACAATGTCGAGATGGTTTGTGCACAAATTGACTCGTTAACAAATGACTGCCAACGTTTGTGTGGCAATGGGGCAGAGGATTGATGCACATATATTTCGATTTCCACTACCACTGCAATTCGATCTATTGTGTGGAAACTGTTTTTGTTGCTTTTATGGTTTTCTTTTATTGCCCAGCAGCTAGTCGACATGTAGAGAAGTAGATACGAGCGCAATGTGACAATGTGCTTCCAGGTGATACTGGCGGATTATTGCCCTGCAGGGAATTTAGTAATTAAAATTGCAATCCTCTCTCTAGGGACATTGGATTTACCAGAGAGATATTCGAATTTGTTTTGGAGTCGTGTCCAGGCAGACGTGTGTTTGTTCCTTTGTCTGTTTATTTGTAATAAAACTAGAAATTTGTGTTGGAATAGGACGCATTCTTGCCTTTGTTCATGGCTTAATAAACTGATGTGATTTAACTGATAGCTGAGGATTTTAATTACCAACTGTTGTTGGTTAAACTGCTCGTATGGATGAATTCATTGAAAGGCTGGTGCTCTTAATAGTTTGGTTAAATTTCGTCTCCCTCCTTCCATCCCAAATTTAAAGAGCCGGGAGTACTCGTACATGTTACTGCTTAAAGTTTTACTCAATTCCTATACTTGGGCTGTGCAATATTCATGTATCGCATATTGATTCATATATACATAAATTGTCGCATTACTAGGTGTCGCATAACCTCCTTGGGAATTAAAAAAAATTTTTTTTTAAATTCTTTTTTTATTTTATTCAATATGGTCCCCTTTTCGTTTGATACACTTATTCCAGCGATTTTCCAACTTCTTAATCCGGTCCGAAAAGTAATTTTCCGGAAGGTCTGCAAAATACTCCTGCGTGGCGTCGATGATTTCCTCGCATGAGCTGAATTTTTTATTGGTGAGCTATCTTTTCAGGTTTGGGAAGAGATAATAGTCCGAGGGTTCCAAATCCAGTTACCAATCGACGCTAAAAGTCCTCCCGATTCCTCAGTACTAATCTTTGTACTCGTAGTACCTGCTAGCTCGCACACCTTCACTTTCCGGTCAGCCAACACCATTTCATGTATTTTTTTGACATTGTCCTCTGTAACCGCATCGGAGGGCCTGCCGCTGCGGACTTGATCGGTAGTGGAGTTGCGGCCACCACGAAACTCTCGAAACCAATATTTGACGGTGTAATCTGACGGAGCATTAGCCCCATAATATTTATCCAACTTTTCTTTTGTTGCCTTCGCCTTTTTGAATCTCAAAAAATAATGTTTTATGAGAGAACGAAAATCGTTTTTGTCCATACTCAACATGATGCCAAACACGTCAACAACAATCAGCTGTCAAAACAAAACTAAAGACAGTATCGCACTGAAATTTGGCATGTCTGCCTAAATATGAACGGACTTCAAGGCACCATAACCGTTTTTTGCAGTAGCAGCGCATTCTGGCGGTCAAGGATGTCACTTTTCACTCCATATAGTATAATACTTCATGCATCTTTGAGATACATAAATAGATACATGCTCTCTCAAATAAAATATGTTTTATATTAAGATGTGAAATGTATATGAAATATTTCGTTCGGTCTAGATGACAATGAAATATTTACGAAATGTTTCTCAGTTTCCCATTCGGGATCTTTCCTGATTGAATGATTTTCTTAAATCATTTTTATTTAACAAATACATACATACCATACCACCCTGATCAAAAAGTTCCCGGGGACACTACTGTGTTGCGCTCCCATTGTTCCGATTTGAGTTCTGTTTTTTTTTTTGTTAAGTTGGTAAATCTGTTTTTGACATTTCCTCTAAATCTTAGCATCATAGCTTGACATTTGTAAAAGTTACGTAGCCAAGAGTTCATCTATCTCTGTGTGTGTTGGCGATTTTTTACAATTTTAGAAATGGATTTAAATTTGCAACAACAAACTTGTATTCAATTTTACGTAAAAAACGGATTTAATGATGCGCGAACGTTGGAAATGTTGGAAAAGTGTTGCGGCAACGATTCTCTAAGGAAAACGGTCGTTTACCAGTGGCACGAGCGGTTCAAAAGTGGTCGTGGGTCAATCGAAGATGATGAACGCAGAGGCAGACCATCGACATCGAAAACCGACGAAAACATTGATGAAGTAAAAGAAATGTTGGTCAGTAACCACAAATTAACCATCAGAGGGATGGATCCGTTCAAGACATTTTGGTTAACGATTTGGGTTTCCGTCGTGTAGCAGCCAAGTTGGTCCCAAAATACCTCAATTTCATGCAAAAAAGAGACCGTCACAAAAGAGATGATTTGCGAGGCTGAATCCGACCCCACATTCATCAAAAAGATCATTACTGGAAACGAGACCTGGGTTTATGAGTACGAGTACGAGACGCAATCCAGACATCAGGCAAGTGAATGGCGTTCACCAAATGAGCAGACACCAAAAAAACCACGTCGTTTTCAGTCAAAAAAGAAGACAATGCTCACGGTTTGCATTGATTACAACGATGTAGTGCATCATGAATTTTTGCCAGAAGGCCAGACAGTAAACAAAGAGTACTCATATTATTTGGGCGTTATGAGACGTTTGCGTGAAGCAATTCGCCGAAAGAGACCAGAATTGTGGGCAGAAAACTCGTGGATTTTGCACCATGATAACGCACCATCGCACAGTGCCATCATTATTCGTAACGAAAAATGCAACAAATACCATCCAACAGCCACTTAATTGTGACTTCTTTCTGTTCAATCGAGTTAAAAAAGCACTACGGGGAACGCGTTTCAGCAGCGGAGAGGAAGTAATGGAAAAATCGCAGGAAGCAGTGATGGACATACCGAAAACCGAATATAGAAAATGTTTCGAGATTTAGATGAATAAACTTGACTTTTTGATCAAGGTAGTATATGAATACAGTGAACTCTCTCATAAGCGGACACCGACGGTTCTGAGAAAATGAATAGAATTCAGAACTTAAAAAAAAAACCATATTAGTTATACCTATGCTTTTTATTTTTTATTATTTTTAAATTAATTTTTAATTCGTATTTCTAACTTCTACAAAAAAAAAACGAAAAAAAATAAATAAACAAAAGGTTACAAATTCATTAAAAATATAAATCCATATGATACGATATTTACAGTTATATAACAAAATTATGTTTTTTTTTACACATAAAAGTCAGATATTTTTTTTTGGCGGACATTTTTATTATTTGCTGCCATATTTTCAAAATGTATCTCTAAATTTGTTAACATATCAAATGCTTTTAAATCATTCTTTTGTACAGAAAAGTCTCTTAGCCTCTTTGTTCCACGATGACCTTCCTTATAAGATTTAATTGGGTTATCAACGTTTAAAACGTTGTTTGTTTCATCATCCGATTAAATTTCGGGGGTTCAGTTTCATCCAGGCTCTCAATGTTAAAGGTCTCCAGATTTTCATCATCGTTAATTATGTTGTTATCCATAGTAACATATACTTCGAAACTTCCATTAGCGTCTGCAATGGCCCTAGACATTATGTTTGACGTTCCGGAGATAAGTGACAATGGTAATTCGTCTTCCGTCAACCAATCGTCGTCGTCGAATTGCACATTTTTGTACCTAAATCCGGTTTTTTAAAAGCAATTTTGTATGGTTGTAGCATTTATTTGATTCCATGCTTTTTCTATGAAACAAATCACATCCAACAAATTTATTGATTTCATTAAATTTTCGAACAAGGTAGTAGTAAAATATTTTTTAACATCATGGAACGGTAGTTAATTTTAAAGTTTTTTATTATGCCTTGGTCTAAAGGTTGGCAAAAAGCGGTAGTGTTTAGCGGAAGAAAAATCACTTTGATATTTTTAATCTTAAGGTCACGTGGGTGAGATGCGGCATTATCTATTGTAGAAAAAGCAAGATTTTCCGTTTTTGAAGCCTGATATCCCTATCAAACCGCTTAAGAAATTCAGTCATTAGTTCACATGTCATCCATGATTTTTTATTTGATCGCCACGTTACTACTAAATTATTTCAATTAAGATTACGGAAAGCACGAGGTCTAACAGCTTTGCCAATAACCAATAGTTTTTCCTTTCCACCCTCCATATTAGGACATTGCAAAATTGTTAGCCTTTCTTTGGCCATTTTACCACCTGAACACTTTTCACCTTTAAATGCAAATGTTTTATCAGGAAGAGCACGAAAAAAAAGTCCTGTTTCATCTACATTATAAATGTCTCTTGAACTATAACCACCAATGAGAGGAGGAACTTTTTCATTAAAATTTGCAACGTCGGCTGGATCAATACTTGCTGCTTCCCCAGAAATTGTCCGAAATGTTAGATTGTGCCTCTCCTTCAATTGCTCAAGCCAGCCGGATGATGCATTAAAATTTGTATAATGTAAACTTTCAGCAATTTCTTTAGCCTTGGACTTTATAGGTGTGCCTGAGAGAGGAATATTTTTGCTCCGAGCTTTAACAAACCAATCATAACACAATCTGTCAACATTCAAACCTTCGGTTTTAAAAAAAACTTTATTTTTTCATTTTCATTGACATTCGATTGCCACTTTGTTAAAATATTTTCTTTTTTACGTAATGTCCGACGCTTGTGTTTTACCGATTTTGAATTTAGTCGCTAGCTTACGAACACTGAGTTTGAATTTATTTTGGGCTTGAATAATTTCCAGCTTTTCTTTAATTGTCAATAAGTGCTTTACTTTTCCCATTTTGATGCTTTTCACTCGAATTCTTAAAAATCACTAATTTTTTCGGTTTGGCATTCAAGTTACACGTAGACACATTTTATGGATTCATAAAATGCAACGAGATTAATAACTGTTAGTCTGTTGAGATAATCAATGCATGCATGCAAAACGACCCATACACAAACAACTTTGAAACCTACCCACCATACCTACACGTAAAACATTGTTTGAAACTGCAACATGTGTCAAAACTTTATTCATGGTTCGCTTTCTTTGCTTCAAATAAAATAAGACAGACAAAAAGAAGTTATATTTTGTTCGCTTTAGACAGAGGGAAATTGTATTGCGGTTATGAAATTTGGTGTCCGCCTCCGGTTATAAGAGAGTCCGCTTGCGGGAGACTTGTTACTATGAAAAACCATCTACTTTGTTCCGTTCTTTGAAATCTGTCCGGTTATGAGAGGTGTCCGCTTATGAGAGGTGTCCGCTTATGAGAGGTGTCTGCTTATGAGAGGTGTCCGTAAGAAGAGAGTACACTGTACTCGTACTTTATTTACTTCAATTTTGTCATCGAATTTAATTTTCGTGGATAAATTATTTTTTTTAAAAATCATATCAGAAAGTTTTTGATTTCAATATAATCGTACTTTAGTTATTAAGCATGATCATCTTGCCATGGTAATGAGCCTTGAGGAAAATACAAAGCAAAAAGCAGATTTCCTTTAGCTCATTTTCAGTGGGTTGAAGGATGTTTGCCGCTCTTCCCATCTTTTCGGTGTAGCAATGGCTTCCATATACTTAGTTTGCGATGATTCGCTATTACGAAGGAAATTAAGCCTATAAGCCAAATTTTTGAGGGTTAAGAGCATCGGTTTTCTTAGTACATGGGGAACTGTGGTAATAATTCAAAATGTATTTTCTGCCATATGGTATTTCGTGCTCGACTTAGCCGGTGCAATACAAGATGAAGATGTGCTTTATTTGGAGACTTTAAATAAAATAAATATATCAATGAGTGATAAGAATCATCAGTAGCCAAAAATCGAGGAGTTACTGCTAAGCGTTCAAGAACAGTATCCTATTTTACAATTCTATAACCGATCAAATTAGCAAAAAACTCAGTCATCACAAAATGTCTGTATTCACTCAAACTATAGATTTTGAGGTCTTATATTAGCTTTAAACTTCCTGAATTTTCCGTCTTGTTTTTCAGCTTATTGTCTACCAGTTCTTTCATGTAATCCTATCCCATTTAAATACGTCATATTCTAGTTCAAAAATGGATATGAATGAAACATTTTTTAAATATTTCTGAAACAAATGGGAAACATTTTATAAACATTTATTGCACCTTTATATGCAAGATATTAGCCGGCGTGGTATCTGCAAGGGTTGGAATCTGTGAGACAAAGCTTTCTGACATGTTTTCTTAACAAACAGAAACGTTTGAGTATGCAAATGGATGTTCTTCTTGTTGGCTTCTTCCTTTTAAAAAATTCGGTGCTTCTCTTCCAAATTCTCTGTAATATAAGGCCTAAGTAACCTGATGTTCTCCAATGTTCAAATATCATTGGTCAGATATTTTCCTGATTTAAAGTTGATGACTTGTCAAGGATTAGTTTCCCACTATTTACAATCAGTTGATCGACGAGCTTATTTTCTAGTATACGCAATGTCCAGGTGGTCAAAATTGTTTTCCACAGTTCCGCACACATAATTGGTTGCTTTACAGTTCTGAAGCAATCTGATTCCGATAACATCAGATTCCGTTAATGCTGATGTTAAAACTGGTATATTCTTCTAATCAGCTCCAAGTCTATTAAATCTTTTCCTCTAGACCTTGTTCACATTTACGAACATCCTTCAAAACAACCAAGGGAAACCTAGTCCATCCATATTTCTGATGATGAGAGTCTTATTTAGAGTCTTTCTGGGATTTCTTGGCAAGACCTAATTCTTCAGCCTCCTTCTTAGTCCAATGAAACAGCAATTCGCAAGAGTAATCCTCCATTTGATTCTTGATGCCATGTCATTATTGGAGCCGAGGTAGACAAAGTCTTTAACAAGTTCAAAGCAATTGCTGTCTTCTCGCATCGTGATGTTCTGTCCGACGAGTTTTATGAGTTTCGCACAATTTTCTGAGGTATAATGTTGAAGAAATCACATCATTTTGTCTGAAGGCATTCTTTCACATCGGCAAAATCTCTTCCGAGCTTTACAGAGGAGCGAGTATTCCCTCTGCTATACTAAATAATCTGCGGAGTTTGGTAGGGATGTCAAAAACAAAGATGGCTCTGTATAGTTCGTCCCTATAAATGTTGAACAGATCATTTGAACCCGTTGGTGTTAATATACGGTAAATCTTTGACTGATCGGGCCTAATACTGGAAGGAACCAATCAAATCATTGTCAGGCATTCACATAAGTACTACGACAGGCAAAATGTTTGTCGGGAAGTGATAAAACCCATGCAGCTACCTATAGCTAATGCATTTCAAAGGCTTTTATTTCTAGTAGATCATCTCCAAACGATCCTGAATTCCATTTATTAGCCATATTTTTCTCCCACTAAATCTTGGGAATGAGTTGGCAGATGCTTTCTATCAAGTCATGTCCTGCTGTCTTAAACTGCCCGAGTAGGTGTTTAAGTTCAGACATTGCTATCTTTAGTTCATTTTATTCGAGTGGGTGGAGAATTTGGCTTTCATCACCCAAATTGGAATTTGGGTAGTCAACGTCGTTTAACAGTCTACATCCTCGGTACTGAGTGTGAATCGATTGCTAAATTTCCTTGGTCACCTCCAGAGGAGTCTTTTCGGGTCTTGTTGTCTTGACAAAAATTTTTTGCTGTCTGGTTAAATTCGCAAACATTGTCCCTGGGGCAGCATCTCTCTTCTCTCCTTGTACTAAATATCCGACCTCAAATATCTTATCGCTCATTGATGTATTTTTCTTTCGAAAGTTAAAGGTAGTTAACTGCATTGCTGTCCTAATTATCAAACTAGGATCCATACCATATAGCAGAACTGGCAGGTTCAATGTTTTGTAGGGCATGTACTTCATCTTCCAAATTAGCCCATTTGTTTCGCCAAACCGAGGGAGCAGCAAATTCCTAGGATAAATCTTTGCCGAATCTCCACTAACGTAACTTTTATGGTGATGATGTTTACTCCCATGTAGGCGAATTCCATACCCTTGCCAACAATGAATTGTTGTCCCAAGCGGTGGACAGATGATTTTTTGTTTGTTGAAAACATGTACTTGGTATTGTCATCTTTAGCTTCAAGTCCAGCTCGTATTACATATACTCTACGCGACGCAATGCCAATGTAAAGTGTGTGCAAACACACAGTTTGCCCTTTGTCCATCCACCTCCTCGTGATCCTCGTTCCAATCCGGAATTCAACTTCATGAGGTTAACATTTCATCTTCGGAAGCAAATTATCAACTGCTGCTTTACTTACAGAAGCTCAAACTGGACAGCATTTCGACTTTTGTATAGCTGCATCCTCATACTGAAATCGTTATTCACATCACGGGCGATTTGAATATATACAATTCTGGGTGGCTTCGACATTGTAAATAGACAGCACTGTGTGTATATACCTTTGTATACCTTTGTTGTGGAAACAACTTGACGCAGCTCGTATATGATCACATGCAAACACCAGACGTTGACCGCCATACCGCCATACCCTGGACTTGTGGAATTTCTCACTCTGATAAGTATGATACTCGTACACTGTCGATGTCCTTTCTCTTCTAAGCTCATCGGACAGTACACTGACCAGACAGTTAGAGGCTAAATTCCTAAAAAAACCGTGTGGCAATATGAGAAAGCCAATTTATACCGACTTAATACTATATTCAGGAATTTAAACTTGTCGTTATATTTCCTCGATAACGACGTGGATGCTGCTGCTGGTATGATCACAGACACTATTTTAAAATTTTAAATGAGATCCTTTATACCTCAGCGCATTAAAATCATTGAATTAAAAGAAAACCTATGGTACGACTGGAGCTGTAAAGAGGCTGTCAGGGTTGAAGAAAAACCTAAAAAGTTCAAACGAACAAGGAATGACTGTAACGCCTTTCTTAAACGTGTGAAATTTCAGTACCACTAAAAACTGAGGCAAAAAGTACTATCTACAATGTCCCAAAAAGTAATAAAAATTGCATCTAAAATTCTGCCTCACCCTCCATCCCAACGCTCATTTACAATGGCTGTCAGCTCTTTGGACAAGGCCAATATGCTTGCGGCCAGCTCAATGCTCGCAGATTATGCTTTGTCTCCGCCTACATTTGAGTGCGTCGAATCTTCAATTTTTTTTAAAAAAAGTGGGTATGAACATACTTCTAATGCTTCAGCATGTGTTAAGTTTTTTTGGAGAATGGGATAAAGAGAGAAGGAAAGATGTTTTTCCTCAGTGGTTATTTAGATCCGTAGGTGGCATCCAACATTTAATGGGGAAACTAAATTCTTAGTGGAAGTTGGCTTGATGTTGATTTCTAGTCAACTACTCATCTTACTTGATTTTCGTTAACTGAAAAAATTGGACGAATCCACTTTCGCACTCGAATAGTGGCGAAAGTACTTAAAGATCTTAACATAATCCGCTGATCCAGATGGTATATCTCCCCTTCTTCTGAAGAGGTATTCTTCCACGCTGGCAAAACCACTGCGTAAGCTTTTTCATCAATTCTACTCTTCGGACTTTTTCAGAGCAGATGTAAAACAGCATTTGTCCAGCCCATCCCTTAAAACGGCGAATCTTCATCTCTCTCCTCCTACACACCCATTGCGCTTGCGTCCCTTCTTTCCAAGATCATGGAAATGCCAATAAAGCTTCAGCTCATGAAATAACTCGAGACACGAAAACTTCTCAATAACCAGCACTACGGTTTTCGCAACAGATCCATTGGTGATTTGATGGCATGTTTCACCGAAAAGTGGAACCAAAGCATACATGGATTAGAAATTACCTGTCGGAACGCTCAATTGACGGTTTCAAGGCTGATATGTACAAACTAAATGCTGGTGTGACCCAGGGATCCGTTCTGTCCCCGACACTCTTTTTAATTTTTATTAATGATTTCTTGTCTGCTACTTCTAATCCAATTTATTCCTTTGCTGATGACAGCACTCTCTGCTTTTAATATTCGTTCCCGAACTCACGCCCCTGCTCTTTGGCTGTAGAACGGGAATGGCAGGGTATGATAAGCTCATTAAATTCCGATATTAACAGCATAACCAATTGGGGAACTATCAACCGAGTGGAATTTAATGCTTCCAAAACTCAGTGCTGTTTGCTGTCATTAAAGCGAAATTCAAATACCCAGCCATTATCCATGAATGGCACTTGCATCGTCGAAACCGATAAACTTTCCATTCTCGGTATGTGTATCAGTGACAACTTACGTTGGAATGACCACATATTCGATGTCGCCAAAAATGCTACAAAACGTCTAGGTTTCCTCAAGCGATGTAAGAAATATTTTACCCCCTCTGATCTGGCCACAATATATAACTCATTTATCCGACCAAAACTGGAGTACAATGCCCACAACTGGTCAGGTGCTCCTATGACCTCTCTGTACCTGTTAGATCAGATTCAAACCGGAGGATAAGATATTACAAAGTCAATTGACACTCTTGAACACCCACGTAATACCTCCTACTTTAACTTGTTCTATTGCTATCTTCACCACCAGTACTCCAAATTATTGGCTGTGGGTTTGGTATGTCAGTTGTCCATCCTAGAAAGCGTCTGGGCTATCGTGCCCGAAGCGATGTAGATATTTTCGATACCCGCTATGACCAGATAGGAACTACGTAAGATGGTAGTTATAGTTTCGATGCCTTCGGTCTGTCCAAACGTATATGGGTGGGATCAATCTGTAGGTTCATAGTGGTGTTTCACCGAGCTTGCCATCTGGTCATTGAATTCGCTCTATCTTCTTCCTTGATCCTTTTGATGGCTACCGCCTCTTGATTAGTACAAGTTCTCCGGATCTCATGTGGAAGGATATCGATGGAAATCATCCCACGTATAGCAAAAGCAGCTTCGCCGAAATCATTCTAGAGCCACTGATTACTCTTAATGCGCTTAGTCAATATGTTGATGACAGATTTCGCCTTGCTTCCTTTGTGGCCCCCACATAAACTGGGGTAGCGTATAACAGAACTGAGTTTACTACCTTGGATAATAATATTCTTCTAGCATATTCGGGTCTTACGATATTTGGTAGTATTCCAGAATTTTCTGCCTGGAGCTTTGATGTCTTTTTCCCCGAATAGTCGATGTGAGGCATAAAACATAGTCTATTGTCAAGTATAGGTATTATTGTACTCCTAAGTACCTATTGTATATAGTCTTTTGATCTAATGATTTGGCTTCCTACCCTTATATTCACGTATTCCGCATTTTTCCTACTGGTTATTAGAACAGCTTCCGTTTCGTGATCTCCTAGCTCTAGACTGGTGGATATAAGCCAGTTTTTGATAAGGTTGATTGCAGTGTTCGTAGCTGACTCTATCTCACAAATATTTTTGCAGCAATAACAAGGGCGATGTCGTCGGTGAATCCGATTATTTTTACTCATGGTGGGAGTGTTATTTACAGAACTACGTTGTACATGCTATTCCAGAGTAGGGGCCCAAGTACCGATCCTTGTGGGAATCCTGCCGAGATTTTATAATGTTTTTCCCCATCAACGGTTTCACATTTCAAACTTCTATTGTTCAAGTGGTCAAATACAATCTTTCGCAAGTAGTATGGTGTATTTATTCTGTCTAGTGGCCTTCTTATAAATGCCCAATTTGCTGATTTAAGGGTTAGGCCCCTCTAGGATTTTCAAAAAACCGATTTTTTTATTGCTTTCAATGGTACCTTACGACCTCAAAAGTCGTATCCTATCCTCGTATGGCCGGAGAATATCTCGAAATATTTGTTTTTCAAAGTATAGTACAATACAAGGCCGCCAGGTAGGCTTTCTATAATTTAAAATTTTAAACGCGATTATCTCAAAACTGAATTTTTCAAGTTGGCACCCATAACTTGAGCAACCAATTCACTTCAAATTTTAAATAGATCTTTAAAAATAGAATATATTGTCTAAATAAGTACGTAGGATCTTTTTTTACATGGCATAGTTCATTTGTTGTTAACAATTTTCTGCCGGTTTTTCTGCGAATTTTGCAAGTTTGACTTTGGAGTGCGCTACGCGGCCAAAAGCTGTTGGTAGACCCGTAGACCCTTCCAAAAAAGAGATGTCATCTGAGAAACACTGCACAGCCGCCATTGTTAAGTGATTTGCAAACTCGATTTATTTTATATCTTAAAAAAATCACAAAAAAGCCTATTTTCACGGCCTCTAGAGTGGTCTAACGCCTTATAGACATTTTTGATGTCCAACGTCACTACTGCACAATATTGCTTTGTTCCCCATCACCATCTTTCTCCCCATATTGCCTTGGCTCCTATTTCCACCACTGCTTTTATGGCGTCGACAGTGGAACTCAACTTTCTGAATCCAAATTGTTGATCTGATAATGCTCCCTTTTCTTCTGCCACAGTCAGCAATCTTTCATGTATGATCCATTCAAGTGTTTTGCCCGGTGTGTCTAGTAGGCACATCGGGCAATATGATGCAGGTTCTCCAGGTGGTTTGTTACCCGTCTACTGGTCTGGGAAACCCCCTTTTTCAGACATATTTGCATCGTTGTTATAAACACGTCTGGTCTCTTCTGAGTTGCGGCTTTCACCGCCTTATTTAGTATGACATCGTGTATAATGGCTTTGTTGATGCCCATCATATGCATGCGTTGAAAAATTCGTCTGGTGTTATTATTGCAACTACTTCTGTGCTGACTTCCCTGATTATATTGCTTGTAAGCAGTTTTTCAGTTTATATGCATTTTTATTATATTACTTAATTTACTCTTACTTGCTAGACAAAAAATGCTTAAAAATTAGCTTAATTAACTTAAAATTAGCTTATTCTAGCTTACTGACCCCATGCGGGCACTCTAAGTTAAACCTAACACTTAAATTATGTCTTTCGACGCACCTTACTACTATACTATACTATTTCTATTCCTTATAATTAAAACTAAGAAAACATTTTTTCCAAAAAAAAAAACTTAGTAACATGACTTTTTTTATATTTTATTATAAAACTTAAAACTAAAATCCTAAAAACTACCTAAAAAATAAGTCTTAATCTACTTAAACTACTTACATCTAGTACATACATAAATATATATATACATAATATATATATACTTAATATATAAATATATGTATATATATATAGATGTATGTTCTTTTTTTTTTAATTTTTTTGGTTTTTATATATTTTTTTTTTCTTAAATCTAACTTACTCCTACTTAAAACTACTTAAAACTATGTAAGCCGGCCGTGGCTAATAAAAACTTAGGCGACCCACTTTGCTTCACATGAAGCTACCAATTATTGGAGGAATTCGACGACGAACTCTCCCTTCCTTCAACTAGCCACCAAAATTGTTGGTGCTGCCGAGCAACATCCCTTATGTCGCGACTCCCTACCGCCCTACTGAACCGGAGACGCTCCGCACTGCCGTGTGCGACGTCTCCGTCGTAGTTGAGTCGCCTGTCCGCAGCTGTTCGAGCAACGTGGAAGATTAGCGGCACAGCCAATCTGTCCTGGATCAGACCTTTGCTATCAAGCTAGAGGAACGCTTCTGGAGGAACATAGCCGTCAAAGCGAACTCTCTCATGATACATATAATTAGGGTAGTAAGCCCCAGAGATCAGGTTGTTCGACGATGTCATTGCTCTTGCAATGTGCCTTCGAGTCAACTTAATAACAAAATTGTCCACTCTTATTAGGTTCGCCCTATTGTACAAGACCTCATTACGATAAAATTTTTTGTACTCCGACTCTGGTGTTCTGTACAAGCGAAGGCAAGCCCTAAGGCATGCCCTCTAAACACCCGAATCTTTTCCAATAAACTTGCTCTCACGTTGAACCACACGGGACATCTAAACACAAGCATAGGCCGGATAAGGGCCATGTAGCAGATCACCTTCACCCTCGCATCGAGTTGGCTGTTGTAAAACAGTCTCCTTGTAAGGGCAAAAGCACCTCTGGCTCTGGCCAGAGCAACATCTATATGTTTGTTAAAATACAGATATTGATCTAGCCAGATCCCAAGGTATCTGACTACATTTCGACAAGCAAGTGGCTGTCCATGTTGTCCGACGATAGAGAACTTTCGCCAATTCTTTCTGGTATCCCTAGAGGCCCCAGACAAAGGCGTCCTAAACAGAATAGTTTCCGACTTCTGAAAGTTGATTTTCAACTTCCAGTCATCGCAATATTGTTTAATTTTGTCGAAGTCACGTTGCAAAAGTGTATTAATGACCTCAATCTTTGGACCTGATCTGTACGCAATTAAGTCGTCTGCATACGCTATGGCATGGTGAAGTGAACCTATCAGATCACTTGTATAAATATTGAATAGGATCGGCGAATTTACCGCACCTTGTTGCAGACCGTTTTTAATGTTAAATATTCCAGCGGAAGTCACATCGCCATTCTTCACGATGAACTGTCTACTGGAGAGCATATCAAAAAGAATATACAGAAGTGGTTTACTAATGCCCAACCTGTCCAGCTTGAAAAAGAGTCCCTCTAACCATACGGTATCGAAGGCTTTTTCCAAGTCAATCAGGCAGGCACCAGTGCACTGTTTCTTGCCTTTGTTCCATTGGATATCAGAAACCAGTTTAGACGCAGCATGAATGATATCATGCCCCGCCTTGAAACCGAATTGATTATCCGGAACGATATGTTTGTCCTCAACCCACTTAGTCAGGACTCTATTGATCACCTTCTCGAAAACCTTACTGATGTTTGGAAGAAGACTGATCGAGCGGAGATTTGCCGGATTGGAAGTATCTTTATTCCTTTTGGGAATGGGAGTTTTCCAATGCGCTGGATAATGTGCATTATTCATTGCATTATTAAACAGGGTGGTATAAATGTTCACCGCTTCTAGTGGGAGATGTCGAAGCACAATGTTCGGTATTTCATCGGTTCCCACTGATTTCTTACTTCTAAGTGATTCGAAGATCGTTTGGAGCTCTTCCTTCGAAATGAACGGTGGTAATACCTTTTCGTTGGTGATGACATTATTTGCCATATTCTCGTCACTGAACTGGGTGAAACCCGAGCTCTCGAATCGCCAATTCGCAATTTCATTTCGAAGGCAGGAATTGTGCACAAGGACTCGACTTTCCACGTCGTGGTTCGGGCCAATGATGTCATTCGCCTTGTACACTTCCTGGAAAGTCGCTCCTATAGCCTCTACCTTCTCCTGCGGATCCTCGACCACAAAGAAGTTGACATCATCAACGGCCTCATTTGGATCAATGCCTGCTGCTACAAGTATTTGTTCGTTGTTCGTCGTTCGGGCGATTCTAAGACATGGAAGGTCGTTCTGATTATTTCTCCGAAATATTTTATTTATTTGCGGGAACATATTCGGGTTGGTGGTGTTTACAGCCCGAATTTTGTTGTTCCAATACAAACTTACAGAATTCCTGTAATTTTCCTTTATTAATGTTTGGAGGTTTTTAATCGACGACTTCAATGTCATGATCTGAGGGTTATGTCTGTCAGTAAACTGTCTGTATAAGGTTTTTAGCCTTGACAGCAGTCTACTTTTATGTCGGTGCAGTGCGTCAATAGTTGCGTTGCGGAATAAGTCTTCGTCATTAGTGTGTTGATACCGAGGTATCGTTTTGTCCATTGTTCGTTTGATTGTCTCGTCCATTAGTCTTAGATATCTGTCAATCTCCTCGTTTGACAGATTTCTGTTGGACGGCGGGTAGAGCGAATTCGAGGAGAGTGCTCTAGTCAGTGTTCTGGTGAAGTGTGTCCAACGCACCCTACTATAATTGTAGAAATGCCTTTGGACAAACTCATCCAATTCCGCAGTTTCGTTGGGAACAGTTATTTCGGTGCTGAGACCGCAATGGTCACTGTCATACACGAAAGTTCGTAGACAGTTTGTAGTTTGTTGGTTAGTGCACGTCAGTTGTATTCGTGAGTCAAACAGCAGGAGATCCAAATAGGACCCGTGTCTGGGAAACGACGGACTATCCGTCGCTTTGAGGCCGAGTCGATACATCACACTGTGCTGACCCCACCAATTGAATAGTAGGTTCCCTCTAGTATTTGGTATATTATTTCCCCAGTCACTATGTTTGGCGTTGAAATCTCCGCCGATAATAAAATAGTTGTCTTCCAATTCCAGCCTCAGAAATCGAAAAAGTGTCTCGAGCTCTGAGATGAATAAGGTGGATTGAGTAGCCTTAGGTGCATAGACAGACACATTGAGTTTGCTCTGAGTGCTCTTATTTCTTAACCCCACCAGTAACGCGGTTGGGCCCGCTAGCTTAGGGCATGGAATGGCCTTCTTTTAATATCAATTATTATCGCCTGATAGTCACTGTGGGTGTATTCTTCGCTGACCCACCGGTCTGTGTTTCAGAGTAGTGAGTTACTCCTGAAGGTAATATCAACGATTGATCCTATTCCCGATTTCTTAAAAGTATTTGCTTGTAATGCTTACATCCAAGGAGGCGAATGTGTCTAGTAGGAAACGTCCTCTAGCATTGGTGAGCCTGCTACCCCTCTCCATTGCCCAAGCATTAAAGTTTCCGCATATAACCACTGGAGACGTTTCACGTCCGCGCATAACAGTTGTAGAACTTGACCTCGTATCCATCCGCCTAATCGCTGGCATCTTGGAAGGCATGTTTGTTCAAATTGCAGCATGCCTTGATTTATCACAGATACAGATGTTGCTATCGAGAGTTTTATACGGCTCGCTGATCAAATGATGTCCGCTCCCTCGTCTCTAGCCGCTAGGATGTACTACACTGTATTAATCTGTATTAGCTTCATGGTTGTGTGCTGGTAATGGCTCTCCTAAACACCGAACATTTGCTTCCATCGGCAACATGCTTAGCGTTCTCCGGGTTGTCCTAGTTGCAGAAAAAACAAAGCAGGTTTTTGTTGCAGTCTTTGGCTATATGGCCTCCTTCCCCACATCTTCTACATTGCTTGGAGCGCGGTCCATCTCATGTTTGTATTGACATGCAATGTTTTCATTAGAAGAAGAGAAGGAGGAATTAAATCATTTGAGGACATTTCTAATTTTAACTTAATTTAAATATTTTTTTAATTTTTGTTTATCTTATGATCATCAATAACATTAATTCATGTAAACATCCTCAAAATGATTTAAACAATAATGATAATTATTTCTTTCTAACGTCTGATAATGTTAAATGTTTTTGTGTTGAGCATCAACACAATGAGCAAATTTCCGGTTTTTTTTGTTATACATCAAAATATTCGCAGCATACGAACTAATTTTAATCCTTTTCTCTCTCATCTCGCACCTCTGGATCATTTACCAGATCTTATTTTTCTCTCTGAAATTTGGATTTTTGAAGAAGAGAAGTCATATTATGATATAATTCCAAATTTTACTTTTGAAGCGGCTTGTAGTGATACTTATGCTGCTGGTGGTGTCGCGGTATATTATAGCACTAATATAACACAGGGCTGAAAAGTCCGTGTCGTTTCTAAGAAAGGGCACCACTTGAATTAAATTAATACCATTTTCAGTTAGTACCAACCTTCAAAAGATACGTGTATAAATTTGACAGCTGTCGGACTATTAGTTCTCGAGATATACCGTTGTGAGTGAAGCAACTTTTGTTATTGTGAAAAAAAATGGATTCAAAGCAATTTCGTGTGTTGATTTATCATTGCTTTTTGATGGGAAGAAATGCAGCCAATGTAAAGAAATGGCTTGATAAGTGTTACTCGGACTCTGCACAAGCCGAACGAACCATTCGCAAGTGGATTGAAAAATTTAAAAGTGGTCATACAAGCACCGAAGATGATGCACGCAGTGTACTTCCAAAAGAGGCTGTTTCAGATGAAAACATCAAAAAAGTCCACAAAATGATTACGAATGACCGTAAAGTGAAGTTCATCGAGATAGCTGAGGCTCTGAAGATATCAAAAGAGCGTGTTGGATATATCATACACGAATATTTGGACATGCGAAAGCTCTGTTCAAAGTGGGTGCTGCGTTTGCTCACAGTCGACCAAAAACAACAACGTGTTGATGATTCAAGGAGTGTTTAAAGCTGTTCAACCGCAATAAAGCCGAATTTTCGCGTCGGTATGTGACAATAGATGAAACTTGGCTCCATCACTTCACACCAGAGTCAAGTCGGCAGTCAGCTGAGTGGCGAGCAGGCGACGAACCTCGTCCAAAACGACCAAAAACTCAACAGTCGGCTGACAAGGTTATGTCATCCGTATTTTGGGATGCACATGGAATAATTGTCATCTCCAAAAGGGGCAGACTATCAACAGCGACTATTACATTGCGTTGTTGGAGCGTTTGAAGGACGAAATCGCAGAAAAACGGCCGCATTTGAAGAAAAAGAAAGTGCTCTTTCATCAAGACAATGCACCGTGTCACAAGTCGATGAAAACGATGGCAAAATTGAATGAATTCGGTTACGAATTGCTTCCCCACCCACCGTATTCTCCAGACTTGGCCCCCAGCGACTATTTCCTGTTCGCAGACCTCAAAAGAATGATCGTCGGAAAGAGATTTAAGAGCGGTGAAGAAGTAATCGCCGAAACAGAGGCCTATTTTGAGGCTAAAGCGAAATCGTACTACGTACTACGTATCGAAAGATTGAAAAATCGTTTCAATAAGTGTATCGCCCTCGAAGGCAGCTATATTGATAAATAAAGTTGAATTTTGCAAAAATTTTCTGTTTTACAATACTATAAAACGGCACGGACTTTCCAGCCCATGTGTTACTAGATGGAGTGAAAAGTGACCTTCTTGACCGCCAGAATGCGCTGCTACTGCAAAAAACGTTATGATGCCTTGAAGTCCGTTTATATTCAGGCAGACATGCCAAATTTCAGCGCGATACTATCTTTAGTTTCGTTTTGACAGCTGATTGTTGTTGACGTGTTTGGCATCATGTTGAGCATGGACAAAAACGATTTTCGTTCTCTCATAAAACATTATTTTTTGAGATTCAAAACGGCGAAGGAAACAAAAGAAAAGTTGGATAAATATTATGGGGCTAATGCTCCGTCAGATTACACCGTCAAATATTGGTTTCGAGAGTTTCGTGGTGGCCCCAACTCCCCTACCAATCAAGTCCGCAGCGCCAGGCCCTCCGATGCGGTTATAGAGGACAATGTCAAAAAAATACATGAAATGGTGTTGGCTGACCGGAAAGTGAAGGTGTGCGAGCTAGCAGGTACTACAAAGATTAGTACTGAGGAATCGGGAGGACTTTTAGCGTCGATTGGTGACTGGATTTGGAACCCTCGGACTATTATCTCTTCCCAAACCTCGAAAGATGGCTCATCAATAAAAAATTCAACTCACGCGAGGAAATCATCGACACCACGGAGGAGTATTTTGCAGACCTTCCGGAAAATTACTTTTCGGACGGGATCAAGAAGTTGGAAAATCGCTGGAATAAGTGTATCAAACTAAAAGAGGACTATATTGAATAATACAATATAAAAAAACATTTAAAAAAAATTTTTTTTTAATTCCCAAGGAGGTCACTTTTCACTCCATCTAGTAATGGGACGTAAAGTCAATAAATATAAACTTGAAAGTGCTGACATAGTTAGCGTTAATTACGAAATTGCGGTGTAAATTATAGTTTTATCTGTGTTTACGGTACAGTAAAAACCTTTTTGGATAAAATGTCGGGATTTTTGGATAGTCAAAAATGTGAAAATATAATTTTGTTGGGATATTTCAATATAAACATCCTGTGTGATTCACCTGATGTCGATAACTATTTAGCTGCGCTTTCTCCATTTGGTTTTGATTCTATGATAAATGAGTCCACTCGATTAAATTATCCAAGACATAAGAATAACTAATCATAGTTTAACTGCTATTTAACTCAGTTGTTGCCTTTTTCGGGAAAAACCATTTGAGGATTTTGAATTCAAAAAAATTGATTTTATCGCTTTGAGATCAAATTTAAATCTAGAGTTTTGGGATGACGTTTACTCTGCATTTCGATCTGTTTTTCATTAAGCAACAATTTCATATTCAGAATTGTAGCTAGAGGATATGTAAACGAAAAAACAAACTAAAATGCCTTAAGCAATGGATGACTTCTTCGTTATTGAGAAAAATTAAAAAGAAAAAGAAAATTTCCCTTAGTATCAGTAAACATCCTAGTAATCACAGACTAAAGAAATGTTACCAAAAATTATGTAGAGAAGTGAAAATCGAAATACCGCTTTGTAAAAACAAATATTTCAGAAATAAATTAGCAAGAAACCTTGGTAATTCTAAAGAAGAATGGCGAGTTGTAAATGAGATACTGAACAAAAATAAACCTCCCGCAGATATTTTTATTCAAAATAATAATCTGATTGTATAGTAACTGAACCTTTAGAAGTTGCTAATTTATTTAATAATTTTTATTTTAATATAGCACCTAGTATTGGTGTTTCAAATGTATCTCATCCTACACTGCTTTGTGACAAAAGTTTAACACAAGACAGTATTCAATCAGAAAGTTTCTTTTTTGAACAGTTTTCCTCGCTAGAGATTTATAAAATTTTATTATCGCTTAAAACATCTAATTCGTCTTCTTCAGACAATATTTCAAGCTGTATATTGAACCACATTCCTTTTCATACGCTGGCGATCACTAGGACGAGGCCATATATTTTGCAATCGATTTTCACTCTTCATACCTGTTTGAAATTTTGTACCCGCAAACTTTTACTACCTGTGAACAGGTACATATTTTTTCAACAGGAAGTCATAAAATTAAAGGATAAATAAGAAACGACAGTTGGAATTTCCCAAAATCAAACAATGAACTTCTTGAAAAGCGTATAAAAAGATGCGCAACTAGAATGAGGCCATTGCGAAGATATCGTTGCAGGAGTTCACATCAGGGATTTTTTTCAAAGTTTTGTTAAGGATATTTAAAAAACCGTTGAAAAGAACCGTTTGGTTTGGTTAAAAAAAATGGGTCCCGGAAAGACTTTGACAGCGACAGAAAGAGGAAAAATAGATGCTTTCAATGAGGTACGGCTCCCAAGCCGAGAAATTGCAAGGAGGCTTAAAAAAAAGTAAGACTGTTGTAAACAGTTTTCTTGCGGATCCACAAAACTATGGGATAAATCAAAAAGAACGGACGGCAGAAGCAACAACATTGCGAGAAAAGCGGTTAATTATACGGCTTGCCTCGAATTCTACTCTACCAGAGACTAAAATAAGGGCCAACAACGGAGTATCAGCCAGCATAGCAACGTTCCGAAGGATAATACGAAAAAGTGGTACTCTACAGAGAAAAAAACTTAAAAAGGAACCGGTTTTCAGGCAAGAACACAAGGAGCATCGAATGAATTTTGCAGGAGAACATGTCGCTTGGAGCAGTGAATGGAAACGCGTTGTATTTTCGGATGGAAAAAAGTTTAACCTTGACGGCCCCGATGGTTACAACTTTTATTTCCATGATCTAAGAAAGGAGGAGCTTATTTTGGCAAGACATCACAGCCGTACATCAGGTGTAGTGGTGTGGGGACCTATTACCTACTATGGCACAATCGAGTTGGAGTTTTTGCCCACAACAATGAACGGAAACAACTACAAATTTTTGCTGGAATGGTCATTTCCAGAAGTGAAAAACATTTTCGGACCCCTGCCTTGGATATTACAACAAGGCAATGCCCTATTCACACTTTCTGGGTTGTTAGAAGTTGGATTCAATCAGAAGACGTGGAACTTTTGCCTCGGCCGCCCTATTCACCGGACTTAAACATAATCGAAAGTGTTTAGGCATGGTTATCTCGTAAAGTGTAGGAAGGCGGCAGACAATTTCAAGACAAGGACACTTTAATCGAAGCTATTCGTGATGACTGGACCCAAATTTCTCTTGATTATTTAAAAAAAAAATGTATGATTCTATTCCAAACCGTCTTATAGAGGTCATATCGAAAAATGGCGGGCATACTCATTATGTAGAAAAACGTAATAAATAAATGTTTTAAAACCATACAATGTAAACAATTTATTAATTTTCTCCTTTCTTTCGAAGATTTTGCATGCGGCCTCATCCTAGTGGCGCATCTTTTTATACGCTTTTCAAGAAGGTCAGTGTTTGATCTTGGGAAATTCCAACGGTCGTTTCTTATTTACCCTTTAATCTTATGACTTCCTATTGCGAAAATATATGCTTATTCACAGATAGTAAAAGTTTGCGGGCACAAAATTTCAAACAGGTATAAAGAGTGAAAATCGATTGCAAAATGTATGGCCTCATCCAAGTGATCGCCAGTGTATTTCCAATGTTCTTTGTTTTATTTTTAATTTCTGTATGCAAGAAGGAGTTTTGTCCTGAGAGTTTGAAAACCGCTGTAGTTTTACCATTGCACAAAAACAATTATAGTCCTATTTCTATATTACCCGCTCTTTCTAAAATTATCGGAAAAGGTATTAAAACAAGAATAGTATCGTTCTTAGATAGGACTCATTTCCTAAGTGATGCTCAATTTGGGTTTGGAAGTGGCAGATCGACAGAAAGTGCTTTATTGATATTATCAGCAGCAATATACAGCAGCCTAAATACTTCTCAAATTCCTACAATTCCTATTTCTTGACATAACCAAGGCTTTCGAAAAGGGGAACCATACTTTGTTACTCAAAAAACTTTATTTATCGGGATTCAGAGGGTTCATAAATAAATGGTTTTGCTCCTATTTAACAAATCGGAAACAAGTGGTAAAAATGAAAAATATTTTTAGTTCGCACAACTGCTTAAATATAGGTGTTCCTCAAGGATCAGTCTTGGGCCCGATACTATTTTTAATTTGTATAAACTCCTTATTTATACAACCTTTTAAAGGCGAAATGACGGCATTTGCTGATGATACATCTCCTTCCTATTCCAATAGTAATTTACTTGATATGTTTGCAGATGTTAATAGCGACTTAGATATGTTAAAGCAATGGTTTAATTATCATAAACTGATCATCAGCAACAAAACGAAATTCATGGGAGAAAAAATATGGTCATCGTGTATTATGTAGGTTTAGTACGCACTAACTAACATCACGTTAACTTTCAAACCGGCTCCTAACTTTGTATTTAATTATAAACACTTTTGAACCTACCTACAACTAGTATTGACTTTAGAACGTACCCCCGATGAGTTTTAGTCAAACAAACCTAAAAATTTACAGTTTGGGATTTCAAACACAGTTTAAGGGGTATACTTTTACAAAATTGAAATGGATTTGACAGAAATATCAAAGGAAATATGTAGAAAATAAATTTTTCGAATTTTGGATTTTAAATTTGAATTTGGATAGCAGTTTTTCAATAATGGAAGCAGAAAAGGTGTTTAATTAAAAAAAATGAATTTTCTGTTGCGACAAAACGAGATCGGGCACAGAATTGAGATAGGGATAGGAATGAAAAGGAAATGCTGAGGCAGTTGGGGGAGCAGCATATTGTAGTAGTGGAGGACATGGAAAATGATCTGAAATCTGCGAACAAATTTTCTTGAGACATTTCACTGAAATGACATTTCAAAGTTCATACTAAAAGATAAAACGGACTTGATGTGCTATTAAGTTTACCGCGAGATTATAACGATAAAGTGGGTTTGAGCTCGACTATAATTATCACGACACTAGCATTGACTTTGTTACGTACTAAAATATATGAATATAGTTGTAAGACTACTATTATTCCTGAATATGTACTGCGACCAACCTGTTTTAAAATTGATTTACTAAAATCGAAATTTCAGTATGGAATTTTTTGTTGGGGTGGTACTTACTTCAATAAAATAGAAACTTTGTTGGTAAAGCAGAAGCATACAATAAGAATTATTTCTAAAGCTAATCGCAGAACCCCCAGCTTTGAACTGTCCAAATGTCTCAAGTTCCTTCCCTTAAGGCACCTTTACTGCTACAAAGTTTTAAAGATATTTTTTTTGTGAAATCCGGGTATTATGCATTCAAAAAATGTATTTTTCACGTTTCTATTATGTTACTGCTCCTCGCTTGTTTAACAGATTACTTCAAAAACTTAGGTATGAGAGAGTGAAAACAGTATTTCTAAATGACATAAAAAGTGGCTTTTTTCGTTTAACCAATCTGAAATTGATGTTGAATTCTTGATGGAATGGATCTGTGTCGGTTATCGATGCCAATGCAAAAAAAATGAATGTGTTGAGTAATCCAATACAATTTACCTAAGTATATAAATTTTATTCTTTTTTATTAGAATTTCAGGTCTTCACGATTTCAAAGTTACAGTTACAGTGAGTTACAAATTTTATAAAAAATGAAGCGAAGAAGAAAAAGAGAAAACTATGTAGACATTCAGCAAAGGTATGTGTTGAAAGATCCAACATTCCTGCCCGGCGATGATGTTCGGGAGAAAATCATCCAATATGTTGCCAGGCCTTTCCTGGTGTTGAAAATATCTGTGTCTGGTGTTTTGGTAAGGGTTGATATTTTTTTCTGTATTTGTAGTGGACATAATTTTATGATAGGACGTCTTATTAACCTGTGCTGAGTTTTTAACGTGACTACACGTTCCAAGCTGTCAGGCCCAGGATGCAGTTCAACGATTCGGCCAAGTAGCCAACGGTTACATGGAAACCTCTCATCTTTAATCATTACGATTTCATTGATCTTCAAGTTATAATTGGACCTCAGCCACTTGGGACTAAATATTCACTACTCCATTCCCCCCAAAATAGCTGTACCAGGATCTGACCATGACGCCAACGATCGGTGTGGCTGCTACGGCCGGTCTCAACCGTAGGTAGAGCTAGAAGTGAATCTCGGACAAGAAAGTGTCCTGGAGTGAGGACCATCAAGTCATTAGGGTTATTCGTCAATGGGCATAATGGTATTGAGTTTAAACAGGACTCTATTTGAGCTAAGACCGTGCTTAACTCCTCAAATATCAATCGTTGCTCCCCAATTGTCTGTTTTAAATGGAATTTGACGGAATTTACACCCGCCTCCCACAACCCTCCAAAGTTAGGAGAAGGGGGTATAAAATACCATCGTATCTGACGCTGAGCAAGTTGAGGGTAACACATCTCAATAAATCGTTAGTAGGTGTTTCCTATTTGCCCCAACAAAATTGGTGCCACAATCACTATATGTTATATGTCACTACACATACCCTTCCTGGCAATAAAGCGATTGAGAGCACCGATAAAAGCATCCGCGGTCAAACCTCCAACCAACTCCATATGTATAGCCTTGGTGGCCAGACAGATAAAAAGTGATATACGAGTACATATATCCCTTTGTTGATGTACGACCTCTTCCCTTAAAAGGCAAAATGATGGAAGGACCAACATAATCTACACCCGTAGCTGTGTACAGGGTTTCGGTCTATTCCGGTAGCATGTAATACACCAGTGAATGACGGGACGAACGACAGTACGTCTATTCAAAATCTAAAACTGTCTCCAAATATGATTCAACGTAAGTGTCACACCGCCATGTAGAGTACTAAAATGACTATATTCAGCAACCAAGTTGGTAAAGTGATGTTTCGCAGGATAAACGGATGTTTTTGATCCTCACACAACAGCAAATGTGTTAATCTACCTCCAAGCCGAATAACCATTCTCTCTTTGTCAAAGAACGAATTGAGCGAACGCAAGATACTATTTTCCGGAAGCGGTCGGTCTGAAGATAAATTACTCCATTCGGAAGGGAAGGCTTCGCGCTGTATACGTGGAACAATGGTTATAACTGCTAAGTTTAACTCACTGGTTGATAATCTCCCATTTAATTTCGATGCAAACTTTGCACGACAGTTTTTACCAAACTGCATGCAAATGCAAACATTCGTGTCATTTTAAAAAATTATGACCCTTTCTCAAGCAAAGGGTTTTTATACGTCTCAGGTTTCAAAATTAAAAAAGTTTTTAGTCGTCTTTCCTCTTGTTCGACAGATTTACACGATGCGTTTAGTGTGGATTGGGGCCACTCTTTAAATGATAACTGAAGGAACACTGGACCGTGCCACCACAAACTGCAATATCGGCAGGATTATTTTCAGAAGCCACGTGCCGCCACTGGTTGACAAAGGACTCAGCTATAATTTTTCGAATAGGATTTGAAACAAAAGGCTTCCATCTGCCTGGATCTCCTCTGATCCAATTAAAAATGATAGAAGAACTGGTCCATAAGAAAATGTTTGAAGAGCCGATACCCATACACAAATGTTGCTTTATAAATTGTAAAACCTTAGTAGCCAAAACAGCTCCATACAATTCCGCTCGAGGGATAGTTATTTTCGGTTTTGTGGGACTTACTTTACACTTTGCTATTAATAAATTACTTGAATTGCTGTCTGAATGACTCGCAGATCTCCTCCTTTGTCGTGGCCTCTACGATGTCCTTTACTTTAAGAGTAACGCGATGTGTCAGAGCCCGAATCTTCACATTGTCACATTGTTGCTAAGGGTTTCATCAATTATCTTTTTGAATTCGTCTGTTTTTTCTTCTGGCTTCTTCAGTTGCATCAGCAGATCTCCTTTATGAGTTCGTCTGATATTCGAAACCGATTCACCGAGAATGCTGAGTTTTGGGTCCGCTTTAACTTTCTGGAGTATTTCTGCATAGGGAAGTTTCCCCTTCGCTGTCATAACAATTGCGTCAGGTCGAATTTTCTCCTTGGTGGGCTTTGCTTCTTGACTTGCTTCTTCTTTTTGATGACCTTTGTCATCAAATTGTGATAGGTTCTCCGCCACTTGTAACTGCATTGTCGGCCTTTGTCAGGTCGGTTTTATGAGCTTTCGCAATTTTCTCCTCGCTCTGTGTGGCGGCGTTGTTGCGAACATTTTTATTGCCATCAGCTGGGGGCGCTTTTTGCCTCCGCTTCAAGTATGGGATCTCCTCGTTCGGTTCAGGTCTTCATTTTGTTCCCCAACGTTTCTAGTCATGGCGAAATCTATAATGCATTATTTTATCGAAAGACTTCCTTTGCTCTGTCGTCGTGAATCTCAATCGCCGATAGTCTATGGCATCTCTCAACGGTTGGTGAATAGAACGCCTCCAATATTTCCACAAGTGTTTTGTTTGCTTGGGTGTGTATGTCCGTATGCATAAAATTTTTTGCTCCAGGATAACTCGCTAACGATTAGTGCTATCGATTTGAGTTTTTGTCAGATGATGCGTCTTCATACCGAATCGCTGCCAGTCGATTTTGACCAAAATACACCTATAAATTTTTAAGTAAATAAAAAAAAATCCACATAAAATTCAATAAATTTGTTGTTGAAAATAGAGGATTCTTTCGAATTTTTTTGCAATATTAGTCGAGATCTATTAACATAGCACACTTTTGGCGAAGATTAAAAAAAATTGGGCCAGAATTATGTGAGTTATTCAAGTAATAACAAAAATTTTAGAACTGTCAATGCCGTACTAACT
Organism: Volucella zonaria; assembly: GCA_963966105.1. Classification (NCBI taxonomy): domain Eukaryota; kingdom Metazoa; phylum Arthropoda; class Insecta; order Diptera; family Syrphidae; genus Volucella; species Volucella zonaria. The sequence continues at coordinate 27,104,470 of OZ014533.1, forward strand.
ACGGTTTCGTTAATACAGGAAGTCCTACATCTGTCCGTTCAAACTTTTATGGGTAATACGTTTCCTAAATTCTAACAGGACGTGAAATATCAAAACCATTGGAGAATACATACTACAAGTCGCATCCATTTCTAAGTCTTTCACCGATAGCATATCCGCATTTAAATAGATGGTGTTGCTCCTGTCTACCGCACTTCTTGGACAGTAGTTAGATCCACTCTATTAGGGTCCAGGGTTAGTCGGATGCACGTGTTTTGTAAAGAGCCCGAACATTCCACGAGTTCAGCCGATAGACGTTTTCTATTTTTGGTTTGCTGAAGTCGTCAACAGTAATATCATCCATATCCGAGTCTGGTTGTCGCTTAACAACATTGAGTGTTTTAAGTGGTCGGGCAGTTAACCCGTCAGTCTTTTTTAAAAGAGTGACTTATATTTTGAAACTTGCCCCATTCATGAGCTGGGCAGCATGAAATTAAAAACAAAAACTCACAACACTGCATCCCATCCAATGAAAGGCTTCAAATGGTTCCAACGAAAGCTTTCCAAAATGCAGAGACCATGGTTTCTACATCAGAACTAAATCACTTTTTTTAGGGATTGCCTTATGTCATCTGCTGTGAATCCTGTCATATGCTACCTTATGTTGATGAATGGGTGATAGGTGGTAATTCTTTTTCTTTGGAGTTTATCGTAGTACGAAGATTCGACTTATATTCGAGTTACCAAGTCCAAATATCGTTATTCTCAAACGCAATTTGAGTAAGTGACTTCTTCATTTAAAATGTGAAAGTGAAACAAGTATCTCCATAGCTACAATATAAGGACAACCAAGTTCAGCCTACACAACATCCACCTCACCTTCAATGCAATCCTTAACACAGTAACCCACATAACAGCGGAATAATGATCCCCTAAGGTCATGACAAATTGAACTAATTAAAATGCCGCCTTCGACTGCGTGCTCATGTTTTCTCCAATTTATAACAACAAGCTGCAACCCTCAAAAAACCGCTGGATAATCCCCATGAGCCATCGTCTCATTAACATTCGCAATTAAATAAAATGTTGGTTATGTGCACGAGTACTGGCATACTGGCAGCCGGCCTTAAGGAAGACGCCCTTCGTTCCGACCTAAAGGAGAATAAACATTTTAATTAAAAACATAAACGAGATTTCCGCCCATATGTGTAATTTTAGTTTCTTTTGACTTTAAGTACATCCAGCACGGGCCTGTGTATCGCAAGAAATACATGTTGTTGCTGGGGCAATAGTTGCATCCACCAAACCATCTACTGGAAGTAGTATACCTGCATTCAGTGCGTAAAAATAACTCCTATTTTGGAATGCAGGGATTGCTCAGAACGTAGATGTAAATACTAGTATATCGGGATAGAAAGTTCACCTGTATCTGGTCAAAGATCTACCAATCAACAAACTTATTAAGCTAAAAGCATGGAAGAAGCCGCATCTGTTGCCATATCCTCGGCAAGCGTTTTTATCTTGAAGACAACACGTAAAAAGTTACTATTTCTGGAAACGCCAACATACGAATATTGTACATAATTGGATCTTTTTGTATTCTTTGATCGCGAGCAGGTACAAATTAAACAATAATTAGTTTATTGTTTTAAAAACCTTTTTTTTATTAAACCTCTCACATCGAGCGAGACCTAAGAACTAAACTAACAATAATTTTATACTCGTACTACCAATGATACCTATGTTTCTAATGCATCCCAATGTTGCTCCAGACGCATTTCGTTGATCGTTGTCGTCCGGTGACACAGGCGTTGGGAAAAGAATGTGTTCACGCTGCCCTCTCGTGAACTCAACGTATTGTTCTTTAAGTCCTCCGCCCTTAGATTTGAACGTCCTCGTTCGAAGTTGTTATTGTAAAGTGGTGATGGAGATCCTCTATTCCTAGATTTAACACGTTGTCCTGTCTTTTTATTATTCTTACGATTTAATATCATGCATCTAAATATTCTAATTGATGAGTATCGCTGTTGTCAGGATATTGTTGATGGACAGGCTGACCTTACTTTTGGTTTCCAGGAGGTCGATTCGTTTGGTACTGTTGACATAAAGTTGTTTCATTAATTTTAGGGATAATTATGCTGGTTGTAAAATCGCAGCTAAGGGCTGGTATTGAGTGACTTCTTTCACAATTATTTGTTTCCCATTTACTTCCACTGTGGTGTTGAAATGCCGCATTATGAAGGTGCCTTTGAGCATGGTTGTTTCCTGATTTTTGTTGATAGGACCATCAAACTGGTTTAACAGCAGAATTCCCGGGGACACTTCTTCAACTTCTGGAATGTGGTCATTGTTGGTTTTTGCTCTTCAGGAGATTTGGGATGCATGTTGTATTACTAATATCTAAAATATTCTTATTGTTATAAATAGAGATACTATTATATGTCTTACATTTATTCATTATACCAAAGGTTTTTTTCTTTACATTCTATGATAGAGTTGTAATCGATTTTATTAATAATATTAATTGATTTAACAGTTCTAATGACAAAAAGATTACAAACATCTAAACTTACTGTAGGAATATTTAAAATATATATTAAATTCTTATTATTAGTTGCGGTTCGTATTTCCGCAAATTCGAGTGCTTCGTCAATATTGACAAATGGAATATTATTTAAAGTTAACAATTTTTCTGTAATATTTATTTCAGTGTCTGATAGTATAAAGGAATTGGCAATAAGGACTGAAACGAATAAAATTTGGAAACTTCAAAGTAAAAAAAAAAAATATTTTCATAATTCATGTAAATTTTTTTTATTTGCCTTAAAACTCTGTTTTTATTAAATTCATTTACAATTATAAAAAATAAAAAAAAATATTTGGGTTCCCATTCTTTCCTCAACTTTTTCGAATGTCCTTCATAAGGTTGGTGACAGTTATTGTACATCCGTGATCTTTTGGACGCTCTTTTCCATTAAGCACTAAAATCTTTTACGTCCTGTGCACACTGCTCACTTTTCCTCAATTTAGCTTTGACCAAAGTCCAATACCGTTCAATGTGACGGCACTGTGGGACATTGTGTGGATTCATGTCTTTTGGGACAAAGTCGACATTTTTAGCAAGAAGAAAGCTGAAGCTAAATCTGGCCAAAATAATGTTGAACCCTCGTGTTTGTTTAAGAAAGGAATCAACCGTTTTTTTAGGCACTCGTTAATGTACACTTCTCCGTTAATTGTTCCCGATGTAATAAACGATGAGCTTCTGTGTCCACATTGGCAAATGGCCTGCCAAACGAGATATTTTGACCCGAATTTTTCCATCCCAATCGATGTTGTTGATTGCGGAAGAATCTCAGCTACAAACGAGTTGTAAAACTGCGCACCTGGAAGAGTAGTAAAGTCGGCTTTGACATAAGTTTCGTCATCCAAAACCAAGCACGCTTTCTTGTTGCCGATCAACTCGTATAGCTTTCGGGCTCGTGTTTTTATGACTTTTTTTTGCTTTTCAGTAATTTTTGGTATTTTTTGTTTTATCGTGTTTTTAGACCGTTACGTTTTTTAGATCTTTGTACCATTGTTTGGTTGGTATTACATTTCCGAGCAACATCTCTGGATGACATAGTCCGGTTTTTTACGATGGTACCCACTATTTTCCTGTCCAAATTTGTATCATGTGCTCCACTTTCAGCTCCACTTTTATCTCCACTTTTAGCTCCACTTTTAGCTCCACTTTTAGCTCCACTTTTCTGTTTTCGCTCAACTGTCAACGTCTCCAAATATCGTTTAATAACAGAATTCACTGTACTGCGTGCTATGTTTAAATTTTTTGCGATGAAATGGTTTGGACGCGAAGTATTTTCGAGCCATTTGTCGACGATCTTTTTACGGCTATGATCTTGACTCATATTTTATAAATATTTTAAACCGCACCGAACTAAAATCAATAACAAACTGAAACTAGAGGATATACAGGCTAATTTGGGTACAAAATGGGATTGCAATTTTTACGCATTGGGAGTATAGCTCGTATTGCCCAATGAATGGCGTAAGCAATGTTAATTATCTCTTCTTTAAGTAGTTCTAACTTATATTTAATTTTTAATATATGTAGAATCGTTGTTATTTATTTCATTTTCTTTAAAATTTTTAATTATTTCATTAGTTACATTTGACATTTCATTAATTTTGTTAATGGTCATTTGAGAAATTATGAGCACTTTTGAAGTTTTGCTCCTCTTGCGTCAATCTTGATCAATTGGGAGATGGAGTAGTCCAAGATTTGTTCGCTTGCCATTCACTATGGCAGCGGTATCCTATTGAGAAATGTGATTTTTAATAAGACTTTTGTGTGTATGTAGTCCTGCCTAAACTAGTTATAACTTTGATATTTCTATCTTCTGCAACAATTTCTTTTCTGAATCTAGGTGTAAGCTTGTTTCCTATTCTTTTATTGGGTCTACAAGTAAGTTTCCAGCGTTTTTTTTTTCTAAAATTTGAAGTTTTATTATGAAAACATAGTAACAATGCTTTATTCAAAGTATCGTCCATCGGAAGCTACAACTTTCCCCCATCTTTCTGGCAATTTATGAATTCCGGACCAAAAAAATTTCTCGTCTTTCGAGCCCAAGAACGTATCGAGCCAATTTGATTTCCTCTACTGAGCTGAAGCGTATTCCCGTATTCGTTCTGCATCGAACAAAACAAGTGGTAGTCAGATGGTGACAAGTCTGGACTGTAAGGCGGGTGAGGCAGAATTTCCCATCCACTATTTTCCAAATAGTTTTTCACCGAAACCGCAACATGTGGCCGAGCGTTGTAGTGATGAAAAATGACGGACTCATTCCTGGTCTCATATTCTGGCCGCTTTTCTTTTAATGCCCGCTTCAAACGAATTAGTTGGGTTCGATATAATGGTCCTTTGATGGTTTCACCACTCGGAAGCAGAGCATGACCTTATTCACGTGAATATTTCGTTTCGGCATCGATTGGGCGGGCTCGCCGTTTCTCATCACCAGTGACAATACGAAACAAAAATGATTTATTTTTATACCGCTGCAATAACATTTCGGACATGCAAAATCGTCCTTCGACGTCTCTTGGCTTCAATTCGTACGGCAGCCAGTTTCCAACCTTTTGAATGAATCCCAGTGCTTTTAGGCGCAGGGAAATGGCTTGTTGCGTGACGCCCAATGATGCAGCAAGTTCGTCTTGAATCTGACACGGATCCTCATCCAGTAAAGCGTCCAATTCCTCGTCTTCAAAACTTTTCGGTTTTCCGGGGCGATCTTTGTCTTCAACTCCAAAATCACCACTTTTGAACCGTTTGAACCACTCGCGGCACGACGATTCACCAATACATTCCGCCCCATAAGTTTCCGAAAGCAAACGATAGGCCTCAGCCGCACTTTTCTTCATATTAAAGAATAAAAGCAGCGCTTCCCGCAAATGACGTTTATTTGGCTGGAAACTTGCCATGATTTTGCTCGATAAAATGTACTACACCGATAGAACTGCTCAAATATAACGCTGCAAAGTTGTTGACAGATACAAAACCTTCAAACAAAACACATGAGGTCTGACATTTCTGCCGGGATCCACTGGTGGCGCCATCTCTGGCAGACGCTGGAAACTTACTTGTAGACCCAATATTTATTCTGACATACTCGTATATTGTTTCGCCAAATGAATAGCTTTTTAGGGAACATTTTTTTCTATTGTGATATTCTAGGTCATTTTCGTACTCGTTCGAGTTCCGACAAATATGCCCAGCGGTTTCTTTCCGGTGGTTGAATGTATTGAATTATTGCACTCGTATATTGATTTATCTAACAATTCGGGAAAGGTGTTATGGGGCTTTAAAGACTTTTATATTGAAAAAGTTTTCTATCATGTATAACACTGAACTAGAATTAATGGACTTCTCATTATCAACAACTTTTGCTTCTGGTACACCGAATGATAGAATGAGTTCTCTTAGGGTATGTTTTATGTCTTCTGCTGACCTGGATTTGAATATCCTCGCTAGGGCATATTTAGAAAATTTATCTATTACCGTAAGGATGATGTGTTTATTGGTAAAGTAAATATCTATGTGGATTATATGGCCTGGATATTGGGGAATCGGTGTTGCTTGCAACATTGGCTTGCTTGGATGTCGATCATACTTATGTTCTTTACATATTTGGCAAATTTTCGGAATTTTTCCTACTTTGGCTCTCATCTGCGAGAAATAAAGCTTTCGTAATATTTGAATTTTATTTTCGCAACCGTTACGGTGAACTCGGTTGTGTTCTTTAATGATTTCGGTTTCCTGCTGTGTTTCATCGATTAAATCTGTAACAAGTTTCCTAGCAAAGCGTATTCTACGAGTATATTGAGTGGGATATACTCATATTTCGTGAATTTTCCCTAAAGTCCACTCATCCGCTTTAATGCCATTTGTAACGGAAGGGTTAAGGTATCGTTTTAGAATATCGGTCAAATTTTAGTTTGTAAATTCGGTTTCAACTGTCGTGTGTCGGTAGTATGTAGGAAATATTATTTCAAAATTGTAAGATGATGTATTTTCAATGTTAAGAATTATTTGATTTGTGAAAACATTTATTGGCTCGTCTACTGTTTGGATGAGGTTTTGTCCAGAACTCTCATCACTGTGTTGGGTTGGTGTAAGTGAATTAATTTCGTTAATTTGAAGTGGTCTTGACAAGGCATCCGCAACAACATTGAATCTACCAGGCTTATACTTCAACTCGTAGTTGTATTCCTCTTTTTGTTACTGAGTGCGTAAGTCAGGGGTTGATGATCGGTGAAAATTTTTAAGACTTTTGAACCATAAAGATAATTTCGTAGTGTATTTAGAGCCCTTACTATAGCTAACATTTCCTTCTCATTCGTGGCATAGTGTTCTTCGGCTTTCGTGAGTGTGCGGGAGATGAATGTAATTGGTCTGTTTTCTTGAGCAAGCACAGCACCAATGGCATAGTCAGAGACGTCTGTGATTAAATGAAATTCCGGAAAAGTTCAAACTACATCTTCTGAGATAAGAGGGTTTTTTATTTTTTCAAATGCGTTCAGAGCTTCGTCATTTAAATGTATAAGTTTTTTTCCTGATGCTTGTTTTGACGTGCGTCCATCCTCTCCTCTCAAAAGGGATGTCAGGGGTTTAGCGATTTTGGCATAATCTCTAATAAATCTGCGATAAAAACCTGACAGACCTAAAAAAGATCGCAAATCCTTGAGTGTTTTAGGAAAAGGAAACTTAACTATTGCCTCTGCCTTAGCCGGATTTGCCTTTATTCCTTCATCTGATATTATAAACCCGAGAAACTCAACATTCAATTTCAGAAATTCACATTTGTCTATTTGAACCTTAGGATTATCATCTTGAACGGTTTTAAAAATTATTGAAAGGTTTTGGAAATGAGAGTCTACATCTTTACTGAAGACGAGGATGTCATCTATGTAGATGAAGCAAATCTTCCCTATGTGTTCCCGCAAGATGTGGTCCAGTGCCCTTTGAAATATGGACGGGACATTTTTTAACCCAAATGGGAGACGCACAAATACATACTTCCCGTTGTTTACTGAGAAGGCGGTTTTTTCGATGTCTTCTTCATGCAAAGGGATTTGGTGAAATCCGCTTTTTACATCTAAGACTGAAAACCATTTTTTCCTTCCTAGTTGAGATAAAACCTCGTTTATCTCGGGTATGGGATATCGATCAGCAATTGTAACTGAATTCAGCTTCCTGTAATCGATTACCATTCTATATTTTTTTTCTCCCGAAGCATCAGTTTTTTTGGGTACAATTCATATGAGCGAGTTATATAGTGACCGTGATGGTCTAATAGTACCATTGCTCAGAAGTTGAGCAAGCTGTTTATTTACTTCGTCTTTAAGAGATACGGGGTATGGATAATACCTAGAGTAGACAGGGTCGTCCGTAGTTGTACGGATTCGTTGTAAAGTACAGTAGTTATAAAGGTAAGCCTTTCATTGGGATCGAGAAATAGGTTGGGAAATGATTTAGTTAATTGAATCAGTTGGTCTTTTTGACTTTGGGACATGTGATCAGTTCTTATATCTACAGAATTTTTTGACTCAGATATTTGCTGTTTTAACCGTATTTTCAAGTGGTTATCAATGAGCATGTAACTTTCGTTTGCATAGATTACCGCTGAAAGTTCTATCAGAGTATAGTTGCCGAGAATTCCGTGGAAAGATCTAAGAGTAGGCAGAAGGTGACTTCAACTTTGCCTCCTACACTCAAAGTAAGGCAGAGACAAGTGGGTTAATCTAAAAAATGTATATCTGTAAAATCAGTCGTTTTTTCATTATCATTAGTGTTATATTGTCTATGTATTGAGGTATTCGTCAAGGGTTTCGTTTCCAGCCTGGTCGTTTTGTAACTCAATCACGGAGTCATAATTTGCAATTTCGGCAGAATTGTCTGATGTATACTGTTCATTAATTTCAGTACTCACATGGAAATTTCTTTGCAATTTGTTGGGAGGAGCATGGTGTTTTTGTGAAGGCATCATGGGTCGTTTTGCTGCAGGAGGCCCGTTCTTAATTTGTGGCTGGTTAATATTCTTAGTTTTAATAGTTTCTGCATCCATTGGTTCTATCCTTGGCATAGGTTTCGTAGGATATGGATTAGGAGACCGGTTATCTTGTGGATAGCTATATTGGACGTTGGGTCCGAAATTTGGTCTGACATTTTGTTGGATGTTCTGGTAATGGGGAGCATCTGGTCTTGGAGGGGAATGCACTCCTGGTTGTGGTAAGTATATAAGTTGTTGGTAGAATGGCTGTATAGATTGATTTTTACGAGGAGGAGGAGGTGTTGGTGTAGGTTGAGGTTGAGGTACGGTCCTCTTTGCTAAGCCACTATTACTATTATTAGCATACAGAGCACTGAAACGTTGATTCTCTAGCTTCTGGCTCGAGGGCCTGGGGAAGGTCGATCGGTTCTTTAATACCCAACAATCTGGGCAAATCACCTCTTAATTCTCTTACTTATAAGAAGATGTCAATAAGTTCATAGCATCTGGGGAGACGTCGATGATTGAAATCTTATTCAGAATTAGGGACAAATGATTGTAAACAGATTGGTAAAATTGTTCTACGCTGTTATTACCCTGAACCAGCGTTGACATCTGGTACTCTAGAGTTCCCAGATCTCGCTTGTCGGCGAAGTGTAATGTCAAGCATTTAGATATAGAATTCCAGTTTAATGGGGTATTGTAACTTCCTGAAATAGCATACGCGTGTACCACGATTTTGTTTCTTACAACATTTATTATGCCGTAATATTTGGAAGGTCCTCTAAGATCACTATAAATATTGAGAATTCGTTCGACACTTTTGCGCCATGAACTATATTCTCCCGGGGTTCCGGAAAATTCTCTAAGACTGCGGACTACGTATTTTGTCTAAGTCGCCTAGATTTCCTCTATGCTGTTCATCAATACCTTGCTCTATTTTCCTAGAAATTGTTGCACTTGGGTTTACATAACTATTCCTGTTATGAAGGCTTCTAATTCTGGAGTCGCACTGGGATTCATGCTTAGTGCTGGAGGATTTTGGTAGGATGTTGAAAGATGAGGAGTAGGATTATTAGGATTTAGGATTGGTGGACAAATAATAGGGTTAGTCATACTGAGTTTCATTTTTACACGTACTTTACTTTCACTTCTTATTATAAATATAATGTAAACTTATTTATCTACGCATTATGCAAATTTTTGTTAAGGATTTTAGAAATAATTAATTTATAATAATATTTATTGATGTCTTACTATAATTCTATCTTACAACAATACTACGAACATTCCACCGCTGGCAAAGGGGCTCGTTCCTGTTTGCTCTTTAGCTACTAAGGGTATTTTCTTCACACGCCCTCGATGGCTGCGTACTCAAATTTTAATTTTTACACAAATGTCCGCGTGAGTTCTGAGGCCCAGGTTATTTTTTAAGAACTTGCATTTCACTTTTTAAAGAAATTCGGGCTACTTGAGGCCGGTGTTTTTCTTTTGCACTAAAAGGGGTACGCGAACGACTTAAGGGTGGTATCTTTGGTTGGTAATTGCGCGATCTACTTGAAGTCGATATTATTCTTTCCCTGGGCCCCACGTTGGGCGCCAATTAAACAATAATCAGTTTATTGTTTTAAAAAAATATTTTTTATTAAACCTCTCACATTGAGCGAGACTTAAGAACTAAACTAACAATAACTTTATACTACCAATGATACCTATGGTTCTAGTGTATCCCAATGTCCCACGGTTGCTCCAGACGCATTGTCAGCATTTCGTTGATCGTTGTCGACACAGGCGTTGGGTCATATTTCCGGCATGTGGCGAACGAATTGTGGGAAAAGAATGTGTTCACGCTGCCCTCTCGTGAACTCAACGTATTGTTCGTTAACTTATATAAGAGGAATGAAACGGACGCGACTGTGACTCGCCGACGCGCGTATTCAAGGTAAATAATCACTTTTGGCTTTTCAGAATTTATTCAGAGAACAAAAATTTGTCTCTTTCCAAAAAGACGGCAAGTATTGAAAAAGTCGTGAGTATTGAGGAGTTCAAAAAATTATAGTTATCTAACGTCAACAGGGAGTTGAAAAATTCCGCGGTTGGCAATCTAAATAATTATTATACCGGGCTACCGGCAACCAAACAAAACAAAAATTTTGAAAGCGAGGAAACAGCTGATGAAGAGGAGTGCGCAAAAGCAAATGTGGGCCCAAGAGGGAATTGCGAAAAAAAACCGAAATTGTTACAAGCAGCTGTAGGTTAGCTGCACACACCGGCTGTTCCACAAGGGGGGTTAGGAAAAATCGCTCAGAACAGAAAAACCGATACATACACAGACGGTAGGCGCCACCCAATTTTAATGGGAAAAATTAGGAAAAACAGGGAAAAAAACGCACAAATAATCTTTTCCCTAATGGAAATATGTATATGGTCGTACATTTGGTTGGTTTCAACAGGAGTACAGGGTCTGCCGAACTAAATAACAAAAAAATTTCCCTTAAAATTTTACGTTAATTTTACTTTAATGTGTCGGGTAATGAAAGGGACACAGTTCCACGTTGTCAAAACGGAAGGGTTAACGGGTCACGCAGATCCAGAAAGCAACAGACTTACGGTCGCGGTTCTTACTCTGGATGGGTCAGCGCACACTGGACTAATTACTCCGAGGTAAAACTGGTTTTATAGAAGAGGTTGATGTACAATAGCATAAAGTAGGAAACGGGATAAAATCAGTGTTGAAGCGGTTGAACATCAGGGGAAAACCAATCCGCACATAAGTTATATTGTACATTTTGAAGGGGTAAGAAAATATTGTAAGAAATACCACTACAATCAAAATGGGGTTTCTGCTGGTGGAGAAGGGTATGCCGTCTCCGCCACAATCGCTGGTATCTTTGGTCCTGGCGTAATCGATAGATGTTGTAGCGTTTTCCTTGGTTCGTACATAGTGTGATTCTCGTTCTCTGGTTAGCTTCCTTTTGTAATTCGTGTTCTCCTTCTTGTTCTCGTCCTCGTTGTTTTTATTTTTCCTTTTTTCTTGTTCCCTTTTTTCTTTTCTCTATTGCCTTCATTTTTCTTGCTCTGGTTTTCATTCGTTTCTGTGCAGGTTTTTTTTTCTGGCTCTTACCGCTAAGACTATAAGCTATCGAATGAGCTTACCACGCTTTTTGGGCATCACCGCGATTCACGCACACACACACACACACACGTGGGGTTCCGTCAATTCAGCTGTTAGAGCACATTCAGATCTGCAACAGTCGACGTTCTACGTTTGGGGGGTCATGTGGTCAGGGCTTTCCTTTATAAATGTGCTTATGAATTTTGGTGGGGGTAGGGGATGACTTCTTTTTTTCTTTTTCAAATAATAAGATGTAGGTTGGTTTCGCTATTATTACTGGGTGCATTGACATCTGGGGCATCAAGGTGGCAGACCATCGATCCGCTAGAGTCTCCAGGCCGTCCGCCTGGCTCTATCCGGGATACTTATAAAATCGCCTCTGAAGCGGTAGGCCGAGATAGGGAGCTGGATTCAAAGGGTCCAGCGAATCCCACCTGTACCGTGGCATCCATAGCATATACCTTATTTTAACTCTTAGCGATCAGCCAATCTGTCTTTAGAAACAGACGAGTAACCTACTTTTTTTTTTCTTTCTTTAAAGAACTTAACACTGAAGTGGGTATGACTACACCTATGATGCCAAAGCATGTGTTAAGTTTTTCGGAAAATGGGGCAGAAAGAGAAATAAAGATGTTTGGGCTCAGTGGTTATTTCGCTCCATGGGTGGCATCCAACCAGACTAAAATTTTAGTGCAAATTGACTTGATGATGTATTTAGGCAACCATTTATCTCACGTGAGTTTAGTTGCCTGAAAAACGACTTTCGGCCACGGCTAGTATTGAACCCCGAACCGTCCGTTTGGGAAGCCAATACACTACCACCTGAGCCACGGCCACCCACTTGCACAAATACAGAGGTGCCTACCTGATCGAAGGCCCTAAATCAGCTGGCCATTTGGGGATTTCGAGGATGCATGGCTTGTGTGCGCTCCTTGAAGGAAGGTGGAGTGTCATGATTACAGATCTAGAAAGAGAAAGTCAATGACTCCAAGCTATACTCACAAAAAAAAAAACCTTTTTTTTCAAGTCAGAAGCTTTTTATCTTAATGGTTATTAACACAGACATGCCAACAGATTTGCTCCATTTTATTACAATTTTTGTTGGAGTTATAGGGATAAAGCGGAGGGCGGATGCTCTATGAATGAACTCTGCAACCTCGCTGATCTCTTCACCAAAAACAATCATGGATATTTCCTTTTCGAAAATCCTGGAGAACTTGCCTAAGTTTTTATGACTTGGTTAAGAGCCAAAACAACTCCAAGCTGACCTCCAGGTCTACACATATAGTGATGGCAAGCGGTTATACAAACACATTATCTGCCGTTAGTGAGTTTACTTAATGCAGGTTGCCACTGCATTTACCTATGGGACACATCGATCTAATCTTACCAAGCCATTGTATTCGAACCAATCTTCATGAGAGAGAAAGTTAAAGCAGCAAAGCTAGAGCATGGCTCGTGGAGCTACTGCATAATCCCGATTAATCTGGTTTTCGGCTCAACTGGGCCGATTTCTATTTCTAGGGAATCATTCCCTAAATGGTAGCTAATCACACGGAGCTTTTCGTAGTATGTAACACAAATGCGTTTCACACTGTCTAAGAGAGCACGGAAATCAGTAACAGGGTAAGTTACTTTATGATATTACTATCAGTAGCCCTCCCTTTCTTCCTTAGATGACCCTGCGGTGCGGGTATAACCTGGACCTCAACCGACAGACCTCTCCTGTTAAAACGATCCTTCGTTTTGCACATGCGCCACCCTAGATGACTATGTCGCCTGCTGCTCGCTCAGGCTTTGACTTGAAAACTCGTCGACCCGGAAATGTAATGTCCATTCGCTTAACATGGCCCAGTCCACGTCGCTGCACACCCCGTGCATTGTTGAATCTTCTCCTTCATTTCTTGTTAATACAAAATCTGAAAATCGCGCTCAGTACCTTTCTCTCGAAATGGCCAAGTGCTTCTCTATCCGCTTTTACACGGTCAAACCCTCTGCGTCATAGAGCAGGACTGGGATGATAAGCGCCTTCTATGAAGCCACTTTGATTTTATGACAGAGGGCTCTGTTATTCAAATGCCTCCTGAGCCCCAAAAAACAGCGGTTACAAAAGTGGTTATACGTCCGACTTCCCGCTGTTGTCGTTGCTCCTTATAACTGCGAATCCAATGTAGACGAACATCTTAACCACCTCGAAGTTATAGCTGCTTATGGTGATGTTCTGACCAAGCGGTCGGTGATGCGCGTCCGTTTCCATTTCCTTGAATTCGTGGCCCTCGTGCTCTTTCTTTTTCTTTCCAAGAACCCTGTGCTCTTCCTTTCCTTTCTGCTCGTAGAGCTCAAGAGTAGATTTCTTCATTCAATTCAGCTTTATGTTCTTCTTGTTTGACTACGATGAGAATATTCCCGTTGGTATTCTGAGTTTTATACCTATCATATATGAGGACTAGGGTTTTGAGAGAACAATTGACAAAGACTCTAGCAGTCTCTTGCGATTGGATCTTTTCAAAGTCTTACTTTACCCCGTTGTACCTATGATATCCCCATTCGTATCCCGGCCGCAACAAGCTATTGACCCGGGTCGATGATGGCTTCTAGGAAAGTTTGAACATCCAGAATGTTGGAGGGGTGTCTGACGTCGATCGCAATGTGATCAATCTAGTTGATGGGTGATTTGTCAACATATGGATGTTGTGATGTAAACACCGCGTACTGTAGTGCTAAAAACTTGGATCCATATAAGAATCAGTAAATCTAGCGACAACCTAAGGACAACCTATCTTTAAGAACCATCGAAAGACTGATTAGAACAAATTTGAGATGCATTTCAAAGCTAAATCCCCTACAAAAAACTCGACCCTCCAACCTGTTCAAATAATATACACCGAGAGGTCTCGCCCACGTCAGTGAGGCTTGAGCGGTTAGAGGCAAGCCGAAAGCACATATATATGTATAATACCTTGCTTCAGAATCCAAGAAAGGTTATTGGACAAATCTTCAGTAGGACTAAGCCGCCATGATGTGAAAACATAGAGGAGTCCTCCATAGCCTCGACACTTCGTAATTACTGCATCTAATCTAACTATTCCAAGCTATCTTCATAAGCCTGATGGCTCCTGAGCCGGTAAAAAAACGACTAATCTTCTACTGCAGTCTCATTTCCCGCTCTCGGGAATCACTATAAGCTACTCGGATCAAAAGCAGAAATAAGCTCCCATGTCTATTCCAATCTTAGAAGGTTCATTGATACCGACCTTCGTCATCCAGTAGTTAAAGCCAACTACAAAATGCCAAACCATCACTTTCGGGCTTGGAAGTTCCATATCCTTTAAGCGTCTTGATAAAACAAGGTCTAACACGAAGAATTATCAGCATAAAGCTCGGATACATGTCGGTCAAGGGGCAATGCGAGGTGGTGTTGTCTCTATGCTTCTATGGAATATGGCAATTAATGAATTACTAAGAATTCTGGAATAGGAATGTTGTAAAGTTTTCTCTTATGTGGATAATATTGCATTGGTATTACAGGCAAACAGATGGATATTTTAAGAGACCCAAAAGTGAAGCTTAACTGTTAACCCAAAATAAACCAAATTGGTCTTTACTCACTCTAACAGGAATCCAGCTAGAGTTTACCAACAAAACCTTTGGGAACGATAGGGACAACAACCTCAAATTACTCGTTTCTATTGTCTTCGGTCGTCTGGCCTTTAATAATATATGGTGTAGAAGTATGGTGGTCAGCTTTGGATAAATAGATCAACTATTTAACACTAGGAAGGGTACAAAAATCAGCTGCACTAGATCTACTTTTTCATCTCTTTCCTCTAAACATCTATAGAAAGCAAATGGTGGCTTGAATTGCTACTCACCCAATCAATAAAGCATATAAGCCAAAATATCCCCAACATCAATCATTCACCCATATTTCAGTACGAATCAGGGGAGCGAAAGTTCGTAGGTGTATTCTCAGAGCAACTTGCATGGAGTATATCTTGTCGCATTGCAGCGCATCTGAAATGAAAATGTTGGCAATTGCAGAGATTTTCTCTCGTCTGGAGTAGAATGTGATATCTACTTGGGATATCTGCATTTCGCTGCTAGTCAAGCTGCTTAGACATAGCTGGGTTATATCTACACATTATACAAAGATAGTTAACAACTGTCTCCTATCCCTCAACATCCTAGCGGGTATCATAACAGGCCCTGCTTAATTGATATCCAAGCCAATAAACTTGGTCTTCCTTTCTATAACTAAAATATTGGAGCAGCTTTGTCTTCTATGCAGCTACCCCCGAGAATACTCGTTTGGATAATTTTTTTATTTGATCTTGGATATCTGTCCTAAACAGGGACTCCTTGAACCAAATAGTTCGCCTTCTGAGTAATTCTGATAGTTTCAGATCATCTCAACCTCCTGGTGACCACTTTTATAGTGTGAGGAATAGCCTTTTCTGTCCTCGAAAACCCCGCTCGATGCAGACTCCCAATTCACCTAACCTTAACCAGTCTAATATTTAATTCGTTATTTGATCTGCTTGACGAATGGAACCCTAAAATGTTTCATTGTCCCAATAACCTTCTCACAACTTTTCTTTCAAAACACAAACTTATTTTCATACAGTACAATACTGTCTAACCTCACATCTAACCAATGAAGGAGTACCATGTCGGGTACAATTAGTTCAACGACAGGCGGTAAACTTGTGCACATACGAGTACATCTGCAGACATCTCTCAGATTCACCTTAAAACAAGTAAAGATTGCCTTTAAGCATTTTCGTAGCTGCCGCGGGATCAATGTAAGAACAAATGAGCAACACCTAAGAAACATGAGAATCAACGCAAAGAGATCAAATTGTATGCCTCCTCTCTGTTAGATAGAGTAGGTACTTGTTTCTGCTTGTTTTGAGATATATCTTTTGGATAGATTGGATTAGAGTCGGGCAGGTTGGCTGCCACTTTAAGAGGAATTACATTAGTTTAGCACAGCGGCCTGCACATTAGATTCGCCACAATTTATTACAAATCATGTAACTGGTAACTGGTTGGATTTCCGCATGAGATTCTACGGATACACTCGTATTGTGTGCGCCTATTCGTTGTTCGTATTGTTGGACACTTTCAAATTCCATTTCAAACACGTCCACGAATCGAAAATAAATCTCATGCTCCACTGGTCGCTCGATTATCCTTAATAGCTGTTATTTAAATCAATGCCCATGTTATACAGTTTTGTTTTTCGCTGCCTCTTCAAGAAACCCTGAGCATAGAGAGGAGACGCACATACGGACCGACAAATTTATTGACCATGAATAATTACATCGCTGAGACAACGCAATTATCTCGCCGCATGATGGTGTGGCGGTGCTATGTGTTCGGTTTTGCCAAGACACAAATTGTGGCCTCTCCCTCAGAGATCGAGAAGTTGCTCCTACATAGCTGCAAGCATAGCGAAGAACCGCATGAACATAGTCGAGTTTTTAGGCTATAGTTGATGGCAACCTTTTGGGAATGGTTTTGGAGCACTTTCTGCATGCGGACTGATAATAACTATAATTTTGTTGTTGGTATTAACGCAACCTAACAAATTGACAATTTATGAGTAAATGATGTGCACTTATCGGCACTTGGCGCGGTTACGGTGGTTAGAAATGGATACTTTTTGTTATGTGAATACACTAAGTGCTAAGGGTTAAAAGTGTCTGGGAGCTGGTACACCTTTGAATGGAATTTACTTTGCTTGGGTTGGGTTGGGTACTTTTTCAAACAATCGTGATATAGAGAGTGAAAACTGCAAATCAGAATGGGACGGTTTCTGATTAAATATGGCACCTACCCACCGAGACAGGTTAACAAATAAACATATGCTTACCGTATTAACTCCAACTAAACCGGAGAAGTATAATACTGGTACAGTATATCCTGTCTTTATCTTTTTGGTTTCTTAACCAAAGAAATGAAGTCCTCTTGAGAATGGGTAAATGAAGTCAGGAATACTCCCGACGATATCGACAATCTCTTTATTTAAGGACACTTCAAGTTGATGTTCAGCCCTCAAATGAGTCCTGTCAATCCCTTTCATGTTATATTAACTGTAACATCTGTATTCAATTCATACGCATTCAATTATTTTTCTTTCGGCCCTTTCTTCAAACTTCGGTAGGTATCGGAGTCTCTCGCATGCGGTTCCTATCACTCTCTATCTATACTATCACTGAAACTGCAAGTGAGCTAAGTAACACAATACGCCGTAGGTGGTATCTGTGGTGACAGATGAGACTGTCAACCACGCTTTTGGTTCTTTTGATGGTATGAGTAGCATTAATTCCGAAAATCGGAAAAGAACTTCAGACTTATCAGTCTGACTTCCTTCATGTTGAACAGCATGAAAAAGATGGAGAGCTCCATGGGTGCAAAACTGCTTCGCGGATGCATCCTCAGCCTAGGATGCAACTTGCCTACCAACCCGAAAGATCCTACGACACTGAGCTTCAAAAGCTGAGAGGCAGAATTGAAGACAAGAAGGAGTACGCCAGGGCCATCTCCATTGACATTGAGGGTACTTTCAACAACGCAACCTTTGACGGCACGTGTGACTAAGACAGACAATACAGCTTGGACGAATCACTGGTTTTGTGGGTAAAAGCAATTCAATGCTGCATGTTGATCGACTCACTGCTTTACGTTTTTAATAGTTTAAACGTCATCGTTTGAGCATGTACTCGTATCTATACTGTCTGTTGGTTCATGAGTAACGACTATCTGTTTTAAAACGCAGGCAGCCCTATATATTCGTATGAGCGATAGTTGATGCACAAGAAATAGAGTTTCATCAATCCTCTCAAAACTGAGGTTGTTCTTTTTGCCGAAGGAGAAAGCTAACTGTTCTGACATCACCATCCATTTCTCCATCACCATCCTAATTTGATTGTCATCCTGGATAACAAACTTCTTTGGAATTAACATGTCACGCCCCTACTTTCTTTGGCTGCCATGATGTGGCAGGAAGACTTAACAGTCAATGATCCTAAGGTTCTGAAAAGAACCCAGGTGAGACGTCGAACTAAGCACCAAAGATGTCCAAACTAGACGTAAAACGGTTAACGTAAAACGGTTAACAGTATGGAGGTAACCCTAAAGGATTACACTCCAGATGGTATTCGCAATAGCGACAATCCACTCGTGGTCTTTTTCACTTAAGCCGGGGCACGGATTTTGAAGGCCCCAGCCGACATACTACATATAACTCGGCCAGACAACACGGTGTACACGGATAAAAGCAATTCTGGTGAATAGGACATTGATTGTGGATGCTGGCTGTGGCCAATATGTGGTGGAGGGGGTAAACAGGGGTTGCCCACAAGTAGGCGTTCTGTCCCCACTAGTATGGTGCATGTTGGTCGACTCACTGCTCAACGTGCTCAATAGTTGTAACGCTATGCACAAGCATACGCGGATGATGTAGGTGTACTGTCTGTTGGATCGAGTCTAGCGATTTGCTACTCTAAAGCGCAGACAACTCTGGACGCGATCGACGACTGGGGCACTAGTAATGAGCTTTCAATCAATCCTCTCAAAACTGAGGATGTTCTCTTTATGAGAAGGAGGAAGCTGCCTGGTGTGACTCATCTAGTGTTTAAAGGTATCACCATCCAATTCTCCAAAGAAACTAAGTACGTATTTGGGTATCATCCTGGATAACAAACTTGTCTGGACTAAATATGTTACGTCAAAAGCATCTAAGACGCTGTCGGCCTTCTGGCAGCGCAGAGGAGCTATCGGCGGGACATGGAGCTTGTCACCGAAAAGGGTCCTCTAGATCTGAGTCCTAAGTTCTCACGAAAATGCGTGATTGCTGCTTTTACCAGACTCCAAAGAACGGTTGGTCTCGGATGCATGGGAGCTTTCCCCAGCACTCCTGGCTCTGCTCTAGACGCCTTGATGAATGTCTCTCCCCTTGATTTTCATATCAAAGCCATCTTCCGCTTAAAAAGAAGTGGTCTTTGGTACAACATGCACTGGGGCTTTGATGACCTTGCGCGTCGCGTCGGCTGCCTTATGACTCTGGTCTTATGGACGTGCCGTCCGATTAAAGTTTACTTCACGTTAGGATAGTTTGCATCTGTCTTCTAAGCGGACATTTAATCCTAATTGCAGCGAACTATATTGCGGAGGAGGGGGCGAAGCATTTGCATCTATAGCGACAGCCAAGCAGCGCTTAGAGCCTTGCTGACCCCTCTTACAACTTCGAAGCTAATTCAAGATTGCAAGAGATCACTGAGCGCAGCCGGAAGGCTAAATTTAGTGACCCTTGTCTGAGTCCCAGGTCACAATGCGATCACGGGAAATGGAATCGCCGATTAACTTGCCAGACAAGGTTCAGAGGAGAGTTTTTCAGAACCCGAACCTACATTGGGTTTGCCTGCGTCTTCGATTAAGGCTTCTATTAACAGTAGGGTCTCATATGAGCGCAATTGCGCAGATGGCACAGGTCCCCGGGATGCAGGCAGACAAAATGAATGCTTCCCGACATCTCTAACAGGTCATCGGCCTTTTTGCTGTCCCTCAGCAGGAAAGACTGCAGGTTGCTTACTGGCTTCGTGACAGGGCATTACACTTTTGCAAAGCACTGAAAGCACGTCCTGGGATGCTTGCTGTTAAAGCAATGACGACCCCGCGGAGCACTATCTATGTGAATGTCCGGCTTACGTTCGCATCAGGCTGCAGGTACTCGGCGCTGATGTAGTGAGTGCTGGTACTGTAGGCACCTTATCACTGAAGGGCTTAATCAAGTTTCTTCGTAAGACTGAAAGATTTCATTAAAAGGAACTTACAAAGAATATAATGGGCTAGTTCTTTGTCTGAGTGCTCTGTTCCGACAGAACAAAAAAAATATACATATACAATATATCACATCGAAAAACTGGAAGACGCTATCGGTTCCGCCTTTTGCCAAGCCATGTGGCTTGTCACCGACGAGGGTCCTCCGTATAGAGGAACAAGGTTCACAAAACTATGTCCCTACTGCTCTAACCAAACTGTAAAGAACAGTATGTCTTTGCTGCAGGGAGACTTTTTCTAGCATGTTTGACTTCGCTTTAGACCCACTGCTGAGTCCTTCATTTAAAAAGAAGTTATCTTATGTACATGATGATCCGATGTATATTAATGTCATCTGGGTTGTGTTGAGTTTGACGAAGCTTTTAAATATTGTGTTCTCAGTGTTGGCTTAAAAGTTGCGCATTACTTAGAGAAGTCGCATTAGAGCGCGTCGCCCTATCTAAAACGCTTTTTAACACCAACTGAGTCGGTCATGTTTTTTCCGACTTTAATAGAACAGCGGGAGTATCTCCATCAGCAGCCTTCACAATTAAATCAGTTTACTAAGACCTATCATGGCACTGTATAGCGTGTCCCTGTAGACGATATCACAAGCAATCTTACAGGCGATTAAAAGATCTGACACAGAATGAATGACAAAATGATCGATGCGATCTGGAGTTATTTATTTGTAAACGATCGTTGTTCAATGTTCGCATGTACCGAACCGGTCAGACAAGCCTAGTGGTTAAACTTCCCGCTTCTGTATATTCGCTAGGTTTGAGTTAGGATATTGGAAAATACAATGCATACAATAGACTAGTTCAACGATTACAGTATACGTGTATACTATTATTTAAGTCATTTCGAAGATACAAGAACTTCAGTTGATTTTAAACAGACATTGAACTCTTAAGATGCAACCCCTTTCCCACAAAATTAAAATTCTCAAAAAAAGGATCCTTTTTTTGAATTTTCAACCGTTCGCCATCGTAATACTTCCAACTCTTCCTACCACCATTAGAAGCTGAAGTTACGAGTGCTTCTTCAAATTCTTTCTCCTATTTGTCCAGTTCAATGTCCTTCGCTCCCTTGCATTGAATATAACACAAAATAATAAATTCTTTCAATTCGTGCTCGTTAGCCACCAATTTCTTTTGACATTTTACTAATTAGGGCAATCAATTCTTCCCCATTAACTCTTGTCGCCAGCTCCCTTCACAAAACGAGTTACTTCAAATAATACCAAACAAGACCACATTTCAAAATAGCTATTCGCCCGTCTGTGGGTGGAAACAAAATCTATACATCCCAGTAATTGATTGGACACTATTAGCCAGATATTTCTCTCACTCGAGGAGTTAAATTTAGTGTTCCTTGTCTTAAAGGATATTTTCCAAGGGAATGTACAAGAGCTTTTACGGCTGTATGTTTATCGTAGATTGAAGTCGAAAAGTATCGATTTACTTTAATGCAAGGATTAGATATCTGTCTACTAATACGGTATTATACATTTACTACATCTGAATGTATGTCCTGTTCGTTTGTGAAAGAGAAACCAACATTTTCCTTCTTTTTTTTTTGAAGGATTAAGCATGTAGGCTCTGTGTGAGTTGAGTCGAATCAAATAAATTATTCAGGAACAAAAAATCGAATCAATAAGTTGAATGGGACCGAAATGTACGAGTATATGATTGCAAAGTTGTCGAAGCAGTGATTCCCTCCCGCAGAGAAACGATGAGTTTCCCAAGACCGTCAATTCGAAAATAAAAAGGACTGCGACGACATGTATGTAAGTGCGAAACACTGTACTTTTTTTTATTAGACTCAAGGCGCCAGGACAAGAGATTTTACACAAGGATATAAAAACTGCAAGGACTATGATTGTGCGGTATGCTCTTCCGTTGAAGTGTAAAGATAAGAAACCATTGAGCTATCATTTCGTAAGACAGTTAAAAGGCAAGGATGGCATAGCATAAAAATCTAGATGTGAGATGTGATATAAAATGTGATAATAATCGATTTCATATGAAGCAATCTGGATGCATCTTCTGCGGAATTTCTTTATTTATGACAACCGACGTGGGATGTTTTCAATCTTAAGAAACAAAGCAGCGTTTTGAGAGTTCTATGAAATTGTTAGAGTGGGTTAAGATGTCAAAACACTAGTCCTATTTAGACAAGAGTAGGTAAAATACAAAAAACACTTTTGCTCTCAACGCTCGCTAGCTAATGCGAGTGGTATTGTGTTCTGGTGCTATAAAGCTAAATGCTCATTAGTAGCATTACATCGGAAAAAGAGGCAAAAACGTATGTTGAGCAACGCATTATCATGGAAGTTTCGCTGCAGAAAGAAGGACTGTTTGCACAATTTACTAAAGGAACGCATTCAAGGTATCTAGTCTACGAACGGCACAGCGAATTTTAAAGTGGCTCGAAAGCAGTAAAAACTGAAAACCTTGTCCGGCAACTACGAGGCAAACATTTTCGCTCCGAATGAAAGTGACCTACGACTTACAGTGTAGGTAGTGGATTTACAGATCATATGGAACTGCTGCTGCAGTTTATTTCAATACTCTCACCGTCACGAAAGACAACTAGACCGTCATATTCACACACTTAACACACAAGATATGCCTGAACATTAACATCGGATTCCCACATCTGGAGACTACCAGTGCACAGTGGTGCCATAGTAGGTCATAGGCAGCAGATTTCTGTGATTGAAATAAGCCCTGCTTAATCGCTCAATTCCCCTTTAATTCTCATACACACTACCTAATGAAATAAAAGGTTTCGCAATCCATTGTTTAAGACATTTTTTTTTTCTGCATCGAAAGTGAACACATTGGATTAGTGTCAACATTGTTATCACCAAGCTCTAATTAGCTCAAGTCGCGTCACGTGTTTTAAAGTACAAGCTTGTTCGTCACCCTGTTACATAGCAATGGATTCTCAAGTTAAAGTTATGTACTCTCTACACCCTGAATGACTCGAACTGCAACCAACCAACCAGACTGCTATAATTTCCAAACCGTTCATGACAGTGAACTCAACTTTTGACACATGACAGATAATTATATTATTTACAAGCTTTTTAAACGATTTGCGTCTCAGTTGTGTTGAAAAATTTTTATCCGCGATGGAATTCAAACGTGATAGTGTGATTGCTTTATATTTGGCTGGAAAACCACAAGTAGCAATCGTTAGAGCCCTCCAGTACCTCAACGTGAATAAATCATTTGTGTCTCGAACCATAGCTCGTTACCGTGATACTGGCAGCGTTGCAAAACGCCATGGAGGGTCATAAAAAAACAGCAACATCGGCAGAAATGGTTCGGAAAGTGAAGGCTCGAATTGGGCGCAATTCGCGTTGAAGTGGAAGAAAAATAGCTCATGAGCTCAACATATCGTTGGAATGGATGCAGCACATACTGAAAAATGAGTTTGGGCTCAAGCTATTGAAGTTCCAAAAAGCACACGATCTTACAACGCAACAGAAAAATGTTAGAGTCAAAAGAGCGAAGGAGTTGCTACGCTTCCACGAAAGTGGTGTGTTGCCGAATTTGGTTTTTTCCGATGAGTCGCCATTTGTTATCGAGCAATATGTCAACAAACAAAATAACCGAGTTTACTTGCCAGAGAGGTCCTTCAAAAATTTACACCTTCGGACGGCCACCAGAAAGCAGGTAGCACCGATGGTGATGGTTTGGGCCGCCATAACCGCCGATGGTCGCTCTCCGGATGCAAATCTGTTGGATTTCTCTGTCTGGGGTATTTTGAAGGCAAAGGTTGGCACTAAAATATACCAAAGTTTGGACCACCTCAAACAAGGGCCGAAATACCGCAGAGCCACTTGCGTGCAGCGTGCGATGTTTTCTTCGGCTGTCTCAAGGCCATTATTCGTGCCAAAGGTGGACATATTGAAAACTACTGATACAATTTGAAAATTGACGTATTTTCCAACATTTTTTGTTTTGGCACAATAAAATTTATCAAAAAATAAAAAAATTATAGCATTTTAAGAAGTTAAGTTCGAGTCATTCACCCTGTATTTATCTATGTATTTTGAATTTTAATTTGTAGGATTGAATTTGGTATCAAAATGTACGAGTAGCTTAGAATTTCTATGTTTTGGGATAATTAAACTTTGTTGCCTTCTCCTGCCTTTGCATTAGTTAGTCAGGGTCTACGCCACATACTCTAGCCAAGTAGCACTTGCTAAGAAATTTTAATTAATTTTTGTTCCGATTTTTACAATTTTTTTTTTTGTTTTAGGTACTAGTATTGGGTGCTCTTTTAAAAGAAAGCTTGTGCTAGATATTTGGCTGTCTATCAAAGGCAGTAAATCAGAACTCGAGCGGCGGCGCCATGTTGCAGTTTTTGCCTGATGTGGGAAAAACGAATCGAGAATCTCTGTATAAGATTTGTAGCACTTTAGAAGCAAGTCGGACGAACACATTCACGCATGGTGTCGAAGTACGACGAATGGCTTGAAGAAATTGAATTGTGCTTCCTACCAACTTCTGGGGCAGATGTCATTAGTCAGCAACCAGCGGCAGTAGTGCCTTCTTCAAGCAATCAACAGGTTCATCACAGAAAGGTCTTTGAGGAGTGCAGCAAGAGATCACAACGACGCCGCCTAGCAGAACTAAGTAAATTAGATAATTCCGCTGTTAACTCACTCTTGAATAATTCCAGCAGATCTAACGCCGCTTCTGTAGAATTCGATACTGACGAAGTGTTATCTCTAATCACTGAGGCTAAGCTTACAAAACATCAGTACCTACTATTGAAAGACTTTATTAATTCAAAATCCTCAAACGTGTTACCATCATACAAAAAATTATTGAAGGCTAAGAAGCGGTGTTATGCATCTGAAGTGTTGATCACGGAATCGTCTACTGAAGTTGAACTACAATCTTTATTAGATCATATTGCAACTTGGATACTGGAATCTCAAAAACAAGTTCTTGATAGTATTGACATTGATGGAGATTTGGTTTTGATCAGTAAATGGGGGTTTGAAGGCAGTACCGGCCACAGTGAATACAAACAGTGTTTTGGAGTTTCTAGTATCGAGGATGGTACTATGTTTGTTACTTCTTATTGTCCTCTACAAGTAATTTGTAAATCAAAAAATCAAATACTTCTGACCCAGATCAATTAGTTTGGAAAAACCCACGGCCTTCCTTCACAAGGTATTGTAGGCCTATTCGATTTCAATTCGCGAAAGAAACACAAGATCTGTCTGTGCAAGAAGAGACTTATTTCAAGAACAAAATAGATAACCTGCAGCCATCCTCTTTCACCTGCAACGGCCGCGACATAAAGGTACTGTATTCTTTACAATTAACTATGGTTGACGGTAAGGTGTGTAGTGCCCTTAATGACATGTCTTGTGTTGTCAATAGGTGAGTTTTCGGAGGAAGCAGCCGAATCCTGTTATAAGTTAGCTAGGCAGTTTAGGCGTAACAACACCAGGAAAATGTCTCGGGTTGCCACAAACACCGCCTTGATGAACAGGCCTCTTCTTAATTCTGACAACTTTTATTTCTGGTCTCAGAAAGTTGCCACGAAAGAAGAAGTCTGTACTATCAAAAGAGGTTTTACATTTGTTAGCTGCATAGATAGAGTGGTAAATTTAGTAGTAGATTAGATTAGTTACGATAGCATTTAATTTTGGATTAGCTCGATATTTAAAATTTATTTTCTAGATGGGTATTTCCACAAAAATAGGCCCTTCACACGAAAAGAAAATAATAATTGTAAAGTCAAAAAAATGTCAGTAAAATATCGACAAAGGTTCAGTGCTTCAGTTTCAAAACGAAACAAAATGTTATTTTAATTGGCTTCTTTGTTTTTCGTACCTCGAACTTTATGGCTGTTAATCGGCCTAAAAAACCTTTTTTTATTGCAAATTTGGCAACTCTGTAATTGCTAATTAATTGTCTGTAGATCAAAGAACAATTATGTTATTTTACAATACGTTCATACGAAACCCCTATGACCGCCTTTCTTAGGAAGCGGAACCACTGTACAGTGGGGCAAAAGAAAAGTCGGATATGCGTTCATATAATGATTTGGTAAATGAAGCAAATATATTCGAACTGTTTTTACACGATTCTGGTTTAAGGTTAGTGATGCGATTACATGAGAGCACAAGCGTTCTCACTTTAGCCTCTTACTACCAACTCCTACTCTCACCTCCACGTTGGTGACTGGTGGGTGCCTAGTACCTCGACTGGAGATTAGGTAACCAACCCCTTTGGAAGGTCGTTAGTGGCAGCGAAAGAGAGAGGGGGGTGGAGTGGCCTCTCACTAGTGCACTTCCTCTTATTCCAGGCGGCAGCGGAGGAATTCCCTAGATGGAATCAGGCTGAACTATTAAGTGTAATCCCTATATGAGCTGCTTCGACGTTTCGGAAACCAGGTCTACAGGGATCTCTAATACTGAGTCAGGGTGTTGGAAAAGAGTTGGTGGCGGATGAACCCTTAATGGGTCAACGGCAGCGCTCATATCCCGAAGTGGATTACTGGCGCCGGAATATCCGGCCTGTTGTCCTAAGGTCAAATCTAGGGCCTGGCCCTCCAAGTTGGGGGTTGTGCCGTCGGGGTAACTTCCCCACCATGGAAAAGAAAAATAGTTATGAGAGAGACACAACCAGCCTCGGATAATGGAACTCCTCAAATGGCAAATAAACCCGGAACGTCAATGAACTACGATATGAGAGTATGTACCTGGAATGTGCGAACGCTGTATACCCCAGGTGCTACTCAAAAATTTGAGTCTGTTCTTGATCGGTACCGCCATCCAGGAGATACGATGGATAGGATCAGGTATGATGAAAAGAAAAAATTGCGATATATATTACAGCTGCCATAAAAGATTGCACGTATTAGGGTGCGGATTCGTCGTGTCAAATCCGCTCAGGTCAAAAATGATTGACTGCAAGCCGATAAGTGATCGCCTGTCCGTGAGCCGCATCAAAGCTATGTTCCAAAACATAAGCCTAATATGTGCACACGCCCCTACCGACGAGGCTGAAGAACCCATCAAGGAGGAGTTCTATGAGCTTCTGGATGGAGCCTACGGAGCCTGCCCGGAGTATGATGTCAAAGTTGTGCTCGGGGACTTCAATGCTAAAGTCGGAAAAGAAAACATCTTTGGCGGGTTAATTGATAAGCACAGAATCCACAAAACGACAACAGACAACGGCTATCTATTAGTCGATTTTGCAGCAGCTCGTAACACGGTGATAAGTAGCATTAGGTTTCCAAGGTTAAGGATCCACACAGCAACCTGGCTCTCTCCAGGCGGTCGAACCGCCAACCAAAACGACCATGTGCTAATTGATGCGAGGCACGCATCCAACATCCTCGACGTGCGCACATTCTGAGGGGCAAATGTTGACTCTGACCACTTTCTTGTTGCGGATAAATTCAGTCCAACGAGAAGAAACTGCGAACCGCCCAGAAAAAGAAATTCAACGTTTGACGCCTTAGCACACCTGGAGTAGCCAGAGACTACAGAGAGCGCCAGAGTGAGAATCTCTCCACTGTGCACTCACCTACCACAGACGCCAACCATCAGTGGTGCCAGTATTGCGACATCATCAAGGAGGTAGCCGAAACCATCTTAGGGTACCAGCCACCCCAGTGAAAGATACCGTGGTATGACGATGAATGCGTTTACAGGAAAAATGTGACAGAAGATGTACACAAGAAAATGCTGCACCGCAAAACAAGGGCAGTAAGGGAAGAGTATCGAGCCAGGAAGAGGGAAGAGAAGAAGATCCTGCGTAGAAAAAAGAGGGCCTACGCAGCATCCCAGCTCAGGGAGATCGAAGAGTCTCGTGATCGAAACAACATCCGGAGGTTTTATAAGAAAGCCAAGCAACTGGCTGCTGGCTTCAAAACCGGAACACAAGCTCTTCGAAACACCGAAGGAAACCTAGTCACCGAAGCACAAGTAATAGTAGATGTGTCTAAGCAGCATTTCCAGCAGCTGCTAAATGGGCATCATGTAGAGAGAGTGATAGGGCAAGAAGAGAACCCACGTCCACTCAATGAAGAACCAGTTGCACCACCCAGTATAGAAGAAGTTGGCTTAGCTATAAAAAAAGCTTAAGAACAACAAGGCTGCAGGCTCTGATGGTTTACCAGCCGAACTCTTCAAATACGGTGGCGATGTTTTGGTAGGGCGCATACACATCTAAGTATGGGTGGAAGAAAGCATGCCCGACAACTGGACTGCCAGCTCCATATGCCCCATCTACAAAAAAGGCGATCCTATGTCTTGCAAGAACTATCGTGGCATATCCCTGCTTAATGTCGCATATAAGATCCTATCCAACTTACTGTGTGAACGTCTCAAACCTTTCTGCAACACACTAATCGGCACGTACCAGTGTGGCTTCCGGCCCGACAGATCGACTATAGACCAAATTTTCACACTGAGACAAATCCTGGAAAAGACCAACGAATTTCAAGTCATCGTTTTCATCGACTTCAAGGCCGCATATGATAGCATTAATCGTCAGGAGCTTTATATGGCGATGGCCGAATTCGGGATCCCGGCAAAACTGATCCAGTTGTGTCGCGTGACACTGGAAAACACGCACTGCAATGTGCAGTTTGGAAGTAGCTCCTCCGAACTATTTCAAACATACACCGGATTTCGGCAAGGTGATGCGCTATCATGTGATTTCTTCAATCTCGTCCTAGAGCAGATAGTGCGGAGGGCAGGTGTCAACACGGAAGGCACTATCTTCAACAAGTCCGTCCAGCTCCTGGGATATGCGGACGATATTGATATCATCGGGCGCTCGCGGCGTTCCGTAATAGAGGCTTTCACGGTGATTGAAGAACAGGCGAAATTCGTTGGCCTGGAAGTAAACGAGGACAAGACCAAGTACATGCTATCAACAAACAAAGAATCATCTGTCCACCGCCTAGGACAAAACGTCACTATTGATAGCAACAACTTCGAGGTAGTTAAGTAGTTCATCTACCTCGGAGTAAACATGAACTCCACGAATGTCACCCTAGTGGAGATCCGACGAAGAATTACCATGGGAAACCGCTTCTACTTCGGTTTGCCGAAGCAATTGGGTTCAAAATTCCTGACTCGAAGGACAAAATGTACGCTTTACAAAACCCTTATCCTGCCAGTTTTACTGTATGGCGCCGAGTGCTGGACGATAAGCAGGAAGGGAGAGCTAATTCTGGGCTCCTTCGAAAGAAAAATTCTTCGACGGATTTTTGGTCCTGTGTGCGAGGAGGGTGATTGGAGTAGAAGATACAACCGCGAACTCTATGATCTATACCAAGATGTGGATGTAGTCCAAAAAGCCAAAATACGTCGACTACATTGGCTCGGCCACATCGAGCGAATGGACAACAATTCTCCAGCTAGGAGAATCTTCGAATCTCAGCCCTTAGGTTCGAGACAACAAGGAAGACCATACCTACCTTTCAAAGACCAAGCTATCGCGGATGCCAGAGCGCTTGGTCTGGATAACTGGAAGCAGCGTGCCCGGGATCGTAGAGGATGGAAGGCTGAAGTGTCTCAGGCAGAGACTCTCCACGGGTCGGTAGTCCGTTAAGAAGAGGAAGCGTTCATATAATACATTTACGCATACCAGTACCACACGGATAAAAAGACAACGGTAAGAAAGTTCATCATGCTTGGGAAATTTATAGGTCTATTTTATCCTTGAAAAATACAAATTCCTGCACAAGTGATGAAATATCCAGTTTTCTACTTAAAAAAAATTGCCTTAAATATTGTTGGCGTACTTACTCGTAAATACTTATTCAATCTTAGTATTTTAAAAGGCTGCTTTCCTAGGCAGCTTAAATGCGCTGAAGTAATACCTCTCTTCAAAAAAGGTACAAAAGGTAATATTTCGAATTACAGACCTATATCCCTTTTGTCTATGTTTTCTAAAAATTTTGAAAAGTTTTTAAGACTTTTTACTCAGCTTCATGAGGGCGTTAGCTGTAGCAAATCTACAATGGTTCTCTTTGTTTATATGACTAAGGCGTTTGACATGGTTGACCACGATTTGCTCCTATACATACTACATACCATTGATTTAAGAGGAATAATACATAAATGGTTCTGTTTTTTTTTAAAACGAAGGGAACAAAACTTTAAATTAAATCACATTCTTAGTGAATCTTGTTTCCTTAAAAAATGGTGTTCCACAGGGTTCCGTTCTCGGTCCCTTGTTATTTTTAATTTACATTAATTCTGTATTCAACTTGAAACTAAATGGGGCCTCTACTGTCTTTGCAGACGATATCGCTTTTACTTATCAATTTGATACCGAACTAGAAACCGTTATAAAAATATCAGAAGACTTGGAAACATCAAGACTCTGGTTTACGTAGCACAAACTTATCATTAATGATAAAACCAAACTTATGTCCCTTAAATTATCTGGTAATGTCTTGAATGATTACAACCTGTCTTTTCATGCACATAATTGTAAAAGGTTTGTTGTGTTTACTGTGTTTGTTTTTAATTATGACTAGGGAATTCAGGGTGAACGTAGCCAATATACGCGGGCAAAAAGTAATCACTTTTCTGCGTACGTCCACGTCTGTAAGTACCGACCAGCTGTTTTGGCACTTAGTGAAACGCAGGTAGATCCCCGCCCACACCTCTCAGATCACTCTGATCTGAAGCTACCTGGCTACGAACTAGTGCCACTATTCTTTCCCCATCGCGGTCTCGCCATTTATGTGCGTAGTGATATAGCTTACCAAATTCCACCACAATGTAGTCCCTGTTCCAATCCGGAATTCAATTTCATGTGGTTAAAATTCCATCTCCGTAAGCAAATTATTCACTACTGCTTTATTTACAGAAGCCCCAAACTGGACAGCAACTCGACCTTTAACGAGTTTGATGCGCTGTCTGACTCCATTCAACGAATTGTATCCCTGTATCCTCATACTGAAATCGTTATTACGGGCGATTTACACAATTCTGGGTGGCTTCGATTTTCTGGACAGACAACACCCGAAGGACGGTGTGTTGAGATCTTCGCTGCGGGAAATAACTTAACCCAGCTTGTAAATGAGCCCGCACCAGACGTTAATAGTCATACCGCCAACACCCTGGACTTGTTTTTAACCTCTCACCCTGCTAAATACAAGGTCAATGTGCTATCCCCACTAGGCTCGTCGGACCATTGTGTCATATCAGCTAATTTCTCGTACACCCACCAGACCGTATGGCAATACAAGAAAGCCAATTGGAGCGGACTTAACAACTGCTTTAGGGATTTTAACTTTTCGTTATGATTCCTCGACAACGACGTGGATGCCGCTGCTGATACGACCACAGACACTATTCTCTTTGGAAAGAGAAACTTTATCCCTCATCGGATGAAGAGCATCAAAAGAAAAGGCGTGGTAAGACTCGAGCTGTAAAGAGGCTGTTAGGGTTAGAGAAATGTTTTTTCGGTCCTTCAAGACCAATCCGACAGAGGAAAACCTAAAAAAATTTAAACGAGCCAGAAATGACTGCAGCGTCTTTCTTAAGCGTTTAAACTTCCAATACGACCAAAAGTTGAGGCAAAAAATACTGTAATGTCCCAAAGGTAGTAAAAGCTTTTGGTCATTTGTCAAAAGCATCAGAAATTCTGCCTCATCCTCTATCCCAACGCTCATTTACAATGACATTCCAGCTGTCAGCTTTTTGGACGAGGCCAATCTGCTTGCTGCACACTTTGCGGCCAGCTCAAAACTCCCGGATTGTGCTTTGTTTCCGCCTACACTTGAGTGCGTCGAATCTTCAATGGGATGAATCCACTTTCGCACCCTTGTAGTAGCAAGAGTAATTAAAGATCTCAAGAATCCGCTGGTCCAAATGGCATATCTCCCCTTCTTTTGAAGAGGTGTTCTACCACGCTGGCAAAACCACTGCGCAAACTTTTTCGTCAATTCTATTCTTTAGGACTCTTTTCGAAAACAGCATTTGACCAGCCCGTCCCTAAAAAAGGCCATGCTTCTGCCCTTTCCTCCTACAGACCCATTGCACTTACGTCCCTTCTTTCCAATGTCATGGAAACGCTGATAAACTATCAGCTCAGGAAATATCTCGAAACACGAAAACTTCTCAATTACCGGCAATATGGTTTTCGTAGCAACAGGTCCACTGGTGATTTCATGGCATGTCTCACCGAAAAGTGGAACCAAAGCCTACATCAATCTAGCGAAACCAAGATAGATGCACTTGATAATATGCGTTCCCGGACTCTCGCCTCTGCTCTTCGGCTGCAGAACGGAAATGGCAGGGTATGCTAAGCTCATTAAATTCCGATATTAACAGCATAACCAATTGGAGAACCGAGTGGAATTTAATGCTTCCAAAACTCAATGCTGTGGCACTTGCATCGCCGAAACCGATAAACTTTCCATTTTCGGTATGTGTATCAATGACAACTTACGTTGGAATGACCACATATTCGATGTCGCCAAAAATGCTGCGAAATGTCTAGGTTTCCTCAAGCAATGTAAGAAATATTTTACCCCCTCTGATCTGGCCACAATATATCAGGCATTTATCCGCCCAAAACTGGAGTACAATGCCCACATCTGGTCAGGTGCGCCTAAAACATCTCTGCACCTGCTAGATAGGATTCAAAACCGTGCGATAAAACTAGTTGGTGATACTAATATCAGTCAATCAATTGACACCCTCGAACGCAGACGTAATGTCTCCTGTCTCACTTTGTTTTATCGCTATTTCCACCAACAGTGCTCCATTGAAATCGCTAGTAGCATTCCGCCCATTCAAACCTTCAACCGTAACACCCGTCTCACTATGAATGCTCATCAGCATACCCTCAAGCCCATTTTCGGACGTACTCTAAAATATCGTGATTCTTTCCTAAGCCGTACAACTCGCTTATGGAATGCCCTGCCGACCTCTGTGTTTCCCAGTCGTTATAATTTGCAAACATTTAAAAACAATATACATCGGTACCTGTCTTTTCTTCCTCCCTAAATTTCCTTCGCCCGCACTGTGTACGAACATTTTAAGGGTACAAAAACTCCTTGAGCGCGCGCTGATTATAAAAAAAAAAATAAAATTGGATTGCTTTCAAATTGAAGCAGTGAAAAACTGTAAATATTTAGGAGTTTTGATTGATTTCAATTTGAATTGGAAAGATCACATTCAAAACATAAAAACATATATGGTATTGGTCTTACGAACAATGTATCATCTGAAACATTTTTGTTCGAAAGAAATTTTGAAAAAAATCTATTATGGCTTAGCGCAGTCTAGGCTACAGTATGGTATTGTAAGTTGGGGTGGTTCGTATTTTAGATCCTACAGACAGTTGTTGGTAGCCCAAAAACATCTGGTTCGAATTATTTGCAA
This sequence comes from Volucella zonaria, assembly GCA_963966105.1. Classification (NCBI taxonomy): domain Eukaryota; kingdom Metazoa; phylum Arthropoda; class Insecta; order Diptera; family Syrphidae; genus Volucella; species Volucella zonaria. The sequence continues at coordinate 27,138,332 of OZ014533.1, forward strand.
TAAAGATCGTTATTCTCCAAGCGTGACTCTATGAAAGAAATTCTACCATTAAGACACCCTTACGTATTTAAAGCGCTAATAGAATTTTATAGGCAAAGCGGAAATTTTCTAATCAGATATTCTCATGTATTTAATCTAAGAGTGAATAATTTGCATTTCGCGTACGTTCCAACTGCCTATAAAAACCGTCTTTTACATTTCTATAATATACCGCTACAGCTCCCAAATTGTTTAATATTCTACCATTTTCGGTTGGTTTAACAACTACTTTTAAGTTATTTGCAAAAAAGGTTAAAGACTGGTTATTAACCGTTGAATTTAATCCTCCTCTTTAACAAATCTATATTACTATCAGCACAAGTCATTCATATATTTTATACTTTTTTAAAACCTAAATACAACCTTGATCAAATAGTACTATTCCCAATGTTCCGATTTGAGTTCTGTTTTTTTGTTAAGTTGGTAAATCTGTTGTTGACATCCCCTCTAAATCTTAGCATCATAGCTTGACATTTGCAAAAGTTACATAGCCATCTAATCCTGTGTGTGTTGGTGATTTTTTACAATTTTAGAAATGGATTTAAATTTGCAACAACAATTTTGCGTAAAAACGGATTTAATGGTGCGCGAAAGTTGGAAATGTTGGAAAAGTGTTTCGGCAACGATTCTCTAAAGAAAAGGTCGTTTACCAGTGGCAGGAGCGGTTCAAAAGTGGTCGTGAGTCAAACCGACGAAAACATTGATGAAGTAAAAGAAATGTTGGTCAATAACCACAAATTAACCATCAGAGGGATATCGGAGGACTTAAACATTGCCTATGGATCCGTCCAAGGCATTTTGGTTAATGATTTGGGTTTCCGTCGTGTAGCAGCAAAGTTGGTGCCAAAAAACCTCAATTTTATGCAAAAAAGAGACCGTGTTGACGTCGGAAAAGAGATGATTTGCGAGGCTGAATCCGATTCCACATTCATCAAGAAGATCATTACTAGAGACGAGACGTGGGTTTATGAGTACGACACGCAATCCAGACATCAGGCAAGAGAATGGCGTTCACCAAATGAGCCGAGACCAAAAAACCACGTCGTTTTCAGTCAAAACAGAAAGCAATGCTTACGGTTTTCATGGATTACAACGGTGTATACCATAAATTTTTGCCAGAAGGCCAGACAGTAAACAAAGAGTATTACTTGGACGTTATGAGACGTTTGCGTGAAGCAAATCGCAGAGAGAGACCAGAATTGTGGACAGAAAACTCGTGGATTTTACAGCATGATAACGCACCGTCGCACAGTGCCATCATTATTCGTAATTTTTTGACGAAAAATGCAACAAATACCATCCAACAGCCACCGTATTTACCTGATTTGGCTCACTGTGACTTCTTTCCGTTCAATCGAGTAAAAAAAAACACTAAAAAAACACCGGGAATGCGTTTCAGCAGCCGAGAGGAAGGAGTGGGAAAATCACAGGAAGCATTGATGGACATTTCGAAAACCGAATATAAAAAATGTTTCGAGGATTGGATCAAGCGCTGGCATAAGTGTGTTGCAGTCGATGGGGATTACTTTGAAGGGGACAATATAGATTTAGATGAATAAACTTGTATCTTTAATTTTCTGAACTTTTTGATCATGGTGGTATTTTCAAATTTTTTAATTTTTTGTTTTCTTTTTTTTTTCTCTGTTTCTTTTCATTTTTACTTGCTTTCAATATGTATGTATATATGTATATATACGAGGGTTGTCTGAAAAGTTTCCGACCGCAACGTAAAGATAGCCGCACTCGTTAATAAAAGCTAGTGAATGCTAGTTGTGCATCTTTTGACAATTACTTATCGAAGTTTCAGTCATTTTGGATGCTCAGTCTTTAGTTGACAGTCGTTTGAGTGAGTCAACGTGAGTGTTTTTTGTGAAAATAGAACAAATTGAGCATGGAGCTGTTATTAAATTCATGTTTTTAAAAGGCAATACGCCTACGCAAATCAAAAATGAGTTTGAATCTGTGTATGGGGACTCTGCACCATCATTTACTACAGTGAAATTATGGGCAGCTGAATTTAAACGTGGCCGTAAGAGCTTGGGAGATGATGAACGTTCGGGACGTCAAAAACTGCAACCACTAACGATAACATTGCTAAAGTTCACCAATTGGTGTTAGACGACCGCCGAATTAAAGTGAGAGAGATAGTAGAGGTTATGAAAATGTCCAAAGAACGTGTTTGTTACATATGGTATTAAATCAAGATTTAGGCATGAGAAAGCTGTCCGCGCGTTGGGTGCCGCGTTTGCTTACGTTAGACCAAAAACGTGTTCGAATGAACATTTCCAACGTTCTGTTGGCGCAATTTAGGCGCAATAAATCCGAGTTTTGGCGCCGATAAATTATTGTAGATGAAACTTGGATACACCATTATGCGCCCGAAACAAAAGTTCAGTCAAAACAGTGGACTGCAAAAGGCGAGCCGGCTCCAAAAAAAAAAAAAAACAATTCTTTCGGCTAGGAAAGTGATGGCGACTGTTTTTTGGGATAGTAAAGGAGTTATCTCAATGGATTATCGTCAAAAAGGAAAAACCATTACAGGAGCATACTACGCATCATTACTTGCCAGGCTGAAGGCAGAAATTGCGGAAAAACGGCCACATTTGCTGAAAAAGAAAATCCTGTTTCACCAAGTCAACGCGCCGTCTCACACCTCAGCGGTTGCAGTGGCGAAAATCCATGAATTACGGTTTGAACTGCTCGACCATCCGCCTTATTCACCAGATCTAGCCCCAAGCGACTGTTTTTTGTTCCCTCATCTAAAAATTGCGCTTGGAGAACAGAGATTTTCGTCAAATGAGGAGGCAATCAGCTTCGTGAACAATTATTTTGCAGAGAAAAACGTCAAGTACTATATGCACGGGTTAGAGAGATGGGAGCATCGCTGGGAGAAGTGTGTAGAGTTACAAGGACACTATGCAGAAAAATAGAAAAAAAAATTTGAGAAAAAATGTATATTTTTTTTAACTTGTTCATTCTAATGGATTCAGATGTAGATATTGTTACCCCACATCGATTATATAATTGTATTTTATAAATTGAAGAGTCGTTTGGCACTAACTTCTGTTACAGAACGAATACCATTTTATTTCACTTTTTTCTTTAATTAAATATGGATTGTAAGAAATTGCAGTTGTACCTATAAAATGTAAAAGGGAAATAAAATTCTTCTGCGCAGTGGAGGTGTTATCCCGGGAGGAATAGAAAAGCAATAGGATGTTTTTAAGAAACGCATTAAGTATCGCAAGCTGGAACGTCGGAACAATACCGGGAAAATTTTTGGAAAACTTGTTGGGGCAACGAAAAGTCGATATAATGTGCGTTCACCGAATCAATTGATGAAATGTCAGAAACAGCTCTTTTTACACTTGCAAACGAAAATATATATGTTTTAGTCAAACATCGAAGCTCCGGAGCTCCAAGGTTTGGCTAGTCAAACCTCAAGTCTGACAAGAAGTCTTAGTCAAAGTCCAAACCAATATGTTGAGACCTTTTTTCATTTCTCGAATTCGTGCAAAAATGATGCATGTCATCGAATACATGACAATTAAACCGGCCGATCACCTTTTGGTGGTTTGATTCATGAGTGTATTGTAGGTAGGCGCCTGCCTGATAGTCGTTGACATACCCTTAACGGAACGGCGAAGGAGCGGCTAAACCCTGCGGAAAGGGAGTTGAAATTTCTTTTGGCCGCGAAACGGACCACGTAGGTACGAGTACCGGTAAGACATTGGCGCCTGCCTGACATACCCTTAGCGGAAAGACGAAACCATGAGGTTTTTGTTTTTTAAATGTTTTTACTGCGGGTTAGCCGAAAGGCGTTGGTCAAACCTAGGATAAACCAGTCATTCAGCGAAGAGGCTACATATCAACCTTTGACATCGACATCTTGACAGCTGAAGTCTCAGGTATGATCGGAAGTGCATCAAAAATTAGCTACCAAATAATGACAATAACACTGCAAATAAAACATAAAACTTGGGCGCTAAATTTACATTAATTGTTCTAGAACGCCATGAACAAAGAACGAGAACAATTTCGTGGAACAATTTCGTAGAAAAATGTAGGGGTAGTGCGTAAACTCCGCCCTGTGTTACGAAAGCCTGACTCCACATAAATCAAGTTACGTAATGGAGGAGCGATGAGATGAAAAGGCAAGGTTTTATGTAAAGATGAACCGCGTATAGCGGGAATGGCGAAACAGATGAAGTGCGTCTTGAGTTAGACCATGAACGTTGCAAAAAAGCAAAACAGATGCGAAAAAGCCGGTACCTACAGCACGTGCGATAGCAGTGAAAGCATTGTATCGGGGATAAGAAGTACCCTCAGAACACATAAGCAGGCGACTCACAGCTGTCAACTATCGCATGCAAAAAGAAAACGGCAGATTCTATGGAAGCCGGGATCGATAGTCGGAAGTCTTTCATTTAAATGGATAGCGATTTTGTTCAATAAAATGATCAGAAGCGACCGAATGCTTGGCCAGTGAAGAGTGACCCTTCTATTCCACTGTACTCGTAGAAAGGCAAAAATGAGATGAGAAATTGCAAAAACTACCGTTCAGTGAAGCAAACGGTCAATAGCACTGTGAAGATTTACGAGCGTTATATGTAGTCTACAGCGCATTATAATCGCTATTAAACCCCATCGCTGTTAATGTGGCTTTAAGGCATGCAGGTGCACACCATTTAAAGTTTCGATATAATGGTGGCTTCGAAAGTTCTACATATTGTTTTCGATAAAGTGGATGGCGCTGGAATCTCAAAATATACCCGAAACGTACATGCTATACATATATAAGAATGATGTACGATGACATGACATACCAGAAGAGCTTTAAACTTAAGTTAAAGTACACCAAGGCAGTTTTCAAAATCCGTTGCCATGCAAGGTTTTCTATCAGCATATAAGCGAGTTCGGAACGACTTCTCGAGTGCCAAAATACGAACACTTTAAATTTAAATGATTAAATAACTGCCAGAATTGTGTGTTAAAAAATTTCCTTTTAACTTAAAAATTTGTTTTATACGACAGTCGTTCGTCCAAATGTAATATAACAACCACAAATGTTCGATGTTGTACGACATATTATATAAAGGAAAATAGACAGTAACGAAAATGAAAATGTTGGGAACAAAACGTTATTTTATACGCGCGCTCGCGGTTACCTTCCACATTACGACACCGATTCTAGAGAAACTTCAGGGTGAGCAAATTTACTAGAAGGTCAATGTATATTGTCAATCTAATCAAAACGCAATTGTAGCTGTAGCACAGTCACTGTTGAAGTCAGTATGGAGAAGCTAGAAAATCAATTTTTCAAGATCTGCAACTTTTTCGATTGACTGTGGCGATTATTCTCCACGTTCTGAACGCCAAAAAAGTCGACGGTTTTTCTGTGTATTGAAAATATTATTAGTTTTATAGGTATCTTGGAAAGGATACCGAAGACTGTTTTATCCTAACCGATTCTGCTCTTAGATAGTCTCGTAGACGTTATGTACACATAATCAGCGTTTAGATGTGCTCTACTCGTAATAGATTTTATCACCGCCTTCCGTCGGTTAAGCGAGGTTAACTGTACAGCGCTTAAGATTTCAATAGCGTCGGATAATTCACTGTTATCCAGAATATGACACTTTGCACTCAAAGATGGTTGAGGACTCCTTCCACTTGAACCTGCCACCTCAAGCAATGTCTTTGTCTATTGCGTCATGCCTCCGGTAGCAATCAAAGATTCTTTGGATTGGAGCAGTAGATATATTACAAATTTCAGGCGACTGATGCAAACTTCTAACCAGGTTGGAATCGCTTTAGAGGTCATAGAACTCACTGTTATAACTACTCCTCCAAAGCGCGTTAACACTAACGGCCCAGAAATTCCTCGAAATATTTTCAATTCAAACTAACGTCCATGATTCTGTGCCATTGAGCGAAATTGGGATCATTAGCATCTTCAGGGTTTCTTGACAAAAGCTTATTACTCAGTTGCTTTCTTAGACCAAAGATGTTGTTCATTCGTATTTGTTGTCAGTATATACTTGGCTTTGCCCTCATTCACAGTCGAATCTATTTACGTTACTTCTATTTCAATACCTAAAAAACCCTCGTGCCTCTGTTTTTGACTTCGATTTTCTCAAGTATGATGCTAAGGAAATCATAGAGCATACCCTTGTCTAAAAACGTTTTCGCATCAAAGGTCTCATCAAAGAAGAAGACCGGAACAACAATACAAGGCATTGCTCTGCATAATTCGTCTTTGAAGATGCATATGCAGCCTTAAAATGGGTAAAGAAGTGGTGAGTATCATTCTGGACCGTCATACAGGAAATGAATTGGTAATGCTATCTATAAAGTCGTTTCATCCGCTTGTTCTACGAGTAGATCTACAGATAGGTCATTCGACGCGATAACCTTGTTATGCTTAAGTTCAGATGTTGCTATCTTAAGTTCATTTTAATTGGGCGAGCGGAAATGTTTGTTTTCATTAGCTAGATTGAATGGTTTGTTATACCTGACACCGGATTTTGCGTCGTCCCCGCCGTTTAACAGACAGTAAGAATTTTTCCATATCCTTAGTACTGACTGTGAATATACAGTGAACTCTCGATAATTCAAACCCCCATAATTCGAAAACCTCTATAAATGGAAGCATTTTCTCAGTCCCATGAAAAACCTCTGTTAATCGAAGAAAACCTACGCAATTTGTCCCTTTCGTTAATTCGAGCTTACTGCTGTGCAAAATAACCTGAAAACCTCTATTATTCGAAAATGATGGCTTTTCTACCTCTATAATTCGAAGTCAAGTCTATTTGTTTTGCTCCAACTGTTCATTTAAATGCATATGTGGCGAAAGGAGACCACGAAAACAATTGCTTGAAAGATGCCTGAGGCCTTTTATTCATTGAACGGAAAGGTGTGCAGATGGTTGGCAGTAGAGTTTGCAATTTTTCCATTTTAAAAGACGCAATCAAATTGGACTGGCGGTACTTTAACGGTATTTTAATCTCTTTCTTATCTTGATTATTTTACCCGTGACGCAATATAGAAAAGAGTTCTAAAAATTACAAGTGTTTGCCTATCTCTGAGAAGAAGAAAATTGTCCAGGACGTAGAAAAATGACAGAAGAAAAGAGACGTAGCGGCACGTTACGGAATTCTATCCTCTACTCTGTCAACGATTTTAAAGCAGAAACCTAGAATTGTCGCAGATAGATTACATAAGGCAAGAAAAAGAATTAGGCCAGGTGAGTTCCTGCTAAAATGGTTTACGCAATGTAGACATAAAAATATTCCTGTCGGAGGTCTTATGTTAAAAGAAACAGCAAAATCTTTTTCATTTTGTTTGGCGATTATGGATTTTAAAGCTAGTGAGAGATGGTTGGAAAAATTTAAAAAACGTCACAACATCGTGCTTCGGAAAATCTGCGGTGAGAGTGCAAGCGTTGATGACGGTATTTGTTCAGATTGGAAAAATGGACTAGAAGGATTGTTGGAAGGTTATGAACCACAAAATGTTTTTAACGCTGATGAGACAGGACTGCTTATTAACTCCACAATGCGCGTTTTTTTTGTTTGGCTTAAAAAATATATATTTTGATGGCAAATCATTTCCTAATCATAAAAAAAAATATACATTTTTACTTTAATATTTATGTTTATTTTTTTCTAAAAAAAACTGGTTAATTCAAATATGCATCACTGCGCAATAACACACGTTTTTTTTCTTTCAATTACATATAGTACATATAAGTTCAATTCATTATGAAAAACAAAATAAGTTCAATCAAAAAATAAAATACTATTATAAGTGTTTGATACTTGTTATTTTTTGTGGAAACTTGCCAAACAATTTTTATCTTTGTTAAAACATAATGCCGTATGGCATTTTTCGCATACTACGAAAGTCTGTGACTTGCAATTAGGCAATTTACACAGTCGAATTACCACTTTCGTGATCGCATTCTTATATGGTTCTTTCCAATGAAGCTATCCAACTATTGCTGGGCAAGAAATTTCGATTTTTTCCTTTTTCTTCCTATCGAAGCGATGAATGCTTTGGATAGGCTCTCTTCCCAAAAATGAAGACAGTAACATAACTGGTTTATTATCTTTCCACAAAATATTTGTAATTGTGGTATCAGGTAAGTCCGTGATGAATTCCCTGCTTTCTCCTCTTTGCATTTTTTTTTTACCTCCAATTTATACGATGGTACTCTGTTTCTTCTTACGGTTCCCAACGAATGGATACCTTTTTGGGCTAGATAATTTAACAATGGAATTGAGGTGTAATAATTATGAAAGAAGACTTTATAATTGGTATTAGGTGGTATTTGCCGTGACAATCGTACTACAACGTTGGAGCTAGCCCCTAAATCTGGCTCATCTGACATACGTTTAGTGAGATCATTTTCAGTTCCTGTGTACATAAATCTCAAAATTATAACAATAACCTGAAACTTCTGACAAGACAAAAAGCTTGTATCCCCATTTATGTGGTTTCAGGGGCATATATTGCTTCAAATGATGTCTGGATTTTGTTGAGCTTTTTTGCTCATCAACTGAAAGTGTTTCTCCATAGGAACCGACGCGAACTTTGACAATAGAGCATTTATCACTGGTCGTAGTTTCTGCAATTTATCATTTGATACAATGCTGTTATCGCTAAAATGCAAAAAGAACCTGATTTTTTCGAAATGTTTTTGTTATAATGCGTTTTTTACTAAGTCGATTCCCACAAGAGGACTCCAATTCATTCTTACATTGGGCATGTAAGTAACTGATGATGTAACACATATACCCAAGTATCTCATCAAATCTGTTTTTGTAAAATTGAGTACTGCGTTTGGATTTTTAGTCAGTTCATATCGCACGCTTTCCTCAACTGTAATGTCCATTAGTTCGTCGTTAAAAAAGTATTTGAAGAATTGGTAAGGCGTTTGTAATGCTGAAATATTTTCTGGCAAATTTGTATAACCAGTGAATGTACAAGGCACATTTATCAATACTTTTTCTTACCCAAGGAGAGCTCTTTGAACTTGGCCACTAGATGATGTGGATGGCCGATTTGAAAGATGGGAAGATACTATTTGACCTTCATTATCGCCTTCGCGTTTATCGATATGCTCTAAAGGACTAAATTCATCTAAGTCGTTTTCATTGATATTTTCGAAATCATCATCACTGTCTGATGGAATACTTTCGAATAACTCATTTAGATCATTTACCAGTCAGTGTTTCTAAATTTATTCTTTTCGATCCCTTCCTGTAAATCAAAGCCATCTGGAACAACGAAAACAATGGATTGATATTTATAAATAAGAAAAAAAAAACACTGACACGTTCATTAGCTGGGACATAAATACACAATACTTACAGCGTAATATTACTATAATAAATATATGTATGTATAGTTTTTCCTTTATCACGCACTGATGCATATATGAATCAACCGATCTCTTGCGTTTATTTACAAATATTTTTAATATTTTCCCCAAATCGAACTAAATATAATAAAAACACATTACAAATAATAGAAAAACAATTTTTTCTTCTTACTTTTTCGTATGATAATATTTTTAATTTAATTTGTGAAACGAGTAAAACTGCAAACGTTCAATCCTGCAGAAATTACGACAATAATTGCATAATTTATTTCTGAAACTGGTTTGGTGACGTCAGTATTGCAATATTATAAATAAACTGACTTTTGTGCATTGAAAAAAAATCACTGTCATTATCAACATTATTTTGTACGACAATTATAGGATAAAATTATGGTTGATTCATATATGAATCGCGGAGCATTGTGGGGTTAAATGTCTTCCAGATCGAACAATGTCGTTTAAAAATGAAAATGTCACGGGGGAAAAAACAGCAAAGAGCGAATCACATTATTGTTAGCTGCGAATATGGATGGGCCCCAAAAATTGAAACCGCTGATGAAAGGAAAATATGCAAAACCGCGGTGTTTTAAGAACATAAAATCGTTTCCGATGTATTATCGTTCAAATAAAAAAGCGTGGATGACAACTGAACTATTTAGTGGCTAACTGGTGTCGATGTGGAAATGAAAAAGCAGAAGCGGAAAATCCTTTTGTTCATTGATAACTGCACTTCTCACAGTGACATGATACATAATACAATTTTTGCCAGCGAATACAACTTTCAAACTTCAACCACTTGACTAAGGCATTATCAATAACTTCAAGACGCTGCACCGTAAGGAAGTGGTCACAAGAATGTTCGCTTGTATAGAAGAAGGGAATGAGACCAACATACCAGTGCTGCTTGCAATGAAAATGGCTGATAAAGCTTGGAATAATGTTACCAAAAATACAATTCGCAATTGTTTTACAACTCGTGGCTTTTTCCAGGAAGAATTATAAGAAGCTCAAGTTGAAGAAAACAAGTTGGATGGAATCTCCTAGCGCATTCCGAAAAAATCTCAGTCTCATTCCAAGAGTTTGTCCACTTTGATGGTAACATAGCAGTCACTTTAGCCCTGGCGAATGCAGGCATACTACCATCTGGGGAAGAAAACTCGGATCATGAGGACGGGGAACCAGTTCTGTACGTAACATCAAAACAAGCGAAATTATCATTTGAAAAACTACGTCAATTTTTAGAGAGGACAGATGTCGGCGAAATCGTTTTTTCAGCTTTAAACACGCTGGACCGAGCTTGTTTGCAGCTACTAACTCAGAAACAGATTTGTCCATGTAATTTGTTTTAAAAATGTATAATTTCCTTACTCTACGGACCGTTATTCAAATGTAAACATATCCATATGTATGTACATTACTCCTAGGTAAAATAGAAAATACTCTTTCTGAAACCCCCATAATTCGAAAACCTCTGCAATTCGAAGTTTTTCCTTGGTCCGATGCAATTCGAATTATCGAGAGTTTACTGTATTACTAAATTTCCTTGCTCATCTCTACAGGTTTCTTTTCCGGTGGTGTTGGCTATACACGTTCTTTTTAGAGCGTATACACGCTGTACACGCAGCGTGAGCCGCTTCATAGACGAGTTGTTTAGCAAAATGTGCTCCTATTTGCTTCACTGTTCAAATCAGAGGCCTGTTGATCGCAGTCGAATGAATCTCAGCACATCGATTGCGGGATTACCAATGGGTTCTTGACATCGAAGCCACTGATCGTCAGTAATTGACAGTGGTTTACTGCAGGCGAGTTAAATCTTATGTTAAGTATAAGCAATTTTAATTCCCAGTTGTAGATTTCTAGTATTTTCTAATAATTTTAATCACGTAAAGTCCTAGGTAAATACGTACAGTACATATGACCTTCCTCAAGACAACAAGAACCACACTGGCCCTTGAAAAACACCATTACTCTATCAGCTAGCCTCAACTCATCATTAAAAAAGAAAAAAATACCAAAAAAAAAAAGATAAAGCAAAATTCCCAATAATCGATTATCGCGATTACTCAATGCCCAAGGTAGACATTTACCCTAAAAGCAATCTCTGAACCTCAATGCCAAAACTCTAAAGCACGGATACTACCATGTTTGGGCAGACAGAAAGTGTTACGTTTAACACTGTTGTAGCACGACATAACGACTATAATGTTAAGAAGTTGTGCACATCGATTTATTTTGGTGCCGCTGGCAAACAGATTTGTATCTTATTAGTGGGCGGAGATCGAAAACCACCAGAGTTTCCATTGCTTGACCTACCTACCTACCAAAGCTACCTTCCACCTTCTGTTCTTATCCAAAATTCAATATTTAATTTTCCCATAAGAACCAATCCTCAAACAAGAGAACGGGCAGCTCCGGCACTGAAATCGTTTAACCAGGAGCATGGAACAGCATACGCATGCGCACTGAATCGAATTCGAATTTAAGTTCGATCTACCAGATACAGATACGGATAATGTGGAGGTGGCAAAAGTCAAAGGATAACCGTTTTGGGAGATTTGTTTGTTTATGTGTTATTTGTGCCGCCCCTTGAGGGCTGTTTGTTGTTTCTTGGAGTCTAGATACTCACTCGTATGCTCATGTCCCGATTACATCTCTCCAGGGCAAAGCAATTCTATGGTAATTATTTTCGATTTCGGTCTGTTGCAACTTCTTCTTTCGTTTTGAATTTATTGGCCTTATCGAGAAATCTCCAAATTACCTCAGAAAACTTTACAAATACAAATAATCGTATACCTGTGCACAAGTGAAATAACTTGATTTGAAATGTTTTCTTTATTACGTAAATCTCTTGGGGATTACACTCTCCCCATACTTGCTTATTATACAGACAAAGATGCATTGAATCATCCCTGCGAATTGCATAACACCGATGTGCTCTCCCGGCTGGCGCCAACTAGACAATAGGTCACCTAGAGTAGGAGGACATTGAACCCTTTATTGAGGTTGCGCTTAACTCTGGCTATGAATAGAATTTTCCAGGAAAATAAACACAACCAATCCGAAGCCATTAAGGAAATGAAAACTATCCAACTTTGCACCAATAAGAACACTTGGGATTTGCTAGACTCCTTAAATATGCTCATAGACCACCAGTATGAGTACGAGTACATAGGAATGGTATCCACGTATCTATTAAAAAGCAATTACGGACATTTTATTTCACTCACAGTCACAGATCAACAATGAACGAAGCAAAGAATAACAGATAGTTATCACAGGACAACGACGACGTTGACAAAAACGAAGGAGTTTTTCTTGTCATCGATAAAACCTATGGCGCCAATGTCGCGTCTATGCTTCGTCTTCATCGTCGTCGTTGTCCTCGATCGCTCTGTGGAAAGTTGCATTCCATCACACAGGGTACACTGCTGTTTTTGGCCAACAAATATTCACATTTTCCAGGATGGCGATAAAATTAAATTATTTCTCATATTTATGCGGCAGATATGTATGTATGTATGTATTTTTAACAAACCGGACGTTGTCGTCATCATCATCGTCCGCAGACACATCAATAACATGCAAGCCACCCAACCAGACCGTCTAAATCCATGCATGCATTGCACAATAGAAGAATCCCCGTATGGGTATAACTTATTCCTTTTACTGGTAACTCTCGAATAGGAGACAATTTTATTCTCTGGATGCATGGTGTGCTATGCGCTACAAGGACGCAACGATACATGTTAGTATTTCTAGGAAAAGATAAAGCGATATCATCTTCGTCCTCATATAGCAATCTTTCTCATCATCTGCAATTTCAATATGACAAATTGTGTCACACCAGAGGCCAAGTCAATGGTTTCAACTGATATTTTTGCACACCAGAGCCTAGTGGGAGTTCATAGAATGAAGGCGCTGCTCCATAGGCATTCCAAAAGATAGATGGCGATATTGGGTAGCAGACCCAAGACAACTTATTTAACTTGTTTGATTCTCTAAGGTTTCGAATATGAACTTCCACCGGAGAGTACGAGTATGTCGTAGAATCAGATTCAATATTTTCTTCACTAGAGAATTTGATCACTCAACTGGAATTTACAAGTAATTTGTGTGAACGGATAGGGAATTATATACAAGTAATGATGAAGGACTGAATAGATGACGCCGAAGAGCACTGAACACATCGAACTGCTAGTTTCATAGAGCTGCAGTACATTGCCACTTGAAACAATGATTTTTTCCTCAGCTTTTTTTTATATGTAATTAGAGCGCGCTCAAGAGCATGAAAACGTTTGCGCGGGCAAAGAAATATTAACGAGGAAAGAAAGAGAGATGCCAACGTTGATTTTGAACTCGGCAGGGCATTCCGTAGGAAATTGTACGGCTTAGGCAAGAATCACGATATTTTAGAGTACGATCGCAGATGGGCCTGAAGGTAACCTGTTTTACATTTATAACGAAACCGGTTTTACACCTGAAGGTTTAAAGTGGCAGACTGCTACTGGCAATCTTCTTTTGAATCGTATTTAGCAGGCGGATAAAACAACTTGGAGTCAAACTCTGTGAAATACTTTCAAACTCTTGTGAAATACCTCAATACAATATATCGAATTACCAGTAGAACTGCTGCTACGAAAACCGTGCTGACGGTCATTGAGAAGTTTTCTTGTCTCCATATACCTACGTCCTACATATTTCATGAGCTGCCGATTTATCAGTGTTTCCCTGACGGTGAAAAGGAGAGACTTTAGTGCAATGGGCTGTAGAAGGAAAGTGAGCATCCAACTTTTTATGGAGGGGCTAGACAAATGCCGTTTTCTATCTACTAGGAGAGAACTTACGCAGTGGTTTTAGAAGAGTGGAGGACCTAGTCAAAAGAATTAAAGTAGTCAAAGGTATTATGGAAAAATGTCGTCCTGAAATGAAATCCGTATAGACGTGTTAACAACCGCGCTCGTAAGATATTCAAAAATCTGACGATCTTTTTGACCATAAGATCCTCAAAATGCGCGTAGCAACTAATTTGAAAAGTGCGTTAGCTATTAAAGGAAAGAGTCGGACACCAGTGATCTTCTCTTTAATAAAACACAAATAAGCAAAATTTAAAATTAAACTCTAGTGCTTTTAAAGTAGTTGTATTTCACTTTTCTCTTAATTTTGCAAGTCATATTGGCGGGAAAAACGCGATCGGCTTACACTACCATCACAGCCAAAGAGTCACATTCGACACCTACGTCCAACTCTACACCAGCCTGGAAAAGAGTCAATGCCGGCGCCAGCTCCACAGCAACGTCAAATACCATTGCCGACCTGGAATTGAAGAAGCGATCAAGTGACTTGGCTGAGAACATTGTAAATCGTATATCCGCCGAAATTAACGATCTACGAAGCGATCTTCTTCAGCATATTGCTCTCATCGAAGACAACTTAAACAAATCGCTCTCTGATCTGCAAAACCGAGTCGAGAAAATTGAAGCAGCGCACTCTGTTGAATCACAATAAAAGAAGAAATGACAAAATTACAAAAACGATGCGACGCTTACGAGAGGTGAGAATTACCAGCTGATGCCGTGGTTCTTGGTGTCCCCCACCTACCTGGCGAAAACCTAAAATCAATTTTCAACCATCTCTGTCATACCATCGACTGTAGGGTTCCGACATTAAAAGCGATTTTCCGTTCTCAAAAACAAAACGAACACGAAACCAAAGCCTCGCTTATCATAATTAAATTTGGCTCTTCCTATGAGAGAAACACCGTTTTTAAGCACATAGCTCTTCACTGGAAACAAGAGAAGAAACAGCCGTGTCTCCAAGATGTTGATATCTCTTCAGGCCATAACATTAATATATATATGCATGAGAGTCTTACTCCACATAATCGCTATCTTGTGCAACAAGCTGTCTGCCTCAAAAGCCGTAAACTGCTGCGCTCTGTCTTCACACGCTCTGGTTTAGTGTTTGCAAAGCAAAGTGCCGTTGGGTCGAGCTTAGCCATGGAGAACGAAGAGATGTTGAATGCTATTGCAAACGCGGAAGTTTTAGAAGAAGAAGGAGAAGAAACCCATAGTAATAGACAACTGAGCAGGGTTGCCACTTTTTCTTTTATTTAAATTTTTATTTTATATTTATTTTTATTTTATTTTTTGTATTTTTTTTTTTATTTTTTTTTTAATCTAACTCTCTTTTTCCTACCTAAATATTATTAATTGTTTTACCTTTTTCTTTCTCTTTTCACTTTTACCCTCCTTTTTTCTCTTCAAATCTGTCTTAGCTACGAAAAATAAGAAAATGGCTTGTTTTCAACTTCATTCTGTGTCACTTATTTCTCGCAATAAGCCTCCCAAACAATATTGCGTGCGATGTTAAATATCTTTCGCTCCCATAGAGTTGGCCTCACCATATCGCATATAAATGCACAATGTTTGCCACCAAAAATTGACAAATTTAGATATATTTTTGAGCAATCCAAAGTAGACGTAGTCTGTGTATCGGAAACCTGGTTTTCGCCAATTATTAATGATCAAATTAATAATGATCAAAGTAATAATGATCAACTGTACTCTGTAAAAGGCTACTTTTTCGCACAGATAGGTATAATCGTGTTATGGGTGTTGCAATGTACATCCGAGACGGTATTCTTTATAGATGGAAATATTCATCGCCTTTTGATTCCGCTATTGAATACCTATTTGTTGAAATTAAATGCGGTTTGAATAGTCTTCTTATAGGTACTGTTTATAGACCTAACTCAAATATAAATTTAACACCTCTATCTGAATTTTCGGATGAAATTTCTATTAGCTCAACCAATGTAATCGTCTGCGGTGATCTCAATAGTAATCTATTGGTCGATGAGCGACTAATAGATCTTATGTGTTCATTTGATTTACATCCCGTTAACAAAACCAACCCCACTCACTTTATCTGGTCATCAAGTACTTTACTAGATGTGTTTTTTGTGACAGATATGAAAAAAGCGCTTTTTTATAATCAACTTTCCGCACCAGCCTTCTCCAAACATGATCTCATATTTCTTACGTACAATTTCTTTATTGACAGTGGTCCGGTTCAATCAAAGTATCAGTATAGAGATTTTAGAAATGTACACGGTCCAGCTGTAGAACGAGAATTGTGTCAAGTACCGTGGAACTCCATTTATTGTATGCATAGACCAGACGAGCAAGTAGATTTTCTCAACACTAATATAAACACTCTCTTTAACCACCACGTTCCAATCAAAACAGGAAAGGTAATTATTGTATCACAACCCTGGTTCTCAGCAGAATTACAACAACCCATAGGTCAACGTGATCGGGCCCACCAGAACTGGAAACGCTTTCGGATTGAGATACTCCATAAATTCTACAAATCTCTTAGGAACAAGGTCGTTCTCTAAATTTGGCAGGCCAAAATTCGGTTCTTTTCTAGCCGTTTAGAGGCAAAATCGTAACCTCTGGAAGAATTTAAGAGAGTCAGGGATTGGTAAGCAGCGATTAACCTGTCCACTTACCGTAAATGGTAGCGATCTCAACCGCAAATTTGTTTCCCTCTCTAAGGTCGTATCTGAACAAAGTTATCACGCTTACAGTACGGTGCACTCCACAGATACGCCTTTTGAGCTCATCGGGGTTAATAACTTGGATGTTCTTGAAAGTTTTCTCTCCATTAAATCGAATGCAGTTGGTGCTGATGAATTTTTGTTAAAGCCATTCTTCCTTACTTATTGCCTTATATCACGCACCTTATTAATACAGTAATTGTTAAAGGAATATTTCCTCATCAATGGAGAATGGCAAAAATTTTACCAATTCCCAAAATTGGGGCTATCGATGAGTACAGGCCTATATCAATTCTGCCTTTTCTCTCAAAAGTTTGTGAACTCTTATGCAAAAACAACTAAGTGTATATCTGTGCCGATGTAACCTGTTGGATCAATTTCAATTGTGCTTTTCCCAAGCACAATTGTACTACCGCTCTAACTAGAGTGGTAGAGGACATAAGATCTAGCCTAGATGCAGACAATGTCACCTTTTTGACCCTATTGGACTTTTCCAAAGCCTTCGACACGGTAAACTATGCAGTACTCTGCAAAAAACTACGAGCTTCATTCAACTTTTCTCGGTTTTCAACGAATCTTATTTCGTTTTACCTCAGTGATAGAAAACGGGCTGTATCTATAGATAACGTCTTAACAGATTTTCTTTCGTGGACCCGAGGGGTTTCCCAAGGGTCAATTTTGGGCCCACTTCTTTTCACGCTATACATTAACGAGGTTCCAAATAACATACTACACTCATCGATACACATTTATGCTGACGACGTTCAAATCTACCAGAGTTGTCCTCTTGGCTTGATTGAAAATTGTGCCCGAAATATTAACCAGGACCTTGAGCGTATTCTGAGTTGTTCGGTTAAGAACGGTTTAACCCTAAATCCACATAAATACAAATGCTTGGTGATTTCCAAAAAAGTTTTGGACCTGTCGTACTACCCGCCTATCTATTTAGGCAACGTAGCTTTGAAGATGGTGTCTTCAGCAAAAAATTTAGGGATCGTGTTCAACAGAACTTTGACATGAAACGACCACATAAACTCTACTGTTGGTAAGACCTATGGTATTCTCCGAACGCTTTGAACAGCTCAACAATTTACACCGTTAATAACGAGAATAATACTTGCAAAATCCTTAGCCATTCCTGTACTCACACACGGATGTGAAATCGTTGGAAATTGTGACACTGTTAGCAAGAGAAAGCTCCAAGTCGCTTTTAATATTATTCGATATGAGTACACCTTGCGTAAATATGACCATATTTCACATCTGTCTAAAAACCTTCTGACTTTTGAAAATTTCATTAAGTTTCGTACATTAACATTTGTATCTAATATCTTAAAAACACGTCAACCATCGTACCTATATGAAAAATTCCAGTTTCCGACATTAACTAGATCAGCTTGTTTAATACTTCCGCGTTTTTCTTGTTTAACGTCGGAAAGACAGTTTTTCATCGCTGATATTCGACTATGGAATTCACTACCGCTTTTTTGTAGTGTAGTGATATCGGAAAATTTAAAAAAGAATTGCAACTTTTCCTAGCTCGCTAGTTCTGTTTTTCATAGCAACGCCGTATCTGGTCTTTCATTTTCTTTATCTTTTTTCTTTTCTTTTCTTTTTTCTCTCATTCCTTCCTTATATTTCAAATTTTGAATTGTTAAATATGTATCTTTTTTTTTTCTTCTTTTTCGCACGTATGCTCTTTATTTTATTTTATTTTGTTTTAATTATATTTATTGTTACTTTTATTTAATTTTGTCACAACCTTGTATACAATTCATAAGATTACTTTGTATCTTAAGTATAAGATCTAGATATGAAATAAATTAAACTAAATTAAACCATATGCACTTGTGTTTTTTTTTTTTGTGTATAAAATAGTAATACCGACGCCCTCTTTGGTATTGAACTTAATGTAAACGAAATCATAGCAAGCGAACTTGTAGAGAATGCATCTCTTTGTGGTAATTTCGACGTTCGGGAAATTCGCTCAACTATACCACCTTGATCAAAAAGTTCCCGGGGGACACCACTGTGCGGCGGCCCCAATGTTCCGATTTGAGTTCTGTTTTTTTTCTTAAGTTGATAGATATGTTGTTGACATTCCCTCTAAATCTTAGCGTTATAGCTTGACATTTGCAAGAGTTATGCAGCCAAGAGTACATCTATATATGTGTGTGTTGGCGATTTTTTACAATTTTAGAAATGGATTTAAATTTGCAACAACAAACTTGTATTCAATTTTACGTAAAAAACGGATTTAATGGTGCACGAACGTTGGAAATCTTGGAAAAGTGTTTCGGAAACGATTCTCTAAGGAAAATGGTCGTTTACCAGTGGCACGAGCGGTTCAAAAGTGGTCGTGAGTCAATCGAAGATGATGAACGCAGAGGCAGACCATCGACATCGAAAACCGACGAAAACATTGATGAAGTAAAAGAAATGTTGGCCAATAACCGCAAATTAACCTTCAGAGAGATAGCGGAGGACTTGAACATTGCCTATGGATCCGTCCAAGACATTTTGCTTAATGATTTGGGTTTCTATCGTGTAGTAGCAAAGTTGGTGCCAAAAGACCTCAATTTCATACAAAAAAGATACCGTGTTGAGGTCGCAAAAGAGATGATTTGCGAGGCTGAATCCGATCCCGCTTTCATCAAAAGGATCATTACTGGAGACGAGACGTGGCTTTGGTTTATGAGTATCAGACATCAGGCAAGTGAATGGGGTTCATCAAATGATCCGAGACCAAAAAAAAACACGTCGTTTTCAGTCAAAAAAGAAGGCAATGCTCACGGTTTTCATGGATTGCAACGGTGTAGTGCATCATGAATTTTTGCCGGAAGGCCAGACAGTAAACAAAGAGTACTCATATTATTTGGGCGTTATGAGACGTTTGTGTGAAGCAATTCGCCAAAAGAGACCAGAATTGTGGACAGAAAACTCGTGGATTTTACAGCATGATAACGCACCGTCGCACAGTGCCATCATTGTTCGTAATTTTTTGACGAAAAATGCAACAGATATCATCCAACACCCACCGAATTCACCTGACTTGGCTCCCTGTGACTTCTTTCTGCTCAATCGAGTTAAAAAACAACTAAGGGGAACGCGTTTCAGCAGCCGAGAGGAAGTAATGGAAAAATCGCAGGAAGCACTGATGGACATACCGAAAACCGAATATAAAAAATGTTTCCAGGATTGGATCAAGCGCTGGCATAAATGTGTTGCAGTCGATGGGGATTACTTTGAAGGGGACAATATAGATTTAGATGAATAAACTTGTATTTTTAATTTTCTGAATAAATTCCGAAAAATTTTTGATCATTCCGTCGAGGAAAATTTAATAGGTGGCATTCCAATATCGGAAGGAAAGACCTCATAAAGAATTTTCCTATCAAGTCATTATAAAGAAAAACCTTGCCAGAACAAACGCACTTGAAAAAGTGTTAGTCCTATCCAGAAGCAAAAAGCGATTGTACTAGAAAGATATCTAATTACTATAACTTTTCAAACTATAACTTTATATTTACAATTTTTGAAAAGTATCTGAATGCTAACGCTACTGTTCCTAGCTGTTTTATCAGACAATCCAATCAGTTTATTCATAATTCTTTCATACGACAAAAATAAAGCTGGTAACAACGTTAAACTTAGTGATGGATATAGCGGAAAGGGACGAACAGGAATAATCAGAGAATGCAATAATGCAAAATCCAATCAGAAAGCGATAAATGAAACCACCGAACATTTAAAATCTGAAATATATAATATATGAGAAATCATTTCAAAAATTACGAGTATAAATAGTTGCGATATTGTAGTAGATTTAAATATGCTAGAAACGCGGACAAAATAAAGTTCGAAGTCACAGAAACCCCAAGCAAACCTTTAGATATTTTACGTATAGGCATCTACTACAATATAACCAAAGAAAACTTTTTGACTATAATTGATAAGCTTAGTAAATTTACGAGAGTATATCTTTTAAATAGCAGATTAACTGTAATTAATAATAATTAAGTTCCTATGACTTTTTTTCACATCATGGAATTCCAAAAAAAAAATCGTGTCCGATAATGGTGCAGAACTCGTTTCTACCCTCTGCAAGGATTTCCTCAAACTCTATAATAGTGAATTAGACAACATATATCCAAAAACTTCAAACAGAAGCCCTTCTATCGAAAGATTCCATTCCACCTTAACAGAAATAATAAGGATAATTAAAATCCAAAAGAAGGATGCTCCCATTACCGAAATAATGAACGAAGCTGTCCTTACATATAATAACTCAATCCATTCTGTAACCAAACTTACCCCCTTTGAACTCATAACGGGACATTTCCACCAGTAAATACTTTCAACAGTGAACAAGAATATCTGCAAAAGCACAAACATAATTTTGAAAATCTGAAACGAATTATATACGAGTGAGCCAACACACAAAACAAAACCACAATATGCCTATTATCACTAAATTAATCAAAAACGCGCCGACCTTCAATATGGCGAACATGGCGAAATGATCTTCGAACGCGCCGATAGACGAGATAAGCTTGCTGCTAAATTTAACAATTAAATTTAACAACAAAATTACTGTCGAGGAAAACAACCGAAAAATCCATAAACACAAGATTGAATGTAAGAAAAGTTGTGGTCGATTTTGACATATCCAAAACATCATGAACCAAGCTTAGACATATGGTACCTAAACAAACCGTTTTGACACATTAGTGCTTTTGTTTTGGCGTCATATACTTTTAGTTGTGTGAAAATGTCTGATTTTGTGCCAAATAATCGTCATTTGCGGGAAGTGTTGATTTTTTTCTTTCATTCGAAGAAAATACGGCGGCTGAAGCGCATTGAGAGCTCCAAAAGTTTACAGAGATACTACTCTAAGTGAAATAACGTGCCGTAATTGGTTCCGTCGCTTCAAAACGGTGATTTCGATGTTGACGACCGTCCGCGTGAAGGAAGGCCAAAATCCTTCGAAGACGCTGAATTGGAGGCATTGCTCAACGAGAACCCGTGTCAAACGCAAAATAGTCTGGCTGATCAGCAGTTCCACTCATATGAAAGCATCAAAAATGGCTTGTTCGTGGATAGCCTCAAAAGACGAAGACTTTTACCGTAACGGTATTCGAGATCTGCCAGAAAGATGGGAAAAAGTTGTAGCTAGCGATCGGCAAACACTTTGAGTGACTCATTTCTAACCATTTTTTCACAATAAAGTTACATTTTCATCAAAAATTTAGTTACGCACCCATTTATATATTTGATTTCTAATTATGCTCTCATACAAATATATACAGGGTGTCCAAAAAATCAACGTCAAGCCGGAAACGGGTGATAGATCAAGTGGTGTCGGTTATCACAAAATTATAAAAAAAAATCATCTAAGCCATGTACTTTTAAAATTATTGACATTCCAAAAAAAAAAATCGAGAATCTAACACCCTGTGAGGATCTTTTAAGTACCGTGACCGCAATCTTTACTTTTCTTCGATTTTTTGTTGTCACGTAACTATATCGGTTTTAACTAAAATATTGCTTTTTTGCCCATCCATTTATGAACTGACTGCGCTGACAAAAAAATGTGCTATGCCATTTTGGCAAGTAACTTTAAAAGATGGCCTATTTAGTCTGGATTCCAAAATGGTATGACACTTGCTAGACCAACGCTTAATTAAGGATAAAAAATAATATTTTGTTAAGGAAAACCGATTCATAGTTAATTATTTTTAATAAGTTAAAATGAGTATCAAGTGTGAGCGAGACAGACAGTGACGCGGTGATTGAGACGGATAAACACGCCATTTCGACTAGTGTGAGTGAAATAGATAGAGATGCCACTCTCTAGTTCAAATTGAGTGATTAATGATTTTCAGATTAATGGATGGACAAAAAAGCAATATTTCAGTTAAAACCGATATACGAGGGTTGTCTGAAAAGTCTCCGACCACAACGTAAAGATAACGGCACTCGTCAATAAAAGCTAGTGAATGCTAGTTGTGCATCTTTTGACAGTTATTTACCGAAGTTTCAGTCATTTTGGAAGCGCAGTTTTTAGTTGACAGTCGTTTGAGTGAGTCGATGTGAGGGTTTTTTGTGAAAATGGAAAAAATTGAGTATCAAGCTGTTATTAAATTCTTGTTTTTGAAAGGCAATACGCCTACGCTAATCAATAATGAGTTGGACTCTGTGTATGGGGACTCTGCACCATCATTTATCAAAGTGAAATTTCGGGCAGCTGAATTTAAACGTGGCCGTAAGAGCTTGGGAGATGATGAACGTTCGGAACATTCAAAAACTGCAACCACTGACGATAACATTGCTAAAGTTCACCAAATGGTGTTAGACGACCGCCGAATTAAAGTGAGAGAGATAGTAGAGGTTATGAAAATGTCCAAAGAACGTGTTTGTTACATATGGTATTAAATCAAGATTTAGGCATGAGAAAGCTGTCCGCGCGTTGGGTGCCGCGTTTGCTTACGTTAGACCAAAAACGTGTTCGAATGAACATTTCCAACACTCTGTTGGCGCAGTTTAGGCTCAATAAATCCGAGTTTTTGCGCCGATTAATTACTGTAGATGAAACTTGGATACACCATTCTACACCCGAAACAAAAATTCAGTCAAAACAGTGGACTGCAAAGGGCGAGCCGGCTCCAAAAAAAGCAAAAACTGTTTTTTCGGCTGGGAAAGTGATGGCGACTGGTTTTTGGGACAGAACGTACCTGGATTTTTAACGTAAACCTCCTGTCATGTAGACTTAATGTTTACGAGGTGCCCATACACCCATAGGGAGCAAGGATACGCCTTGCCATCGCTAATCACTCGCTTGTATTATCTAATAGTTCGCTTTTGAATTATACCAATTCGGAACTGTGTTGGAGGCACAAGTTCCACCCTTGGTATGAGTCGAGGCCTACCCAAAACCTCTTGCTGCTCTTAGGGTCGCAGCACCCAGTACTTCATTTGCAACTCTACAATGGGATAAACCAAAAAGGAAACCCGTACCCGCGATTTGGGTTTAAACCACAGCCACCATGACGCTCCCACAAGGGGGCCTACCTCTAACAAGTCAGGCCCGGACCGAAATCCGGGGGGCTCCTGACTCCCATGGTACCGTGATTTAAGTCCTGGTATGGACTACCGGTGGTCAAGCCTACCAACAAGACCTATGACCGGCAACTTGTAACTGGTCAAATCGTATCATCCAGTCATGCAATAAAATCTGGATGTTTACGATAAGACCAGTTTAGAATAATCTACCCCCGCTTTTTATTAGACAACGTCATTGATGGGCGAAGCCTTGATAATTGGGCGGGGGCCAGGTTTTTGGGACAGTAAAGGAGTTATCTTAATCGATTATCTTCAATAAGGAAAAACCATTACAGGAGCATACTACGCACCATTACGCTGAACTTTTCAGCCAACCCTCGTAGTTATGTTTCAATTTTGGTTCGTAATTTACAGAAGAATTACTCAGGGTTACGTGGCAAAAAAAATCGAGGAAAAGCAAAGATTTGCGGTCACAGCACTTGAAAAATCTTCACAGGGTGTCAGATTTTTCGATTTTTTTTCGAATGTCAATAATTTTAAAAGTAAGTGAGTTAGATTTTTTTTTAAAACTTTGTGATAACCGACACCACTGGACCTATCACCCGTTTCTGGGTTGACGTTGACTTTTGCGACACCCTGTATACCTTTGTAACCCAACCCTATCACCCAGCAACAACAACACATCATCCGCCTTTTTCTATGTTTTTCCTATTTGTCCTCTCATTTATTTATGCGGCACAATGCTAAGTGTCTTTTTTTTTTGCATCACCTTTGTTTGTTTTCCACCGAAAAGGTGCATCAATGCTGAGTGATCGTGGCAGTTGACATTAGACATCAACCGTAAACGGAGCTAAAATTAATAAAAACCGATTTGAAGTAAAAATGGAGGTTCTTTCATTTTCGCTGCGTGACAGAACCCGCTCAAAGGATTTTGAGTACCCTTAAAATGTTCGCACACGGCGCGGGCGAAGGATAATTATGGAAGAAAGAAAGAGAGGTACTGATGCACGTGGATTTTAATTATTTTAAGGTTATAATGACTAGGAAATAAAGAGCTCGGCAGGACATTCCATACGCGAGTTGTACGGCTTAGGAAAGAATTATGATATTTAAGAGTACGTCCGAAAGTGGGCTTGAGAGCAAACTGATGAGCATTCACAGCGAGACGGGTGTTCTGGTAGAAGGTTTGTAGGGACGGAAGAAGGATTGAAGCACTGGTGGTGAAAATAGCGATAGAACAAGGTAAGACAGGAGGCAATACGTCCGTGTTCAAGGGCGTCAATTGGTTGTGTAATATTAGCATAAGTTTCGCACGGCTTTGATTTCTATCTAGCAGGTGCAGAGAAGTTTTAGGAGCACCTGACCAGATGTGTCTCCAACTTTGACAGCCCCTTTACCAGAAACCACACCTTATTTTTTTTTTTTTGATACTGTTCATCTGATGAGGGGCTAAAGATCTTATTCCAATTATTAATTATAAAAAAAAATTATAATTAACGTGATCATATCAGTTGCTGCATTCATATCAATATCAAGGAAGGTTAAGCTAAGTTATGCTTACGGGGTGAAGTGGTAAATGAACCTGAAAGCACCCTACCAATACCTCATCGCACTTAGTTAGGTTTGTCTAGACCGGAGTGGAAGGTAGCTTGAGGGCAGTTGACCAAATACCGCAATAACTGGAAAAGTCCACCCCGAACTTTAGAGCCACCTAAGAAAGCTAGTGCTCAAGACAGCTATATGAAACCATGAACTAGCCACGTAAAATAATGCAATTAAATGGAAACATCCTACACAGAACATCACCTCAGTTGATTGATTAACAACCTACATATTAGATAAACAATGCTTTCCTTTTGAATATCTGATATAGCGTCAACTACAGATGAAATATGGTATCAACAACTCTGTTGGAAGTAATTGGATATCAAACGATTGAATGTTTAGTCATACGTACAGCAAGTGCAAGGTGATTGATAATGACTTATTGATCCAAATTAAGGCGTCTGTAAAACCTCCCGAGGAGCCTCCCCAATACGGTTTTATCCTTACTTTAGTTTAAATTCTGAACGGATCCGTACATTCAACATATGTACTCGTATACTCGTATCCAAATGTGAATATACGAGTTCGTATCTTTCGAATTTTCATTCAAGGTTTTTTTTTTTTATTTTTTTTAAGACTGTTTAGTATGCGTAGCAAATCGTCGATTTTAATTTGGCAGAAGTAGCTCTGCGTCCGCTTTTCTTGATCAATTGGCCATACGTAGAGGTTGCACACGTATGTTACGTATCATGTCTGTGGATGTCTGGGGCGATGTAAGTTTTTTGTTTGAGGCACACTTGGTATAGACGATCGTTGTTGCCGCGGTGGCGGTAATTTTCATCTCCTGAATGCATGTCCATTAAAGCCAAACAGATCGACGACGATAAATTATTATAATTACGACGCTATTTTGCGGTTCTTACGAGATAAGATCGCTGATCTTGCATCCGCGAGAAAATTTTTCATCATTTTTTTTGCCTGCCGTAAGTCTGCTTCTGCTTCTGCTTAATGTGCGAGAACTTGTTTTTAGTTTTTGTGGTATTTTTTAACTGACTCCTCTGCATTTGTAAGAAATGGAAAAAAATGCCTTAAAGTTATGTTTAACAGAATACAATAGATAGTGAACGTATCTTGAGAGACCCATTTAAAATAGGGAGAAAATAAAACCGAGTTTCACTTAAAATCCATTCTTTAAATCAAATTGTAAACAGAGTTTGAAATTTTTTTTTTATTTGCAGAAATTTGAAAACACTTATTTATGCGGTGGGCAAAATACCGTCATCATCTCCTCGCGGGCAGCTTCACTGTACTTAACTAACGAAGAATGTGTCTTAAGCTTGACTTGAACACACGGAAGTGGTCTTACTCGACTGGGTGAACCTTAACGTTAAGGTGACAAGCAACTTATTCGTACGTATGACCCATCAGAGTGCCCATATGACAAGAGGTTTGGAAATATCAGGTTGACCTGGTTTGCTGTAATTTGGGTTTCAGAAGTCATAACAAGAAGCTCTTCGAGAAAAGTAGCACGGAGTACCGCGAGCAGTAAATGCCGGTATTGATTCACTAACAACACGTTATTTTAGGCCTGCGTGACGTTGTCAAAAAAAGAGATGAAGACAATAATTGCCTCGAACAACTTTGACTGAATTCCAGGTGACTCATGCAAACGTGCCAAGGGCTACTAGGCTCTTATAACTTGCATCCAAGAAATGAGATCTGACGCAGTTATATTTGGATGCGGATTTGTCATCAGAAGCAACCTTAAGACTGGTGGCAATGTAGTGAAAAGTTCGCTGGCACACTCTTATTGTATTGTATATGCGAGCATGTTTTCGTGAACGAAGTATCCGGATACCTGACGACCTCCAGATCAGCTAGGCTTATCTGTATACAGCGGATATCTGTACGGATGGACCATCCTCTCTCCGCAACTCGTGGGATATTAATGGATAAACTCTCAAAAAAAAAAACCCCGAGACCGGCACTCTTTTAATACCGGACCGTAGAACGCTGATTACACCAGCTACCGGCAAGGCCCCTGCATTTTCGAGCGGAGGTAAAACTGTGGCAGGCCATGTTGCATCATCTTCTAAAGTCAAACGCAACGAGCCAAAATCCAGACCTTCAAAGTGTGGTATGACTGCGCCAAACCATGGTCCTCTCACTTCCTCCACCCCTAGCAACAGCAAGTATGTGGCAGGTCCTGCCCATGCTAAATAGCTGGATAATCAAAAGATGGTGTAGCAGAGGTACACCCCAAGGCGGTGTCCTTTCTCCACTTCTCTGGAACTCAATGGTTAATGAACTGCTGATATACCTAGAAGTGGGTGGTAGCGGAATGCGTTACTATAGCCGCCTCAGCATTTTAATACCATTAAAGAACTCCTTCAATGCAAATCCCCATAAAACTGATCTTATTCTCTTTTTCAGGATAAATATAAAATTCCAATCATAGATTATCTGGTTCTCATTTTTGACAGGAAACTAAACTGGAAACCTATTATTCAAGAAAGAGCCAAGAAAGCTACAGTAGCTTTATTCTCTTGCACAAAAGCAATAAGAAATAAATGGGGCCTTCAACCTGACATAACCCACTGGCTATACGTCTCGGTTATAAGACAGATTCCCACCCGCGAAGTGGTTACCTGGTGGGCGGCCTTATACAATGCAGTCAACGGCAGCAAACTAAGCAGAGTCCAAGGAACAGCATGTCTGTGCATAAGAGGAGCCCTAAGAACCACTCCCTCCTCGGCACTGGATATTCTGTTTCACTTGACACAAACGCAACTACACAGTGGACAAACAAATTATTTGGCCACGCTAAAATTCTCCAGAGAAAATCGATTACACTTTACCCCAACATTGATTTGACAAAGGCATTCATGCAAGCATCCCCTCTGGATCCTTCAGGGAGGAAAATGCTTTCATGGATGACAAGTCAGTCCACTTCTATACTAATGGATCCAAGATTGATAGCGGAGATAGTGGACTTAGGTGGACTGTTGGATCAAGATGTCCAGTGATCAAACAGACCTAAAAGTTTGATCTTTCAAAAAAGGAAAACTCTCAGCGCTACCATAGGTGTTATCACAGGACACTGCCTTATAGGCAAGTACGCAAGAAAGCTTGACGTCTTTGCAAATGATTTCTGCTGAAGCTGCATGGACTAGGAGGAGGAGGATATAATCCTTCACCTGTGTTGGCGACTCTGTTCCAAAAAGAAAAGTCAGTGAAATTTATAGTTCCATTAAAATTAAAAAAAAAATATTTAAACCGCAACAAATTTAAAATAATATAAATCTTTAATAAAGAAGTGTGCCAACGGCATTAAAAAAAAAAGCCTAAAAAAAATCCCAACGATGTTCGTTAGTGGCTCGGCATTGCGTATCAACGATCAATCTAACCCTCCTAAAAGACCACATACACAAATGTCACCAAAATCCCCTTCATCTGAAATGAATGAAAATAATATACCTGTTGATATATTACCGGTTGCGGAATTAAAGAAAATGTTCCAACGTTTTATGGGAGAATTATTGGACATAAGACTGAAAGACATGGCGACTAAGGCCGACATGGAAGGACCAAGTGCGGAAATTTCTACTTTGAAGCAAAGCAACAAAGAATTAGAAACCCAGCTACAACAGATGGAGTCTCAATGTGTCTTGCTCGTGAAGCAAGTGGAGTTTCTTGAAAAAAAAAGCCAATGAGAAGAATCTGGTTATCTATTTGCAACCTGCAGATACCATAATCCTCAAAATACGGTTGAGAAAGCTAAAGCAGTTTGCTTGGATCTCCTGCAAACGAATGATAGCTCTAAAGTAAGCTCTGGGAGTAAACCTGCAAATGTCATTGTAGGAATGGCTGTCCATAATGATGTTGTTGGAGTGCTTCGAGCTAAATCCAAATTGCATAACATTGGTACTTCTATCCACAACGATTATCCAGCGGCAGAAAAAGAACGCAGAAGGCAATTAAATAAGTTAAAAACCGACATAATATACCCAGTTTATATGACAGCTCAATACGCATTTAATCAATGTGCATTGGTTCAATACACATAGAAAGGATAGTGTTTATATGAAATTATCCAAAACCGATTCCGAAATGAGCGAGACAAAATTAAGAGAGTTTAACAAACAGCAGGAAAATGCGAATTCAATTTAAATTGTTTTTATTTTTCAATATGATCTCCCCTTACATCAATGCATTTGTTACATCTTGAGATAAGCTTTTTTAAACCCTCAAAATAATAAATTTCCTCTTTCTCTGCACGAAGACATTTTTTCAAATCCGGAAACTGGAAATAATCACTAGGGGCAAGGTCTGGACTAAAGGGTGGGTGTTGGATTTCTTCGAAACCACAATCTCGCGCAGCAGCCTTGGAAACTCGCCCCGTGTGAACAGGAGCGTTGTCATGAAGAAGCAACACACCCGCTGCGAGTTTACCCCGTCTTTTCTTTTTAATTTCCTCCCGCAAATTATGCAAAGTGGAAGCGTAGGATGTGGCGTTGATGGTTTCACCTTTTTTTTTGTACTCAATGAGCAAGATTCCCTTTGAGTCCCAAAAAACTGTGGCCATGAGCTTTCGGGCAGACGGAGTGACTTTGAACTTCTTCGGGGGGTCTGTTCCTTTTTTATGCCACTGCATGGACTCTTGTTTGCTTTCAGGGTCATAGTGGTGGACCCATGTTTCGTCCCCAGTAACAATTCGATCCATAACACCGTCCGCGTTCTCACTACACATCTCCAAAAGCTCTCTACAGCATGCGATTCTCACTTTTTATCTGAGGCGCTGTGAGCATTCGTGGCACCCCCCTTGCACTGACCTTTGAAAGGTTAAGATGGTCATGAAGAATGGTGTGAATGGTACCAATTGAAAGCTTGGTGATCTCTGCCATCATTTTCACCTTTATTCGGGCATCCTTAGAACAAGTTTTTCGACTTCTTTGATGCTTTCTCCCGTACAAGCAGTAGCCGGGGCGCCGGAGCGGGGGTCGTCCTCAATGCTCTCTCTGCCTCTCTTGAACTCACTTGACCACTTTTGCACAGTTGATAATGAAGGTGCGAAACCCTGGTAAACAGCCACCATCTCTTCCTGAATAGTTTTTTGACTTTTTCCTTGCTTAGTGAGAAATTTAATTACAGCGCGATGCTCAATTTTCACCATCATCGCCTCAGTTGCCATTATGATTCTGTTTAACTAGAGATAAAACGCGAATTAATAATCACATTTATATGAAATTTTACATGAATGCACTAAAATATTACTTGATAAATAAGTCAATTTATATATGCAACCACAGCTTCACCCCGATACCGAGAATATCTTGAACGCCCCTCGTACATCTTTCACTTATTATGCTACATTTTGAGTTAGCTATTTATACGCTTGTGTTGTCTTCCCTACAGCAGTGCTTGTGCTGAACGAAAGTTTTCCGAATTAAGCATAATAAAAGACGATCTGAGAAATAGGTTAAGTTCAGATACTGTAGAATTAATTTTACTGGCTAAAGAGCTATTGAAGTCAATATTTTATCCACCTGACGAATTGAGAAAGTTTTGCTTAAATTTTAAATTTTTAGATTCCCGGGGGACAACACCGTGTGCCGCTCCCATTGTTCCGATTTAATTTCTGTGTTTTTTTTAGGTTTTTAAATATGTTGTTGACATTCCCTCTAAATTTTAGCATCATAGCTTGACATTTGCAAAAGTTACGTAGCCAAGAGTACATCTATCTATGTGTGTGCTGGCGATTAAAGTTAAAAGTTGATTTAAATTTGCAACAACGAACTTGTATTAAATTTTGCGTAAAAAACGGATTTAATAGTGCGCGAACGCTGGAAATGTTGGAAAAGTGTTTCGGCAACGATTCCCTAAAGAAAACGGTAATTTACCAGTGGCACGGGCGGTTCAAAAGTGGTCGTGAGTCAATCGAAGATGATGAACGCAGTGGCAGACCATCGACATCGAAAACCGACGAAAACATTGATGAAGTAAAAGAAATGTTGGTCAATAACCGCAAATTATCCATCACAGAGATAGCGGAGGACTTGAACATTGCCTATGGATCTGTCCAAGACATTTTGGTTAATGATTTGGGTTTCCGTCGTGTAGCAGCAAAGTTGGTGCCAAAAGACCTCAATTTCATGCAAAAAAGAGACCGTGTTAACGTCGCAAGAGAGATGATTTGCGAGGCTGAATCCAATCCCACATTCATCAAAAGGATGATTATTGGAGACGAGACGTGTGTTTATGAGTACGACATGCAATCCAGACATCAGGAAAGAGCCGAGACCAGAAAAATCACGTCGTTTTCAGTCAAAAAAGAAAGCAATTCTAACGGTTTTCATGGACTACAACGATGTACCGCCAGAATGCGCTGATACTGCAAAAAAAGTTGTGGTGCGTCCGTTCATATTTAGGCAGACATGCAAAATTTCAGTGCTATACTGTCTTTAGTTTTATTTTGACAGCTGATTGTTGTTGACGTGTTTGGCATCATGTTGAGTATGGACAAAAACGATTTTCGTTCTCTCATAAAACATTATTTTTTGAGAGGCAAAACGGTGAAGGAAACAAACGAAAAGTTGGATAAATATTATGGGGCTAATGCTCCGTCAGATTACACCGTCAAATATTGGTTTCGAGAGTTTCGTGGTGGTCGCAACTCCACTACCGATCAAGTCCGCAGCGGCAGGCCCTCCGATGCGCTTACAGAGGACAATGACAAAAAAAATACATGAAATCGTGTTGGCTGACCGGAAAATGAAGGTGCACGAGCTAGCAGATACCACAAAGAATAGTACTGTGCGCACACGCCATATTTTGGGCAATATCCTGCATATGAAAAAGTTATCCTGCCGCTGGGTGCCGCGAATGCTCACTCCTGACCAAAAACACGAACGCGACAGCACTTCGAAAGAGTGTTTGGACTTGATGATGCGGAATCGGGCGGACTTTTGACGTCGATTGGTAACTGTATTTGGATCCATCGGACTATTATCTTTTCCCAAACTTCAAAAGATAGCTCATCAATAAAAAATTCAGCTCACGCGAGGAAATCATCGACGCCACGGAGGAGTATTTTGCAGACATTCCGAAAAATTACTTTTCGGACGGTATCAAGAAGTTGGAAAATAGCTGGAATAAGTGTATCAAACTAAAAGGGGACTATATTGAATAATATAAAAAAACATTTTAAAAAAAAGTTTTTAATTCCCAAGGAGGTTACTTTTCACCTCACCTAGTCGTGAGGTGAAGGTCAGACAGTAAAAAAAGAGTATTATTTGGGCGTTATGAGATGTTTGCGTGAAGCAATTCGCCAAAAAAGACCAGAATTGTGGACAGAAAACTCGTGGATTTTCCCCGTGATAATGCACCGTCGCACAGTGCCATCATTATTCGTAATTTTTTGATGAAAAATGCTACAAATACCATCCAACAGCCACCGAATTCACCTGATTAGGCTCCCTGTGAATACGGGGAACGCGTTTCAGCAGCCGAGAGGAAGTAATGGAAAAATCACAGGAGGCACTGATGGACATACCGAAAACCGAATATAAAAAATGTTTCGAGGATTGGATCAAGCGCTGGCATAAGTGTGTTGCAGTCGATGGGGATTACTTTAAAGGGGATAATATAGAGTTACTATAGGTGAATAAACTTGCATCTTTAATTCTCTGAATACATTCCGGAAACTTATTGATCAATGTAGTATATCCTACGACTATGTGTAATAATTAAAAAATAAAAAATAAAATTAACTGAAATTTGTCTTTTGCTACATTTTGTTCTAGAATCCTACATTTTCATTGACATTATGCTACATTGCTCTGGACAAAAGTGGCAACGCTGATTCGGAGGTGAGAGAATGATGAGAGCGCGAGAGAGTAAAATGTTCCAATGCGATTTCAAAGTGTTTATATGATATTTCAATTCGGTTTGAAATTTTCAATTCAGTTTATAAACAGGAAAGAACGAATGCGTATTGAGTGTGTCAATGCGGTTTGAAGAGGTGTTTACTATAAATGAGCGTATTGAACTAATGCGCATTAAGCTGTCATATAAATTAGGTAATAATGTCGCGAAAGAAAAGCATAAAAGTTCAAATACGAGGCGAAACACTTCAAATAAACGAAAAAAAAATTATTTTGATAGGGGTGGGAAACTGACGTCAAACCATGAGGATGGTTTTGTGGCGACTTCAGCACCACTAGTAACCGGTGTTATATACAGATGGCACACCAGACGACAAATAGAGAGAGAGAGAGAGAGAGTCCAGGGAACGAAGTGCATTAGTCTGTTTCTTCCACAAAAAGTTTGGTGAGAACGCTCGTAAGTGTAGAACACCTTGCACTTACCCCAAAAAAAAAACGATTAAGTCTGTTATTACCTAAGGTGGTTGACAACAGGCCGAAGTTCAACAGGTAATGCCGACTTTGTGTGTTCGATAAGCAATCGCGCCAAAAGTTTCTTATCGATTCGGGTTCAACAATAAGGGTCTTGCCTCGTCCCAGAGATTGCAAAAACAACAGAAGAGAAACAACACTGTTGGCAGCAAACAACACCGCATAGTAACCACAGGTCAGCCAATAGCCGAATGACCACGAAGACTTTCCGGCAACAAACTGAAGCAGGCCAAAGCGGGTTTTGAGGACTTTCTTAAAAAGGGATACTGCCGAACATCAAGTCCTTGGGCGAGCCCAACTCACCTAGTGGAAAAAAAGACTGGTGGATGGAGATGTTGCGGTCACTATTGTCGGCTAAATGCCCAAACTCAGCCTGATAGCTACCCGATTCCACAAATTATGGACTTCACCGAAAGACTTAACAACAAATCTTGTTTTTCGATTTTGGACTTGGACAAAGCTTACTACCAGATTCCAATGGCACCTGAGGATATCCACAAGACTGCAGTGACAACACCGTTCGGCCTTTTTGAGTTTTTAGTCATGCTTTTTAGACTAAAGAACGCGACACAAACTTTCCAAGGATACATGGTTCCGCGCGAACTTGACTTTGCCTTCTGCTACATAGACGACATTCACATCGCTTCCGATTCAGAAGAGCAACATCGCCAACATGTTCGTCAAGTTTTGCAACGCCTCCAAGAACATGGTCTAATAATAAATTTAAAAAACTGCGTCTTTGGGAAGTCCGAAGTCACTTATCTCGGACACACCACCAACCAAACGAGCTGCAGACCACCTGAAGCGAGAGTTGAGGCCATTCCCAACTACCCGAAGCCATCTATAGTTATGGAACTCCGTCGATTTCTTGGTGTCGTAAACTATTACCGTCAGTACATGCCAAATTGTGCTCATCTGCAAGCACCATTGAACGGACTTATTAAAGACTCCAAGAAAAACGATAGATGACCCGTTCCTCAAGCGGAAGAAGCGTTCGAGAATTGCAAGAAGAGCATCAAGCAGGCAACGTTGCTTACGCACATAGCCCCCAATGCTCCACTAGTTTTGACTACTGATGCCTCGGACATCGCAGTTGGTGCCAAGCTGGAACAGATCCGAAACAACCAACATCAAGCAATCGATCTACCTTGCTATACCTTTTTTTAAGCATATCGTGGATAGTCGAAATTTCATCGTGCAAACGGACCACAAGCTTCTTATATATGCGTTCCAACAGTACTCGGACAAGGCACCACAGCGTCGTTTAAGACAACTAGATTACATCTCCCAGTACACGACGACATTGTCTACCTCCCCGGCGTAGAAAATTCTGTAGCAGACGCATTATCACGACTGAATGCGATAACCATGCCAAACTTGCGAGAACTGGACTACTGGACGATGAACTGAAAACAATCCTGAAGCAGAACAACTCACCACTTCAGTTGAAGAAACTTGTCCTGGAACCCGACTTCAAAATTTACTGCGACGTCTCGAACAGTACTATCCGACCGTACATTCCAGCTTCTCTGCGGCGAAGAAATACACATACACATCGATCTGATCGTTCTCCCACTCTGCCTAGACAAAAGGTATTGCCTAACGATGATCGACCGTTTCAGCAGGTGCCCGGAAGCTGTACCTCTATCGGACATGTTTGTAGACACAGTGGCCACAGCTTTCTATACTCATTGGGTTGCTCGATTTGGTTCTCTGGCATCGCTTACTACTGACCAAAGACCACAATTCGAGTCAGGACTTTTCAGCGCCCTAACCAATATCATAGGGACGTCAAGAATCCGCACGTCGCACGTCGCACGTCGCACGTCGCACGTCGCCCTACCATCCAGAGTTCCTGGTGAGTTTTTTACTAACGTCAGCTTCGTGTCCGATTCACAGATCTTCGTCGAGAAGCACCGAGCGAACATGCGCAAATTCCGTGCTACAGCAACTTCAAACCATGCAAAGCACAAACCTTTTGTTTCACCAGATCTTTATGTGTTTCCTGCGCTGCGGTGCTGTGAAAAAACCTCTGCAACAACCATACACTGGCCCACATCCAATAATACAACGAATCAATACAGATTCCCAAAGGAAAGTGACATTTGACATCGACACAAATAAATCGTAACTTCGTCACTGGAGGGGGAGTCATGTGGCGACTTCAGCACCACTAGTAACCGGTGTTATATACAGATGGCGCACCAGACGACAAATAGAGAGAAAATCAGAATCTTCTTCTCAACTTCACTTCGTTCTCAGATTCAAATGAAAACTGCGCATTTTTCCTTGTCTCCTAATTTAAGAGTTACGAGTATTTCCAGTTTAACAATAAAAATTAATCCCATACAGTTTATTTTGTCTTTTAATGGACATCAATTGCCCAAAGTTTGTTATTGATTCAGGAAGTAGGTACTTGCGGATGACACAAATGATTCGAATGGTGAAACGACATGTGATGGAAGCAGCAGCAGCTCTCAAACGCTTTTAGTTGTAATGCCGTTTGCCATAATTCAATTTCTTTAAATAATAACAATGTTAACCCTTTACGGCGCTGCGTTGCAGTTCTGCATCATACCATAAGAATACGGGTAGTCGTTCGAATAAACAAAAAAATATCATTTTGCGCAGTGTTGCAGATCTACAGCAAAGCATTCTTACGAAGTAGTTGCCGCTATTTAAATTAGTTCGCGCCATTTTCCCTTTTTTTGTCATTTGAAGTGAGAAACTTGTCAAAATCGGTTTGTGTAGTCTTCACGAGTAAACTTCGACTTGAAACTGCTGCAGAGTAACGGTAAGTTATTAGTATTCACGTTGTTGGTGTAGTTTAACTTTGTGCTAAACGATTATAATTCATTATTTTGTATCTAATATGTATCTTTTTCTCTTTCAGCCTCATGAGTTCGAGGCCTCTACGTTTAGATTCCAGGCGTACGGCTTTGACGGCTGAGGAAATGGAAAAGATTCTGAGCTATTGGGGAGACAGTGATGATGGTTTAGACTACTCAGATGACGATGATGTAACAGATCCATCATACGTATTGGAACGAAATGACCAGAATTTACGTGAAGAATCGGATGAGGAACCAGAAGTACCAGACCCAAATGATCAAAGCCAAAATATCTTGCCACCGAATTTGGAGAACAATACCAGCACTACGATTCATTTATGTGAGAAACACCCTGCTATTCCAGAACCCAGCACCAGTTCAGCCACCACTTCAAAAAGCACATGTGTTCCTAAGGCTATATGGAAAACTAAAAACTCAGAGCTTAGCGAAGACCAAATGAGGTTCCGGGGATCTTCTACCTTACCTAATGAAATATTGGAGCTGCAGACACCTTATCACGTATAAAATCAGACCTATGATTGCAAAACTGAACCAGAGTTTTGCTGGAGTGCCCTTTGAACAACATTTATCTGTTGATGAACAAATATGTTCCACTAAGGCCCGAAGTGCTCTAAAGCAATATTTGCCAGATTAACCCCACAAGTGGGGCTTCAAGGTATTTGTGATTTGTAGCGTAAGTGGTTATGGTTATAAGTTCGAAGTCTACAGTGGCCAGGAGAATATATGCGCAAATGGCGAGCCTCAGTTAGGTGCGTCATCTAATGTAGTAGTTCGTCTTGCTAGAGATATTCCTGATAATCAAAACTATCGTCTGTTTTTTGACAATTACTATACATCCTTACCACTGATTGAATTTTTGTCACGTCGTGGTATATTGGCTTTGGCAATAGTAAGAAGAAATCGCATTATTAATTGCAAACTTCCAGAAGAAAAGCAGCTGAAAAAACAGCCCAGAGGGACATCAGTTGAACAGGTTTCTAACTATAATGGAGTTGACATATCCGTAGTAGCCTGGAGAGATAACAAAATTATGAATCTTGTATCTAGCTATGCTGGCAAGAAGCCTACTTCTGCAGTAAGTAGATTTGAAAAGTCGCAAAAGAAGCACGTTACCGTAGAGCGGCCTTTCATTGTGGCAGAATACAATCGTCATATGGGGGGTGTGGACCTTATGGACTGCGTTACGGGCCACTATAAAATAAATGTGTAATGCGTCTCTGCTTTATAGAAGAATTCATGCTGATACCAACAACAAGGACCGAGTGTTATGTTCTGCTGATTTTCGGCTAGAAATTGCTGAGATATTAGTGAAATTAAAGAAAACGATACGTCTCAAGCGTACTAGTGACGTAGAAGTACAGATCCAAAACAAAAAGAAAAAGGCCCATGTCAGTATGTTCCACCCAAAGAAGTAAGATTGGATCAGTTAGGTCATTGGCCTGTATGGACCGAAAAAAGGTTGAGATGCAAACTTCCAGGATGTAAAGGAACCGCCCAGACCGAATGTCAAAAATGCGGTGTAGCCTTATGTTTTAATAAGAATTATAACTGTTTTCAAGTTTTTCATGCATCGTAACTTTTCATATGTTTTAACACCATGATGCACTTCTGCATCATCATGTTTTTTTTTTTTCAAAAATAAATATTTTTTCTAACACAAATTTAGTTTTATTATTTTTCATATTATTTGTGTTCGATAACTGACTTGTTGCAATTAAAAAAAAAATAAAAAAAATCTTGAGTCATAAAGGGTTAAAATAAATAATTTTAAGTTTTTAAAGTCCAAAATCCTTTCTTATAATGTATCAGAATTAAATAATGAGGGTATTTTTGTGAATTTTTATAATTTTATCAATCAATTTGAATTTGTTTTCTATATGAAACTTTTTTACAAGAAAATGGCTCTATCAATTTTGAAATTAAATTTATTAGCTTTGAATTTAAATGGATACCAGCTATTAGAATTCAGTCAAGAGGAATAGCCAGTGGAGGATGTTTTTTTGGGTATAAGAAGGATCTACTAGGTATCAGCTGTGAATTTTGAGTATTTGAACGAGTTACATACCTAAATCTCAATTTTAATAGTGCGACTTTTCGGTTACGTACATTATGTTAACTGCAATCATTGGGACAGTGATTTCGAATTATTTGAAGAATTTATAGCAGTAATTTAATGGTGCTGGTGACCTGAGTGGAAGAATTGGAAATGAAGCTGGGAACGAAAATTTACAAGTTCGAACTCAACGAAAATCGAAAGACGCGCAAGAGGGGTAAAGTTAATAGATTTTGTAATTCTTATGGGTTGAGAATTCAAAATGGAACTAGCTTGTCAGATATGGGTGGTGAATTTACTTTTGTTGGTATGCAAAAAAGCTCGGTAATAGATTATAGTCTCGTTGGTGGAAAATGGAATGATCACGTTGTCGATTTCAAAGTTGAACATGTCCCGTTTTCGGACCACCTTCCTATAATTGTAGCTTTTGAACAGATGGCGTTGGAACAGGAAAAAAGCAGACCTATGATGCTATTACCTAAACTTAAATAGGATCCGGTTAAGGCGATAGAGTATCAGGAGAAGCTGGACATATCTCTTCGAGGCCAACATGTATGCAACTTAAGCCAGTTAGAGGAAACCAGCCAAACCACCAACCATCTAAGTACGAGAATAAATCAATTTCTGCTACGCACCCCTGGTTCCGCTAATGAAGTGTTGGATGCGGTCATAACACAGCAAGAGGTTACTGAAGTATTGACTAAGCTGAAGGATGGAAAAGCAGCTGGTTCTGATGGGATCCTAGCCATATTTTATAAATATAGCACCACAGAGTTCATCGATAGACTTACGTTTATAACATATACAATAATGGGTTGGAAAGAGGATCGATACGGCAAGAATTCAAAGAATCCATAATTTTCCCAATACATAAAAAAGGAAGTTTGTCGGCATACCCTTCTTAAAAGCTTGCTACAAAATCTTCACACTAATTCTACAGAGACGTCTCAACACATGGATCGACGATAATAAGCTCCTGCAAGAGTACCAGGCATTTCTTAGGCCAGGAATCTTTGTTTTGAAAAGTATTGCGGATTCATTTCTCAGCAAAAAGAAGAAGCTATATGCGTTTTTTGTCGACTTCAGGTCAGCATTTGATGCGGTTGATAGACTGGCTCTATTATACAAGCTCTATAACATTGGTATATCAATAAAATTGGGCAGAGTCATGCAAAACTGATACAATTGACACAATGGCGACAGTTTGGAACGGTGAAGTGAGGTCTGAGTGGTTTAAAACTGAATCAGGCGTCAGACAGGGTTGTACTATGTGCCCAAGCTTGTTTGATTTGTTCATTGATGATCTCGTAAGCTACTTACCGTGCGACATCGAATACGCAGGTCATATAATCAAG
This sequence comes from Volucella zonaria, assembly GCA_963966105.1. Taxonomy (NCBI): domain Eukaryota; kingdom Metazoa; phylum Arthropoda; class Insecta; order Diptera; family Syrphidae; genus Volucella; species Volucella zonaria. Next base: position 27,178,598 of record OZ014533.1, read on the forward strand.
GCACTGCTATTCGCAGATGACATCGTGCTCTTGCCGTTTTCTCCTGATTCATTGCAGCTAATGATCAACCCGCTTTCTCGATATTGTTAGCGAATCTGGTAGTGAATTTGGAGAAATAAAAAATTATGATTTTTGAGAACGGGGGAGGCAGAAACTCTGTAAATGAAAAATGGTATTAATGGTGAGGCCGTAGAAATTGTTAAGGAATTTAAATATCTCGGAGTTTATTTCACAAAAAGCTTAAATATGGAGAAGCATCTGAAAAAGAAACTAACAAAGGCTAAAAGCGCACTGATTGCGTGGAGTAGATGCTTTTGTAATAAAAGTATTACACACAGTAGCAAAGGCGGTATCAGAACCAATTTTATTTTACGCAGCACAAATATGTGGAGTGAAACAATATGAAAATGTAGACAAGCTCCTCCGCTACTATATAAAGCGAATTTTTCGACTACCACCAATTATGTCAAATTATATGATAATGCTGGAAACTGGATTGTCACCTTTTTTTATTCGTACCCTTAAAATGCAAATGGATTACGCGCTTAAGATTATGAAGATGGAAAATCACCGGTTTCCGAAGATAGCGGCCCTCCAAGTCATACATGATGATCCAAGCTGGTATGCTGAATGGATGGATCTAGCTGCGGACTGCGACATGGGTTTAAGTCTAGATAGTTTAGACTGTGTTCGCTGGAAGGCTTTAATATATCAGCTTATTTCATCAGTGGATTTGAAGTGCAAAGAGAGATTTCTGAGCAACGCAAACATATCCCTCTACAGAGCAATATATTCCCAATTTAACCATAATTTGGAAGAAAGAAATTATTTTCGAGATGAAAATAGCGTCGTTGAAATAGCAACGATGGTCAGGCTACAGGGAGAGCTGATATACCTAAACTTTATTCCTCACAGAGAAGATTTACCCACCTTGTGGTCTTTGTGTAACTTCATGGGGAAATGTTCTATTTTAAGGGGAATAAGAAGGAACACTTTGGGATCCAGTTTTTTGATGGAAAACGAAGTGATATCTCTACTCAACAAAATCGAAATTACAAAACAAACCAAGCTTTTTTTGATTTTTTTTTTTGTGTTTTAATCCTCCACCTACTCTGTACGTGCCCAGCTCTCGCCCAAAGGAGGAAACTCCACTTGGAGCTTTCTTCTACAATGACTAACGCGATCTAGACTATATAGATGTTAACAGTCTCTCACGGTTCATAATAAGCTCAAATTGGTTCCAAGAGTAAGAGGATCACAGATTCACGTTCCATCACAATGGGTCAATAGGCCTAAGTGGGTTGGTCTCTCCAACAACCACTCTTATCTAACCGAACCTAACCAAATTTAAAGTAGATGTCGTCCATAGATTAAATTACTTAGATGGCAAACTTTTCAGATATTGGAAAACCAAAATCGGTGTTCTACTGATCGGCTCTACCATGTTACCCTGTCTGTGAATAAGTGTGAATTGTGATCAGTGGCAATTTCCCTCCCATTTTACACAAAACACCCCCATTTCATTCATAAAACGTCATCCACATTACACACGCGCGTGTAAATCGCTCTCATTCTAGCAACTTTACTTCTAAATTGCTCTCATTCTGCCAAATTCTGACAGGTTATAGAAATGGTAAAAATGTTAGTAACTCCCTTAAAGTGTGCCTGTGCGAAAGTTAAGGGTTTACAAAAGGATTAGTAGAGTTTGCCACTTGGTTGGTTCATCTATGCTCTGGCTTCTACGATCACTTCCAGCATCGGTACGGCGATGAGAGCTCCAAGGATTTTCAACCTGCTCGTACTAACTTTGTTAAATCAATGGGCGCATGCTCCATCGTTGAATATCTCTTCCAAATCAAGGACAAAAAATCAAATTTTGCATATACAAAAGATGACGTTGCAACACCTCCGGCTGTTCGCTTGTCCAAATGTGGCAATTTCTGTTATTTAACCAAAAATATGCCCTGTCACTGTGGAGATTTTTTCACGAACGACCTAGACCTTCTTCGATCTTCAATATACGTCTGTAGTGAGATAATAAGTAAAATAAATTGCTTTTATGGCCGCATCGGCTTCGCTGGCAGTACTTCAAGCGGTCCGTCCAATTTTTGATCGGTCGTCGGTCCAATATGCTCGGCGTTATTCCGTGTTGAATGTTTGCCTCGAGCTCGTCTAAGGATTGCACACCTTACATCGCATGGCACTCTTCTTGGGAGTTCGGTTTATTTGAAACTTCCATTGCTCTGCCTTTCAGTTCTGTAATACCACAACGGTGAACTCTAAACCTTGCTAAATATGGCATCTTTGCAGTAGGAGTTTCACTATTATAGTCAACATCCATAATCCCTGGATTCGACAACAGATAACAACCCTTTTTTCCTTTAGAGACCTTTGGGAACGCACGAATTTCTTCTCACACAGCTGTAATCTTACCTAAGATGTCAAAATCCGTAAAACCATTTTGTTGCACCAGAGGAGGCAATGATGTTTTGACTAAGTGCATCGAGCGCCTCCTACAAGTTGAGATCTTTTTGCTGCTGATCTTCGTCCATGTACATCTTGGTTTCCATGTTCCAAATAAGGTGATATGCTACTATTTGTGACCGTTTCGAAATAGTATCGTGCCAAAGTGCCTGGACGAATTGCAGAATTTATGGAAGAACTGATTCAGGAGGGTACGAGGAAAGTATCCTTACTGCGTACTCCTCTCGTGGATAATCAGAAATTCCGATTCAATTAAGGATGAGGTGACGCGATTAGTTTATGCTGATCCTTTTGCTGTTGCCCATAGATTGACAGTTTGTATTTCATCGGAGAAGGGTTCCGGCTTTTTCCAGAAAGTGATTTATAACGCACTTACCATCTCTTAAATGAAGCAGAGTTGCAGATTTTAGAAAGCGGTAAGAATCCACAATGTCCATGCCGGACTCTGTAAAGAGCACGAACCAATTTTCCGTTTATTCCAGAGAACAGAATCAGATACGCTGTAGCTCTACAAAGAGCTTTTCTCAGAACACTCATCCCAAACATCTTTTACTAATCGGTCTGTTATACCAGCCTTTTCCTTGTCATTTAACGCAGATAATAGCCGTAACATCTCTCCAGCATACATGCTCCTGAGGTAGAGTACCCTGTGCACACTTCCATATTAGATTATTTTGAATCGTATGGTCAATTGCCCTCTGGTTATCTGTTATTTATTAGCTTTATAAAGATAATGGAATGCAGAAGTTTAATGAAAAAAAGCAATGCAAGTGCGCTCACCCACCCCATTTATCTCATCACCATTTCTCAACTTATTCTGAACCGCATTTTGGCCATTCTTGTCTTAAACTCAGTGTCAGTGTCAATAATTGTTTAAAGCCTCTAATCAGCCTACTGAACAATTAAACTTACTCGTATATAGCCAAACTTCGTCAAAGTCCGTCCAAATGCCTATTCTGCCGTATCAGTGTCAAACCATGACTATGACTATTTAAGTTGCGGAACGACTTACATTTCCAGCTGAAAATACATGTTTTTTTTAGTAAATAGAAAAACAGAACGATGAATCGGTAACAAATATGCCTCTCTAACTTAAATTATGACTTTTGCCACCTACGGCCTTTTTGCTTAGCACGGGATAGCACATACCTACCTGATCTCACCCATCTACAATTGGAAAAAATATCATCCCATAGTGGTGGAGGAAGTAAACAATAATCTCCAGTATCGCGTTTTTTTTAGTGCGTACTTTGCGATGTTCTATTGATCAATATAGTAAATGCATATTGAATTGATTAGCGATTTCTTTTTTCAACATCTTAATAACCATAATGCAAAAATTTGTTTGTGTGAACTTGTTACCCATCTGGCTTTTCACCATATGATTTTGAGGAGATACGCTTAGCGAAAAGATTTTCCGCAATACTCACTTTCCTCTGATCCCCCATCACCCCCCATTATGGGTGGATGGTAAATATAAGAAATGGTTCACAATATAATGGGACAATGGACATATTTGTTTTTGGTAAGAAATAAATTTTAATGCATCCAAACTATCAATAGAAGTACAAACGTGTAATGTGAATTAATTAAATGTCTATTCAACTAACATAATATGTTATACGAGTACCGCATACTTCATCATTTAAAGATCAAGCAGGCTGATTTGTTCTTGGACTATAGCACGTTAGATTTGGTCTACTTGGATGAATTCTGCTTCTGTTTCTCCTCCGGAAACAGCTGGTACTATTCCGAATGGACTATTACTGTCGTTGCTGATTCTGCTTCTGTTGCTCCAGCTACTATTCATGCCGCTTCTGGTGTTGCTGCTATTGCTTTGTCCACTATTCATGTTGCTGTAGGTGTTGCTGCTGTTTCTCCATTCACTATTTATATAGCTCTCGGTGCTGCTGCTTTTCTTCAAACCTTTAAGAAAATCTCGGTAATTCTCTCGTTCAATAGGATGACCTCTAGCATTTTCAAAACCTAGAATTCAATCAGAAAATCTATATAAGTTCTCATTTAGATATTAGATATGTACATATAAAAAGGTAACTTCGGAATTCCAGTCAGCAGAATGATCTTACGAATAGACATTGACCGAGTGAATAAAAAACATTTGGCAAAACTTCTTATCGCATAAAAACAAAAGTCAAAGATATAAATCTAACTTGGAATGTACATTCTAAACAATAATATTAATTGAATTAGATTGAAATTGAATTAACTTTATCCTTAGATATAAGTGTACAGCTCTGAATGGCACAATGAAAATTCCCTTATCTTTACTCCGAACGGGAGAAGCTTACTTTTTATAGCGTTATCTGGATCAATTTTCAAAATAGATACCATATAGTTACAAATCAGGAATCCAGTTCTATTTAGTCCGTGAGTACAATGGACTCCAATCAGTTTTCCTGAAAAGAGAAACAGAAAAAAAACGACATTAAAAGAGGAGAATTAAAACACTTTTACACCAGTTTATCAGTTTTCATCAACCCGTAAGTCGGTAAGTCGAAAACCAACTTTCTTTCAACCGGGTGCACATTCCCTTCTGGAAACGATAAACATCTTTCATAATGCCATATTTCTGGATAAACACGAATGCCATGACAATACTACGACAAAATCATCACGATCTCTAGGAAGTGGTGCTGCGCGGCAAAATTATAAGATCTTTGAGAAAATTTTAACAACGCTACAGTTTACACACATATTGTATTAGTGTATACAAGCATCCTCATTTCTATAAGGAAGTATTTATGAACTTTTCTGTATCTATTTTATCATCAATTTTATTCTCTTATCCATGAAAAGAATCTTAGCGCCTTGTGCTTGCTTGGCTTATGATTTGGCGTTAAATTCGTGTAGCGCATTTGTTAACCTGCAATAAGATTCTTATCCATTTGAGAGAATGCTCTCGAGTATCATTTGAATGAAGCAAAAGGCAAAATTGGAATAAAAATTATTTTGGCATGCTAATTGAATTAATGTTATACTTCAAGTAGAGTAGTAGGAGCAGGAACTGGAAACAAACGATTTATTCATGCAAATGCGCATGAACAATGTGATTATCTTTGCTCACTTGGTTGGGGTAAGATTTGTAACACTGGTAGATACCAACGTCAAGCAATGTATAGGAACTGATAAAAAGTAATAAGATCTAGGCTGCACAAGTTACTTATTTCGAAAAATAGGCCCTGGCACTTAACATCCCTACACAAATAAGGATCCACTGTACGTTCAGTTTATGAAGTTCAACGTCTCTTCAATCCTTTAATCGGTCTTATGCCAAAATAATTAAAATAGTTTCGCCATCATAGTTTAAGGCAAAAATCTGCATTCAAATTTATTTCCGTTGAATCTTGTTTATTCGGATACATACATATATTCAACTAAAATCTTTTCGATGTGCGTTTCTTGGTTTCTTGAGTTGATGTATAATTTGCAGTTACAGATTAATAAATTTCCATTCACATTAATACCACTTGTTGAGCATGCAACGAACAATCTCTTATGTATCTACAAATTAAACTTTCGCAGTCGTACGCTAGTCGAAGTTCTACTGTGTATTGGCAAGCCTGTAAGGATCTGTGCCGCCAAAGTGCCAGTCATCGAGTTTAATTCTACTCCTTCTACACTGCTAGAGTCTGTTGAATTGTTCGTTTGTTTTTTTTTTTTTTTGTTTTTTTTTCTTTTTTTTTGTGTTGGCATACAACCATTGAGCCAATAAATTTTGATTGCACGCGCGTGCACCACTTTTAGAACAGTCAAGACAGCGTAACAACAAGAGCCCAGTGGTGAGGGTAGTTTTCCGAGTGGCGGTGGCGGCAGCGATGACGGCGGCATAACAGCAGACCAGACATTGCTTGCACTAGCGGCTTTGGTACAACTGCCAATTCAGTGTGTGTGCTATATGAAGTAAGGGCAAAGTGGATTCTGTGCGGTCTAGAAACAAGAAGGATTGTCCAGAACATGACGGATTTCTCGGTTTGCCTTGGCAGTAAGCTAATTTATTGCCCGTGTTCTTGCATCTTTTCAAATGACTTGATTTGTTATTCTGCTAGTTAATGTTGCTGTTGCTCCTGCTGTTGTTGAGTTGTTGTTCTTAGTAGGTTGAAGTTTTCATCAACAGCAACTCTTCTGTAAGAGCTAAAACATGCTAAAAAGAGGTTTAACTTGTATATTCTCTATCCATTATGAATGTAGGTGGTGAGACATTAAAACTTCACCCACCAACCCACAAATACGAAGTCAGTGATGGTAGGTGCGAATATAAATACAAGTAAACCACAGAAAAAAAAAAACAAAAAAAAACAAACTTACTGTTAAAGTGATTTTCTTTCATATATTTGTGTACAATATTTTGAAATCTGAAATGAAATTAAAAATGTGAATCAGTTTAAGTACATAATATGGAAATGTTTAATTAAATAATATATTTAATGAACTGGTTGCTGGTTAGATGACTTAAAAGTCTCTTACTTCCGGTAAGAGGTTTTAGATCGGGGGAGCCTAATGAATGATAAAGAAGATTCGCTGCTAAGTATACGTTTTTGATGTCATAAAAGCGCTGTGACAAGATGATACGCCACCATGTGACTTCCATACTCGCAAGTCTACACAATTTTCCAAGAGTCTGTGCAAGTAATTGCATACGTTGATGACATTGGTTTCACTCGCAGAACGCAAAGACCTGCCATTAGTGCGTTTGCAAGTATTGAACCAGAAGCGAAAAAAATGGGTGCAGTTGCGAATTTTAGAATACCTCAACACTAATCAAGCGAGAAGTTAGGCATAATAATGCCTTGTCAAAGAACACTAACGAGACAAATCCCAGTCGTGCTCTATGGCGCAGAACCATAGATCTCAGCGAAAATGGACTAAACTATCCTTGACCGTTTGGATCACCTGAGAAGGCTAGGGTATTTAGAGCGAATGAAAACTAGCACTAAAACTAACAAGTTTACGTTTCCTGCCCAGACAATGGCGCATTAGAGCAATATCTCGCATTTCTCGTCATAGAGAAACAGATCTTGCGGTGCAATCGAAGCCTCATTCTGTTTTGGGAGCATCGAAGTCACCTACTTAACACGTATATTTTACTTGTATGTTTGCTCGGGAAGTACATAGAAAGCGCATTTGGATACATCGACCTTTTGATTCGTCTGAGCGTGGGTACAGATATAACGCAAACGATGAAGTGCTTCGCATAAATGCGAACGGTGGAAAGCCTTTACTGATGTGAACCTGGGGTGTGGTAACGCCACGACCGTGATTCTTTCGAGGTGTTCAATGGCAAATTTTTGTATGTAGTGGGTTCCAAGCCCAACGCGTAACCTTAGGCAACCAACCCAACATAGTACATGAGTGGTTAGACCCTCAATGTTGTCTTGGTCATTGATATCAAGATTCTAAGCTTCGCGCTCAGGCCCACATTAGATTCTACTTACGAGCGTACTGGAAATAACAGCTGGCTAGCTGTTCATTTCTAGTCAACTATTCATCTTACTTGATTTTTGTTAACTGAACACATGAATGTCTTTCGGGCGAGGTTGGAATTCCAACACCGAAAGTTCCAATTTGGAAGCCATTCCACTACCACTTGCGCCATGGCCACTCACAATGACAATCAGCATTGATTAGTATGGTTCGACCATCTAGAGTTAGTCAGATTAGGTTTCCTGCAACTAGTCCGACAAAGGTTTCTTCCTTACAGGTTTTACCGATGAACTCCCCAAATATGAATTTTCCACCGTGCTTTAGATAACCTTTGACGAAGACGCCAAGAACATCATTAAACAGTCGTTCGGGGCGTGTATACATATGTACATATAAGATATACAATATGTTAAAAAAATTGGTTTCCAGCCAAATAAACGTCATTTGCGGGAAGCGCGGCTTTTATTCTTTAATATGAAGAAAAGTGCGGCTGAGGCCTATCGCTTGCTTTCGGAAACTTATGGGGCGGAATGTATTGGTGAATCGACGTGCCGCGAGTGGTTCAAACGGTTCAAAAGTGGTGATTTTGGAGTTGAAGACAAAGATCGCCTAGGAAAGCCGAAAAGTTTTGAAGACGAAGAATTGGACGCTTTACTGGATGAGGATCCGTGTCAGATTCAAGAAGAACTTGCTGCATCATTGGGCGTCACGCAAAAAGCCGTTTCCCTGCCCCTAAAAGCACTGGGATTAATTCAAAAGGTTGGAAATTGGGTGCCGTACGAATTGAAGCCAAGAGACGTCGAACGGCGATTTTGCATGTCCGAAATGTTACTGCAGCGGTATAAAAATAAATCATTTTTGCATCGTATTGTCACTGGTGATGAGAAATGGATTTATTATGATAATCCTAAACGCAGAAAATCGTATACAAAGCCCGGCGAGCCCGCCCAATCGACGCCGAAACGAAATATTCACGTGAATAAGGTCATGCTCTGCATATAGTGGGATCAAAAGGGTGTCGTATACTACAAACTGCTTCCGAGTGGTGAAACCATCAAAGGACCATTATATCGAACCCAACTAATTTGTTTGAACCGGGCATTAAAAGAAAAACGGCCAGAATATGAGACCAGGCCTGAGTCCGTCATTTTTCATCACGACAACGTTCGGCCACATGTTGCGGAAAATAGTGGATGGGAAATTCTGTCTCACCCGTTTTACAGCCCAGACTTTGCACCATCTGACTACCACTTGTATCGTTCGATGCAGAACGCTCTTACGGGAATACGCTTCAGCTCAGTAGAAGAAATCAAAAATTGGCTCGATACGTTCTTGGGCTCGAAAGACGAGAAATTTTTTTGGTCCGGAATTCATAAATTGCCAGAAAGATGGGGGAAAGTTGTAGCTACCGATGGACGATACTTTGAATAAAGCATTGTAACTATGTTTTCATAATAAAACTTCAAATTTTGGAAAAAAAACGCTGGAATCTTGTAGACCCAATAGATGTAATGAATGTAGTGGTAATAATACTTAACACATGTAAAATTTAATATATTGGGTCTACAAGTAAGTTTCCAGCGTTTGTCAGAGATAGCGCCACCAGTGGATCCTGGACAGAAATGTCAGATCCCATGTGTTTTATTTGTAGGTTTTGTATCTGTCAACAACTTTGCAGCGTTATATTTGAGCAGTTCTATCGGTGTCGTACATTTTATTGAGCAAAACCATGGCAAGTTTCCAGCCAAATAAACGTCATTTGCGGGAAGCGCTGCTTTTATTCTTTAATATGAAGAAAAGTGCGGCTGAGACCTATCGTTTGCTTTCGGAAACTTATGGGGCGGAATGTATTGGTGAATCGTCGTGCCGCAAGTGGTTCAAACGGTTCAAAAGTGGTGATTTTGGAGTTGAAGACAAAGATCGCCTAGGAAAGCCGAAAAGTTTTGAAGACGAAGAATTGGACGCTTTACTGGATGAGGATCCGTGTCAGATTCAAGAAGAACTTGCTGCATCATTGGGCGTCACGCAACAAGCCGTTTCCCTGCGCCTAAAAGCACTGGGATTCATTCAAAAGGTTGGAAACTGGGTGCCGTACGAATTGAAGCCAAGAGACGTCGAACGGCGATTTTGCATGTCCGAAATATTACTGCAGCGGTATAAAAATAAATCATTTTTGCATCGTATTGTCACTGGTGATGAGAAATGGATTTATTATGATAATCCTAAACGCAGAAAATCGTATACAAAGCCCGGCGAGCCCGCCCAATCGACGCCGAAACGAAATATTCACGTGAATAAGGTCATGCTCTGCATATGGTGGGATCAAAAAAGGGTGTCGTCTACTACGAACTGCTTCCGAGTGGTGAAACCATCAAAGGACCATTATATCGAACCCAACTAATTCGTTTGAAGCGGGCATTAAAAAAAAACGGCCAGAATATGAGACCAGGCATGAGTCCGTTATTTTTCATCACGACAACGCTCGGCCACATGTTGCGGTTTCGGTGAAAAACTATTTAGAAAATAGTGGATGGAAAATTCTGCCTCACCCGCCTTACAGTCCAGACTTGGCACCATCTGACTACAACTTGTTTCGTTCGATGCAGAACGCTCTTACGGGAATACGCTTCAGCTCAGTAGAGGAAATCAAAAATTGGCTCTATACGTTCTTGGGCTCGAAAGACGAGAAATTTTTTTGGTCCGGAATTCATAAATTGCCAGAAAGATGGGGGAAAGTTGTAGCTTCCGATGGACGATACTTTGAATAAAGCATTTTAACTATGTGTTCATAATAAAACTTCAAATTTTGGAAAAAAAAACGCTGGAAACTTACTTGTAGACCCAATATTTTGAAAAATAAATAACAAAGATTAAAAGTTAATGGTAAAATTGATTTTTATTAATATATTATGGCCTAACAATAAATGTTGCTTTTTAAAAAGTCGAAAAATTCCAATTTTTGCAGGTATTATAGTCGAAAACGATTGTAGGTCCCCATTGACCTATTCACCACATAAAGCGAAAAAAATTATTCACTCATCGGAGGGTTAAGGTAAAAATTAACCTTTTTTTATAAATTATAACTGCTGCAGGTTTTTCCAAGTATCATAAAATCTGTGGGTTTTTCTGCAAACTTGACGATGATTTTTTTTTTAATATTGTTACTTTCATAAGACAAAAATAGTAAAACGTTATGTTAATTAGGCATTTTCTGGAGAAAATTGACCTCAAAGTGGAAAATTAGCATGGGCAATGAAAATGGAACAGGCTTAGAAATTGGATATTCAAAGACTCAAACAAGATATCAACTTTATTTAAACGCCGTTATAAAGGTTGGTATTTCTTCTAAAAACGAAGTCCTACACGAAGTTTTTACCATTAGTACTAACAGAGCAATTTCCATTAACATGGGTCAGGGTACACCAAAGTAAGCCTTTTCTTAAATCCTCGATAAATGATGTCAACCTTGGAGATAGACCCTTACTGTTGAACGATTATTTTCTTAGAATAGGCCCAGGAATCATTTCCCAAATTATCGTCATCGAATTAGGGGACACCCCGTATATTGTACAAAAGACAAAGAACTTGTATATTAGTGAAACGTAGACTCAATGTACTCTTACATAACCGTTGCTAGACTGGAGAATGTCAAAGGTATCTTGGCCGCGACTATGTGGGTCCTCTCCCTGGTGACAACCTAGAAAGCGTGGTCTTGAAAGCTGAAAGGCAAAATGCTACCCTCATCATTGGGTGCGATGCTAACGCACATTAAGCAGTTACTTTTTTTTTTTTTTTATTCATTTATTTTATTTCCAGGAATAATTGTATTAACAAAGATAACGACTTGGGAAATAAGATAATAGGTGTCATTCTGTAGCCTTATAGGACTAGTGGTGAATGACCCATTTAATTAATAAGTTTACAATTGTTGTAGGATTTTTAACAAAAAAGTATACAAAACGAAAAACATAAGCATGGAAAATCAAATTAAATTCATATTTAGATTTTTTTTTTATATATAAAGAACTTAACACTCAAGTGTGTATGAATACACTTATAATGCCTCAGCATGTGTTAAGGTTTTTGGAAAATGGGATAGAGAAAGAAAGAAAGATATTTGGGCTCAGAGGTTATTTCGCTCCATGCCATGGGTGGCATTTAATGGGGAGACTAAATTCTTAGTGGAAATTGGCTTGATGTTGATTTCTAGTCAACTCCTTGTCTTACTTGATTTTCGTTAACTGAACAAAGACATTCATCTTTCGGGCGAGGTTGGAATACCAACACCGAACCTTCCGATTTGGAATCAGTCCACTCAGTTCAGTTTCAGTTTATATACATTTTTATTTATAGGATTGATTTACACTTACAAGCTAGACAAAAAAATGTTTAAAAATTAGCTTAAATAACTTACAAATAATCTTATTCTACTCGTAAATTACTGGCCCCATGCGGGCACTCTAAGTTAAACATAATACTTAATCTATGTCTATGTCTATGTCTATTTTTATTTTTGTTTTTACATTTATTAAAACTAAATTTTAAGTAGAAAAACTTAGTGTCTGGACTTTTGTTATATTATAAAACTTTAAACTAAACCTATAAACTACCTAAAAACAAATCCTTAACTTACTTAATCTTACTTAAACTATCTAATTCTATCCCTTATTTTAGAGAGTGTTATTTTTTTTTATGTTATCTTTTTTTTTTGATTTTTTTTCTTTTTTCTTAACCCTTACAGGACCATAAGATGTCTAAGACTTAAATAAAATAAGCAGGAAAACAAAGATGGGTCTACACTTTTTCTGTAATTTCATAGAAAATATTTTTCGCTGTGGGCCACAAGGGTAAATAAAGTAACAGTTATGTTTGTTTTATAAGTCTTTTATTTATTGCTTTGTAACACGAAAAATAGGAATGAAAATGATAGAAAAATAATACATAAGACTCAATTATGATATTCTGCACAACAATTTCGCTTACTTGTGAAGCACAGCTAGACATTGCACATAGCACATTTATTAAGTGTCCTATTTTCATTTTCTCCACTTTAGAAGCTTTTCAGAGGTGAATACAGTAGTGTTTAAACACTGTCTACATGGGAAATTATTTATTACTATATACCTCGAGCTATGTGTTGGGGATACTCGAGACTGCACAGAAGCAGTCCTTCTACGCGGTGTGCTATTCGTGCGAATAGTACCACAGGCTTAAATGTTGTGCATCATTAGTTTGTATTACAAAGCAGGAGAGTTAAAAAAATTATCAAAATACACTTCACAACCAAGACCCTTTAGCTGTTCCGTTAGACTGGATACAACTGATTCAGCTAGTCCAATTTCTGTATTAGTTTTCTTGCCCGTATATAAATGAAACTGGAATAGATATTCTGTGGAAGACTCAGCTCTACACCACATCTTGAACCTCCATTTTCATCAATGGATTGTCTTTTTGAGTTCTTCATTTCTGCTTGAAAACAAGAATTGAAATGTTGCATAACGTATGCTCGGTCACTCGCTTTCGGGTGACTATCATTATCACAAAAGTGTAAATTTTGCCGAATTTGCTCAAATCTAGTTCTTAGCATAACATTAGCGATGAAAGGGACACCCATGACTCCATCAGTTAACCAGTAATTTCTCATAGTTGGCAAAACATGGTTACTCATAAAAAAATTCATGCCCAAAAACGCCTTCATTTCGTCCAAGGTAATAGTAGAAGGTCTTCCATTTTGTTGTGCTTTATAAAACAGTCTCTTTGTAAGGGCAAAAGCACCCTTGGCTCTGGCCAGAGCAAGATCTATATATGTATATATTTGTTAAAATACAGATCTAGCCAGATCCCAAGGTATCTGGCTACATTTCGACAAGCAAGTGGCTGCCGTGCTGTCCCACGATCGAAAACTTGGGCCAATTCTTTCTGGTATCCCTAGAGACCCTAGACAAAGGCGTCTTAAACAAAAGTTTCCGATTTCTGATAGTTGATTTTCAACTTCCGGTCATCGCAATGTAGCTAATTTTATCGTAGTCACGTTGCAAAAGTTCCATGGCGCTGGGGCCTGAGAAGCTACCTTTGCTTGTTGTACCGTAGTTCCCCTACCTGCCGCCATTTGGCCGTAGGTATTGTAACTTGGGGAGTAACGGCTGGTGTTTGTGCCTGCACGAGTGCACGTTTAACTTCCACTTTCTGCTGCCGAGCCAGATTTACTTTTTCGATGTATTGGAGTTGGCTTTTTTCTGACGCTCCGTCCTTAACTAGAGCGCACTCCTCTGACTTGTGGTTCTTTCCACACTTCACGCATCGAGGCTGCATTTCGCAGTTCGACGCGGCGTTCCCGAATCTTTGACAGCTAACACATTGTAAAATGTTTTCGCTCCTCTTTAATTTTTCTAAGTGTACAACCTGGTAGTCTAGGACTTTGACCATCCAATTTGCTGTTGGGACTGGGGTACTTTCTGTCTGTTGACTTTCTGCTGTTGTTGTTGTTTCTGTTGCTGCTGCTGTTGTTGTTGCTGCTTTTGCTGCTGCTGGTGCTGTTGTTGTTGTTGTTGTTGCTTTGTTGAGTCTGTACAGGTTTTTCGTTGGCACTTGTACTGTCTTTTGTTGTTGTAGCGGCTGTTCTTTCTGTTTAGCCTTCGCTAATTGTGGGATATTGCTGGGAGCTCAGGAGTTGTTGTTGTTGCTCCTTTTGTCTTCTCGCCACTTGCTTGGCTTTAATAACCAGTACCTTTTGTTTCAGCTGTTTAGCCTGCTATTTAGTGCATGCACCTCTACTTCTTCATCCTCCGACTCTATGGCCGCCAGAGATTGGAAGGTATTCTCACCACCCATATAGTCACCTTCTCCGCCGTCAAACACAAGGATAATCGTCATGGTCTGATTCCGCTTACGCCTTTGTTTACGTCGTTGGCGCCTCTTCTTACTCTACCAGGCAGCTTTTCAGTAGAAGCTGATAGGGAGGGGCGCTTTGCAAGATTCAGAGTTGGATTCTCTCCTTCTCTTTTTTGCACTGATATCAGATGACATTGTGCCATCTGCTGATCCCGCTATTAGAATAGCGGACCACTCGTTGTCACTCGTTGCCGATCACTTTTATATTCTTTTAACAATTCTTTCTTGTTTTATTCAACTTTAAAAAATATAAAGTCTATGTAACTTTTTCGGGAATCGAACCCACGACCACTGCTTTATCGGTCGGACACCACAGTTTAAATGCATTTTTTATTATACTTCATTAATTAATTCTTACAGGCTATACAAAAAAACGCTTAAAAATTAGCTTAAATACCTTAAAAGTAATCTAATTATAACTTACTGGCCCCATGCGGGCACTCTAGGTTAAACATAATACTTAATCTATGTCTTTCGACGTTCCTTACAGTCTATTTTGTTTTTTACATTTATTAACACTAAAACTAAGAAAATGGATTTTAATTAAAAAAAAAAACTTAGTGTCTGGACTTTTTTTTTGTTATAATATAAAACTTAAAACTAAAAACTTAAAACTAATCCTATAAACTACCTATAATAAATCTTATTCTACTTAATCCTACTTAAACTACCCCTTACTTCAGAGTGTTGTTACCCACATCTGTTCTAGATTTTTTTTTTTGTTTTTTTTTTTTTTTAATTTTTTTTTGTATTGTTTTTTTTTTTTTTGTTTTTTAATTTTTTTTTTTTCCTTAAGTCTAACTTACTGCTACCTAAAATTATGTAAGCCGGCCATGGCTAATAAAATAGACAGACGACCGACTTTGCTTCATATGAAGCTAACTATAACTTGAGGAATTCGACGACGAATCCTCCCCTCCTTCCAATAGCCACCAAAATTGTTGGTGCTGCATGGTCGGTCGGTCGGACACCACCTCCACTGGGCCACCGAAGCACTTGACCAAAACGTTTCTAATTGTTCTTTTGTTAAGTTCGCTTATAACTTTTTCACTTTAGTAGAAGCCGAAAGACGTTTGTTCACCACGGAGGTCTATGAACGACTGAAGCCACGGCCACCACAGAAAGAAAAAAAAAATACCATATACTATATCATAAGTACTAGCCTCATTTGATTTGATTTGATTTGAGGCCCGGGTCAACCACGGACAGATCTATTAAAGCTTATTGCAAGCATATTCTTAAAATTAACAATTTCGCTTAAAACTAAAGATAAAAACTAAAGGGTGGGAGCAGTTAAAGAAAGTTAGGACATGAGACATAGGTGGAAATAAGACTGTTCTTGAGTGGCAGTTTGCTGAGGTGGTAGAATATCGTTAACTTCACGAAACATTATAGACATTGGCTCCAGGTGACCGTAATTCGCTCTGTGAAGATTGAGCCGGAAAAGTGGCGCAGACCTAGGATTGCGTGGGTTAGTGTTAAAAATTATGAATAAAGAGAATATCGGAAACTTTCGGGGTATAGGAAGGGATTGGAAGTTTATAAGTTTCAGCCGATGGTGGTAAGTTTTGGCTATCATCCCAGGGAAGTCCACATAAAGCAAATCGTAAAAACCAGCGTTGACCTGTTTCTATCCGGAGGATGTGAGTTCTGTAGTAAAGTGATCAAACTTGCCTTGCATATTCAAAAAGAGGACTAACAAAGGTTATGTAAAGAGATTTGGTAACATAAGGATTGGAAAACTCCTTAGACCAGCGCTTGATGAAGCCAAGGACAGAGTTACCTTTTTATATCATATTATCAATGTGAGAACGGAAATTGAGTTCCTTATCACAAATAACACCTAAATCACGCAACTCATTCGCTAAGGGAAAAGGAAGATCAGATAGTAGCGAGGTGAAGTAGGAGCTCCAGGAAATTGTCATTACACCAAGTACAAAATCTACCTAGATTTCCCTACAGTTGTAGAGAGTGTGAGGAAGATGATATATACGAGGGGCGTTCAATATATTCTCGGTATCGATATGAAGGAAAATGCGAATTCAATTTATATTGTCTTTATTTTTCAATATAATCTCCCCTAACATCAATGCATTTGTTACATCTTGAGATAAGCTTTTTTAAACCCTCAAAAAAATAAATTTCCTCTTTCTCTGCAAAATACCCATTTATTGCCGACTTCAGTTCTTCATCATCCGAAAATCTTTTTCCACGAAGACATTTTTTCAAATCCGGAAACAGGAAATAATCACTAGGGGCAAGGTCTGGACTATAGGGTGGGTGTTGGGTTTCTTCGAAACCACAATCTCGCGCAGCAGCCTTGGAAACTCGCGCCGTGTGAACAGGAGCGTTGTCATGAAGAAGCAACACACCCGCTGCGAGCTTACCCCGTCTTTTCTTTTTAATTTCCTCCCGCAAATTATGCAAAGTGGAAGCGTAGGATGTGGCGTTGATGGTTTCACCTTTTTTTTTGTACTCAATGAGCAAGATTCCCTTTGAGTCCCAAAAAACTGTGGCCATGAGCTTTCGGGCAGACGGAGTGACTTTGAACTTCTTCGGGGGGTCTGTTCCTTTTTTATGCCACTGCATGGACTCCTGTTTGCTTTCAGGGTCATAGTGGTGGACCCATGTTTCGTCCCCAGTAACAATTCGATCCATAACACCGTCCGCGTTCTCACTACACATCTCCAAAAGCTCTCTACAGCATGCGATTCTCACTTTTTTCTGAGGCGCTGTGAGCATTCGTGGCACCCACCTTGCACTGACCTTTGAAAGGTTAAGATGGTCATGAAGAATGGTGTGAATGGTACCAATTGAAAGCTTGGTGATCTCTGCCATCATTTTCACCTTTATTCGGGCATCCTCAAGAACAAGTTTGTCGACTTCTTTGATGCTTTCTCCCGTACAAGCAGTAGCCGGGGCGCCGGAGCGGGGGTCGTCTTCAATGCTCTCTCTGCCTCTCTTGAACTCACTTGACCACTTTTGCACAGTTGATAATGAAGGTACGGAACCCTGGTAAACAGCCACCATCTCTTCATGAATAGTTTTTTGACTTTTTCCTTGCTTAGTGAGAAATTTAATTACAGCGCGATGCTCAATTTTCACCATCATCGTCTCAGTTGCCATTATGATTCTGTTTAACTAGAGATAAAACGCGAATTAATAATCACATTTATATGAAATTTTACATGAATGCACTAAAATAACCGATAATAAACCGATACCGAGAATATGTTGAACGCCCCTCGTATCTAACGATTTTCATATCAACTGCATACACAGATGTGTATGAATTTTTAACTATATGTACAATCAATATCATTAATCGTCAGAATAAATAATAAGGGATCAAGGTGGCTACCTCGAGGGACACCAAAGGAGGCTTCAATTGGGTCAGAAACGATAAGTTTAAGTAGAACCTAGTAATGTCGTTAATTTAAATAGGATTGAACCCACAATCTTATTTGAAAATCAAGGGCCTTTAATTTTAGAAGGATTATGTCATTCCATCAAAGGCATTGCTGAAATCGATGGCAATCATATCAACTTCATTTCCAGATTCTAGTGCACATAAAGTGCTTGATATGAATTCCGTTAGGTTGGTGGTTGTAGATCTACCTTTGAGAAATCCGTGCTGGTTTTGGGAAACAATAGATTTATAATGGAAAAGCATTATGTCATAAATAATGCTCTCAAAAAGCTTAGGTATGCAGGACAGCTTGGCAATTGTTCGATAGTTGGAAATACCGTATTTACGACCTTTTTTATGTAGGGGAATAATAAAAGACCTTTTCCAGGTTGACTGAAATAATCCCTGGGTGATAGAAAGCTGTAAGAGAGATGTAAGAGGTTGGGCTAGGTACATTTCACATTTCCTTAAAACTATACGGGGAATAATCATTTTTGAAGTTTATTACTTTATTTTTAACTTGCTCTAAAGTTATAGACACATACAAAGTTTTTTGTGGGCAACTACTCTATTTAAGTAGAAAAAATAAGAGTCGTCTGGCGCTTGGGTATTGATGGCGAACGCTTTCCTAAAGAAAAGCGAAGAGGTTTGCAATAATTTGGGGATCGCCCGAGGACTTATCAAGAAAATTGAGAGATAATGGATAGTTATCCGATTTACTAGATGGAGTGAAAAGTGACATCCTTGACCGCCAGAATGCGCTGCTACTGCAAAAAACGTTATGGTGCCTTGAATTCCGTTCATATTTAGGCAGGCATGCCAAATTTCAATAAGATATTGTCTTTAGTTTTGTTTTGACAGCTGATTGTTGTTGACGTGTTTGGCATCATGTTGAGTATGGACAAAAACGATTTTCGTTCTCTCATAAAACATTATTTTTTGAGAGGCAAAACGGCGAAAGAAAAAAAAGAAAAGTTGGATAAATATTATGGGGCTAATGCTCCGTCAGATTACACTGTCAAATATTGGTTTCGAGAGTTTCGTGGTGGTCGCAACTCCTCTACCTCCGATGCGATTACAGAGGATAATGTCAAAAAAATTCATGAAATGGTGTTGGCTGACCGGAAAGTGAAGGTGCGCCAGCTAGCAGATACCACAAAGATTAGTACTGAGCGCACACGCAATATTTTGGCCAATATTCTGCATATGAAAAGTTATCCTGCCGCTGGATGCCGCGAATTCTCACTGCTGACCAAAAACACGAACGCGAGAGCACTTCGAAAGAATGTTTGGACTTGCTGACTTTTGGCGTCGATTGGTAACTGGATTTGGATCCCTCGGACTATTATCTCTTCCCAAACCTCAAAAGATGGCTCATCAATAAAAAATTCAGCTCACGCGAGCAAATCATCGAAGGGATCGGATCAACAAGTTAGAAAATCGCTGGAATAAGTGTATCAAACTAAAAGGGGACTATATTGAATAATATAAAAAAAAAACATTTAAAAAAAAAAATTTTTAATTCCCAAGCAGGTCGCTTTTCACTGCATCTAGTACTTTTAGTTTTGATGAACTGAAAGATTCGTAAGCAAAGTCCAAATTTGAGCATGTCTATTCATAAGCGGAGCCTTACATAGTACTTCCTCCGGGTATTCTATTTCACTTGACACCCCTTAATACTTTAAGCAGGCAAGTGGCTTCTAACGCAGCTAGCAAATGCACAATAGACAAATAAATTATTTGGCTACCCTAATATCCTACCAGGGAACATCGACTATATTACGCCCCAACATTGGTTTGAAAAACACTTTCATGTAAGCATCCCCTCTATATCTTTCCGGGAGGAAGATGCTTTCACGGACGAAAAGTCAATCCATTTCTATATGGGTGGATCCAAGAGTGATAACGGGATTGGTGGCGGTGTTTTCTCAGGTAAACTTAACCTAAGCCTCTTTTTGGATAGTCAGGCCGCTATCAAGTCCACAAAATTCTAAAACCGCGCTTGACTGCCAATCATCAATCAGGCAGATGGCAGAGCTGTTCAACATTCACCTATGTTGGGTGCCGCGGCACAGAGATATTCCAGAATTTTGGGGCCGACGAACTCGCCAAAATTGGAACCACTGTACTTATTCTACCTGAAAAATGTATCATCGGTATACAAACTACTACGTGCAGACTAATACTAAAGCTGGATACTAATAGAAGAGCAAACTTTAAGTGGACTGTTGGGTCATCAACATATTTAACGACCAATCAAATCTGTACAGCTGGATCTGAATCGCTCTAATGGTTTGATCTTCCAAAACATCTTAGCATTGTCATAGGTGTCATCACTGGACACTGGAGGACGAGGAGGAGGAGGAGACAATCCTCCACCAAAGAAGAAAACCCCGCTTTGTAACTTTCTTCTACAATGACTTAAGCGATCTAAACAACATAAACGTTAACAGGTTCCTTGGCTTCCTCAGAAGCTCAAATTGGTTCCAAGAGTAAGAGGATCACATATCCACGTGACATACCAGTGGCCCCCTAGGCCTTAGTGGGTTTGTGTATTTTTCAACAGCAACCTTTACTTAACCTAGCCTAACCTATTACTCAATTTGAAATTCTTTTTAATATTTTGTGCGTAAATACAATACATAAATATAGGAAAAACAATTGAAAATTTAGAAAAAGAAAAAAAAAAAACGATGCAAATCAAGAGCAGAACAACAAAAGGTCTGTTCCCCCGAGATTTTTGTAATAAATTGTAAAAGAGAATTGTTTGCTTAAGTTTGAGGAGTAAGATGAATTCTCTCTTAAACCCAAAATCTCGCGGAAACGCTTTTTTGTAAAATGTGTGTATGATAAAACGTCAAAAGTAACAATTAAAAACGAAACAAAAAAGAAATTGCAAGGAGGAACATTTTTTGATTGGTTATTATTACTACTTTATTGATATAACATGCGTTTAATGAGTTTTATTGTATTAGGCGCACAACTGAAGCTCGTTTTTCTCCTTTTTATCTATAAAATTACCACAATTAAACTTTTACGAGTTTAACAGTTCTTGTAAAATTTAATTGAAAACTGCAAAAGTTGCCAGGGATGGGAAATTACAATATTATTCTCGCAGAATAATGTTTTCGTACAGCTAGTTAACTCTGGTTTGACTTAGAGTTAATTCAGCATTGAAATACTGGACATAAGTGTAATTCTGATAGTTGCACTCACTAGTCTTATTTCGGCAGATTGTATCAGCTATCTACATAATATGACTGTATACGTACATTTCATCACAAGTTCTGCTTTATATTACTTGACTCTTCATTCGTAAATAGCTCTATCCCAATTCATGCGATAAGTTAACTTAGCATTGCTTCTTACAACATTCGTGAGAAGCACAATAAAATATCCGGTTCATTGGGGCTTCACTAACACACAGGGCAATGAAAACGCATCCTGCAAACTATTGGGTCTATAACTTCGTGCGGTTTGCTAAGAGATGGCGTAACTTGTATTCTTCCATTTGAACATGAGTTGGAAAGATACTGTCATGGTACATTATTTCAGTATATGTCATTCATTTGAAGCGTAAACAACAATAATTTTTTTTCACTCAAATATGTCGAACTTTATGCCTGAAAAAGTGTTTTTGCGGGGAGTTCTTCTTCATTGCTTTAATATGAAGAAAACTGCTGCCGAAAGTCATCGTATTTTGGTGGAAATTTATGGTGAATATGCGCTAGCTGAGCGAACGTGCCAAAAGTGGTTTGCACGATTTAAAAGTGGTGATTTTGGCTTGGAAGACGATGAACGTCCTGGGCAGCCAAAAAAGTTTGAAGATGAAGAACTGGAAGCAAACACAAGAAGAGCTCGCAGAATCTTTAGGTGTCACTCAAGCAGCAATTTCAAAACGTTTAAAAGCAGCTGGATATATTCAAAAGCAAGGAAATTGGGTTCCACATGAACTCAAGCCGAGAGACGTCGAAAGGCGGTTTTGCATGTCCGAAATGCTGCTGGAACGCCACAAAAGGAAGTCATTTTTGCATCGGATTGTTACTGGTGATGAAAAATGGATCCATTACGACAACCCCAAGCACAAAAAATCATATGTGAAACCCGGCCAACCAGCCAAATAGACGGCAAAGCCGAATATCCATGGCGCGGTGGTAATGCTCTGTGTTTGGTGGGATCAGATGAGTGTGCTGTATTATGAGCTGCTAAAACCGGGTGAAACCATCAATGGACAACGCTACCGAACACAATTAATCCGTTTGAAGAGAGCAGTGGCCGAAAAACCTCCGGAATATGCGACCAGACACGAGGCAATAATTTTCCATCATGACAACGCTCGGCCCCACGTTGCTATTCCGGTTAAGAACTATTTGGAAAACAGTGGATGGGAAGTCAGTCTTACCCCACCCGCCTTATAGCCCAGACCTTGCCCCTTCTGACTGCCATTTGTTCCGGTCGATGCAGAACGCCCTCACTGAAATACGGTTCACATCAGAGCAGAATATCAAAAATTGGCTTGATTCATTCTTGGCTGCCAAGCCGGCGCAGTTCTTTTGAGATGGGATCCACAAATTGCCAGTAAGATCGAAAAAAGTCATAGCTTCAGATGGGCAATACTTTGAATAACACTATTGTACATATTTTTCTTAAATAAACGTTCAAATTTTGAAAAAAAAAAACCGCTCGAATTAAGTTATATACCCAATATTATTATTACAGTTAATCTGTTCGCAGAGCTGTTGGCAACAACTTAAGCCTTGTACATTTCTTTCTTTTATATTTAACGTAAATAAAATATTAGTTCAAATCAAATTATTAAACGTTACTCGTCAACACGCATGATAGACCGAGAAAATCGACCAACGACTTCTATTGAAAGCTCAATTGGGTTAACATTTATGAATGTGTGGGAAGAAATTGTCCATTAACTGCTAAACTTGGATGGTCTTGAACTTTAAATGTTGTACTCACGCGATTGTTCTATCCTTTCCAGGAACCTCCATTCCCGGAATCATAAGTTTTTGATAACTGATCCCCTTTTCCGTGAAAAACTATAAGGAACGTTTTGTATTATTACATTTAATGGAAAGGAAAATTATGGGATTTAACTTACTTTTGGGTCATAATAGCGATTTGTGTTTGTGAGATCAATTATTAAACCTAAGTTAGGAATTTTCTTGAGAAGAGAATCGCAGGTCAAACGTACGCTATGCGGCACTGAAGCAACTACATCCTGAAAACATAAAGATTAAAAAAATTATTTACATATATTCTTATATGCAATTATCTTATCTTAAGACTTTGAATTGAATTTGAATAAATAAAAATAAAATAACATATAAGTATTATATGACAGTTTGGTGCTGTACGATTAGTATATGCACTAAACGGCGTCAACCTGGTAATGCCCACTGTTGTAACACATCAATTGCAAATACTGTTCAAGTTGAACCTGACCAATATCAAGTCGGGAATGACTGAATTCCTTAACTCACGCAATTGACGTCAACTATCTTCGTGGCAGATTCCGTGTATGGGCTATTTTAACGTATTTGGAGCTGAAATCAATCAGGATTTTCAGGACTAGTCAAGGTGCTGATGTTTCTGATATCGAGAAAGATAGGGTAAACTGCCCTATTGTTGACACCTCCCCAATGATTGGCACATTGAGTTTAAATAATGCCCATGCGTCGCATTTTTGAATTTTTTTAAATAATGTTTATCAAAAATATTTTTTCCAGCTAATTCTATGTTGTTTGGTATCACTTTTTTTACGTTTCGAAGTTGACAACAATGAAAAAAAAAACTGTCAAAAAGTCTATCCCAAGTACGCGCCCTTTTTGAAGTGAATGTTAAAAAAGACATAAGAAAAGTGCTGACTTTAGAGTTTAAATAACGGTAGAGCTAAATCGATTTTGTTTTTTAAAGTGCAGTTTAATTAAATAAATATATAGTTAATAGGAGGTTCAATTGATTTATTTTAATGTTTCAATAAAATTAAAATATTTATTAAGGGTGTTATCTACTGGATTAGTAAACTATACTTCAGCCATTCATTGGCATATGCCAATTATTGGCAAAAATGCCAATTACTGGTTTATTGGTACTATGCTAATTATTGGTAAACATGCCAAACATTGGGTAGATTGCTAATCGGTGGGTTGATTGGCACTCTGCTTATCGCGGTAAAAACAGATTTTTATAATTTTTGTAATTTTTATTGGGGTTTAAACATTTTTTAATTAGCAAAATTCTAATTTCTAAAAATTTCTAACTATTAAATTGAACTCTTTTAGATGCCAAAGCCAAAAAAATTTAACAAATATAGTAAAACATATGACGAAAATGTCATAAACGAAGCTCTTAAAGCGGTCAAGGAAGGAATGTCAAAAAAAGCGGCTTCTGTAAAGTGTACTGTTCCTCGATCGACCATCCAATTCCGACTAAGCAACAAGTTTCAAAAAATTCGACCAGGCCCTGAAACTATTTTATCATATGATGAGGGGGAAACTCTTGTGAAATGGATTAAAAAATGTTCAAACAAAGAATTTCCTCAGCGAAAGCTTGAAGTAAAAAGGAAATCTCGTTCAAAGACAATCTCCCTGGTGACAAACGGTATAATCCTTTTATTCGCAGACATCCAGAATTGGTTATGAGAACACTTGAAGTTATTACCAGCGCTAGTGCGAATGTCTCTGAGCAAAATATCAAGTCGTGGTTCGAAAAAATAGAAAACTACCTACAAGAAAACGGATTCTTTGACATTCTGCAGGATCCTAAAAGAATTTTAATTGGTGACGAGACCAACTTCCAATTGTGTCCAAAAAATGAAGGGATTATTGCAGAAAAGGGGACCAAAAATGTACACGAAATCGACCATGCTCAAGCTAAAAGTGCTATTACAGTAATGTTTTCTGCTGCGGGAGATATTACTCCCCCAATAATTGTTTATCCATACAAAAGGATTCCATCAGAAATTCTATATTCTGTGCCATAAGATTGGGGTATTGGTCGAAGTGACACAGGGTGGATGAAATCTAAGGTGTTCTATGAGTACATTGGAAATGTACTGTATCCCCATTTAGTCAAAAAAGACATTAAAGTACCAGTACTTTTATTTGTCAATGGCTACAAAAGTCACTTATCAAATAAGCACCTTGTGTAACCAATAGCAAATCATTTTAATCGCTTTGTACCCTAACGCCACCAGAATTCTTCAGCCAGCTGATGTCTCAGCGTTTAAACCATTGAAAACCGAGTGGAAAAAGACTGTTTTAAGATGGCGACAGGAAAATCCAAACGATGTTCTTACTAAATTAAACTTCGCCTTTGTATTAGAAACAACGGATTCTACGTTAAGCTCAAATGGTGTCTCAATAGGTTTTGCTGCATGTGGCTTATATCCATGGAATTGTGAAAAGATCGACTATTCGAAATATTTGGGAAAGTCCGTAGTAATGTGTAATGATAAAATTCAAGTTCCGACAAATAATAATATAATAAACATATTATATAATAAGCAAACTTTTGAAAAGCTTGTGGGGAATAAAGCTTAAAAATAAAACTGCAGACGAGAGTATAGAATTAATCAGCCTTCGAAATGTATGGAACTATTGGGTCTATAACTTCGTACGGTTTGCTAAGAGATGGCGTATCTTATATTATTCCATTGTTATTATTCCATTGGAACATGCGTTGGAAAGCTACTGTCATTGTACGTGATTTCAGTATATGTCACTCATTTGAAGCGTAAACAACAATAATTTTTTTTTCACTCAAATATGTCGAACTTTGTGCCAGAAAAAGTGTTTTTGTGGGGAGTTCTTCTTCATTACTTTAATACTCGTATTAAGAAAACTGCTGCCGAAAGTCATCGTATTTTGGTGGAAATTTATGGTGAATATGCGCTAGCTGAGCGAACGTGCCAAAAGTGGTTTGCACGATTTAAAAGTGGTGATTTTGGCTTGGAAGACGATGAACGTCCTGGGCAGCCAAAAAAGTTTGAAGATGAAGAACTGGAAACATTACTCTATGAAGATTGTTGCCAAACACAAGAAGAGCTCGCAGAATCTTTGGGTGTCACTCAAGCAGCCATTTCAAAATGTTTAAAAGCAGCTGGATATATTCAAAACCAAGGAAATTGGGTTCCACATGAACTCAAGCCGAGAGACGTCGAAAGGCGGTTTGCACGCCACAAAAGGAAGTCATTTTTGCATCGGATTGTTACTGGTGATGAAAAATGGATCCATTACGACAACCCCAAGCGCAAAAAATCATATGTGAAACCCGGCCAACCAGCCAAATCAACGGCAAAGCCGAATATCCATGGCGCGAAGGTAATGCTCTGTATTTGGTAGGATCAGATGGGTGTGCTGTATTATGAGCTGCTAAAACCGGGTGAAACCATCAATGGACAACGCTACCGAACACAATTAATCCGTTTGAAGAGAGCAGTGGCCGAAAAACGCCCGGAATATGCGACCAGACACGAGGCAATAATTTTCCATCATGACAATGCTCGGCCCCACGTTGCTATTCCGGTTAAGAACTATTTGGAAAACAGTGGATGGGAAGTCTTACCCCACCCGCCTTATAGCCCAGACCTTGCCCCTTCTGACTATCATTTGTTCCGTTCGATGCAGAACGCCCTCACTGAGATACGGTTCACAGCAGAGCAGAATATCAAAAATTGGTTTGATTCATTCTTGGCTGCCAAGCCGGCGCAGTTCTTTTGGGATGGGTCCACAAATTGCCAGAAAGATGGGAAAAAGTCATAGCTTCAGATGGGCAATACTTTGAATAATAATATTGTACATGTTTTTCTTAAATAAACGTTCAAATTTTGGAAAAAAACCGCACGAATTAAGTTATATACCCAATATATTTCAAATACCAACGAACATAATGATCTGCTGTGATTGAAGTATCAAATCAAGCTATCGAAAATAATATCAACGAATAAATTAGATATTGACGTAATGTCTTTTATATAGCTGAAAATATGCGTATCCCAGAAGATGCTAACACTTCTACTAAAAATAACCCAATATCTCAATGTTTGCTATGGCCAAAAACACCACAGCGGAAAGGGGAAGCATAATTCAAGCTTAAGCGTACCATTTGTTATTACTTCAAAAGACTGACAAGACATTTTTACTAAAAAGAAAGAAGATGAGGAAAGACTGCAAAAATTAAAGAATAAGAGAAACCTTAAAAAGGGAAATGAACAAACACGAGAAAACTAAAAAGGAAAAGAATAAGAGAATTAGTAAGAATCTTTAAATCAGTCTTGGTTTGAAGACTTAAAAATCGAACTTGTTGAAACAACTTCATTTACTATTCCTAGTACAAGTAAAGGTATTCCATCTCGAAAATTTCACAGAAACACCAGTCTGCAAACTCATTAAATATGAGTAATTGTTTGGTGAACCACTTGAAATGAATTTGAAAAAAAAAATTGTTTCTTTTTTTTTTAATTAACTCTCGTTTACCGTTTTCATATTTATTTTACTTAAAATAAATCTTAAAAAGCAATTAAATCAAAATACAAACAATTAATGAAATTTAAAGACTGAAATGTAGAAAAATGAAATCTAGTTATTTATTGATATTTTGTTTACTTCATTTATTGTTAATTTATTCGTTTTTATTAGTTTACACAAAATGCTAATAGTTTTAAAAATATTTAAAATATTTTAAATGTGTATGCCAATCATTGGAGTTACTGGTGCCAATATAAGGCAAAACTATGCCAATCATTGGCAAAAATGTATCTCTTATTTTTTCCTTTGTTTATAAATTATTTAACCAATCAGTGTTAAACTTCTAAATTTCAAATAAAAAATAATATATTAAGTTATTAAAAAACGAATATTAAAACCCGTTCTCTTTTCCCCGGATTTTCTGTAAGACTTAATCGTGGTAAGTATCCTTAAGGTGCCAATCATTGGGTAGTTTACCCTACAATATCAAACATAGAAATATTTCTCCAGAAATATCCAGATAATAAAGGAGGCGAATGGCGTGATCTCCACTGTGTCTCTATTTGCAAGAGTATGTTCAGGAGTCCTGTGAACAAAGACAAGCATAACCCGATGTCATATTAATCAGTTGTTCGTACTTTGACAATCATGTACTTATTATTCGAAAAGTCACGACCTCCATGACAAATGACACTTCCGCGCGATATGCGTATTAGATTACGTCTTCTCACACCAGTTGACATTACGAGTATTTACATTTTACCATTTTCCTTTATACTCGTAATTCTCGTACATCGTAGACATTTACAATGTATATGTTAAAGCCGAACTTGTAAAACCAACCTTTAACTAAGCGGCATTTTGCCATTACCCCATTTAAGACATATGTAGAGTGGCTAGAGCCTTTCTCCAATTATTTAGAGTTGCCTGAAGTCTGTCACGAAAAGAAAAAAAGTGGTCAATTTTGCTCAAATAGAAAACATTGCATGGCATTAAAAAGCAAATTACTTTGAACCTTGGTATACTCCAAATTTATTTTTAAATTCTCTGGTTAACTGAACACACTTTTGAAAGATAATGCCTGTGGAGTTGACATGTGAATTTCGTACAATTCTTTCAAGAACGATGTTGAAAAAATGACATGGCAACACATTGTCCTTTTTTGACATTGAATGTTTCGGTATTGTCATTACCTCGACGGAAAGCGTGCATTCTCCATCGTCACCCTGCATAGTCGAACGAGATTGGCATTGATGCCAAAACTGACATGGTGCTACATATATACATAGTTCGTCTCTTTAGATGCTATCATATGCGACTTTGAAATACAGGTGGTGTGTATCGATTTGGAGGTCTTAGATTTTTTTAAGATCACCTGTAAACCACACTGATAGGGGCCGGTCAGATTGTTGACGAAGGGTTTTAGGCGTTTACAAAATACAGCAGACAGGATTATATGTATATGCGATAGTGAGGAGACTGCAGTATGTACAATAATTAAGTATTGATTTTAGTAATCCGCATACGGATCAACGGCGGCATCCACTGCACTAGTCAGTTTGAGTTAATTGTTGCGCAGTTGATGAATACCACTTTTAGAGCTACTTCCGTCTCCGTTTCTGTTTCCGTTTCCGTGCCCGGATCTAAACGGACCGCCATGGTTGTGTCGGGATCTTGGAATAGAGATGGCGGGCCAAGAAACCTGTAAAGGCCAACGGCAGCTCCGTAACCTCCGCGTCAAGGGACTGACGAATTTGGTCGTTATAAGCGATAGGTAACCGATATCAAGGTATGTGCAGTAGATTCCGCTTTTTTGGGACACCGCTTTATCAGGACAGCCGCTTAACTGGGACAAATGAAAAAGAACGGAAACGAAAAGGGATGAATTTATTTGGCTATTATGGACAGCAGCCGTTTAATCGGGACATATTCATCACATGTTTTACACAGGCTTTGACAAGAAAAAACATCCCCACATTGCTTACCTGCAATGTATCCAATAACTTACAATAGCAGATGCACAAAAATCATTGGTACATAGTACTAAGGACGACGAAGACGTGAAAAAACGTAAATCAATGCGATTCAAATAACGGTATGTCTCATGGCATGTTTTCGTTTTTCAGTTTCAGAAATATGTGCACTTATCACTTTATTATTCGCTTTGCTGTTTCAAGGTTTGTTGCACTACAACGCGGATTGGTTTCAGTTTCGTGCGGAGATAAGAATAAAATAGTTTTCTAGTCGAGTGTCGTGCATATTGACAAGCCAGATTTCATTGTAGTCGAAATTTCTAGAAAAGATTTACCATTAGCCGATAAAATTGCTTAAAATAAGAAGTCAAGCGCCGGGTACTTCCTGTCGGGATTTGGAAAGGATCACTAATGTTCCTAAGTTATTGTTGACGTATCACAGAGGAAATGAACTTAAACTGCGAGAGGAATGGAACAAAACACAAGACATCTCCAGAAAACGGAAAAGAGAAGGAAAATATCCAGATGTTGATGACACTCTGAACCAATGATTTTCAATTGTAACTAAAAGAGGTGTTCAAGTTAGTTGCCCAATGCTGAAAGCTAAATCAGAGGAGCTAACGGCAAAGTTGGATCATACCAATTTTAATGTTACAGATGGATGACTATCGCGATGGAAAACCAGACATGAGATTAAATTTAAGAAAGCACATGAAAGCTAATGCAGGTTTTTTGAGCGCTGATCAGGGCTCTTTTACCATGCCACGCCAGATGGCTCTTTGAGCTATAAACACCATGAACTAATAGTTTCAAAAAAGGCAATAGATCGAGTTACTGTGTTGTGTTGCTGTAATGTGGTATGTCGGGGAGTGACAAGCGGAAGCTATTAATCGTTGGAAAAGCTGTTAAGCCTAGGTGCTTGAAAGGAATTAGAATGAACAGTTTGCCAGTTCTTTACTACGCCAAAAAGAACGCGCGACGGCCAACATTTTTATAAAATGGCTTTCGGTTTGGGATGCAGAGTTGCAACAAAGTTCAAGGAAAATTCTTCTGCTTATTGACAATTCGGCTAAAAAATATTGAAATAGAATTCCTCCCCACAAACACAACATCTTTGCTACTGGACATGGACATAAAAAATTTAAAGACGCTATATCGAGGAACATTGGTGCAGTTCATCGTTGAAGCAATTGAAGAAAATCTCTTAACAACATCTACAAATGCCAGAGAAGTTGGCACAAAGGTTAATATTCTACAGGCTATACAATTTGTTGCGGATAGTTGGAGAAAAATTAGCTGTTCCACAATTCAAAACTGTTTTTCTCACTGTGGTTTCAAAAATTTAAATGATGAAATCATAACAGGCGTATCAAATATTGAAAGCTCCTATCCACTTGAGCGCGTTCAAAATCATGAAGAGTTTTTAATCATTGATAGTGAATTGCAATGTTACTGCGAATCTGAGGACGTTGAGGATGACATTATTGAAGAAATTTTACAAAGATACAGCGCAGAAGGAGATGGTGGAGGTGATGTGGAGATTGATAAACAAGTTCCAGTTCAAGTTACCAATCGTGAGGCGAGGCAGCATTTTCGAGAATTGCGGCGGTATTTCATGCAAGAAAGCAGTGAAGGCAGCCCATTATCAGTATTAGATGTATGTGCTGATTTTATTAACTTACAAAGTAATAAAAACTATCGTTAGGGGACCATCGACAAATATCTAACACATTAGATGAGAAATAAGGTTTTTTATACATACTTTCATGTTTTTTTAATAAAATGTATTATATTTCAGATAAGAGCGATAAAACATAGCAATAGTACATTTTTGTTTTATTTTTATTTTTTCAAAGTTTTTTAATGAAATATGTATGTTTGTTTTTTTTTCTATTTTAATTTGTTTTTTTTTTTTTTTTTGTATTATTCGAAAAAAAGTATGTACAATACATATTATAGAAATAAAAAAGGTTTGCTTTTCTATTACATATTTACGAGGGCGGATCAATAAGTCCGTGACTTTTGGATTAAAACCCAGATTTTTTGATAAAAAAATAATTTTATTTTTCAACGTAGTCTCCCTTGAGCTCTATACACTTTGTCCAACGCTTCTCCAATTTTTTTATCCCTTCCAAAAAAAATGATTTGTCGAGGTCCTCAAAATAGGCCTTTGTTTGCGAGATGACTTCATCATTGGAGTCAAATCTTTTTCCACCAAGCCATTTCTTCAGGTTTGGGAACAAGAAGTAGTCGCTCGGAGCCAAATCTGGAGAATAGGGTGGATGAGGGAGCAATTCATAGCCCAATTCATGGATTTTTGCCATGGCAACTGCACATGTGTGCACCCTTGCATTGTCTTGGTGGAAAAGAACTTTTTTCTTGGCCAAATGAGGTCGTTTTTTTTTTCAAATCGTCATTGAATCGGTCCAATAAGTTGGCATAATATTCCCCATTGATTGTTCTTCCCTTTTGAAGGTAGTCAATGTGGATTATCCCGCGTGCATCCCAAAAAACAGTCGCCATAACTTTATTGGCTGACAAACCCACCTTGGCCTTCTTTGGCGCCGATTCACCCTTAGAAACCCACTGTTTTGACTGTTGTTTGTTCTCTGGTGTGTTGTGATGGATCCATGTTTCGTCCACGGTTACAAAACGGCGCAAAAACTCCTCCATATTGCGATTAAACAACGCCAAACCTTCCTGTGAAGTTGTTACACGATTGCGTTTGTGGTCGACCGTGAGCAAACGCGGCACCCATCTTGCGGAAAGCTTTCTCATGCCCAAGTGATCATTCAAAATTGAAACCACTGAGCCATGCGAGATCCCTACGGCTTCCACAATCTCTCGCACTTTCAATCTTCGGTCGGCCAACACCATATCGTGAATTTTTTCGATTGTTTCGGGTGTAGAGACCTCAACTGGGCTCCCAGGACGTTCGGCATCTTCAGTGCTTGTACGGCCACAACGAAATTCAGTAAACCACTTTTTTACCATTGAAATCGATGTTGCAGAGTCCCCATAGTATTTATCAAGCTTAGCCTTGGTCTCGGTAATGGTTTTTTTTCGCAAGAAATAATGCTTAATAAGCACACGAAATTCACTTTTTTCCATTTTCTCCTCAAATTAGTCTGATAAAAATAGCTGTCAAACTGACAGATGCCTGTTGACAGGAGCAACTGTTGCTGTTTCAGTAAAGAGGTCAGAAATTCAAAAAGTCACGGACTTATTGAACCGCCCTCGTATTAAAGCCGTATTTTTTTATTTGGGCGATCACTTCATTGTTTTCCTAATTCGGACAGCCGCCTAATTGGGACAAAATCATTCAACCCGACGTGTCCCCAATAAGCGGAATCCACTGTAACATATTGATGGGCAATACTTTGAATAATACTATTGTACATGTTTTTCTTAAATAAACGTTCAAATTTTGAAAAAAAAAACGCACGAATTAAGTATAGAACCAATATATAAATTAATCTGTTTTCGAGTAGAGATCCTTTTTTTTCATAAGTACATATATACAAATATATGTATATTTACTATTTATTAAAAAAAAAGTGGAAATATCTAATTGCCTAGTTTTTGTTTCTATTCAAATATTTTTTTCCATTAATATTAGATTTTCGGTAAAATTGGTGCCACCAAGATCATTTAATAAAAAGAATGTTCTTAAAGTGCGTTCAGAATTCAGAGTATCTTCGATTGTTGGCTGAGCAATTCCTATTTCTGAAATAAAATTAAAAAAAAAGGGTTTTTTTATGTTTTGATTTTCGTCGCTTTCTTGAGATGTATCATTTTGCACAAAATCAACGTTTTCTTCACCAGTCAAAGACGCGGCCGTTAAAAGCTGCTCGTCAACTTGCAGTAACACATCAAACAAACATGGGAGTGCATTTTCAACAGATACAGCATTTTGCATCTACTGATTTAAAGGCCATTCATCCTCTTCCTCAAAATCTTCTCTTGTTTGAGCATTTTTCGATCCCGAATGTATTATACAGTTTACAATGGTCTAACTAGTAACCATTTCCCAAGCTTTTGAAATGAGTAAAATCGCTTCTAGTAAATTTATGTCGCATCGATATTCAATATTTTTAATAAGCTCTAGCATTTCAAGCTTTCTGTAATAGGCTTTAAGGGATCTTATAATTCCTTGCTCCATTGGCTGGAGAACCGAGGTAGTATTTGGTGGAAGGAATTCAAGTCGAGGCTTGCAAGCCTTCCACTACTGGTTTTGCAGGACAATTATCCACGAGTAATAATTCTCCTTTTTTAGTCAGCGGTGTCAGTTTCGCAGGTATTTTTCAAAAATTGAAGATATCATCCAGGCTTTCTTATTGCTCTCATATTCTACTGGAAGCTTTTTCACATTCTTAAAGCACCTTGGGTTTCTTGATTTACCCACAACAAGAAGCTTTTCCTTTATTGTACTAGTACAGTAATTCGATCCTTAGCCATTTTGCCACCAATATTTTTGACCTTTCAATTTTAGCGTATTGGTTGGTGTCATTTTAAAAAATAAACCGGTTTAGTTAATATTAAAGATGTTTTCATCTGTATAGTTTGTCCAAAGTTGGGGCCAAACAACATGCAACCAATTGTCTACTGCACCTTCAGAAATACTTTTGGCCTCTTCTATTATTTTGCCACTAACAATAAAACCAATAATAAACGCAAAACAAAAAGAATAACATGTCAACAAACGGTAAGCTTTAAGTTATCCGAAATTCTATGTACGCAGATACACCGCATCTACAGATAAACAGTTTACCGTTTAGAAAAACAGCTGCGTCGTTTTTAGTCGTTGTAACCAATATTTTATTTCAAAAAAGGGAAAAATCGGTCGTTGTAAGCGATATGTCATTGTCGTTATAAACGATTTGTTATTCAATGGGATTATAATGGAACTCAGCCGGGATCTAAGAATTTGGTCGTTATAACCAATAAGTCGTTATAACCGATATCATTATAAGCGATTTTGACTGTAGTTCATAGGCAACCAACAGCCTTAGATCCGGATATAATGTTAACGGCCCTAGTCTATGTCCAAAGTACGACGAATTTAGGCTTCGTACATGGAATGCTAAGACTAATAAATCACGTGTTTTCGAACACCTCGCAGAGGCTCTGGACAGTTATAAAGCAGATATTACCGGAATCCAAGGAGTTCGATGTAATAGGAGGGGCAAAAAGTGAATGAAAAATTCGAGATCTATATTCCCATGGCAACTGCTAAAAAGAAGAAAGGCAACGCTTATTGTATATGGAATAGCCTGATTAACGTTCATGTCCCTAGAGACGACAAGGATGACAGCACCAAAGACAAAGGCTATGATATTCTAGAGCGATCATACTATATCCTCAAATCGTGTTAGGAGGTCTTAACGCAAGGCTGGATAAGGAAGACGTCATCAGAAAACACAGTATGCATAATACCAAACCGACACGGGCGTAACCTTTTGGTAGGCAAAACGTAGTTCCTCGTCTCAACTTCATTAAAGAGACTTGGCAATTTGATCAATTAATCATCAACTATATTGATCTTAGTCAACGCCCTTGCCACACTGAACGCATCTGTTCACACTCGTCGTTCATAGACCTCCATGGAGATCAGATGTGTTTTGTGTTTTGTGTTTTGTGTTTCGGCTTTAGAAATGCAGAAAATTATTAAGCAAACTTTTAGGCAGTGATTTTTTCAAGTGCTCGGTAGTCGAGGTGTTAAAGACTCGGACGGCAAATCTCGGGGTTTGAGGGTTCGCTTCCCAGCCTCTGCTAAAGTTTTTATTTCCTTTCCCCTTTTATTTAATTTGAATATAGTAAAAAAAACAATTACTGTCAAAAATAAAGTGTTTGAGCAAAGTTCCATGAGTGGAAGTAAGCAGTCCGCTATCCCAATAGCGAGATCAGCAGATGGCATGATGTCGTCTGACGATCCAGTCACCGCTCAAAATCAAAAACAACAACAACCAAAACAACAGACATAGCCATTAAAAGGAGAAAGCTGAAGCCGACTCCGAATCTCATAAAGCGCACTTTCAGCTTCCTTAGAAATGCGGAATGGTCGAGTGAAGAAGAGGCCTGCGATGATATCGGCAAGCGCAGCAATAAAGCAAAAGAGGAAAGAGTCGGACAATAACGACTGTCCGCATGTACCCGACGAAGGGGAAGCACGATACATGGGAGCAGACAGACAACAGCTTTGCATCTCTAGCTGCATCCGAGTCAGATGACGAAGAGGACGAGGTCGAAGCCCTGAGTAGTAGCATTAAACAGCTACAACAAAAAGTGCTGGTTAAAGAGCTAAGCAAATGGCAAGGAGGGAGACGGAGAAGAAGTAACAACTCCCAGATACCTCAACAGCAACCAAATGTGGAGAATCCACAACAACAGAAACAACCAGTAGAAAAACAAAACATCCAGAAAAAGACAGATGCACACAAACAACAAAAATACGACGACGGAGTTCTTCTCCTACACCCCTAAGGGGGTAAAACGGAAGACAATGCTGCTGAGGTGATTAGACCCGTCGACTGATCCGGAGGAGCTCCTTACACTGCTTAAAGAGAAAGAGTGAGAAGGGCTCCAATTCGTGGGGGTTAAGCATTTCACCACAGCCAGAGCCAAAAGGGAGCACCGGAAACTACCGTTCTTCCTGGTTCAGCTAAGTCCCACCATCAATCTGGATGGTCTAAGGAGCATCAAAGTCCTAGACTACCAGGTTGTACACTGGGAAAAAGTAAAGCAGGGCGTCAACAGGGCCGCAAATTATCGGGGTTGTCCCAAATTCCAGTACACCAAAAGAATAAATCTGGCCCGGCAGCAGAAAGTGGACGTTAAACGCCCACCCGTGCATTTACAACCTCCAGCCGTTACTCCCCATGTTACCTACGCCCAAATGGCGACAGGTAGGGGAAATACGGTACAGCTAGCGAAGGTTGCTTCTCAGGGCCCAACGCCTAGAGCACCAGAACCAGTACCTGACATGCTAGCTATCCTGCTCTCCATCCAGGGGCAGATGGCTCAGCTACAACGTCATTTAACTGAACAGACCGCGAGGCGGATCAAGTTTACGCGCTGCTGCCTGGCCTAATGCACCTTTTGTCGTAATGGATACGTACGTGACAGAACAAACCCTGAAGGTCCTTGCAGTGAATGTGAATTCACTGATTAGGTTCGAACGACGAGTTGCACTATTTAAGTTGCTTAAAAACCAAGCCCCTGATGTGCTTTTGGTTAGCGAAACTGAGCTTACCAAAAGACATAAAATGAGGCACAGAAGATACAAAATAGTACGGAGAAACCGACCCAACTCCATTCAGGGAGGTGGCGTTGCGATTTTCGTAAGAAAAGGTATACATTTTAAAAGAGTATACAGTCGTGTATGTTAGTACGTAGGTTCCAAGTGCTGGAAGCATGCATCGTGTATATTCCCCTCCGTAGTGGAAAGTGGTTATACATGGTGTCTGTCTATGCACCTAAGACTACTCAATCCACCTTATTCATCTCAGAGCTCGAGACACTTTTTCGATTCCTGAGGCTGGAATTGGAAGACAAACATAGTGATTGGGGAAATAATACACCAAATACTAGAGGGAAGCTACTATTCAATTGGTGGGGTCAACACAGCATAATGTATCGACTCGGGCTTAAGGCGATGGATAGTCCGTCGTTTCCCAGACATTTGTCCTATTTGGATCTTCTGCTGTTCGACTCACGAATACAACTGACATACACTAACCAACAAACTACAAACTGTCTACGTACTTTCGTGTATGACAGTGACCATTGCGGTCTCAGTACCGAAATAACTGTTCCCAACGAAATTGCGGAATTGGATGAGTTTGTGCAAAGGCATACCTACAATTATAGTTGGGTGCATTGGACACACTTCACCAGAACACTGACTAGAGCACTCTCCTCGAATTCGCTCTACCCACCGGCCAACAGAAATCTGTCAAACGAGGAGATTGACAGGTATCTTAGACTAATGGACGATACAATCAAACGAACAATGGACAGAACGATACCTCGGTATCAGCACACTGACGAAGAAGACTTATTCCGCAATGCAGCTATTGACGCACTGCACCGACAAAAAAGTAGGCTGCTGTCAAGACTAAAAACCTTGTACAGACAGTTTACTGACAGACATAACCCGGAGATTATGACATTGAAGTCGTCGATTAAAAACCTCCAGACATTAATAAAGGAAAATTACAGAAATTCTGTAAGTTTGTATTGGAACAATAAAATTCGGGCTGTAAACACCACCAACCCGAATAAGTTCCCGCAAATAAATAAAATATTTCGGAGAAATAATCAGAACGAACAAATACTTGTAGCAGCAGGTATAGATCCAAATGAGGCAGTTGATGATGACAACTTCTTTGTGATCGAGGATCCGCAGAAGAAGGTAGAGGCTATAGGAGCGACTTTCCAGGAAGTGTACAAGGCGAATGACATCATTGGCCCGAACCACGACCTGGAGAGTCAAGTCCTTGTGCACAACTTCTGCCTTCGAAATGAAATTGTGAATTGGCGATTCGAGAACTCGGGTTTCATCCAGTTCAGTGACGAGAATATGGCAAATAATGCAATCACCAACGAAAGGGTATTACCACTGTTCATTTCGAAGGAAGAGCTCCAATCGATCTTCGAATCGCTTAGAAGTAAGAAATCAGTGGGAACCGATGAAATACCGAACATTGTGCTTCGACATCTCCCACTAGAAGCGGTGAACATTTATACCACCCTGTTTAATAATGCAATGAATAATGCCCATTATCCAGCGCATTGGAAAATTGCGGTGGTACATCCCATTCCCAAAAGGAATAAAGACACATCCAATCCGGCGAAGGTAATCAATAGAGTCCTGACTAAGTGGGTTGAGGACAAACATATAGTTCCGGATAATCAATTCGGTTTCAAGGCGGGGCATGATATCATTCATGCCGCGTCTAAACTGGTTTCTGATATCCAATGGAACAAAAGCAAAAAACAGTGCACTGGTGCCTGCCTAATTGACTTGGAAAAGGCCTTCGATACCGTATGGTTAGAGGGACTCTTCTTCAAGCTGGATAGGATGGGCATTAGTAAACCACTGCTGTATAATCTTTTTAATATGCTCTCCAGTAGACAATTCATCGTGAAGAATGGCGATGTGAGTTCTGCTGGAACATTTAATATTAAAAATGGTCGCCGATCCTATTCAACATTTGCACATGTGATCTGATAGGTTCACTTCACCATGCCATAGCGTACGCAGACGACTTAATCGCGTATAGATGAGGTCCAAGGATTGAGGTCATTAACATACTTTTGCAACGTGACTTTGATAAAATTAAACGATATAGCGATGACTGTAAGTTGAAAATCAACTTTCAGAAATCGGAAACCATTCCGTTTAGAACGAATTTGTCTGCGGCCTCTAAGGATACCAGAAAAAATTGGCGAAAGTTCTCTATCGTCGGACAACATGGACAGCCACTTGCTTGTCGAAATGTAGTCAGAGAGACAGCGAAGGACTTGAACATTGCCTATGGATCCGTCCAAGACATTTTGCTTAATGATTTGGGTTTCTATCGTGTAGTAGCAAAGTTGGTGCCAAAAGACCTCAATTTCATACAAAAAAGAGACCGTGTTGACGTCGCAAAAGAGATGATTTGCGAGGCTGAATCCGATCCCGCTTTCATCAAAAGGATCATTACTGGAGACGAGACGTGGCTTTGGTTTATGAGTATCAGACATCAGGCAAGTGAATGGGGTTCATCAAATGATCCGAGACCAAAAAAAACACGTCATTTTCAGTCAAAAAAGAAGGCAATGCTCACGGTTTTCATGGATTGCAACGGTGTAGTGCATCATGAATTTTTGCCAGAAGGCCAGACAGTAAACAAAGAGTAGTCGTATTATTTGGGCGTTATGAGAAGTTTGCGTGAAGCAATTCGCTGAAAGAGACCAGAATTGTGGGCAGAAAACTCGCGGATTTTGCACCATGATAACGCACCGTCGCACAGCGCCATCATTTTTTGACGAAAAATGCAACAAATACCATCCAACCGCCACCGAATTCACCTGATTTGGCTCCCTATGACTTCTTTCTGTTCAATCGAGTTCTGTTCACTACGGGGAACGCGTTTCAGCAACGGAGAGGAAGTAACGGAAAAATCGCAGGAAGCACTGATGGGCATACCGAAAACCGAGTATAAAAAATGTTTCGAGGATTGGATCAAGCGCTAGCATATATATTACGTATATATGTGCGTATTAGATGTAAGTAGGTGAAGTAGATAAGATTTATTTTTCGGTAGTATGTAGGCTTTTAATTTTAAGTTTTATGAAAAAAATAAAATGTCCAGATAATAAGTTTTTACTTAAAATTTATTTTCTTAGTTTTAGTTTCATTAAATGTAATACATGGGCATAGTACCCCGGCATAATATCCCGGACATTACAAATTTATTTGTATCGATCCTCTGAAAAATAAAAAATCAAATAAATAATATTGATCTTATTGCGATCGATGCCAGATACTCCTTCAACATCTTGGATGTCCGAACAACCAATATTGACTCGGATCATTACCGTGTTGTGCGAATGCAGATATGACAGCAACAACAGAGTCAAGTAGGAACACCAAAGATTGACGTCGAAAAGCTGCAATCGCAAGGGACCGTTAAAATCTTTGCCGATCGCATTTCCCTGGGCGAAGACGACAGAGAATCGCCCCAGAAATCATGCAATTCCTTGCATATAGTATGCTAATGACATTGATGTGATTGAACGAACAAAGAGAGCAGTCATTGAAACTTAAGTGACCGAAGCGGAAGCGGCCAAAATGGATCTGATGGTGAACGAGGGAAATACAAAATACATGCTAATGATATAAAAATGTGGCACACCATCGCCAGCTTAACCAAAGCCTTAATCATTGTCAGCTATAACTTAACTACGAGCACCAAGGACATCAATGCAGAAATCAAACCCAAGACTATTCACACCAATCGCTTTTTGTTAGAGCTCACGACGCTATTGATTTATAGAGCCATTTCTCGTAACACCAAACTGGTGTTATCCCGGTCCTGCTCTATGGCGCAGAGGCTTGGATCCTCTCGAAAGCGGTTGAAGAAGGAGCGGAAGACACGGGAAATGAAGGAGGAGAATCAACCAGGAACGGCCTAGTCAGACGTCTACGGATATACCGTTTGAGATGCCTGGGTCATGTTGAGTAAATGGACACACAGCTCCGGCTCAATGAGTCTCTGATTCTAACAATGATGGACGACACAGCAGAGGACGACCGCATCTGAGGTGGAAGTAAATGGCGAGAGAATGTGCTAGCTGCAAAGGCTTATTGATTGAACCTAAGTTTCACCCCGATCTCCAGCGATCTAAGTAAGTATGAATGTGATAATACATTTCATACGCTTTAGTTGAAAAGTGCAAGTAGTGGGCCCTGTTTCTGACACTTCGCCACTTGATTATTTTGAAAGTACATATGTTATACTACATATTCATTTTTCGCTGCCATAACACGCTTTCTAATACGTAACTTTTGCCGTCAGTAAGCCGACGTATCAGCTTGCGATGTGTAGTTTATTTTCTTAAAGCATCGTAATGCTTGGCTTTGTGGAGCCCAAAGACCTGACGCGAATATTTATATTCGCCTCGAGATCACTATTGAACTGTGCAAAAGAAGTTCGCATTAGCAAAGTTTATACATACATATGCGTTCACTTTAATAATACTGTATTTTCGTACCATTCTCCGTCCACCCCTGTAATGCTGGTACGCGTTGATGTATAAATATCTGTTCGATTTTTACTTTGCTCCATCCGTTTGCTGTTTTTTTTTTAGTTTTATTAGATGTTTTCCTCATTCAGTCGCCTTTTACAAGTTAAGGGACAGATTACGGCAATAAGTCGTTGCAACCGACTTCGCTGTCAAGAAAGTATTAGACGTTTTGTTCTCTACATGCCGTGCCCAATTAGTTGGTCGATACCGCTTTCGAAGGCGCTGAACAAGGGAGGCAACATCGGCTAGAAAATTTCTAAGTCGGCCGTACATGGTTACTTTCACCAACAAAGAATTCAAGGATAACATAAGACTCCACTTAAAGCCGAAGGGATTCTGAGTGTCAATCACTTTCGTCATACTTTTTTCGAAAAACTATCTTTTTTGTTCTGTTGAGTTATCTTATAGTTTCATGCATCATTATACATTCAAATGACCGTCAATATTGCTGTCTACGTGTATACACGAATATTAATAGGAGGCCACAAAAACAAAATTACCTTTTACTTGAAAGTCTACATACAATACACGGAAAAAAAAAGTCATCACCACATCAATTCATTTGCTAGCTTTAAGCCGAGGACAAATACTGTCAATATAATCTACATGCACATATGTACATACATATATCCTTAAACAGCTGAAGCACAGAAGCTCCGCTAGAGCATTTTATCTGTTTACCAAATTGGTCACCGCCTAAGGCCGAGGCCATAAAATTCTACAAAGTGCACGACAACCACGGCGTTATGCTTCCACCCATGTCAAACATCAATTTGCGTATCTGTGTTGTCAAAGAAAGCAAGCAGTGAACAACATCATCGCAGCCCACGCAAAAATTTTGTCATTTGTCGTTTTTATGAATTAACTGATTGTGTATCCTCTTTGCGGCACGGTACCAATATACTTGTATACACAGTTAATATTGACAAACGTGTAGTTTGCATGTCCTATAAAACGTTGTTCCTGTACACCATTTTTATGACAGTTCTCTGTTTTTGCGGTGAGCATTCAGCTAACATTAAGAATTTATTTATAGGAGATTAGTGGTACCAAAGTCCACCTGAAAAAAAAAAAAATTAAATTGTGTGGTTCCCCTTGTCCCTAAATGAACTGAAGTACGAGTACTCGTATATGGAACTTTCCACTTTTATGCCCTTTCAAAAACAGCTTTCAACTTATTGCCTTAAATACGCATGATCGTTTAACTGTGAATACGTGTGAATTGTTATATTACCGGAAACAATATATATTTTAGATCAAAGGCAGAATTCGAATTAGAGGAGTCTTTTTGTGGACAGTGAAAAGGAACCTACGAGTTGTTATAACTAGAAGGATAGTAATGCCCGAAAATGAATTCTTTTTTCTGCTTTTTGGAGTTGGCAGAGATTTGAACCCAACGTACCTAAACACATGAGACTACTTTAAAATTATACTCGAATTCATTTCTTCCAATTTTATCCAACATTTTTGAGAGGATACTGCGGGTTATTGACGCCAAAATCTTATATATGAAGCCAATTATCTCATAAGAAGCAAGCGTTCAACTATTGATCAGGTGCGAGAAAACTCTTGAAGAAAGGAAGATTTACTCAATCGTCTTTTTTGATGTCTTCTAAACCTTTGGCAAGATGTGGCATGAATGCTTGAAATTCAAATTACAACGTTCCTTGGCTTTAAGCCTTTATTATATACTAACAATGTACCTCGAGAATATAACAAGTTTTACCATTTAGCAATTTTAGCTGCTTGCGGTAAGCAAGTTTTCTTCGTGCGCTTATACATATACTCGTATCTCCCGTTATACCATATACCACAAGAAGCAACCGTTTTAGCTACATTTGCTGATGACACTGGTATACTATCAGTAGGTAAAACGATTGAAGGAATAACAGCTATATTACAAAGTCATCTTAATAGTGTAAATTAATGGAAAAAGGCCTGACGGTTTGCCGTCATTATAATCCGATCTGTTCAAATAAAATTTACTTGAACAGGTTGCTTACCTCACAAATTCAATCTGTATTCCCTACTCATTTAGCCCAAATATCTCGAAATAGCACCGACGCAAATTTAAAATGGAAGTCGCACGTGAAAAAGATACGAAAAGAATTCGAAAACAAAGACCCCTGTTGCGATCGGAACCTAAGTGACAATTCTGGATCTTCACTACAGGGCAGCGGCTACAGGAAAAGAGACTGTCAGTGTGCGCAATTGGGAAAAAATAAATAAAGTGATTGTATACCTAGTTATCAGGT
This sequence comes from Volucella zonaria, assembly GCA_963966105.1. Classification (NCBI taxonomy): domain Eukaryota; kingdom Metazoa; phylum Arthropoda; class Insecta; order Diptera; family Syrphidae; genus Volucella; species Volucella zonaria. Next base: position 27,222,327 of record OZ014533.1, read on the forward strand.
CTACGGACCGAAATAACAAAAAAAAAATAATTTTAAAACCTATAAAAATACAAAGACTAGAAGTGTAATAAGTATTATTTCAACACGGAATAAAAGTGTTAAAAGTGCTCACGGCATCTCCGCCATAATGAAGGGGAGCGGAAAAAAACATTCGAGCAGCAACATGAGGCACAACATACATGGGCAAATGAAAGTGTAACCGAACATTCAGTGATTCTAAGCAAAGTGACGCCACATTCTAGCGGTAAACCGCCATCGAAAATCGCCAACGAAACCGCCTTCGAATTAATCGACGCATTTAAGGGAAACGCGTTCCCAACACTGCAAAGCTAGTCACTTAAAATTCCGCCAAGTCCATCTCAAGTGGAAGCAGCGAAACAACTGCTTAAAATTGACCAAACTTCATATCAACCTGAAGATGCAATGGAGGCAGAAAACTCTAATGAGGAAAATTGGGAGACAATCAACACCAACGGGAAAAGAAGGAGAACACTATCAGACAGAAGCAACCAACTTAAGGAGCCTACAGCCGAAATCAACAGCAGTAACCGTTTCTCCATCCTGGGGGATTTTTGTATTCTTGGTACAGAAGAAATGTCAACAAAAAGTAAGTCCGTTCCTACTCCCTCCTTAGAAAAGCCAAAAAGAGTAATGAAGAAAATGTAAGTTTGAAACCCATAACCAGATTTTGTCCCCATATTATCTTATTTAAGGCAAATATGCGTCAGGTTGTAGACGACCTAAAAAATAAAGTTCCAGATTTGGAAATTAAAGTTATAAATGTAACTAGATTTAAAAGTAAACTATTTCTGAATAACAACAAAGTACACTCCGAGTTATATACATTCATATACTCTTCCTGAAGAGGAAACCTCCAATCTCATACTGCGCAGATTGACCACCGCTTACCAACCGTCAGAAAATGAGGATGAGCTTAACCAGCGTGTACCAAACACAATAGCAGCCGTGAGCATATTCGGAACTTTGAAATCAAAAAGGCAGGAGAAAAATGTTGGCATTTTCCTTGTTCGATTGCTACCATGTAGGGATGTACACGAAATTATTAAAATAAAAGATATGATTCACACTAGAGTTAAATGGGAGAGGCCTATTGGGAACAAGGGTCTTTTGCAATGCAGAAGGTGCCAGGCTATGGTCACATCGCTAAAAACTGCGCAAGAGGTTATAAATGTGTTAAGTGTGAAGGACTTCACGGTCCTGATGAGTGTGCTCTCAAAAAAGCAGAGGAATCGGCAGCATACTGCGTTAATTGCCAGTTTTTAGGTCACCCTGCCGACTTCAGGGGATGCACCTCCTACAAAAAGTACATAGAAAAACGTAGGTCGATGGTTAAAGTTGCGCTCGATAAAAAGAGCAGAAATGAACTAGTGCTATAAGATGTTAACAAAAACCTCAGCGGCATAAAGCCAGGAATATCCTTTGCTGACCATTTCAGACCCAGCCCCTCCCATTCGGAAGCAAACTGCCTTGAAACCTTCCTTGGACTCTAAAAGGAGCTTTTTGGTGTAGATGTTGCCAGGCTCTTAGCTCCAATAGAGAGTTTCGTAAAAAAACAAGCACAATTTTCAAAATAAAGCGGACTTTAGTCTTAAATATCTGTAACTTCTAAGTGAAGTTGTAGGAGCAGGTTTAGTGTAATGGCCATAAAAATTTTAAATTTCAACGTTTCGTCCCTGATCGAAAACTCTAGAAGAATCGAGCTCGAGAAAATTCTCCTAAGCAACAAAATATCTATAGCGTTTATACAGGAAACACACTTTAAATCTAAGCATAGTATTCATATGAGTTCATTCATCGTCAAAAGATGCGATAGACATCCGGGGGTTGCGGTTATAATAAGCGATAATATATCATTCCAAATTGTAGATCCGGGCTAAGAAATTTTCCGACGTTTTTCATTTCAGTTGACCTGAAGCAGGGTCGTATACTCAAAAAATTGTCTTTGGATCCATGTGCATACCAACTAACATTGCATCTTCCCATCTTCCCAAATAATCCCTGAGTTAGACAAACTTAACATCCTTGCTGATCGATGTGATGGAGTGTAGGGGGAGACCTCAATGCCAAAAATAACATTATGAATCTTAACGGAGGAAGTCTTTAAAGTGGATCGTCAGTCCATATACAAGCTTCACGAATTTAACAGCTGCAAGCCCGTCCTTTCCAAGAAGTTCTGCTTTTCTGGATCAGTTCCTGATTTCTAACCATCTGATAGACTCAATCAATCCTAACTTTAGCATATACACAATCCGGACGTTCTCTGACCATTTTCCGCGTATTTTGGAAATTGGTTTTGCAGCCGCTATTATCCCTCTTTACGAGCCAAGGGGTTTTCTATCATACAGAAACACTAACTGGGTTAGGTTTCGACGAGACCTAGATAATAACTTGGCTCAACACAAACTCTCAGTAATCTCAAATCTAACTGATACCGAGATTGATGACTACATCAGAAAGTTTAACAGAGCCATAACCCAGGCCACGCAAAACAATACAAAAACAATTTTTCCATCCTACAGAAAGTACGCATTACTACCGGTCCATATCCTCACACTATTCAAGCACAAACACATTTGGCAAAAAAGATTAAAAAGAACTTTCCACAATAGTTATAATAAGACTACACTCGATTACACTGCGCTATCAGGCAGAATATCATTACTAAGCAAAATCATTAAAGAAAAGGTAGCGAAGTGGATAAATGAACAGCTCAAAATAAAACCCTCTAATATAACACCTGGTCCTCAAGCATATAAAGATTTAAACAGGCTCATAGGAAAATCGACAAAGTCGAAAATAGGGAACGTTGAAGTCGACAGCATCACTGTTGTAGATTCTCCCAGTAAAGCTCGAGCATTTGGTGAATATTTCAAAAACGTTTACGCAAAACCCAGTAACTTAGATCTTCAGTTTAAAAGGGAAATCGAACAAAGTGTTGAGCGAATCAAAGCCCAAGTTCCAACCAAAATCTACAATTTCGATACCGAACACCCCTCTATCACTCCCATTACTCCACAGATGTTTACATCAATGCCGGAAATTTCTGGTATAAACCAAAACCTCAACGCCAAAAAATGGGCAGGCTCTGATGGAATCTCTAACTTCGTTCTTAAAAAAAATTCAAATGTAGCTATTGAATATTTGACAATAATTGTAAACAATTGCTTGAACATTGGGTACTTTCCACGTGATTGGAAGATTGTTAATCCCAATAAAGAAAAAAATACACTTACTGGATTTGTCTAACTTTCGGCCCATTTCATTACTCTCTAATGTGGGCAAAATCCTAGAAAGGGTCATTAGCAACAAAATGGATGAACATATCGATAATTCGTATCAGCTTATTCCTGATCATCAATTTGGCTTTCGCAAAGGTCACTCAACAACACATGCCTTACTTAAGGTACATAACGACGTCACAGCTAACCTCAGAAGTAAAAAATGCACAGTTACCTGTAGTCTCGATGCTGAAAAAGCCTTTGACACGGTTTGGAGGGTTGCCCTGCTTTATAAGTTGAGTGAAATGTGGCATAACCAATTACTTATGATATTATTCAACTATCTTGAAGATAGATTCGCTTCAGTCCAAATACAATACAAGAATGCAAATCTGAGCTATTTCAAATATTCAGTGGCGTGCCGCAAGGATCAGTTCTTGCTCTCGGACTATTTAATGATTATATGTTCGATTTTCCTCACAGTTCCCTAAGGCATGGTATATCAAACTCAACTGCGCTGCTTTTTGCTGATGACACCCTTGTGTACGTACATGCAGACTTCCCACACGATGCAATAAGACAGCTTAAAACACATATTGCGGAAATTCTTAAATTTTACTCCAAGTGGGGTATTAAGATAAACATTTCGAAATCTGAGGGAATATGCATAGGAATGCGTACGGCAGAGGCAAGGAAGGTGCTGCGAGAGACAGCAAATTTCTATCGTTAAAAATTAATGTCTTGGAAATACCATTTAAGAAGAACTTGAGGTACTTAGGCGTGAATTTCACAAACCTATTCAAATTTAACAGCCATGCTAGAACAGTGAAGGAGAAAGCAATTAAAGTTTTGAATATGCTTACGCCCTATTTGAGACACAGTTCATTGCAAATCAGACCGATACTATGTATTACCAGTATATGTATTTCCCTGCTGGTTTTCAATTTCGAAATCGGTGGCGCTGGAGTTTGAGGTTTTCGAAAGGAAGATTCTAAGATGCTGCATTCATAAAAACTTTCAAACTATAACTAAACGATTTCCTAACTCGACAATTTATAATGATGCTAAGGTAATCCCTCTGATGACTTATGCAACCAACCTGATGAAGAAAACAATAGTCAAAATGAGTTACTCTGAAAATGATTTGACTCGGGAAATCTATTCATCACAAACCGGTATCACATGGAATGACTCTTATTACCTCTCGCCGATCGGTATTGAAATGGAAGAACCCTCCACTGACTCGGGGTACACTTTACTAGCCTTTTATCAGCAAACGTTACCCTAAGTACAAATGTAATGAAATTGTGATATTGCCTTAAAAAGAAACCTAGCTGATATTTACAAATAAAACTTAATGTAAATATAATATAAGTAGATATAGTATTAATTTATGTACTTCCAACTCATTATGACCTAGCTGGCATAAATAAAGTAATTGTTAATATTAATTAGTAAAAGAAACAAACACTCAAGCCTTATGAAAAAAAAAGAAAAAAACATGTTCACAACATTTATGTTTCTAAACATTGTAGCATAAACATGTCAATCCAGCTATTAGTATCTGTGATAGAGCGAGAATGCGCCTAGCATCTCTATCCCCCTTAGCCTTTTTATGACGCTGCGACGTCAAAGCAATTGACATAAAACGCTCAGCGAGCAAGAGCGCAATAGAAAATAAGAAAAAGATACCACAATGCTGTGAAATACTATATTCAATTGATGTGAGAGGACCATACATTATAGTCCCTAATATATACTTAGTTGTAAGAAAGAGAAAAACGTATCACTAATGTAATATGAAGAGAAAGCCTTAATAAATGAATTGAACTGAACTGACAGCGGCTACAGATCCTTCTATCCCCACAGTATTTTAACATGTTTTAAACCTGCGTCAGAATGGCGCGCTTGTTGGTCGATTAGGGGAGCAATCATGTAATGTTCTATACATTTCGCGAATTTAAGACGGATGATTTGTCAATACTGAAGATGAATCTCAAAGAATTGTTAAAAGTGACAGCACGATTTGAAATTTATCCCTTACACTGATTAAGTGAAGGTAACGCCATGATAACGCTATCTGCAACTTTCCTTGAATGCTACGGAATGAAACAGGTATGGAAATCGTCCCGCCCTACAAAATACAATAACTGACTAAAAACGGTCTTTAAGAAGAAAAGTTCAGCAAAAGGAAAGTTATAAGATCAACTAGGTGCTGTATACACTGGTCACATTTATTTGTTTATTTTATTGGCGAAAACCTCCAAGAAGCTATCTTGCAACGGGGTCTAGCGCCAAAGCAGGTCCTTTGGATCTACAAGGCTATGATAAGGCCAATTAAATCCTATGCATCAATCGATGCAATCATTTATGTAAATATAGCAATACTTCTTTTACCAGATTCCAAAGAATAGTCAGTCTCAGCTGCATGAGGCTTTCTTTAGCACGATTGGCTCTGCGCCTGCCGCACCGATGAATTTCCGTCCTTTATATTTATATCGCACTCTCAGAGCCAACTTTCGTTTAAAAAAAAAGTGGTCTCCTTCGAAAAAAGACTCTGTTTTTATGGACGGCATGTCTAATGCAATGACACTCAGAACTTCAATTGCTGCAAAAATATGAAATCGACTTTTGTAGACCAGAAGGGCTTTGGCCAGAATCTGAGTCAGGAAAGGAACGTACTCGGGTTTCATGGATGGCTCCCAAATCCATTCGAGATGCAAGCGATTTAGGCACCGACCCAGGAGTCGTCAGGTCTTCCGGTTCCGATGTCTCCTGCATCTCTTTCTACGACACTTTCGGCGTATTGGAACAAGTATAGACTACCGGAGAGGTTCACCCTCTTTTACGCTTTAATTCCGCCAGAATCTAGAGATGGCTGGTCAAAATGCTGTTTTTGACGGCTTGTCCCGGGAAACTGAAAAGGTCGAACCCCCCTCTAGAAGAGTCAAAGTTTGATGGACCACCTTTAGATTTCAGTTGAAGAAGAAAAGAAGACATGAGGCAAACGCACGACGCAAAGAGATGACAAGTGCTCTCAAAGTGGTGGGTGCTAAAAGTTCCACTCCTCCAGCGGAAACGGAGAATAGTAACAAATCAGTGGAGATGGTACCAACTGAAACTGACCAGGCTCTCCGAATTGGAAACAATTTCCTGGCACTCCCTCTGTCGTTGGATTTTTTCGCGCACAATGCCCGAATGAAAACGGTGCTGTAGCCAACAAAGGCTGCAGTTCTGGTGGACGGAATAAAGATATCGCTGAAAAACCGACCTCCAAGAAAACCCCAAAAAGCCAAAGCGAACGAGACCCGCGTACATATACGAATGCCGTTGTCACCTCCCTAACACTTCGAATTGGGATCGTTGCTAATGACAACAGTATGAACGACGCTGAGCGCAAACACTGTGTTGTTCCACTGTAGGAGCAAGCTAAAGCAGAGAATATTTGCATTCAAGCAAACGGATTCGTTACCATTCGTCTCTATAACGCTAGCTTAGTATCTTGGTTTCAAGACTGGATAACAGACTTATTTGAACTAAACATATCACTTCAACTACCTCCAAGGTGCTGTCAGCTTTCTGGTAGTGCAAAGGACTTTTCGGCTAAACAAGAGACTTGTCACCGAGACGATTCATTTGGATCTACAACGCTGTAATAATACTAATTATATCCTCTTCAGTTATCTCATGAAACAAGCTTTCCCGAAAATACGTCACTGCTGCTTTAACGGACTTCAAAGAACGTGGAGACTTTCCCTGTTTCGGCCAAAATTTGTGCCAGAAAATGAATATAAGCGGTTCTTCACGGATGGCTCCTAAACTGAACTATATTATAAAAAAAATCGGCGAAGAGAATAAAGTACCTACATCTGTAGCTACAGACAAGCTGTACTTATAGTCATGCTGAACCCTTTAACGATTTCTAAGGTAAGTAATTTGAGAATGTAATTATCCTCTGAGCGCATACGGAAGGCTAAATTCACTGACTCTTGGGAAGCCGAATCTTCAGGATTCTTCCCGACTTCTATAAGAGATCAGCGACTTTTCTGTTCTCCGTCAGTAGGAAAGACTATAGACTGCTTACTGGCTTCGAAACGGAGTACTACGAAAGGATCGTTGAGAGAAGTGAGAAAATCAATAGATGCAGTTACCGATGCAAACGGGCAAAAAAATCATCGAAATGTGCGAAACTATAGGCCTCTCGTTACTTAATGGACGAACCAATAGTGATCAACAAGGAAATTTAACTTTTTTAAGGGGTACCGCGTGCTCAACAATTGCTGTTGCATGAGAACTGATTTAAGTATGCAACAGACCTAGAAGTTTCCGAATCAACATACTCAGACCACCTACAAATATCCGTCAAAGTAGAGTTAAATTTGCGACAAACCAATACCGAAGTTCAGCAAAATTGCCTTCTTCCAAAACTACGCTGGAAAGACGGAATCCTAGAAAGGTATAAAGCGAATCTTACTCTGGAAATCAATAATATAGAAAATAACGAACTTCTATCTGCTAGAGGTACGGAAATCCTAACGAACTGCATCTTGAACGCAGCTAAATTCTTGCAAACAGAAACAAAAAGACCAGGAACGCCGCCCTGGTATGATTGGAAATGTGAAAAAGCCAGAAAAAAATCATTCGCCTACCTTCATCCGCTAAGACACATAGGCACATAAAACCTATGTACCAGAAAGCAAACAGAAGCCAAGAACATATGCCAAGAAAAACAAAATCTCTACATAAATAATTTGTCGCCAAAACTTGCGCACACCAAAGACAGCAAGTCCTTTTGGAAACTGGCTAAAGCATTGAACGGTACGTTATTTGCCCAAGGAATCAAGGTTGAAGTGACTACTCTGGCGGAATACTTCGAAAAATTGCTGAATCCACCAGTGGACCGGAATGAAATACAATTTGCACTGCCGTATTCCGTAGTTAACTCCTTAACCCTACAAGAAATTGAAAAAGTTATAGATAGGTGCCGCCTGAATAAAGCTCCAGGGAAAGATCGTATTGCTTATGAGTTCTTCAAAAATGCAGCTGACCACTTCCTGCAGAAGCTCACGGAAACATACAATTATATATTTACAACCGGCGAAGTTCCAGAAGCTTTCAAAAAAAGTATAATTTTTCCCGATTCTCAAGAAAGCAGATCCAAATGATCCATCTAACTATAGAGGGATTTCGTTTCTAAATTCTGTTACCAAAATTTTTACAGGAGTCATCTTGGAGCGCTTAACAACCTGAATATGTGAAAACGACCGGCTAAGTGAGTTTCAAGCCGGGTTCCGTAAGAAGTACTCCACGATTGACAACATATTTACTCTCACAAACATCGCTCGGATTTACTTGGACCGAGGAAAAAAACTATACGCTTTCTTTCTAGACTTTAAGGCGGCTTTTGACTCCATCAATAGAAGATCACTATTTCATAAACTCAGCAACTTAGGAGTCTCAACAAAAGTTCTAAAGGTTCTGCAACAATTTTACGAAGACAATACGGTGGCGGTGTGGGACTCGAATATCTTGTCTAATCGGTTCCAAACAAACGCTGGAGTAAAGCAAGACGTCTTTTGAGTCCTCTTCTATTTTCAATATTTTTGGATGATCTAGTTGAATTTCTTCCGGGCGGGTTGTCTCTTGAAGGGATTTCCTATAAAACTCTTACTCTACGCCGACGACATCGTAATTTTCGCAGAAACCCCAAGCATGCTCCAAATTATGATTAACAAGCTGCAACAGTATTGCCGTATGTAGAACCTGCAATTTAATACCAGCAAATCCAAAGTTTTGATTTTTCGAAATGGTTGGGGGCGTCACGCAAGGAATGAAAAATGGACCTGGCAGAACGTGGAACTGGATATAGTCAAGGAATATAAATACCTCGGAGTTCTGGTCACCTCACATGCATCCTTTAAAAAACACCTGCTAGAGAAACTGATATAATCTAAATCTAAATTGCAACTGGAAAGGAATTCTGGGGAAAAGGAATGTTGCACCAAGTGTGAAGTACACGATTTTCGAGGCGATAATGAGGTCAATAATGTGCTATGCAGCACAAGTATGGGGGGGCTTAGCATTTTGAAGAGGTAGAAAAACTCCAAAGATACTTCCTTAAGAAACTGTTTAGGCTGCCTGAAAATAAACTAACTTACATGTTACATCTGGAAACTGGACTACCAACGCTACATATCTTCACGCTTAGACTGCACTTCCTCTATATCATAAAAGTTGTTGCTCAACCAAGTCATCGTCTTCTCCACAAGGTTGCTATGTATCTTAAAAACCGAAACCAAGAGCACGATGTGCCCTTGCACGAACTAATCGGAAACGAAACAATCTGGGAGAGCACACTGAACGAAATCCTTAAAAAAATCCACTACTCAACACAAGAGCTTTTCGAGACGCAAAGTCAACAAAGCCAATCAAGATCCACGTACAGAATACTACAGCATGAACTTGGAGAAAACAGCTACTTTAATGACCGGAACAGCTTAGAGTCCATCTCAACAATATTCAAAGCCAGAGGCGAACTTTTACACCTGAACTACTCATATATGCCACACAGAAACAACGGAGGAGACGAATGTACACTGTGCAATCTGGGAACGAAGGAGGATGTCCGGAGAGATCCTTTTGGGGAAAAAATGCCCTATCACTAAATGAGATCACAGACATCCTAAACGGCGCAAACTGGAACCCTTTACACAACTTTCTAAAATTTGCATTGAATTATAGGCTACAAATTATAAATTAAGCTTTTTAGTAATTACAAATTTATTAATTTCTTTCTCTCGGCTGACGGCAAAAGCCAACGCTTATTTTTGTTATTTTTGTTAAACTTGTAAATATTGTAACAGAATAAACAAATATTACTATTACTATTACTACTACGCTTTTGCTAAGTACCTTAGGTGGCACGATACTGGGTCACAGCAACACTTGCTGTAGGAATGATGATATATGCTAAAGTAATGATTGCTTTTAACCAAGGTTAAGGTTAGGACAATGACAAATTGCGAGAAAAGACAACGATTTACGAGTATAAAGTATGAGAAGAAAGCTCCAGAAAGTTGCTGAAAAACTCGAGAGCATCCTCACGTAGTATTTACTAAGATTCAGTCAGTACGCTGGATAGGATCTGGAATAATGAAAAGAAAGGAGTACAACATATATTATAGCTGTTGCCAAGGTTGGACATATTAAGATGCGCGTTCGACTTTAACCCGCGTCATCTCTGAAATACACCCCCAAATCCAAAATAAATAAGTAAGCCATCTTTGAGGCTGTGCTCGTAACACGACAAAAGATAGTGGCTTTCTACTCACTCACCTTGCAGCAGCTAGTAATATAGTGATAAGTTCACTTAATTCCATCACGAGAAAATCCACACTGCAATATAACTAGCTCTGAACGGTCGAACTACCAACTAAACCACCAGGCGCTGAATGGACCAAAATACTTGTCAATTTCATACATAAATCTATGATACAAATATTAGGCGGCTAAATGTTAACACTGACAACTGTTAAGTTTCAGACTAATTAGAGCTTGACCATTCAATGAGAAAAGCCAGTTTAACATTGGGTGCCCTAACATAGAGGAAAAAATCATACATTACAGATACTTGTAACTAGAAATGAAAAACTCTCAATATTCTCTTGCTTACCATAAACGCCAACAATGCGTAGCCACAACGCGGCACTAAGAAAAAAAAATTAATGCACAATAATAGTTGTAGCAAAAGTCTAGCTTAATCAATCTTTAGTATCTTTTGCCTCGATCTTATTAAAAACATAATGGAAAGGAACTCGACCATCATCTAGAGTACGAGTAGCTCAAGCACTCTACATAGCCAGATATACGAGTAACACCGATAGATTTCGAGATCGCGCAATACACAATAAACGTTATGTTAAAAGGAATGTCCACTGGAGATCTGTGAAAAATATTTTCGTGACTAAGAGAAGAGAGAAGAGAGAAGAGATCTGAGCTTGAAAAGAACGGAAGTATAACGTAAAGCGCTCGTAAGGCATGTTCAAGCTTCATCGGAAAGCGCCATCGATAGTGTTAACGCCTTGCATGAACGGGTTTTACAAAACAACTGCCTTTGAAGTCTACATTAAAGTACAACAGAAATGCGTTTTATCACCGCGTTTTTTCTGATTGTAATTAGCCATAACATCTTACCTGAAACATAAGCTCGCATAGGATTATGAGACATATGTATTGTAGAATCCGACGCAAGCATCGTATGACTTAAGACAAATGCGTCAAAAACCAAAGCCTTTCAAGCACTCACTTAAATTTACATTGCCAGAGAAAAGGCCGAAAAAGTGAAGCGTTTCCATTAACTAGGAAATATCGTGTAGTCATTTTTGATGTGATTGCAGTTGAAATCGTAAGGGACCACCAGACTATTTGCCAAATGGACCAGACGGTTTACTGGCCGAGGTATTCAAAGTTGTTGAAAATGACTTTATAAGGAGACACCCCCAACTACAAAAATATATCAAAATCTCCCCAACATTGCGCACAAGAATATGTGATATACTCGTATTGTATGATCATCTGAGAACATTTGTCAACAACTCGATTTGTCTTTATCACAGGCCAGGAAAGTCCATAATAGACCAAATTTTCACACTCTGGGAGAACCTGGAAAAAGTCTAAGCGGTGCAAATTAATACCCACCATTTTAAGACCAAATATGACAGCATTTATAGAGACGAGGTATTGTAGATAGAGCCATTTGTTTTTTTTTTTTTAAAGAGCCTCACACTTAAGAGGGTATTACTGTTCTTAACATGCCGGAGCACGTGTTAAGTTTTTTGGAAAATTGAATAGAGAGAGGGAGAGAAAAATGTTTCGGTTCAGTGGTTATTTCACTCCATGTGTGGCATCCAACATTTAACGTAAATTTACTTCATGTTGTATTTTAGGCAACCATTCATCTCACGAGATTTTAGTTGCCTGAAAAAAGAATGTCTTTCAGGCACTGCTGGTACTGAAACCCGAACCGTCCATTTTGAAGGCAATACCCTACCACTTATGCCACAGCCATGTCTAAGCATCCCTGCCTAACTAGTTCACTATGTTTTCCGTTGTCCGAGTTGTTTAACCAATCACTGTCTGAAGGTGTGTTTCTTGACGATTGGAAAATTTCTATTATAGACCCAGTATACAAATCTGGTAACAGACATCTTATTTCGAACTATAGACCGATCACTAAACTTTCAGTTATTCCTAAGCTCTTGGACAAACTTGTAAAAGATAAATTAAATTTCACTATAAGGCAATTCGTTAGTAAAAATCAACATTGATTTCGGATGGGTCATTCAACCACATCAAACTTAACGAAGTTTTCTACTTTTTGAATTAATTCTTTAGAAAAGCACAAACAAGTCCATGTAATTTACACGGACTTTGTTAAAGCTTTTAGCTGAGTAAACTTGACTATTTAAAAAAATTGAAGACCTATGGTTTCTTAGGTTCATTACTGCAATTGTTTGAATCTTATCTACATGGACGAATACAATATGTTTCTATAGGTTATTGTTTTTCAAAGAAGATTTTAGTTCCCTCGGGTGTCCCTCAAGGAAGTCACTTAGGCCCATCTTTATTCTTGCTGTTTATTAATGATCTCCCTGACGCGCCGCGTCCCATATATGAATCGTCTTTAAAAAGCTCAATAACAGCTAAGCTTAAGCTCTTTCTAATAAAAAAAACTTTCCAGTTGCCTTATATAAAGTTATTTTTTTGTGACCGCAAGGATTTACAGTTATTCTGTTTCTAGTTTTGACAGAAAAATTTGTGAAAGATCAGTTCTGTTTTTTTTCGTGACAGTGAAGTTTGCTAAACTTTAAAGTTATTAAGAAAAAAAAGTAATAATTGTGAAAGTGTTCCAAAACTTATATTTATGTAAGTTCATGTTTTTGTGATTTATAATCAGGGAAAACAACCTTTTTATCTAGAAAGTACGTAAAAATTTGCGTATATTTAGATGATTCAGATATGAATCACTGCGCATTTGTCAGAAGTGTTTTTTTTTATTTGGATCACTGTTTTTTTAGCTGAAATGTCGCGGAAATTTTTACAAACAGAAGCTGCAATTCGATCTGTATTCGAAGAAATTGCATCGGAGAGCGAAGATGGAGCTGAATCAGATAGTGATGACTTGGAAGATATTCAGTCAGCCGAATTTGTTCAGCTTACTGAAGAGGAATTAGGAGATATTCGAAAAGAAAGATCGGTTGAACTACAATAGAATCTGACGAAATCAATATACCTACTTCAGTATATTGATTATGTATCTTCAGTCATACATCCCGAGAAGGAAGATTTTAAGAGACTTATTTGGAAAACTAGGAAGCTGTCAGTGTCAGCAGAAACAACTACCTTCCAAGGTTCAAATCAATTCTCAGATCAGCTAGAAGAACTTAGTACGCCTTTTCAGTTTTTCCGGCATTTCTTCTGCGATAAGCTGTTGGAAGAAACAATTAAGTATAGCGGATCTAAGGATCCAAGTAAAACTCTTTTTGTTTCAAAAACGGACTTGATCCACTATATCGGCATCTTAACTTTTACTTCGGTTGTGAAATGTCCAAATATGCGTTCATATTGGAATTCCTCCATGGGTTTTGATATGATAAAAAACGCCATGTCCTCAAAAATGTTTGAAAAAATAAAGTCTTGTCTACATTTCAATGACAATGAGAAAAGTGTTTCAAACCAAAACGATGTAAGGTTCGACAAACTTCACAAGCTGCGTCCCATAATTGATGCACTAAATGAAAAATTTTCGAAAATCCCTATGGAAGAACGATTGTGTGTTGATGAACAAATATGTGCTACTAAAATTCGTCACCATATGAAGCAATATTTGCCACCGAAACCACATAAGTGGGGATATAAACTATTTGTAATGTGCGGAGTATCAGGCTTCGCATATAAGTTTGAAATATATAGTGGACTCGAAAATTGTTTTTCAAAACGCCAACCTGGTAAACCAGATTTGGGAGCAAGTGGAAACGTGGTGGTTCGTTTATGTCGGAATATTCCTAGGGGAAAAAATTGTAAGCTCTACTATGATAATTATTACACCTCGGTGCCACTTTTCTTACACCTACGTACGGAAGGAATCTACTGCTTGGGAACGGTAAGAAGAAACATTGCAAGCTTCCTTCTGATTGTGAATTGAAGGCATTTACTAGGGGAACATCTTTTGAAGTTACAGCGAACTTTCAAGATACAGAGATCACAAATATAATTTGGAAAGACAATAAACCTGTAACTTTACTATCTACTTTCGTTGGGAAAGAACCAGTGACGACAGTTAAGCGGTACGTGTTAATAATTTTCTAATTTGTATTACAGTTTCACTCATTTACAACTTCTCTTTGCCACAAATAGTTACGACCGAAAATACAAACAGGTCATTGATGTACTATGCCCTGCAATTATTTTGGATTATAACAAGCATATGGGAGGCGTTGATTTGCTAGATAGCTTTGTGGGAAGATATACGAGGGGCGTTCAAACTATTCTCGGTATCGGGGTGAAGCTGTGGTTGCATATATAAATTAACTTATTTATCAAGTAATACTATTATTTTACTGCATTCATGTAAAATTTCATATAAATGTGATTATTAATTCGCGTTTTATCTCTAGTTAAACAGAATCATAATGGCAACTGAGACGATGATGGTGAAAATTGAGCATCGCGCTGTAATTAAATTTCTCACTAAGAAAGGAAAAAGTCAAAAAACTATTCATGAAGAGATGGTGGCTGTTTACCAGGGATCCGCACCATCGTTATCAACTGTGCAAAAGTGGTCAAGTGAGTTCAAGAGAGGCAGAGAGAGCATTGAAGACGACCGCCCGCTCCGACGCCCCAGCTACTGCTTGTACGGGAGAAAGCATCAAAGAAGTCGAAAAACTTGTTCTTGAGGATGCCCGAATAAAGGTGAAAATGATGGCAGAGATCACCAAGCTTTCAATTGGTACCATTTACACCATTCTTCATGACCATCTTAACCTTTCAAAGGTCAGTGCAAAGTGGGTGCCACGAATGCTCACAGCGCCTCAGAAAAAAGTGAGAATCGCATGCTGTAGAGAGCTTTTGGAGATGTGTAGTGAGAACGCGGACGGTGTTATGGATCGAATTGTTACTGGGGACGAAACATGGGTCCACCACTATGACCCTGAAAGCAAACAAGAGTTCATGCAGTGGCATAAAAAAGGAACAGACCCCCCGAAGAAGTTCAAAGTCACTCCGTCTGCCCGAAAGCTCATGGCCACAGTTTTTTGGGACTCAAAGGGAATCTTGCTCATTGAGTACAAAAAAAAGGTGAAACCATCAACGCCACATCCTACGCTTCCACTTTGCATAATTTGCGGGAGGAAATTAAAAAGAAAAGACGGGGTAAACTCGCAGCGGGTGTGTTGCTTCTTCATGACAACGCTCCTGTTCACACGGCGCGAGTTTCCAAGGCTGCTGCGCGAGATTGTGGTTTCGAAGAAATCCAACACCCACCTTATAGTCCAGACCTTGCCCCTAGTGATTATTTCCTGTTTCCGGATTTGAAAAAATGTCTTCGTGGAAAAAGATTTTCGGATGATGAAGAACTCAAGTCGGCAATAAATGGAGGAGGAGGAAATTTATTTTTTTGAGGGTTTAAAGAAGCTTATCTCAAGATGTAATAAATGCATTGATGTTAGGGGAGATTATATTGAAAAATAAAAACAATTTAAATTGAATTCGCATTTTCCTTCATATCGATACCGAGAATATATTGAACGCCCCTCGTAGAATCACTACAAAGTCCAGAAAATGGTACCATTTTCCACCACCTTATAGATATAACTATAATAAATGCTTGGTTGTTATGCAAGCGCTACTGCGAGAAAAAGGGGATAAGTCCGAAAAAGTTGAGTTGGCAACTGTCATGTGTTTATACGCATTTTCGAATGAGACGTCGACCAAAAGGGGAAGGCCGTCTAACTCCCCCAGTACTTCAATCTCAAGCATGCATGCCGAAAAGAAAAAAAGTCTACGACCACGGCGCCTATTCTACCAGTTTAACCATTTTCCAGAAGTATTCGAAAAGAGGCTGAGGTGTAAAGCTATCCTTGTGCAATTCTCAAACATACATTAAATGCACAAAAAGAATCAACCACATTTTTCCAATTTTTGGCACCTCCTATTAAGTTTATCAAAATACTGTGAATGCCACTCACAATAACTCGTTTTAAGAAGCTCATATGTTTTTTTTTCATTAAAAACAAAAAAATTTCGCATTTAAGGGTTAAAACATTCTCATTGTCTTATGTATGCTGACGATATTAAAATTTACTCACTGGTATTAACGCTTAATGACTCTTTGATGTTTCAAAAAGACTTAAATTCGTTTGCAAAGTGGTGTATTTTGAACGACTTAATGTTAAATGTTGATAAGTGTGCCTATATGAGCTATAGTAGGAGCGCTTACAATAACTTAATAACACTGATGTTAAAGTAGTTAATGATTATAAGAATCTTGGCGTAATTTTTGATTCCAAACTAAACTTTCATCTTCATATTAACTACGTCATTGCTAAAGCCAATTCACTTTTAGGTTTTATTAAGAGGAACTGCTCTGATTTTAAGGATCCTTATACTCTTAAGACTTTCTTTTATAGTATAGTTTGTCCTGTTATGGAGTATGCTTGTGTTGTTTGGTGTCCTAGTACTATTTCTAATATAAGTATGTTAGGATTGAAAATAATCAAAAAAGATCTCTAAACTTTGCTTTACGTCGTTTGTTTTTTAATCATTCCTATCGTTCTAAATGTCTTTTGCTTGGTATGATGAGTCTAGAATCAAGAAGAAAAATGTATAATGTCAGGTTTGTTCGTAATGTTTTATGCGCAACTATAGATAGTGCAAATCTACTTATGTGTATGAATTTGTATACCTCGTCTAGAGTTTTAAGAAAAAGACCACTGTTATTTGAATTTCGTCATTTTACTTTGTATGGTCAACGCGAACCTGTGTCAAGGTGCATTCAATTATTTAACACTTACTGTTCAGAGCTTGATATATCTTTGCCCAGGAATACATTTAAAATTACCTTAGTGTTTATTCTTAATCAATAAAATGATGTATGATCTTTATTATACATTATTCACAAAATTATATTATGTTAGTTTTTAAGTTTCTTTTATAAAATTTCATAATCTGTTGATCACAAAATCGTAGATTAAATAAAATAAATAAATAAATAAATAAATTCGCCCGTCTGTACAGAATGACGATGGAGAACGTTCTCTGCTCCGTTAAGGTAATAATTCAACAACTTGCTAGTAACAACTTAACGCATTAGAGGTAGCGCGCATAAGTAGAAATGGACCTCAAACGACTTGGAGTGCGCAATTGGAGGCAATTAGCTAAGAATCGTGTTAACTGGAGAGGATAGTTATTTCAGGCCAAGGTTTACCCGAACGTAGCGTCACCTAAGTATATACTCACGAAAGCTAACAGAAATTATGTCGTTAAAGTAATAAGCTTTGAATATATTGTTCACTTTTGATATTTAGTGAGAGTATCGAGTGGTGGTTAACTTTTGAATTTTGAGCAACAAAGAAGACACTATTCAAGACCTTCGTCATCCCTATCTTTTTCAGAGTGGATGAAAAGTCTTTTCGCTGCTTTGAGGCAGAGAAGAGTCCCAGCTAGGACTAGGACAGCTGTAAGCTGTTGTAAATTTTAATGCATACCTTACATGGCCGAACAACATAATATCTCCTGAGAAACATGAATCAATCGACACTGAATAAAGTTCATTGACACTAGCGTAATTTAACAATTCCTCGTTAAATTCCTCAACCACAAATATTGTAATAAAACTGCAGCCAAATTGCATACTTTGCCCATTGCGATAAATAGACACACACTTCTGGTTTTGCCACTGTCACCACATCAAGCAAGTACAATCTCAACAAGTTTTCATTTCTACACTCTCATCTTCATGGTCATAGTCATCGTCTGATGGTCTTCCAGAAGCACATAAAATTTGGTAATTTATGAGAAATTCTTTTCTATGAAACATTTACGCGAGATGATGACATTACACAAAACTTTCCTACTTCCCTAAACATCATCTTCTCCAGGACACCTGGACCTGAACCTGAACCTGGAAACACAGAATAGTCAACATATAGAATCCCAAACGCTCCGAGGACACTTTTATTTTTCATGCCAATCTCACTGAAACTTCTGTTAAAATTTTATAGAAAGAGTCTAAACAGGTACCTAAGTAGAGAGTACCTGATAATCGTTTCCTAATTAAGTTCCCGACGAATGAAACTTCACTGCATGTGTGAATATTTCCATTCGTCGCATTAATTAATACAAAGTTAGCCTTTTTATTACCGTGCATGCATAATTATATGTGTGTGTATCTATGTAAACTCCTGTCAGGGAGATGGCGCAAATGGAGTGACATTCTCGCACGTTGTACCGTTGCCGTTTAGTTGTGCTTGACTACGTTTTTAACTTGTCGGATAATTTGATTATAGCAGATTGTTAATAAAACGCATACATCTACGATTTCCACTTCTAATTTGATTTGAATTGATTTGAAATAATGATAGGTAAGGCGTTTTCCCAGGTGCAGCTGCAATCTGCCTTGTGAAGTGAACCTAAAGACAGGAAGGGATTCTTGTTAATCGAAATGTATTTGCTTGATATTGTTGCAAAACAAGTTTGTGAAAAACACTCTTGGTAACCCAGTAAGTCGGACATACCAACTGACCTCGTTAATGAGAGAAAAATTGCATAGGCAATAAATTTCAGTGCTATTGAAACGGGTAAAGCTGGCTCCTTAAATGGGTCTCTTTAGGCGTTTGATGCAGTGAAATGAGTTAAATGACCTATGTAGTTTCTAAATTTTGACCGAGAAGCATGGATTTCATTTATACTCTTTAGTCCACCGCACTCGACAGCGGAATATTAGGTGTTTTTTTTGGCATCGGTATCAAGGCTTTATTTGCAGGGCCCAAAAAAAAACGGCTGTCGGCGTTAACTATTAACATTTGGGCAATTTGGCAGCACTGACGTTCGCATACATGTTTTCGCTATCATGGAAAAATAGGTCTGGAAGCATTGTTGATATCCGCGTTAACTCCGATAAATATCTTGCATTACGTGAGCGGGTATAGGTTAAGTTGTTAGTGTAATGTACATGTATGTAGATTGGAAACAAGCAGTGATACCGATGCCAAAAAATACACCTATTGTTACCTTATCTTAAGAGTAAGCCACAGAGATGAAATAGTGGCTGGTATTGAGAAAGAGGTTCATAACCTAGACATGATGTAAGGAATTAAAGCTCCAAAACTCGCAAAAAAACTGTAGAAGCGAAAATGACGAAAAATATCCGAGTGATACAGAAATCGAATGACTTAATATCCACTGTGTCTCATTTGCCAGAAAACGCAACGACAAACATAAGCCGACTTGATTCATTAAGTACGTAGTCACATCACGAGCAACATCCAGACGCTGAAGTCATCTAAACGCTAGACATACATGGTACGAGGGTTGTCTGAAAAGTTTCCGTCCACAACGTAAAAATAGCGCCACTCGTCAATAAAAATTATTGAATGCTAGTTGTGCATCTTTTGACAGTTATTTACCGAAGTTTCAGTCATTTTGGACGCGCAGTTTTTAGTCAACAGTCCTTTGCGTGAGTCGATGTGAGGGTTTTTTGTGAAAATGGAAAAAATTAAGTACCGAGCTGTTATTAAATTCTTGTTTTTGAAAGGCAATACGCCTAGGCAAATCAAAAATGAGTTGGAATCTATGTATGGGGACTCTGCACCATCATTTACCACAGTGAAATTTTGGGCAGCTGAATTTAAACGTGGCCGTAAGAGCTTGGGAGATGATGAACGTTCGGAACGTTCAAAAACTGCAACCACTGACGATAACATTGTTAACGTTCACCAAATGGTGTTAGACGACCGCCGAATTAAAGTGAGAGAGATAGTAGAGGTTATGAAAATGTCCAAAGAACGTGTTTGTTACATATTAAATCAAGATTTAGGCATGAGAAACTGTCCGCGCGTTGGGTGCCACGTTGGGTGCCGCGTTTGTTTACGTTAGACCAAAAACGTGTTCGAATGAACATTTCCAACGCTCTGTTGGCGCAGTTTAGGCGCAATAAATCCGAGTTTTGGCGCCGATTAATTACTGTAGATGAAGCTTGGATACACCATTCTACATCCGAAACAAAAATTCTGTCAAAACAGTGGACTGCAAAGGGCGAGCCGGCTCCAAAAAAAAGCAAAATCAATTTTTTCGGCTGGGAAAGTGATGGCGACTGTTTTTTGGGATGGTAAAGGAGTTATCTCAATCGATTATCGTCAAAAAGGAAAATACTACGCATCATTACTTGCCAGGCTGAAGGCAGAAATTGCGGAAAAACGGCCACATTTGCTGAAAAAGAAAATCCTGTTTCACCAAGTCAACGCGCCGTCTCACACCTCAGCGGTTGCCGTGGCGAAAATCCATGAATTACGGTTTGAACTGCTCGACCATCCGCCTTATTCACCAGATCTAGCACCAAGCGACTTCTTTTTGTTCCCTCTTTTAAAAACTGCGCTCGGAAAGCAGAGATTTTCGTCAAATGAGGAGGCAATCACCTTCGTGAACAATTATTTTGCAGAGTAAAACGCCAAGTACTATTTGGACGGGTTAGAGAGATGGGAGCATCGCTGGGAGAAGTGTGTAGAGTTACAAGGACACTATGTAGAAAAATAAAAAAAAATTGGGAAAAAATGTCTTGTATCATTGTTCGGTCGGAAACTTTTCGGACAACCCTCGTATTAGTTGTTATGAAAACATTTGTAGTCAAATCCGGTGAGTACTTTTCCTCATAATCCTTTAGGAGAAGCTAGCCTTAACTTTTCCGCTCTCCTGTTTCTTAATATGGTGACTTCCGCGGGATACACATATTTCTTATGAGATCACATTTTATCACACCAAATGACATTCGTAACAATTCACTGCCATTTTCCTTTACACTTATCGTACATTGTCGAAATTAAAATGCGTATGTTTAAGCCGGACGAGCGAATACCATGTAAACCAAAACAAACCTTTATTTAAGCGGCATTTTTCTGTTACAAAATACTGCGGAGTTGAAACTATCTTACGTTCAGTTATGTATGATGTCCTCATCGCAATTTCCTTCGGCCATAGTAAGACTGATTCGTAACCCATTCCACTCCGTTTATTGAGAGATGCCTGAAGATCTGTCACAGAAAAGAAGTCGTGTATTTCAATAAAACAAATTGCGTGACATTAAAAAGCAATGTACATTTAACTTTTCTGTGAAAGTCCTCGTACATATGGTATCATTCTATTAGTCTCGGATACATTTTGTGATCTTAGTGCCATTCAAATAAAATATCTGGGAATCCTATCAAACAATTTTTCCAAATCGATAAACACGATATACAGATCATGCGGAGCTGTTTTTTTCATTATCACCCGCAAACTTTGAATCGCATCATGCCATATGTCAACCTAACTCCCATAAAGCCGCATTGATTGCCATGGAATTTAATAAGAGTGCGTTGTCGACTGTCTAGGATTCTCTCATATGTTTTCATAGAATGCGACATTAGTTCCACCGACCGGCAGTTGCTGCGATATTTCGTAACGTCTTCGCCTTTATATAGTACAGTTAAAAAGGAAAGGTATCCTTCCACTGGATAACTCTGATTATTTTATTACATAACATCTGCGGTCAAATGGGTCATGGGCAGCTGAGCAGGCATGGGATAGCATATTTGGTGCAGGTATAGCTAATAAAGGCAATGTGCAGTTTTGAAAATTGAGTGTGGGGATGAAGGACATGAATGACCAGTAGTTATTGACAGAGACAATATGAGAAGGCTTTTCCGATCGTATTACTTAACAGCCACGAATCTTTTCTCGATTGGGTTGTGAGAAATTGATTCTGGAGGACAGCCATGAAGGTCAGGGATTTCACTCTGGCTCTCAATCAGGCTATGGCCGCTTCCTGCCCTCTTATTCAACCTAGAAGCAAGAAAAAGCCACATTGGTGGACATCAGCACTGGGACTGCTCAGAAACACTTGCAGAAAACTTTTCAACTTAGCAAAGAGCACCAGAAAAGTGGCTAACTGGGACTCATACAAAGAATCCCTCAAATTATACAAAAAAGAACTGAGGAAGGCAAAGCGACAATCCTGGAGGTCATTCTGTGACAAAATTACGGAAACTTCTGAGGCATCACGGCTAAGAAAAATCCTCCCTACAAATCCTATGATGCCCAGCTATTTGAAAAAAACCGATGGCTCTTGGACAACCTCAAGTGATGAATCACTCAATCTGCTACTGGACACCCACTTTCCAGGTAGCTCTCAGTTCGCGGCCAGTAGCAACCCAAACAGGCCTACTGCAACCGAGACAAAATCCATGGTCTGATCACAAGAAACAAACTGCTCTGGGCGCTGCATAGCTTCAAACCATACAAGTCTGCTGGTCCGGACGGTATAATACCTGCCGAGCTACAGAGGTCTTCAGATATTACGAGTATTCTGCCTGCACTAGAAAATATTATGAGAAGCTGTGTAGAACTTATCTACGTTCCACTGTCATGGAGAGAAGTCAATGTAGTTTTCATTGCCAAAGCCGGAAAATGTTCTCATGTTGTCCCAAAGGACCTCAGACCTTTAAGTCTATCATCTTTCCTTCTGAAAACTCTAGAACGACTGATTGATATCCATATACGAGCTAAAATTGATCCTAGACTTCTGTCAACGGCTCAACATGCCTACTATAAAGGAAAGTCGGTGGAAACGTCTCTGCATTCACTGACTAGCCACATCGAACGATCCCTACAATATAAAGAGTACACAATGGTTGCTTTCCTGGACACAGAGGGTGCCTTCAACAATGTCAACACATCCGCAATCACGACTGCGCTGTCAACTCTGCAGGTAGACGACTCACTTGGGGAACTGATCAGTCTTATGCTAAAAAGAAGGATAATCAGCGCCAAACTGGATGAAACTTCTGCTAAAAGATGTGTCAGCAGAGGTACGCCGCACGGCGGTGTCCTCTCTCCCCTTCTCTGGAACTTAGTAGTAAATGAACTGCTGATATACCTGGAAGCGGGTGGTAGCAGGGTGATTGCCTATGAGGATAACGTTGCTATACTCGTCTCAGGTAAGCATCTTAATACCATTAAAGAACTCCTGCAAGTAAATCTCAATAGATTAGCCCGTTGGGCAGATCGCTGTGGATTGGGAATAAGCCCCCATAAAACTGATTTTGTCCTCTTTTCCAGGAAATACAAAATTCCAACTATAGACCCTCCTTCAATAAACGGTACCAGTTTAGTGTTTTCCAATACAGCAAAATATCTGGGTCTCATTTTTAACAGAAAACTAAACTGGAAACCTAACATTCAAGAAAGAGTCGATAAAGCTACAATAGTTTTATTCTGTTGCAAAAAACGCCAATGAGAATAAATGGGGCTTTCAACCTCGGATAACCCACTGGCTGTACATCTCGGTCAGAAGACCGGTACTTACTTACGGGGTGGTATTCTGGTGGACGGCCTTAGAAAGTGCGGTTAACTGCATTAAACTAAGCAGAGTCCAGAGAACAGCATGTCTATGCATAAGCGGAGCATTGCGGTCTACCCCCTAGTTGGCATTAGACATTCTGCTTCATTTGACACCCCTCGATATTTTCAGCGACTACAGCTATTCGCCTTAAAGCGACGAAACAGTGGACAAATAAGCCTTTTGGCCACGCCAGTATTCTTAATACATTAGGAATCCTCACAGAGAACATCGATTCCACCACATCTGAACCTGGTTTGACAAAAACTTCCATGTATGCTTCCCCTCTAGATCCATCTGGGAGGAAGATGCTTTCATGGAGGACAAGTCAATCCATTTCTACACAGATACATCTAAAACCAATAGCGGAGTTGATGGCGGCGTTTTCTCAGACACGCTAAATCTAAACCTCTCTTTCCGTCTTCCAAATCTTGGCCATCACTGGACACTGCCTTATCGGCAAGCACGCAAAAAGGCTTGGCGCCTTTACAAATGATTTCTGCAGAAGCTGCATGGACGAGGAGGAGGAGGAGACAATCCTCCTAAACGATCTGAAAAATATAGACGTAAACAGTCTCCTACGCTTCGTCAGAAGATCAAACTGGTTCCGTCAGCAAGAAGATCATAGATCCACGTGGCATCACAATGAGCCAATAGGGCTAAGTGGGTTGGTATATCCAACAGCCACTCTTACCTTCCTACCTACCTACCTACCTACCTACCCTAAACCGAAGATCCCAAGAAAAAAAAATAAAGAAAGGAAAAGTCCGCTTTAGTCTTCTGAACCAAGGTAAAACCAGTACTGTCAAAAAATTTACATACGAGCACAGATAATAAAGTTACATAGATATCGCATGCAGAGTAAAAAAATATGTCACTTTTTCAGGGGAATGGGAGTTACTACTACGTCCCAGTTTGATCAAACTCATTCGAATCGTGCATTAGACATGATGTTCTCTCAAATTTGGTTGGAACAACAAATTGCTTGTTGCTTTTGCTTATTTCTCTTTGTGTATTGTTTTTCATTATTTCGGTTTTTGTTTTCATGTACCTAGTGTGTTTGTTTTTGTATTTCAGATCCTGATTATTAGGGTTCGGATTTTCATGCACTAAAAATCTCAAAATATGCGCTTAAAAATACAAAATATGCATTTAAAATATGCACTTAAAAGTAATTTAACTTAATTTCGGTTCAATTTAAAAACACATTTTCTTCAGCCTTTAAGAATAAGTTAATTTTTTTATTTTTATTATTTAATGAAATAATAACTTATAACGAAATTAACATTTAATAAAAAAAAAAACACACAATTAACATAAACATAAACATCTTCATTTGTTTTATTCAAATAAATAATTCAAAATAACATAAAATCCTTAATTCCTTAATTGTTCTGATTTTGAAAAGTTTTATTTGTATAGACCATAAAATTTTTCTTAAAGTTTTCGAAATCAAAACGTTGCCGATTTGGTCTTAAGAATGTCTTATACAACGAAAAAGATCGCTCGACGTCAACTGAAGTTAGTGGAGCATTTTTAAAAGAACGGTGAAGTTTTTTGGGTAAATTTCGTCATCGCAGTTCAATGCGAAGGTCTTACTTACATTTTGCATTATTGAAAATCTTTCCTTGATTTTTTAAGGTGGTCCTGCCTTCTAGCTTTAAGATGGTGTCACATAGGAAACTGAAGTTTGAATTTATAAATATTATTTGGCTTTTTAACAATGGCTGGTTCATGACTTCTTTTGCATTTGTTATTGCAACTGCATCGGAGTCATCGAACCCATTAACAATGCTTTCAAACACTTCATAATTTTGTGCATAATACTCAACAGCCTTCAATCAAGTTCCCCATCTTGTAACAATAGGCTGAGGCGGAGGAGGAGTCAAAGGATATTTTTCTTTAAAAATTTCGACTCGTGATGGTGCCTTTAAAAATATTTTTTTGCCGTTTTGAATTAATCCATCGACGTGCCGAAAATTACTCCTTATTTCTTCTGCAACTCGGTGCATTGCATGTGCTAGGCAAGTGACGTGCAACAATTTTGGATAAAACAGTGCTAATCCACGAGCTGCCTTTACCATATATGGTACAGCATCGGTCAAAAAAAGGAGTATTTTGCTTTTATCAATTTCAAGTGAATTCATGGATTCATCAAATGCGCGAGCGATGGTGGAATGATTTGTTTTTTTTTTTCTAATTGGACAACTTTTATTAAAAATGTCTTTTTATTTTCTTCTTCGTTATTACGTTAGCAACAAAACGTCCTTGGATATCTGTTGTTTCATCAATAGAAACCCACAAATACTTATCTTTTAGATCAATTTTCATTTGTTCAAATAGCGAAATATAAATTTTGTAAATGTAATTTTTTCGCAAAGTAGAATCATCCGGTATAATTTCTTTTGTACATTTTTTTAAGAAATTTCTTAATTCAGGGTTACTAAGCTTACTTAATGGTATATTGGCTGCAACAAACGCCTCACATAAATCCATTGAAAAGTTGTTGGATGCATTGGTAAAGGACAGCAGTTGTTGCGATTTCTGGCAAACTTCAGATCTTCCTTCAAGTTCTAAGTGTTTAACACTTTTCAAATGCTGATCCATTTGAAATTTTTTTTCAAAGCAAACGCTTTTGTTGCAAAATTTGCAGAACAAAATACTTCCATCTGTTTTAAAAATCATTGGGTATTCTGAAACATATCTTCTCAAATTTGAAATAACAATGTCTTCGCTTTTGGCATTGTAGCTGAAATTTGTTTTTTTGAACAAAACTAAAATCATAAATTTAAAAGGAATATTCTTACATTTTCCAAGCAAAACAATTCTAAAAAGAGTAAAATTAGTTCTCTACTGGCCAAACACGACCATCCATAGACCATTAATTAAAAAAAAATCGACTGCTTGGATTAACTGTTAATGGGATGGAAAACTATACGTATGTATGTAGTGGCAAGTGGCATCTATTAAAGTGGAAAAATTTTAGTGGACATGTAACAGTTTATGCCACTTTTCCATTCATCGACATCGATACCACTACAGACGTACTACTGCTGCAGCTACACCATTGTGCGCAGGCAGTTAAGCTTTGAGCTTTACCATTTTATCATTTTACTTAGCTTTGTGTCGTCGGAAGCTTTTTGTAGCCATTTTGGCGCTTTTTGTAGCCATTTTGGGTAGCAATGAATAATGATATCGTTTAAATTTCGATCTCATTCATACAGTCTCCGGCAAACAATCTTTTTTTTTTTTTTTTATTTCAATGTTTTGCCGGCACAATCTAGTCAAGTTCATATATGCAGCTTTGTTTATATAGTGCATTATAATGTGGGGTTGGAATATCGTTCAAGATTGTGAAATACTCGTAGATAAAAGAAAAAGATAATAGTTTTAAGAAGCAGTTTGCACTGACATAAAAGGGATATATTTTTACTGTCTAGTTACTCGTAAATTTTTGAACAATATGCTTTAAAAATATGAATTTATTAAAAAAATATGCACAAAAATATGCAAAATAGGCATTTATAGTAAAATATGCAAAAATATGCACTAACGATTAAATGCCATTTTAAAGGAAATTTCATGATACGTACACATAATAAGTTGCCTTGCATTCAAGGTGTTCATAAAAAAAACATGCATTTGCATGGAAACCCGATCCCTACTGATTATGATTCAATGGAAGGAATTTCTTGTTCAAGGTTATTTCCTTTTTTTTTTAAGAACAGTGAGAGGGGATTAGCAGGAAGGTATGTATATCTTGCAATAGCAACTTGGGATACTGTTTTTAAGTCTTGGGGTGTTGATTTATAGTGAGGTCCCGGTGCCTCTCACTCCGGCGAAGTTGATTCAATATCGTGATTGTTTTGCATTTGTTTTCCTTACAAAATTTGAATTTTTTGATTTTTACTGGTAATTCTTTTTTGGACTTTCCAGGCACAATGTTTTCGCAAGAGAATAAGAAGTGAAACGTAAAAAATTTCTTTGCGATGCTCACAGCATTGGTTTTGCTCATTAAACCAGTTCCAGTCTCTACGGTTTGTTGTTCTCATGCATTCCAAGGCCAATCTCTCCCTGATATTCCTAACATTGGACGATCTCTAAAAATTGTATGGTATACTTTGAAATGCAGCCTACAAATATTGAATTCATCAGTTGGTGCTAAGAGACTTCCAAAATTACTATTTTGGGAAAAATTATGAGCAAAAATTAAAAATTCTGACGAACATGTTATTTGTTTACAACTTTTTAAAAATAATTCCGAACAATTTGCAAACTTGTTTTTTAAAGCATTTTAAACGCCAGATATCCTGTAAAATAACGCATTGCAGTCGTTTCCAATGAAATTCCCATTTTTAATTTTGATTTCATTTATCACTTTTTCGAACAAAGTACTATACATATTATCAAATACAGTTTCCTCGCGTGCTTCAACTAATAAAAAAGTTCTTGATGTGTGCTGTTGAGTCTGGGAGGTATCTTAAAATTTAAAAGTTATACATCGTCATCATCAGAATTACTATGAGGAGAGAAAGCAATTAGAATAGAAAATAAATTTTCCAAAATACCTTGATGAGTTCTCTTTGAAATACTCGACTTTCCCGAATAAACCATCACTTTTATCTTCACTAAGTATTAAAACCCCGTTTATTGTATGTACCATTCCTTTTACATAAAAGTTCCTTGGAAGATTAGTAGACTCTTGCATTGATCTTAAGTAAGACACGAATTGTTTGAGCTCATTATAAGCTGGATTTCCGACCTGAACTCTACGCTTTAAAATATTTTTATTGTAATGAGACCCACTATCCATAAAGTCGAAAGCATTATTCATTTTTAATGTAAACGATTATGTTGCTAGAGCTTGATTTGAACTATTTTTTAGGCAATTAAGTTGATGAGGAGTTTGTATTGATGCTGCCGTTGTCCTGCTAAAGGTTTCCGTTGCCAAGCGAACACTCATTTTTCAAATGCATTTGGTGCTATGTATGAACTTGTAAATTCCAAGCATGTTTTAGCTACATTATCTCTTTTTAAATTGAATATTTCTCTGAAAACATCAAAGGAAACATTACCATTTGGAGTTAGCATATCAGATTTGAGTAAAACATTACGCATTGATTTTAATAAATGAGGAAAATCATAAAAACAAAATATTTTTTTCAGTATTGAAAATTGTAAAAGGCCTTTCTTCTGTAACACCTAATAATTCCTGTTGTTAGGTCCTTGGTCGCAAACTATAGCGCAGACCAAGTTCTTGGCAAATTGTCAAATTATTTTCTAAAATAGACTACAGGTTTACCTCTTTGACAGTTTGCTGAAACAAAATAATACTTTTCCAGTCATCAAAGAGGCCGTTTACCATGATATTTCGTTGCCGTACAATCTTTTCGATCCATCTCCTTCATCTTCAAATCTATCAATTAAGTCATTTTTGATATTGTACGTGAGACATGGACGAATTCTAATTTCATCAAATATCAGTACCACATTCCGTTTCCGTTGGCTTATTGATGCAAAGTTTCAGAAAACAGTGGGGAATTGTTTTGAAATTCAGGTTGTAAGCCTTTAACAGGAGCCCAACGATAAAATGTAGATACGTGGGGAAGTCTAAATCCCAGTCTATCTCGAAGAAATTTATAAGCGTTCTGGGATCTGTAAAAAAATGTTTTGGGAAAGTTCTTTTTCGGCTGGTTCGTAGAGTGTTATGCGTTTTAGTTCTAGAGCGAAGTTTTCTTCTCAACCTTTGAATTTGAAGTCTGCAGCTTAATATATTTTTTTTTTTCAATTCAGAATTTGTTTTCTCCTCTTCTGCGCATTTCTTGCATCTAACGCAAGAAATATTTGAATTACTAGAGGTCCAGTTATAGATGCAAACACGAGTTTGCTTTAAAAAAAACTTTATTTACTTGTCAACTTCCACTTAAAAACTTAACTAACAATCAGTTTCTACCTATACTTATAGCTACAATTTTGCAAACGTCATCATATTTTTGTGGGAAAGGAATTTGTATGCTCTTGGCTTGTCACTTGATTCCAAGCGCATGTACTTTTTGTGGGAAAGGAATTTGTCTGTTGTTGGCTTGTCACTTGATTCCAAGCGTATGCACTGATCGTGCACTATTGAGTGCAAAGTGTGCATGTGGGGTATGCGTGATCATTTACCTGAGTGAACAGACGTAATGCATATTTGCATGGTGGGATTGGGATGATGGCGAAGTAACGGGATAAAGGGGGAGGTGGCGGTTCCTTCCATTCAAAGCCTTTATCATTGGTTAAATTGGGAAGATGGCGAAGTAACGGGAAAAGGGGGAGGTGGTAGTTACTGCCATTCAATGCCTTTATCATTGGTTAGATTGGCTAGAGGAGGTGGGAAGACTAACGGGATTAAAAGGGAGTGGTCTCTGAGACGTAACTGTCCTTTTCCGTTTTAGTAGCAAATATGAAAGATTTTCTAAACTTAGGCCCAAATTTACATTACAATTTAGATTTAAGGGGTTACACCACCCTGGCGCTCGAAAAAACTAGCCTAGAGAAAAAAATTTTTTCACCATTTTCTTTGTTTACAATTTTTTTTTTTTATTATGGCTTAGTACATTATTTTGTTGGCTAAAAATAAATGGCAAAAAAAGTAAAAAAAAATGGCAGCGAAATCCCCGATCTCGTGGGTGTAACTTCCTGGATGGCAAGAAATGGCTTGAAAAAAAAAATAAAAATATTTTCTTGTTTAGAATCGTAATAGCTGTAAAGTAGCATAGGATAATTTTCTTCGCATTTTTTTTTTTGAGGAAGACGGTGGAAAAAAATTGCAATTTTTTACTTGAATTTCGAGTTAAAGATTTTTTTTGAAAATGAAGGAGACATCGCAATGCAACACCCCTATGCTGCTCGATAGATAATAGAATGAAGAAGGTATAGCAATAAATACGATCAAAATCGGTCGAGTAGATCTCATGATATAGATTACACCAGTTTGAAAAACGTAGTTTTGAGAAAAACGTAAACAAAAAGTGCCGCGCTAGCGTATTGTTATCAGGTAAATTTGTATATTACCTTCAATCTGCTCATCATTGCTCAGCTTTTCATACACAGGTCGGATCGCTTCTTGAACAGCATCAGCAAAGGGATCGGTATGTTTATATGAGCCTAGAGTGCCAGAGGCCTTTGCCTTTTGGTACGAACACCACGTATCTTGACCAGATGGACAATTGTCATGTTGTGGATTTTCATCAGAAGATATTTTATGCAAGAATGTTGCCCATATTGCAGTCTTCATTTCTTCAATCGATTTGTTCACATTTCTTCTGATTGCAAGGCCATAATAAACTGTCAACTCATCGATGAGCTTGGCGGTCAATTTTCCTCTGCCAGCAATGCCTTCATTACCTTTTTTGACTTTGCGTAATTGTGTCCCCATTCGTTTCTGGACGTGACCAATAGAATCTTTTTTTGTAACGACAAAGTCTCCGTACGGCATTCAGTCAACTATTCCTTTATAAGTTTTGCTGTCTCCTTCACAGACATAATTATCGTATCGTACTCCATAAGTTGTTTCGGACCTTGCGAACATTTCTACAACAGCATCAACATAATTAGCATAACATTGACCTGAATGCTCTTCGTGCCATGCTGCATATTCTTCGGTACCTTCAAAACCTTTCCAGAACTCACATGCTTTGCAATACGAGCACTTTACGATAAGATCAATACCTTTCCCTGTGTGAAATGCTATCAGAGTAGAAACGCCTAACAGAGAAGAAAAACCTCGGTTTCTCCAAGTTCCATCTCCTGATACTGTGAGTAACTTTGCATTGTCCACATTTTTCGCCTCTTCAAAAGCATTTTTCATAGACATGTTACAGATACTTTTTGCCCCAATATGAATGTCATTTATAACTTTGTCGTGAAACGATTGAAAAATAGGTTTTGGCAAGTCCATAATTCCACAGAACTTATCAATCCGTGCTAAACCAATTCTAAACCCAAAGACAATCCGCCTGTTCACTTCATATGCTCTTCTATCGATGAGAGGACACGAATTTATGAGCACTGACTGGCAATTTTTACAGTTTAATTTTATTTTGAAACCCAAGCCACGAAGAGAAGTTTCAGTAAAATTTACTTCACCACCGCACGATTGGTGATGGCCGAGAAGACTGTCACAAAATTTATCGAATTCGACCTCTTCGCCGCTCTTCAATTTCTTCTCGGCTGTACTGGTACCAGCCTTTTCATTCTCCATTAAATAGCGATTCATTGGATGATGTCTTTGTTTTCTGGATTTACAGGCACGTCCCGTTGTTGCACGAGAGCCATTTCCATCGAGACACACTTTATTTGGCATTTTTAGAACGTTTTTCTGTGAAGAAATGCGATAAGAAATTTTTGGAGTATACGATGTTTAGCCTTCGATATTCCAAAGCAAACTGATTCTCTAACGTTTATGTTGAGAGTCCTGTATACCTAGGTCGAAATTCTATTGCGCATATACCATTGCAATTATATTTCACGACAGGCCATCTGCTGTTCTCCGCCCAACCGTCCCATTCTATGTATACCTGGGTTTAGAATCCATTGTCGGCCGCGCGCACTGCCAATCGCTGTAACTCGGGTTATAAATGCAATATTGGCATGCTGATAGCGCAAAATATTCTTAAAAGTATGTAGAACAAATCTAAGCGAAAGAAAAAAATTCGATTTTTGAAAATCTGAGGATTTTGACAAACAAAATATTCTCCTTCGCTCTTAAAATCGCATGCCTTCCTCCACAAATTGCTCAAAATTCAATTTTTTTCATGCAAAAATTTTCAGATCGGTGATATTTCTTTTCGATTTTTTTACATATTGCTAAATATTTAAAAAGTATACCGCTGAAAACAATCGCTCGAACATTGGCGTCCTTCTCAAAATATATACATATGAATATGTATGAAGTGCCTCCTACATACACACAAACAGACCACAATGTAGCGATCCAGATAAACCCCAGCGACACAGTTACTCATTCGAATATGTTCGTTTGCAAGATCGATTGAGATGTAAAACAAAATAAAGGTTGCAGCAAAACGAAATACGAAAAAAAAGTGTGTATATGGTATACCACGTTGAAAAGGTGGTAATTTTTGTTTGCCCTGCATGCGATATCTATGTAACTTTATTATCTGTGATACGAGTAATTCAGCTGGAAGATCAGTCTAAAGGTTAGATGCTCTCTATTTACTACAATTGTATAGTAAGGCAACCGGCAAATTCCTTGCGATTTCGATTTAACCACAGCCACATTGAATCATATTCTAGCCGTACTATGTCTTTAAGTGAGATTGGGACCGACGTTCTAGGGGCTCATAACGCCTATGACCTCAGAATATACCCTCTGGTCAGACTACCAGTAAGACCCCCTCAAGTCTACAGACTAACCGCTTCCAAAATGTAGCTGAACTATTCAAAACAGCAAATAAAACCTGATCAGCTCACCCGCTGGTGGGATAAAGCTGTCCCGATGAGTAAATCGTTTGCATAAGAAAAGAGAGTCTCAATACTGTAACTACATATAGAGGCGTCAGTCTCCAATACTTCATTACATTTGTCCACCTTCATCATCCCGACAAAATCCGTGCGTCTGTGCAAAATGACAACATTAAATCAACACTGCTTCATTGAAATCGGCAGCTCCACTGACAATTGCACGCATCGATGTACACTCTAAAAGAGTCTCACACCTCCAACGCAGTCGACTTGACCATGATAAATTTTTTCGACCCTAAAAAGTCATGCAAAAACCTCCCTCTCACCTTCTATTACCAGAACGTAAGAGGACTACGTTCTAAAACCCACGCTGTTTTCCGCCAATCTCATGCTCTCCCATTTGATATCTATGCTCTGACCGAAACTAATCTTATCCCCAACATAAAAAACCAGGAGTTATTCCCTCTTTCTTTTAATGTTTTTCGGGATGATGATCGCGCACCCCCCTTGATTGAATCCCCTTGTCGAGGTGTCCTACTGGCTATTCACAACAGCTTGGACTCCTCTCTCGTTGCAACTTCATCCTCTCCTAAGCTCGACTTTGTGTCGGTTAAAATAACCCTTACTCGTAGATGCTTGTATGTTATGTGTTGTTACATTCTTCCGGCGCAACCTATCGAATCCTACCAACTTGCTATTGCAGCAATTGACAATTTGATCGATTTATCAGACTCACTTGATGATATCATTATCTTCGGCGATTTCAATCTGCCTCAGCTGAAGTGGACTCCATCTGAAGACCAATCTTTTTTCATCGCTTCCAATCCCATTTCTACTAAGGAATGCCTCTTCTTAGATCGGCTAACAGACTCTAGTCTATGCCTAGTCAGTGGCGTTTCCAACTATATGGAAAGGCAATTAGACCTTATCTTCACAACTGATCCCATCAACTCCTCAGTATCGTGTTGTTCCCTATCTCTTTCAACTATTGATAACTTTCATCCTCCACTTCTTCTCTCATTTTTCCACAACTCTCCCCTTCAGTCGCCTCCCCCCGCAGTTCTATTTTCTTACAATTTTCACAAAGCTAATTTCCGTAAAATTAATACCTATCTAAGAGTACTTCTTTTGAGTTTACTAATCTATCTCTGGTTGATGCCCACTCCATTTTTTACAGAGAAATATTCAAATCCATCTCCCTTTATGTGCCTTACTCCCACCATAAAACTTCTTCTACATCCCCTCCTTGGTATAATCGTAAACTTCGCTCTCCACGAAACAAAAGAAACAAGTTATGGGCGGTATTCCATCGCACCCACTCTTTTTCCGACTATTCAAATTATCTAGGTACACATCTTCATTTCATTGAACTCTATAACTCTCTCTATCAGCGCTACCTGAATAGTGCGCAAACCAATCTCATAAATGACCCCAAGTCCTTTTTTCAATTTGTCAGTTGCAACTTTTTCAATTTGTCAGTCGCCAACTTTTTTGCTACATTTTTCAAACAATCATTTGCCAACAACTCCTTCGTACCAGATCCCTCTTACTTCAATGATCTACCAAATTTCTCTATTGGTCCCTTTCTCACTCAAAATTTCGATCCTGCAGTTATTGAAGAAAAGTTACTAAATCTTAAAGATGAATTTGTACCTGGCCCAGACGGACTCCCCGTCATGTTTCTTAAGAAATACTCTTCCAACCTGTCTCTACCCCTTTCCTACCTTTTTCGTTTATCGCTTACACAGGGTGAATTTCACCAGATTTGGAAGACCTCTTTTATAATCCCGATACACAAAAAGGGATTTAAGCATGAAGTTACCAATTATCGTCCCATTGCTAAGCTCTCTCATATACCCAAACTCTTTGAAAGCATTTTATACGAAGCGTTAAGCTTCAAATGCAAGCCTTTTATTTCACCCCGACAACATGGTTTTCTAAAAGGTAGATCAACTACCACAAATCTAGTTGAATTCGTGTCTTTTGCACTCTCAGCCTTAGAAAATGGCAAAGAAATCGATGTTATCGCAACAGATTTCACTAAAGCATTTGATAAGATATCTCATAAATTGATCCTTTTCAAATTGTCTGCTCTCGGCTTTGAGCCGCTCTTTTTAAAATGGATTTCTTCTTACCTGGTAAACCGATATTATAGTGTTCGGTTTAGATCCGCCCTTTCTGTTCCATTCCTGGCCTCATCTGGAGTTCCACAAGGCAGTCATCTTGGCCCTCTTCTCTTCATTCTTACTATCAACGATGTTGAGAGTGTCATTAAACACTCCTCCCTCTACCTTTACGCTGATGAAACAAAATTTTTTAAATCTATTTCCTCTCCCCAGGACTCTGCCCTTCTTCAAGACCTTGATCGGTTTTTAATCTGGTGCCTCAAAAACTGCCTAGAACTTAATATAGCCAAATGTCAATCTATAACCTTCTCACGTAAATGCAACCCGTCTCCTCCCCGACTTTATTTTCTCCATGGTCAATCAATTCCCCTGGTTCAGTCTTTTCAAGACCTTGGCATATTATTCGACAGTGAGCTTAATTTCCGTTCGCATATCGATAAGATGATCCTCAAAGCCAACTCATCACTTGGCTTTATTAAACGGTGGTCCAAGGAATTTTCTAACCCGTATGTAACCAGTTCTCTCTATATTACCTTTGTTCGCCCTCTGCTTGAGTATGCCAGTCAAGCTTGGTCCCCCTTTCACCGGGTTCATGTTTCCCGAATCGAGGGTATTCAACGTCGATTCCTCCGATTTGCCTTCCGTGGCCTGCCATGGAACAACCCTTTAATCTTACCTCCCTATCAAGACCGCCTCAAACTTCTAAATATGAATTCATTAGAAGAACGAAGGAATATTGCTGACGTTCTTTTCATTCATCGTCTTCTCTCAGGTTCCATTTCCTTCAATACCAACCCCCGCAATCTACGTTGTCCTCGTCTCTTCTATCTACCGGTCCACCGCACCTCTTATGGCTCCAACGAACCAATCTCCCGAATGCTCCGAAAGGTCAACTCAAACCTCTCCCTTTTTCATTTCCACCTGAGCACTCCTCGTCTCAAACAAGATCTCCTGCATCACTTCCTTGGTCCCTAGCTCTTAAGTCTTTCTGTTAGTTTTTAAGTTAGATTAAGCTTGTATTAAGCCAATAAATGGGGGCATCAGCCCCCACCAAAATCTAAAATCTAAATCTGAAAGAGATGCGGCTGAAATGGGCTTAATAGTGAACAAAGATAAAACTTAACTCATGCTGTCTACAAGAAAAAAACACTCAACATCAGCGTATTGAACAAAACTTCAAATAGGGCAGTACACTTTGAAAGCTGGAAAAAAATTAATCTCATCATTTCAGATTTTTTACTATTTAAGTACACACTTGAACAAGTTTACAAATTATCCACACTTGATCAAAATTCGCGATCAGTTACGACTAGATTACTAGCGTTAACTCACTCCATAATATGGTATTGCAATCCTAGTAAGACAGCGAAACCCAGGAAATGAAGAAAGTACGAGTATGTTATTGCGCTGTATGCTGATTGGAGAAAATTCGCATTTTCACCGAAAAATCATTCTCATATCGTGAACCTTATTTTTGATTAAATAAGCAGAACCGCCGAATTGGGCCAGCGAACTGGAGGCGTTCTTTTTAAATAAAAAAATATTGACTCTTATTTGGTGTGGTTTCCATGCCGGAGATCATATTGCACCTCCAGTAAAACAACGACGTAAGGGCAAAAACTTGATTTTCTGAGTAAAGTACGAGTACGTCAAACGCATCAAAAATTAAGGACTGAAACGAATAAAATTTGTAAATTTTAATACGGGCTATACTTCCAATGCGTAAAAATTGCAATCCCATTTTGTACCCAAATTAGCCTGTATATTCTTTAGTTTCAGTTTGTTATTGATTTTAGTTCGGAGCGGTTTAAAATATTTATAAAATATGAGTCAAGAGGAACGCCGTAAAAAGATCATCGACAAATGGCTCGAAAATACTTCGCGTCCAAACCATTTCATCGCAAAAAATACAGTGGATTCTGTTATTAAACGATATTTGGAGACGTTGACAGTCAAGCGAAAACAGAAAAGTGGAGCTAAAAGTGGAGCACATGATACAAATTTGGACTGGAAAATAGTGGGTACCATCGTAAGAAACCGGACTATGTCATCCAGAGATGTTGCTCGGAAATGTAATACCAACCAAACAATGGTACAAGGATCTAAAAAACGTAACGGTCTAAAAACACGAAAAAAACAAGGAATACCAAAAGTTACTGAAAAGTAAAAAAAAGTCATAAAAACACGAGCCCGAAAGCTATACGAGTTGATTGGCAACAAGAAAGCGCGCTTGGTTTTGGATGACGAAACTTATGTCAAAGCCGACTTTACTACTCTTCCAGGTACGCAGTTTTACAATTCGTTTGAAGCTAAGATTCTTCCGCAATCAACAACATCGATTGGGATGGAAAAATTCGAGTCAAAATATCTCGTTTGGCAGGCCATTTGCCAATGTGGACACAGAAGCTCATCGTTTATTACAACGGGAACAATTAACGGAGAAATGTACATTAACGAGAGCCTAAAAAAACGGTTGATTCCTTTCTTAAACAAACATGAGGGTTCAACATTACGAGGGCGGATCAATAAGTCCGTGACTTTTGGATTAAAATAGATTTTTTGATAAAAAAATAATTTTATTTTTCAACGTAGTCTCCCTTGAGCTCTATACACTTTGTCCAACGCTTCTCCAATTTTTTTATCCCTTCCAAAAAAAATGATTTGTCGAGGTCCTCAAAATAGGCCTTTGTTTGCGAGATGACTTCATCATTGGAGTCAAATCTTTTTCCACCAAGCCATTTCTTCAGGTTTGGGAACAAGAAGTAGTCGCTCGGAGCCAAATCTGGAGAATAGGGTGGATGAGGGCGCAATTCATAGCCCAATTCATGGATTTTTGCCATGGCAACTGCACATGTGTGCACCCTTGCATTGTCTTGGTGGAAAAGAACTTTTTTCTTGGCCAAATGAGGTCGTTTTTTTTCAAATCGTCATTGAATCGGTCCAATAAGTTGGCATAATATTCCCCATTGATTGTTCTTCCCTTTTGAAGGTAGTCAATGTGGATTATCCCGCGTGCATCCCAAAAAACAGTCGCCATAACTTTATTGGCTGACAAACCCACCTTGGCCTTCTTTGGCGCCGATTCACCCTTAGAAACCCACTGTTTTGACTGTTGTTTGTTCTCTGGTGTGTTGTGATGGATCCATGTTTCGTCCACGGTTACAAAACGGCGCAAAAACTCCTCCATATTGCGATTAAATAACGCCAAACCTTCCTGTGAAGTTGTTACACGATTGCGTTTGTGGTCGACTGTGAGCAAACGCGGCACCCATCTTGCGGAAAGCTTTCTCATGCCCAAGTGATCATTCAAAATTGAAACCACTGAGCCATGCGAGATCCCTACGGCTTCCACAATCTCTCGCACTTTCAATCTTCGGTCGGCCAACACCATATCGTGAATTTTTTCGATTGTTTCGGGTGTAGAGACCTCAACTGGGCGTCCAGGACGTTCGGCATCTTCAGTGCTTGTACGGCCACAACGAAATTCAGTAAACCACTTTTTTACCATTGAAATCGATGGTGCAGAGTCCCCATAGTATTTATCAAGCTTAGCCTTGGTCTCGGTAATGGTTTTTTTTCGCAAGAAATAATGCTTAATAAGCACACGAAATTCACTTTTTTCCATTTTCTCCTCAAATTAGTGAGTAGTTTGATAAAAATAGTTGTCAAACACAAACTAACTGACGCAGCAAGTTTAAATTTTGACAGGAGTCAACTGACAAATGCCTGTTGACAGGAGCAGTGTTGCTGTTTCAGTAAAGAGGTCAGAAATTCAAAAATGCACGGAATTATTGACCCGCCCTCGTATTTTGGCCAGATTTAGCTTCAGCTCAGTATGCTCATGCGACGTTGAGCTTTCTTGTTGCTAAAAATGTCGACTTTGTCCCAAAAGACATGAATCCACCCAATGTTCCACAGTGCCGTCCCATTGAAAGATATTGGGCTTTGGTCAAAGCTAAATTGAGGAAAAGTGAGCAGTGTGCAAAGGACGTAAAAGATTTTAGTGCTAAATGGAAAAGAGCGTCCAAAAAGATGACGGGTGTAACTGTCACCAACCTTATGAAGGACATTCGAAAGAAGTTGAGGAAAGAATGGGAACCCAAATAATTTTTTTTATTTTTTGTAATTGTGAATAAATTTAATAAAAAGAGAGTTTTAAAGCAAATAAAAAAAATTCACACGAATTATGAAAATATTTTTTTTTTTTTACTTTGAAGTTTCCAAATTTTATTCGTTTCAGTCCTTATAGTTCTTTCCAATAAAACAAAGATTTAGCCACTAGGCGGTAGATGCGTCTTTGTTCCGTTCCGTTCTAATACACCGTCATTGAAAAAAAAATTGGAACATCTTGGTATACTATATCAGTCAGTTGTGTTTTGAATCTCGTAGGTGAAGCAAATCAATCAGTTCAAACAAAGGCTTAAGTGTAAATTCGCTCGTTTTTATTTATTGTTTTTGTTCGATTTTTGGTGTAACAAAGACATACAGTGAGCGACAAAAGTCTACGTACGACCAGCATTATGAAAAAATCGAATGATGCAGTTTTTTTTTTTTTTGTTATACGCTGATGGAGGATAACGGAAAAGTACCGTATTTGAATTTTTCCATTTGTGAAAATCAGATTTGTGCCTCTCAGTTGAAGTTTGGTCAGCTTCAATAAGTTTTACCCGTAACAATGGCCCCTAGAAGAGAAATTGCGGTTGAAGTGCGAAATTTAGTAATAAAATATAAAAACGAAAAGAAATCGTTTGGTGAAATTGCAAATTTACTGGATTTAAGCAAGTCAACAGTCCAAACAATATACAACAACTTCGAAAACACCGGTACCGTCGAAAACAAATTGCGTTGTGGCCGCCCAAAGAAGCTGAATCGCCGACATGTCAGCTTTATCATGAGAGAAGTAGGCAATAGTCCAAGTTCCACAGTTCAAAGGGCTCTCAATAATAACGGTTTCCACAGCAGAACCCCACGCAGGAAACCCCTAATAAGTGAAAAAAACTGAAAACTGCGCTTAGAATTTGCCCAAAAACACGCTGAAAAAGGGATGGATTTCTGGAAACGAGCTTTATTTACTGACTAATCAAAACATAATACTACATATAAGAGGGGCGTTCAAACTATTCTCGGTATCGGGGTGAAGCTGTGGTTGTATATATAAATTGACTTATTTATCAAGTAATACTATTATTTTAGTGCATTCATGTAAAATTTCATATAAATGTGATTATTAATTCGCGTTTTATCTCTAGTTAAACAGAATCATAATGGCAACTGAGACGATGATGGTGAAAATTGAGCATCGCGCTGTAATTAAATTTCTCACTAAGCAAGGAAAAAGTCAAAAAACTATTCATGAAGAGATGATGGCTGTTTACCAGGGTTCCGCACCTTCATTATCAACTGTGCAAAAGTGGTCAAGTGAGTTCAAGAGAGGCAGAGAGAGCATTGAAGACGACCCCCGCTCCGGCGCCCCGGCTACTGCTTGTACGGGAGAAAGCATCAAAGAAGTCGAAAAACTTGTTCTTGAGGATGCCCGAATAAAGGTGAAAATGATGGCAGAGATCACCAAGCTTTCAATTGGTACCATTCACACCATTCTTCATGACCATCTTAACCTTTCAAAGGTCAGTGCAAGGTGGGTGCCACGAATGCTCACAGCGCCTCAGAAAAAAGTGAGAATCGCATGCTGTAGAGAGCTTTTGGAGATGTGTAGTGAGAACGCGGACGGTGTTATGGATCGAATTGTTACCGGGGACGAAACATGGGTCCACCACTATGACCCTGAAAGCAAACAAGAGTCCATGCAGTGGCATAAAAAAGGAACAGACCCCCCGAAGAAGTTCAAAGTCACTCCGTCTGTCGGGAAGCTCATGGCCACAGTTTTTTGGGACTCAAAGGAAATCTTGCTCATTGAGTACAAAAAAAAGGTGAAACCATCAACGCCACATCCAACGCTTCCACTTTGCAAAATTTGCAGGAGGAAATTAAAAAGAAAAGCGGGTGTGTTGCTTCTTCATGACAACGCTCCTGTTCACACGGCGCGAGTTTCCAAGGCTGCTGCGCGAGATTGTGGTTTCGAAGAAATCCAACACCCACCCTTTAGTCCAGACCTTGCCCCTAGTGATTATTTCCTGTTTCCGGATTTGAAAAAATGTCTTCGTGGAAAAAGATTTTCGGATGATGAAGAACTCAAGTCGGCAATAAATGGAGGAGGAGGAAATTTATTTTTTTGAGGGTTTAAAAAAGCTTATCTCAAGATGTAATAAATGCATTGATGTTAGGGGAGATTATATTGAAAAATAAAAACAATTTAAATTGAATTCGCATTTTCCTTCATATCGATACCGAGAATATATTGAACGCCCCTCGTATGTATATTTGGAAGTGACGGGAGAGCTAGAGTTTGGGGAAAAAATAACACAACAATGAATCCAGAAAATTTTGTTTCTACGGTAAAGCATGGTGGTTTCAGCGTGATGGTTTGGGGTGATGTTGCTGCTTCTGGCGTAGGAAACCTAACCTTTATTGAAGGTAATATGGATTGCTATCAATACAAGTCTATTTTAAAACTAAACCTGAAAGCATCCGTCGACAGCTTAAATCTTGGCACGAGTTGGATCTTCCAACAGGAAAATAACCTCAAGCACACCGCTCAAATTGTCAAAAATTGACTAATTTACCACGCCCCAAGATAACTACACACACCACCGCTAGGCCCGGACTTGAACGTCATAGAACATGTATGGGATATTCTGGAACGGAAGATAAAAAGATATACCCTAAGTAGTGCCCCAATGCTAAAACAGAAGCTCCAAGAAGAGTGGCAAGCCATAACAGCAAATGAATTAAACAATTTAGTTGCTTCTATGCCCAGACGCTTGCAGGCAGTTCTAGATGCACATAGTGGACCTACAAAATATTAAATTTATCATTTACAATAGTTTTACTTAATGGATTAAAGATCCGTATGTAGACTTTTGTCATTATTTATTTTTCGTTTTTTGTGAATCACTTGTTAAGTTTTTGTTAAATTCATTTATTTTATAGTGTATTATTAATAAAAAGAGATTTGAAACAAACCTGCATCATTAGATTTTTTCATAATGCTTTTGAACTCGTTAGGTTGCAAGAATGGTGGTCGTACGTAGACTTTTGTCGATCACTGTAAGTGTTCATTATGTCAGTGCTAAACAATATTTTTAGCTATTTTCATTTCGTTTTCAGTGGAACAACGACATAAGTGCTTATTGTATCGTTGCTGACAAAAAATATTATTTCTTAAAGTGGCGTAAGTATTGTTTGTTAGCATTCTCTAGTTAAAACGTTTTTAAAATATTCAACCGGGGAAAAATACTAGCAAAACTTACAATTAAAAATTTGGAAGAGGCAAAAAAAACTCCGACAGGCAATCCTGAGCTGTCTAAAATTACATCCTCAACATTGCGATTTAGCGGATCGCAACCAAGTACATCGGCGGCTGCTATAGACACTGTTGGGACGAATTTTATTCTAAGGACAGTTTCAAATACACAATATAGTTGATTCAGACATCGATGATTTTTCAGCAAAGCAGTGAGTATGCACCATCAGGAAGTTCA
The DNA here is from genome assembly GCA_963966105.1 of Volucella zonaria. Taxonomy (NCBI): domain Eukaryota; kingdom Metazoa; phylum Arthropoda; class Insecta; order Diptera; family Syrphidae; genus Volucella; species Volucella zonaria. The sequence continues at coordinate 27,265,402 of OZ014533.1, forward strand.
AAACCAGAAAGTGCTTCGGACACGGCCTCGCCGGAGCCTCCAATAGAGGAAGAGAGTCATCGGCCATCAATAAACATGGATTTAGACAACTCACCTGCAAAAACGGGGAGGAAAGGGTTACGGCAACCAGACAAATAGAGACAGAACGCCAGAAAACTGTCAAGGAACCCAGGAAAAGGCTATGTGACAGCCAGGGTTAAGTCTATTAAAAAAAGTAATAGGACCACCTTGCCCCGACCGTTGTAAGGTTTCATGTTCAACAAAATTTGATAATAATTTAGGAGCAGAATTATTCAAAATGGTTTGGGAACTCGCTTCTTTACAACGGCAATGAGATTTTTTAAATGCATGCATTGAACAACTCCGAAAACGTAGAATTCAAAATTACGAATAGGCGCCGCAGAACAAAGGCTAAGGAAAGTGTTATAGTAAAGCCTGCATATACGTCAAAAATACAAATAACAGCCAAGAAAAAAGCTGATCTCTTGAGCCTACAAAAAAATAATATCATCCCGAGCTTTTATGAGCCATTTTTCAAAAGCATCTTCTAAGTTAAAAGTTGGATTGACCACTTATTTTTAGTTATTTTTTTTATTATTATTTTTTTTTTAAAGTGGATTACCTAACCAGAAAGTGTGTCAAATTTTCTTTATGTTACAACTAGCTTTAATTATTTTAGGAATTGTGTTCCTTTTTTTAATAAAGACGATTTACGAAATTTCAAATGCGTTTTTCTGGGGTCAACATTTTTGCACTTACGTCGTTGTTTTACTAGAGGTTCGCACCTCCAGTGCTCCTTTCGAGATGATGACGGCGAATCGGTAACAGTCAGTCGAAACCACTAAATAGTTTTAATAGGATGGTGTCACATGCCACACAACGTGCGCCATAATGGACTTACTGAAAACGAAGTTCGGTTATCGTCTGATCGCCAGAAATGACCTTGCCCCTGCGATTTAACATCTTTAGACTATTTTCTTTGGGCCTGAAACTTAAGACTTGGGGGCATACATGCAACGTGCAATTGCTGGAATGGGCGAAAAAGTCATGGAAAATTGGGTGCAGCGGATCAACTCTTGCAAGCGGTTCCCTGTAGAACATTTGAATGATGTCATACTTCATAATTAAAGGTATCAATTATATTTCAATTAGAAATAAAAATTGCATAATACCTTAATCACAGGTCTTTAGATTGCGAACGAAACACATGCCTAGTTTCTGAGGGTAGGAAACCCGCTCATTTTTCTGTAAGTGTAATTTATTTGAACAGATTTAGTTTCATTAAACGCAATCTGCAAAGTCTTTGTCCATCGGTTTACATTATTAAAAGCTCCTGTATTTAGCCATAATTTCTTCAATCGTTTTACCTACGGCTGGTATAACATTGTTATCAGCAAACATAGCTAAAATTGTCTCCTCTTCTTGCGGTATATCACGGCTGTGTTATATATTGGGTCTACAAGTAAGTTTCCAGCGTTTTTTTCCAAAATTTGAAGTTTTATTATGAAAACATAGTTACAATGCTTTATTCAAGGTATCGTCCATCGGAAGCTACAACTTTCCCCCATCTTTCTGGCAATTTATGAATTCCGGACCAAAAAAATTTCTCGTCTTTCGAGCCCAAGAACGTATCGAGCCAATTTTTGATTTCCTCTACTGAGCTGAAGCGTATTCCCGTAAGAGCGTTCTGCATCGAACGAAACAAGTGGTAGTCAGATGGTGCCAAGTCTGGACTGTAAGGCGGGTGAGGCAGAATTTCCCATCCACTATTTCCCAAATAGTTTTTCACAGAAACCGCAACATGTGGCCGTGCGTTGTAGTTTCCAACCTTTTGAATGAATCCCAGTGCTTTTAGGCAGGGAAACGGCTTGTTGCGTGACGCCCAATGATGCAGCAAGTTCTTCTTGAATCTGACACGGATCCTCATCCAGTAAAGCGTCGAATTATTCGTCTTCAAAACTTTTCGGCTTTCCAGGGCGATCTTTGTCTTCAACTCCAAAATCACCACTTTTGAACCGTTTGAACTACTCCCGGCACGGCGATTCACCAATACATTCCGCCCCACAAGTTTCCGAAAGCAAACGATAGGCCTCAGCCGCACTTTTCTTCATATTAAAGAATAAAAGCAGCGCTTCCCGCAAATAACGTTTATTTGGCTGGAAACTTGCAATGATTTTGCTCGATAAAATGTACGACACCAATAGAACTGCTCAAATATAACGCTGCACAGTTGTTGACAGATACAAAACCTACAAATAAAACACATGGGGTCTGACATTTCTGCCCGGGATCCACTGGTGGCGCCATCTTTGACAAACGCTGGAAACTTACTTGTAGACCCAATATATATATATATATATATATATATATATATATATAGGAGATATAGCAGCGAACCAAAAACACTTGCTTGGGAGAAGTATTGACGTACGTTTTTTCTACTGACTCGGAATGTACTCGTATCCTAATCTAAGTTCGGCGTTTATAATATCGAGAAGCTTGGTTAATGCTTTTCTAGGCAACATTTTAAGGACTTCTCCGGTGATTAGGTTGTAACTGAGAGCTTCCTTTGGCTTTAATATAACATATTTATTTATGGTGTTTCCTTTTGACAGGATGTACGAGTATCATTCCACGCGGCATATTGAACGATTTCAACAAAGTTGTCAACTTCGACTTCGAGTTCATAGGGTGTTTTAAGTGGTACGGCAGTTCGACTTTCTATTCAATTTGTTTCTTGAAGCCTTCCCAATTAACATACATAGTATTACTAACTGCTGGTACTTTTTTTAATTATTGGGTATATAATTTAATTCGTGCGGTTTTTTTTTCAAAATTTGAACGTTTATTTAAGGAAAACATGTACAATAGTATTATTCAAAATATTGCCCATCTGAAGCTATGACTTTTTCCCATCTTTCTGGCAATTTGTGGATCCCATCCCAAAAGAACTGCGCCGGCTTGGCAGCCAAGAATGAATCAAGCCAATTTTTGATATTCTGCTCTGATGTGAACCGTATTTCAGTGAGGGCGTTCTGCATCGACCGGAACAAATGGCAGTCAGAAGGGGCAAGGTCTGGGCTATAAGGCGGGTGGGGTAAGACTGACTTCCCATCCACTGTTTTCCAAATAGTTCTTAACGGGAATAGCAACATGGGGCCGAACGTTGTGGAAAATTATTGCCTCGTGTCTGGTCGCATATTCCGGAGGTTTTTCGGCCACTGCTCTCTTCAAACGGATTAATTGTGTTCGGTAGCGTTGTCCATTGATGGTTTCACCCGGTTTTAGCAGCTCATAATACAGCACACTCATCTGATCCCACCAAACACAGAGCATTACCACCGCGCCATGGATATTCGGCTTTGCCGTCTATTTGGCTGGTTGGCCGGGTTTCACATATGATTTTTTGTGCTTGGGGTTGTCGTAATGGATCCATTTTTCATCACCAGTAACAATCCGATGCAAAAATGACTTCCTTTTGTGGCGTTCCAGCAGCATTTCGGACATGCAAAACCGATTTTCGACGTCTCTCGGCTTGAGTTCATGTGGAACCCAATTTCCTTGCTTTTGAATATATCCAGCTGCTTTTAAACGTTTTGAAATGGCTGCTTGAGTGACACCCAAAGATTCTGCGAGCTCTTCTTGTGTTTGGCAACAATCTTCATAGAGTAATGCTTCCAGTTCTTCATCTTCAAACTTTTTTGGCTGCCAAGGACGTTCATCGTCTTCCAAGCCAAAATCACCACTGTTAAATCGTGCAAACCACTTTTGGCACATTCGCTCAGCTAGCGCATGTTCACCATAAACTTCCACCAAAATACGATGACTTTCGGCAGCAGTTTTCTTCATATTAAAGTAATTAAGAAGAACTCCCCGCACAAACACTTTTTCAGGCACAAAGTTCGACATATTTGAGTGAAAAAAAATTATTGTTGTTTACGCTTCAAATGAATGACATATACTGAAATGTCGTACAATGGCAGTAGCTTTCCAACGCATGTTCCAATGGAATAATAACAATGGAATAATATAAGATACGCCATCTCTTAGCAAACCGCACGAATTAAGTTATAGACCCAATATAAAGGGAGTTTTTTGTTGAAGTATAAAAATTCAATATGAAATAAATACTTGAAGCTAATGTTAATGTCTATATTAGCTTTATTTATACCATTAATGTTTAAATATGATATCGGGCATATGCGCGCCACGGCTAGCTCGAATGAAGCGCAATCGTGAAGTCCATTTTTCGACAACTTTATCGAGCAACTAGAGCCGTATATCAGCAATAACACGGCGAATGTTGACTTCCAAATCGTACAACGTCTGTAGTTTATCTACATAGACTAGTGACTTCACATACCCCCAAATAAAGTAATCTAAAGGTGTGAAATCACAGGATTGTGGAGACCAGTTCGCAGGTCCATTACGCGAAATTATGGGCTCAACAAATGTTTCCACAATAAAATGATACTGTCGCACGCCGTGTGGTACGTTGCGTCATCTTGTTGAAACAAAAGCTTTGTCACGTCAACCTCATTCAACTGAGGAACGAAGAAGTCAGAAATCATGTTTCTTTACTGCTCTTCATTGACAGTAACATTCCGTTCGGCATCGTCTTTCAAGAAATATGGCCCGATGAGTCCAGCATAAAGCACACCAAACAGTGAGCTTTAATGGTTATAAGGGCGTCTCGACAAAGGCTCTGGGTTTTCTCCACTCCAAATTCGGAAATTTTGCTTGTTTACATATCCATTCAACCACCAAAAATGGGCTTCATCGCCAAACAAAATTTTGCTTTGAAAATGAGGACCAAGCTGAATCATGTTTTCGGCCCATTCACCGAACCTACGACACGTATAATGGTCAGGCGGTTTCTTGGCTTAAAAGATCTTACAAGCTCTCCAATAGCTCCAATTGCTGTGCATTAAATTTTAAATTTGGCAATAACTTCTTCTGTTCGCACGGTTTGTCGTCTTTGGGATGCGTATTATCCACTAGAGTGTGCATGGTGCCAAAACGATTCATCGTGTTCCGAATAACTCGCTCAGATGGACGATTATGTCTACCATAAAATGGACGTAGCGCACGATAAGTTTGGCGAACTGAGCCATGGTTTTCAAAATAAGTTTGCACAATTTGCACGCGTTGTTCTGGCGTTAATCTATTCATTGTGAAATGGCAAAACGTATTAACCATAAATTAACTTTCAACTGTCAAATTGACAGTGTGTAGAAACGCAATTTAAAAACCAAACTTCTAAAAAAACGCCCTTTAGTTTTATTAATTGTCAAAATAACAGCAGAATGGTCAGAGGAAAAATCAAAGCTTTCATGAACTTTTAAAAAATTCATACAAATTCCTTTTCTAATGAACAAATCGATAAGATTGGGTATATCCGGGGTATCAGTCGGCCAGTAAGCCGGTTTGCCCGTCGAGTGAAAGTTATAACTGTGTTCCATAGCAGCTGTATACAGCATTCTACCTTTTTGTGATATGCATCCCAGCAGGTGTGGTCTGGATTAAAGTCACCGCCAATAATGAAACTCGGTTTAAGGGAATTAAATATGTTATATTACGAGTATTTAAGACACTTTTTTCAAGAGTCCTATTAAGAGCGACGCGGGTGGATTTATATGAGAACCTTACCATCCTAATTTTATATAGACACTCATACCAGGCTTGTGTGATACATGACCACGTTTGCACTGATGTATTATACAATGGAGAAGATTTAATGAAGAACTAGGCCATTCCATCGGCATCGTCCTAATCAACAAAATCAAAAAAAAAAAAAACCTCCGCATTGACTCTGAAGCCCATGGACACCGCTATTGAGCTTTACATGGTACAAAACTGATTAAAATATGTTTTCATTAGCCACGGGCATTATGCCATCCGGCCTTATTTCAATTAAACTTAATAATTCAATTTTGTTTTAAAGGGTGGTCCTTCTGATCACATTAATCAATTTTCCTGCCAATGGTTGTCCCTTTTTCATGTGTGTTTTTCAAAAATTTGGGTGATGGTGAACATGATGCAGCATCAATTTTGATGCCTCTCTTATTAAAGTCCAGCCCAGTAATTAAGTAAATTTATGCGAAATGTAAATATATATCTATATATATATTTATTTATATAAATTTCAAAGTAATTTCATTCATGGTGGTCCCGGTCTTATGTACCACTACAGGTGACTTAATTCTTGTATGTTTTCCCCTAAATAAAAACTGGAATTTATTATAATGAAATAATTGCTCTATCAGACACTGGTCGGGACACAATGTACGAGTGTCTAAATATTGTATGAAGAATCGAAAAGATAGATTCGAAACCTTTTATTTACCCTGAAAACTTTTAGCATGTCAAAACCTCTTCTACAAAGAACATAATTCACTTTCGTTTACACTTCGAATGGTAAAGGAGCACTTACAGACTCACAATAAAATCACCGACAGACTTTTTACGAATAGCAAGTCCACTTTAAAGAAAGTCAAAAGGCACAGACTCTGGTCTGACTGCATGTGGGAGTGGTGGCGCCATCGGAGGAAGAACAATTAAATCACATGGTCATGTCGTTTGCGCCGAACGGAATGCTTGATAGTGTGTAGGTTACCATTGCCCCATTGCCATAAAATCGCCATTCTGAAAAGACATGTCCACGATACGGGTATCATTTCTCGTACAGTGCCTCGTGGATTTGAATCGACCACGAATTCTTGGTGATAATTATTTTGTTGTTTGTTTTGGCTAGATTCTCGGAAATGACAAGACAAAATCTCCTGGGATTTTCTAAGAGCCTGATGGCTTTTCGTGCTGTAGTTGCATTAATCGATTCGCGTGCAGAGATACCATGACTGTTATGTTGCAGATGTTCAGAGTGGCTTTATATTGATGCTGAACTTTATGGTATATTGGTGGGCCAATTAAATCTTTGCACCAAACGATACGTGGTACTTGAATTGGAATGACAAACTCATATGTAAGAGAAGTTTATGGATAACTGAAGTGGGGTCATACATCCAAATACGATACGTATCTTATATCATCAACCTTCTGAAATAAAGCATATTCGTTGAACTGATCTTCGTCTAGAAAGACACAACTGAAGAAGTTTCGGCAAAACAAAACAGAAACAATGGGACAGACCATTATACATAGGAAGATCATAAGCCAGAAAACAATCAACTCCGAACACCTAAGCAATCATCGATGTTTCATTTACGAACAATTTTAATTTCCAAATGTTTAATAACTTCAAGAGCAACAAATCCGGCAAAGCAGTAGAAAACGATCAGTGAAATCCTTCTGTGGTTTGACCTGGAAAAATCACTATCACGTCAACCTATGCGTCCATTGACCTTGGTAAAAAATAATATCACGCTTCCTATGATTCACAATTCTCGGAAGAAAAACATTCTAGTAAGTGACAAATTGGGTCCAAAATAATGAAAATGGCATGTGGTTAATTAAGCATTTTGTTAAAATCCAGGTCTTGTGAAAGAGCTATTTTGCTTTCTGTCGGAATGGAGCACTTACCCAAAAAAAAAAAATAGTCCATTCTACTCCTTGTTTGTTTGTTGTGTTCCTGAAATTTCGCAGTCTTCAGCACCAGCACCCCCGACATTAACCAAAAGTACTTGCAGCCTGATACGAGCATAGGCCGGACACTCACAGAGAGTGAGCTCAACGGTGTCGTCATCACAATCACTGTGTCATTTATACCCAGCACACTTAAGTACTTAGTGTGTGACCTTACTTTCTCTCTGTTTTTATTTTGTTCTTAATAGTCTTAAATCATAATGGAAAATAAACTTTTTATTAACAGTACAATAATAAATAATAATAATAAATAATAATAATAAATAATAATAATAAATAATAATAATAAATAATAATAATAAATAATAATAATAAATAATAATAATAAATAATAATAATAAATAATAATAATAAATAATAATAATAAATAATAATAATAAATAATAATAATAAATAATAATAATAAATAATAATAATAAATAATAATAATAAATGTTCTTTCCAAATTCTGTGATAATTTTGAGCTTTGTCATATTAATGCAGTTTGATACACTTATTCCAGCGATTTTCCAACTTCTTAATCCCGTCCGAAAAGTAATTTTCCGGAAGGTCTCAAAATACTCCTCCGTGACGTCGATGATTTCCTCGCGTGAGCTGAATTTTTTATTGATGAGCCATCTTTTGAGGTTTGGAAAGAGATAATAGTAAGAGGAAGGTGAATGCGACAGCAATTGGAGCCCTAAGTCATTGATTTTAGCCGTGGTTGCGATGCTCTTGTGCGCCGGCGCATTGTCTTGCAAAAACAAATTTTTTTTTTCGCTTCATGTGAGGCCGTTTTGCAGCGATTCCGGCCTTCAATAGCTCCAATAATGCACAGTAATACTCGCTGTTTTTTTCCTTTTTCGAGGTAGTCCACGAAGAGTATGCCATGACAATCCCAGAAAACCGACGCCATAACCTTTCCGACCCATCAAGCCTCCCTCAGCCGCTTTGAAGCTCTCGTGCCGGCTTCAGTTCATTTCCGGGCACTCATTGTGTTCTCTGGTCTGTAATAGTTGACCCAAGATTCATCAACAGTCACCAATCGCTGCCAAAAGTCCGCCCGATTCCGCATCAGCAAGTCCAAACACTCTTTCGAAGTGCTCTCGCCTTCGTGTTTTGGGTCTGGAGTGAGCATGCGCGGCACCCAGCGGCAGGATAACTTTTTTATATGCAGAATATTGTACAAAATATGGCGTGTGCGCTCAGTACTATTCTTTGTGGTATCTGCTAGCTCACACACCTTCATTTTCCGGTCAGCCAACACCATTTCATGTATTTTTTTGGCATTGTCTTCTGTAACCGCATCGGAGGGCCTGCCGCTGCGGACTTGATCGGTAGTGGAGTTGCGACCACCACGAAACTCTCGAAACCAGTATTTGACGGTATAATCTGACGGAGTATCAGCCCCATAATTTTTATCCAACTTTTCTTTTGTTTCCTTCGCCGTTTTGCCTCTCAAAAAATAATGTTTTATGAGAGAACGAAAATCGTTTTTGTCCATACTCAACATGATGCCAAACACATCAACAACAATCACCTGTCAAAACAAAACTAAAGACAGTATCGCACTGAAATTTGGCATGTCTGCCTAAATATGAACGGATTTCAAGGCGCCATAACCTTTTTTGCAGTAGCAGCGCATTGAAGGAGGTTACGTTTCACCCCACCTTATGTTTGCGGATTCTGACATTGATGTTGTCTGTGTCTGTGAAACCTGGTTTAAAACATCGTTTTTATTCAAGTTATGATTTACCTAATTACAAAATTGCTAGGAACGATAAGATTACATATAGGAGGTGGTATTGCAATTTATTGTAAATCTTCACTTACATGCAAAATTATAAGTCCGTTGCTCTAGAATCAAAGTTTTTAATTGCCGAAATATACGATTGATCTGTAAAATGCTTACTAGTCTGTGCATACCTTCCAGACCGTAGTTGCTCTCCTCAACTGTTTTTCTCTTCCCTATCAAAATTTTCTTCTCTAAATGAGCACATTATTGTCTGCAGAAATTTTAATAAAGACTTGCTTAGAAGCAAATTAATGATTTTGCATCTTCTCTAGGACTGCAAATCTATAAGAATAAATACACAACACGCTTTGCTAAGAATTGCATCCCTAGTCTTTTAGACCTATCCTTCTTTTCGATCAACTATTACTCGACTGTATTTTTGGCCATGATCTTCTTTTCGGCAGCTACAACGCCGTCCCGCTGACTTTTTCGTATAAGGATTATCGGTCCATCAATCAGCTGCCTTATCTGTCCAATGGGATTGTTGTCGTCTAAACACTGATCCTAATATGAAACTGCATTATTTTCAAAAAATAATTATCCAATTATATTGTACAACCAATTTGTTGTTTGTAAACGGTAAATATTCGAAATAACAGTTGTCCTTAGTTTTCAACAGAACTTCAAAGTAAAAAAAAAATATTTTCATAATTCATGTAAATTTTTTTTATTTGCTTTAAAATTCTGTTTTTATTAAATTCATTCACAATTACAAAAAAATAAAAAAATCATTTGGGAAAGAATCTCAATTTCTTTCGAATGTCCTTCATAAGGTTGGTGACAGTTACACCCGTCATCTTTTTGGACGCTCTTTTCCATTTAGCACTAAAATCTTTTACGTCCTTTGCACACTGCTCACTTTTCCTCAATTTAGCTTTGACCAAAGCCCAATACCTTTCAATGGGACGGCACTGTGGAACATTGGGTGGATTCATGTCTTTTGGGACAAGGTCGACATTTTTAGCAACAAGAAAGCTCAACGTCGCATGAGCATACTGAGCTGAAGCTAAATCTGGCCAAAATAATGTTGAACCCTCATGTTTGTTTAAGAAAGGAATCAACCGTTTTTTTAGGCACTCGTTAATGTACACTTCTCCGTTAATTGTTCCCGTTGTAATAAACGATGAGCTTCTGTGTCCACATTGGCAAATGGCCTGCCAAACGAGATATTTTGACCCGAATTTTTCCATCCCAATCGATGTTGTTGATTGCGGAAGATTCTCAGCTTTGACATAAGTTTCGTCATCCAAAACCAAGCACGCTTTCTTGTTGCCGATCAACTCGTATAGCTTTCGGGATCGTGTTTTTATGACTTTTTTTTTTGCTTTTCAGTAACTTTTAGTATTTTTTTTGTTTTTTTCGTGTTTTTAGACCGTTAGGGTTTTTAGATCTTTGTACCATTGTTTGGTTGGTATTACATTTCCGAGCAACATCTCTGGATGACATAGTCCGGTTTTTTACGATGGTACCCAGTATTTTCCTGTCCAAATTTGTATCATGTGCTCCACTTTTAGCTTCACTTTTCTGTTTTCGCTTAACTGTCAACGTCTCCAAATATCGTTTAATAACACATTCCACTGTACTGCGTGCTATATTTAAATTTTTTGCGATGAAATAGTTTGGACGCGAAGTATTTTCGAGCCATTTGTCGATGACCTTTTTACGGCATTCCTCTTAACTCATATTTTATAAATATTTTAAACCGCATCGAACTACGAGGGCGGGTCAATAAGTCAATAAGTTTTTGAATTTCTGACCTCTTTACTGAAACAGCAACACTGCTCCTGTCAACAGGCATCTGTCAGTTGACTCCTGTCGAAATTTAAACTTGCTGCGTCAGTTAGTTTGTGTTTGACAGCTATTTTTATCAGACTACTCACTAATTTGAGGAGAAAATGGAAAAAAGTGAATTTCGTGTGCTTATTAAGCATTATTTCTTGCGAAAAAAAACCATTACCGAGACCAAGGCTAAGCTTGATAAATACTATGGGGACTCTGCACCATCGATTTCAATGGTAAAAAAGTGGTTTACTGAATTTCGTTGTGGCCGTACAAGCACTGAAGATGCCGAACGTCCTGGACGCCCAGTTGAGGTCTCTACACCCGAAACAATCGAAAAAATTCACGATATGGTGTTGGCCGACCGAAGATTGAAAGTGCGAGAGATTGTGGAAGCCGTAGGAATCTCGCATGGCTCAGTGGTTTCAATTTTGAATGATCACTTGGGCATGAGAAAGCTTTCCGCAAGATGGGTGCCGCGTTTGCTCACAGTCGACCACAAACGCAATCGTGTAACAACTTCACAGGAAGGTTTGGCGTTGTTTAATCGCAATATGGAGGAGTTTTTGCGCCGTTTTGTAACCGTGGACGAAACATGGATCCATCACAACACCCCAGAGAACAAACAACAGTCAAAACAGTGGGTTTCTAAGGGTGAATCGGCGCCAAAGAAGGCCAAGGTGGGTTTGTCAGCCAATAAAGTTATGGCGACTATTTTTTGGGATGCACGCGGGATAATCCACATTGACTACCTTCAAAAGGGAAGAACAATCAATGGGGAATATTATGCCAACTTATTGGACCGATTCAATGACGATTTGAAAAAAAAACGACCTCATTTGGCCAAGAAAAAAGTTCTTTTCCACCAAGACAATGCAAGGGTGCACACATGTGCAGTTGCCATGGCAAAAATCCATGAATTGGGCTATGAATTCCTCCCTCATCCACCCTATTCTCCAGATTTGACTCCGAGCGACTACTTCTTGTTCCCAAACCTGAAGAAATGGCTTGGTGGAAAAAGATTTGACTCCAATGATGAAGTCATCTCGTCATTTTGAGGAGCTCGACAAATCATTTTTTTTGGAAGGGATAAAAAAATTGGAGAAGCGTTGGACAAAGTGTATAGAGCTCAAGGGAGACTACGTTGAAAAATAAAATTATTTTTTTATCAAAAAATCTGTTTTAATCCAAAAGTCACGGACTTATTGATCCGCCCTCGTAAAATCAATAACAAACCGAAACTAGAGAATATAAGTTACAGGCTAATTTGGGTACAAAATGGGATTGCAATTTTTACGCATTGGAAGTATAGCCCGTATTAAAATTTACAGATTTTATTCGTTTCAGTCCTTATGCTTCCAAACTAAATATATCTTTACCTCCGAAGCTTGTTTTGAACAATTTACGTCAAATAGATATCTCTAGTAGGAAATGTAATGTTGAATTTCAGATCGATCCTGACCTCTTAAATGTTTCTTCCCTGAAAGCATATCTCAAGACTTTAATTTTAATCTATCTTAAAGTCTGAATCACTCTTGAAATACAAACTGTGACCGAAAATGAAGTGATTAATTCTGTTGCAGCGATAAAAACTTACGCTATTGGTGGAGATTGGATAGATATGCGATTATTAAGCTGATTCTCCCATTTATAGTGTCCCATTTAACTCACATCACAATCACTTGCATCACAACATCAACTTTTCCTAAATCCTGGAAAACTGCCCGAGTTGTACCTGTTGCCAAAAAAAAACTAATCTGCAGCAGATTTGAGACTTATAAGCATATTATCCTGTCTATCAAAAGTCTTTGACAAATGAATAGCTAAACAGCTGAGACAACATCTATCCATTAATGAGAGACAATCTGACTACAGCTACTCCACTGCAATGGTAAACATTTTTGAGGAAATATGGCAGGACTACGATAAAGGTTATGTTACGCTTCTTTGCATGCTTGATTTTTCAAAGGTTTTTGATAAAGTAAACCTTAAAATCCTATGCTGGAAACTGAAAAATCTGTTCGACCATGGCGAGAGTGCAGTGAGGCTAATTAGAAGTTTTCTGTCTGACAGATTCCAGACTCTTCCTCAGCACTTTTGCCAGTAAATCTAGGTGTGCTGCGTGGATCAATTCTTGGTCCGATTCTCTTCTGCATGTTCGCCAATGACTTTCCTTATGTTTGTAAACATTTCTTTGTCCACCTTTATACAGATGATGTCCATCTACATGGCGCAAAACCTATTAAATATATATCTGAACTGGTTACCAATTTTAATGAAGATCTTGCCAGTATTTTCTCTTTTTCTGCAAGCAATGGATTGCTTTTGAATCCAAATAAGTGTCAGGTTATTCCTATTTCTAATAAAACTTTACCCCTTAGCACCTTAACAGATAACCTACTCTCTGTCAATAAACTTAAAATTTTAAAATTGTTAACACTGTTACTAGTCTGGGTTTTGTCATTGATTGTCAATTGTCAGGATACGAGCATGTTAATTATATTATAGGACGAATATATGGATGTCTTCGCAAACTCTGGATATCTGCAAGTTTTACTCCAACTAATACTAGACTAAAACTAGTCAAAGCTCTAATAAGCAACAAGTAGCATTTAATGACGCAGTTACATTCATAGCTTACGAAGATATGACCATGTTTCACAGTACTCAAAGTGCTTGCTAGGGATGTTCCTTAAACACTACATTGACGCCAGGAATAACATTTGTCTATATAAAATTATAAAAGATAAGACGCCTGTGTATTTGTACGATAAAATTATTTTTTCTAGTTTACTTAGAGCACCTACTCTAATATCATTACAACATCGTTACCTTAATTCATCCCGTTTATTTTTTATTCACGCTATCAAAGTACGGAACTCTCTACCAATAACTATAAGAACTATTTCTAATGCCGCACGCTTTAAATGTGCAGTCCTTCGCCATTTTTCTTCCCTTCGTTAGATCCCTTACACATTTCTAAAACAGTCTCTGTTTATCTTATCCACCACCCACTTTCCTTCTTTCTTTAATATTATTATTTTAAATTCTTTTATTTGTTTGTTATTTATGTCGTAATGCTGAATTCTCATAAATCTAGGTACTATAGAAGATCTATATCCTAATGTACCATAATAATCGTAATAAAATAAATTAAAATTGAAATTATCATAGCCATGTAGATCCAAGGGACCCTTCTACATGGCTATGCGCCATGTCTTGCCGACAGTTTATTATCCAAGATGACACCTTAAATATTTGCTTTCTTTGGAGAATTGTATATTGATGCCTTTAAGCATTAGATGAGTCAAACCAGTCAGTTTCCCCTTTCTCGTAAACAGAGAACAAGCTCTGTTTTGAGAGGATTGACTGAAAGCCCATTTCTAGTGCATCAATCGCCGATCACGTCTCCGACAGTTACATCATCTGCGTATGCTTGTCAGAACTATTGAATCCGTTAAGCAGTGAGTCAACCAACATGCACCATAGCAGTGGAGATAGAACGCCGCCTTGCGGGCAACCCCTGTTTACCCCCGCCATCAAAAATCGACCACAGTCTGCACCCTCAATCACTGCTTTTATCCACAAAACTAGTGATACGTCTCCGCCGTGTTGTCTACCTGAATTAAACATGCCGCTAAAAGATGCGCTGTCGGTCTAAAACTCTTACCGTATCCTCTTTTCGATTTTCGGTATAAAGGCTACTCTCACTGTTCGCCTGGATTTAGGTATGTATTCCCGTGTAGGCTAGTAGTGCAGATTCTCTTCACAGTTTCCCGCAGATAGTCTATACATTTTTGTAATATAACTGGGTATATGCCATCAGTGACAGGTGACTTGAAGCCATCAAAAGAAGTAACAGCATGTTTAATGACCTCATTCGTCACCACAACCGATGAGATATATCTAAAGGCTACGGCGTATTATGTTATTTAGCTTACTAACAACTTCGTTAGGAGCTGGTTCTGATTAGGTTACCTACGAGTAGGAAGTGAGTTTCTGCTTTCGCCTCAGTGTAAATGCCATCAGATTTTCGCCTTTTGAGGGCTCTGAGTAGCCTACTGGTTGGTACTCATGATCTTTTCGCAAAATCGGTTTCAAGTGATTTGTTTAGAAGTTTTCTGATTTCTTTACGTAGTCGCTGCAGATATGCGTTCCACTAGCTTTTGTTTTTCCCTGAGTTTAGGGAGAGCACTGTCGGGCTTGCCGAGTTCCTCCATGTTCTTCGTGTTCGCGGATTCCTCCTCTTCAACAAGGTCGAGATCTTGCACCCGATTCTGAAATCAATGTACTTATGTACTTATTACCAGCCGGTAATCTCCTTAGCTTACCTGTTGGATAACGTTCGATAACGTTCGATAACGTTCGATAACGTTCGATAACGTTCTCGAAACAAAAGTTGACTGAGGGCCAATATTGTTCACAACCAGGTCAGATATCGCAGCATATGATAAGTTCTAGTATTGCAGTATTCAATGAGTTCGGTTACCACCTTCGGTAGTGGTGGTGGTAATACCGAATCGCAAGAAAAATAAGCTGACACATTCGTAGGTTATGTTAACAGATACTAAATCTTGGTTGCATGATTGCCCAAGTTTTAATAGTGAGGCCGAATTTAACTCAGTTTTTTCTTTCGATCGCTTGTTATATAGTACAATAGTATGAAATCCCTGAAATATCTGAGAATATCGTCTTTTGTCTCCATAAAATCACAAATAAATTAGAAATTAAATTTTCTAAGAGAGCTCGTTTCAGTACACAATTGTTTAGACATGTTTTTCATTCCCTTTCCGTTCGCAAGCTTAAATACCACTTAATTATATAATTTTATTGTCAACTTGCAGTAATCGACTATAGGTCACAGTTTTTGACTGGCATGACCAACGAAAAATTAACGCAGTCTTCAGTAAAGATTTTTTTACGAAGAATGCAAATGCATTTCTGTATCTTGCAAGATGCGCGCGATAAAGTGTGTAAGTGATTCCAACGACACAAACCACAACATAGTTGCGAAAGTTTAAATGGTATAATTGTTGAAGCTGAAGATTACTATTCCATCAACGTTTATACCGAATTGTTTAAATCCACATCAAAAATGTCACTTTAAACAAAAAGTCAAATTGATATAAAATGCAACGTAATGAGCCCGCTTAAGAAGACTTGTTGTGTTCACAATTATCTGCAGTCCTCTTTAAATTGCAAACTTTGGCAGCCTAACCCAATACGTCAAAGGCTTACAAACAAAATAAACAACGTAGGTTACGCACAGTGGGTAAAATGGCCAATCTAGGAGGAAAAAAGTCAGATTTGATTGCATTGTTGATTTTGTTGCATATGAGTGACAATATTTGGTCTTAAACGGTTGATTCTGAAAATATCTAATACTTAGTTTAACATTTTATAAAAAAGATAACAAAATTTTCAACGCTACAGCTATTTATATCATCATTAAAAATAATCAAATATTTTTCAATAGCACAAAAATTATTTACAAAAATTCGTCGTCTCCATCATCTTCTTCATCATAATCTCCTGCTTCATCTTCTTCATCATAATCTCCTGCTTGCTCTTCTTCATCACCATCTACTTCTTCCTCTTCTTCATTAGAGCCTTGCCTTGCTGGTATTATTGCTGGATCTTTATTATTTTTTTTAAGAGAAACAGCTCTTGAAATTGAAGAAATAATGGGATCGGAAGAAACAAATAGTGCATTCAGAAGATCCCGCATAGTTTCCTCTCGAGATATATGAAATATCTGTTTGAAGGACCTCTTTCTGAGACTCCAAAAGTCGCTGCGCAGTGCAATCGACAAGCCCTTGCAGGGTGACTTCTGCCGAAATATCGGTTACGCTTATAAAGGCTTCGTTCGGGTAACACTTTGTCTTCGCCACTTGCAAAACATTGTATGGTGGATAGATATTTGCATTACGATATTTAGCACCCGTTTGCATTAAAATGTACGATTTTTTCGTAAAATGCCCATCTACATATAAAGCCAGTGCTTCCTCAGGCGTATATTTAGTAATAGCTATAGATGGAGCAGATAATGCCTTTTTTATCTTCGTGGCCCTATTTGGGGAAACTTCCAACAAATTAATTAGTTTAGCAGCATCCCGTTTCCCGGCCTTTTGGAGACTCAGTCGCGCAGCAAAGTCAACTTCTCGCAACTTTCGGTTTCTACAAGGGTAGACACTTTTAAGTGTTTCGCTCAGTTCTATAAAATCTTTCGCAAGACGTCCAAGTCCTGATGGTTTAGCTTCTGTACTACGAGGGGCTATTTCAAATTGCGGTAGCACAATATCAGTATCTAACCACTTTTCATTACTAGACTTAAAAAAATCCAATCTTCGCCTAGCCCTAATCCACCGTTCATTAAACTTAGAGGTAAAATTTTGCAAAATTTGTTTTGTCTTAATGCACTGCTCTTCATTTTCACTATTATCTAACTCAGTTTTGTTAAAAACATAGCTTATAACAAACGCACTCCTTTTTTTTGGAGCATCTTCTCTTCGCCAAACTTCGAAAAGCTCCCTTTTGGAAATCGACATGATTATCTATAGGTATTGAAAAAAACCAGAATAGCAGATAGTTGCAATTTATTTCTTTTGTAACTTACTGTGCACTTAGTGGTAAAATATTTAGTTTAAACCATTCAACGATAGTTGGCGCATGAGTTACGAGGGCGGGTCAATAAATCCGTGACTTTTTGAATTTCTGACCTCTTTACTGAAACAGCAACACTGCTCCTGTCAACAAGCATCTGTCAGTTGACTCCTGTCAAAATTTAAACTTGCTGCGTCAGTTAGTTTGTGTTTGACAGCTATTTTTATCAGACTACTCACTAATTTGAGGAGAAAATGGAAAAAAAGTGAATTTCGTGTGCTTATTAAGCATTATTTCTTGCGAAAAAAAACCATTACCGAGACCAAGGCTAAGCTTGATAAATACTATGGGGACTCTGCACCATCGATTTCAATGGTAAAAAAGTGGTTTACTGAATTTCGTTGTGGCCGTACAAGCACTGAAGATGCCGAACGTCCCGGACGCCCAGTTGAGGTCTCTACACCCGAAACAATCGAAAAAATTCACGATATGGTGTTGGCCGACCGAAGATTGAAAGTGCGAGAGATTGTGGAAGCCGTAGGGATCTCGCATGGCTCAGTGGTTTCAATTTTGATTGATCACTTGGGCATGAGAAAGCTTTCCGCAAGATGGGTGCCGCGTTTGCTCACAGTCGACCACAAACGCAATCGTGTAACAACTTCACAGGAAGGTTTGGCGTTGTTTAATCGCAATATGGAGGAGTTTTTGCGCCGTTTTGTAACCGTGGACGAAACATGGATCCATCACAACACACCAGAGAACAAACAACAGTCAAAACAGTGGGTTTCTAAGGGTGAATCGGCGCCAAAGAAGGCCAAGGTGGGTTTGTCAGCCAATAAAGTTATGGCGACTGTTTTTTGGGATGCACGCGGGATAATCCACATTGACTACCTTCAAAAGGGAAGAACAATCAATGGGGAATATTATGCCAACTTATTGGACCGATTCAATGACGATTTGAAAAAAAAACGACCTCATTTGGCCAAGAAAAAAGTTCTTTTCCACCAAGACAATGCAAGGGTGCACACATGTGCAGTTGCCATGGCAAAAATCCATGAATTGGGCTATGAATTGCTCCCTCATCCACCCTATTCTCCAGATTTGGCTCCGAGCGACTACTTCTTGTTCCCAAACCTGAAGAAATGGCTTGGTGGAAAAAGATTTGACTCCAATGATGAAGTCATCTCGCAAACAAAGGCCTATTTTGAGGACCTCGACAAATCATTTTTTTTGGAAGGGATAAAAAAATTGGAGAAGCGTTGGACAAAGTGTATAGAGTTCAAGGGAGACTACGTTGAAAAATAAAGTTATTTTTTTTGTCAAAAAATCTGTGTTTTAATCCAAAAGTCACGGCCTTATTGACCCCCTCGTAGTTAAAAGTCAACAAAAGAACGAGAAACCACGATTTAGACCACGCTAACGCTATTTTAACGCTATTTTTGTAAACAAAAACGAAAATCAGCACTGAACTAAAATATTTCAATTAAAATATACCTTAAAATTACAAAATATGTTGAAAAAATATGCACTCGGCTTAAATTTAATTAGCTATGTGACCACTTGCTTGTGAAAAGAAAAATGAAATCAATACAAAAATGACGCGATCAATTCCGTTAATTTCAATTGTACTTGACTCTTTGTTTATCTAAGCTTAAAATTGTAAACAAACATTTTGACTTTGTGATGAAAAAATTTGACAGTTATTTCCCCCTAGAATGGCCATTTTGCCCACTGTGCGACGCATTCATACCATATACACACGATCGACTTAAGTCGATATGGCTGACACATAATTATCCGAAAACTTTTTACATTTGTAGTTATTACAACACGATTGATATCTATAAGGCCTATATTTCATCCCCCCTGTGCTTAATTCAACAAACAAATTTTCTCAACAATGATCTCTTTCTTCTTCAACATCTGCCAAAACACAAATCAAGGCCAAGACGCAGGTCTGGACCGCGTTTTGTAGAATCAGTACATTTCTATTTATGTATTACCACCCTTCTTTCAAGATTTGCACTATGCGCAGTCGAAACGTTTGGCAAGATCTCATGGACCATTGACAACTTCTCCTCTTTATAATCCCTATACAGTACCAAGTAACCTCTCATCGGCATCAGACGTGTTTGTCAAGAGCGGTATTACCTAAAATCAAAACAAAGCTAACTTGTTTGTTTTCTTTTTGAGAAAAGTACAGTCATTACTAATCTCGGCGTAAGCACAAAGCTTATTTTGCATAGGTGATGATCACAAAGAATCTCTATTTATTGTACAATCTAATTCTTTTCTAAGGCCGTAAAAAAAAAAAAACTTTCCCATAAAGTGTTGTCAGTAACTCCCGCCTTTATGGCGGTAAACTCTACTAATGATCACGCAGTGAAAAGAAAAAAGCAAAGGAAATAATGTTACATGTGATCAGTGGCTAGTGGCCAACTGTTCCATCCCAAGTTGCTGCCGATTTCACGCGATTCCTTATCATAACCAACTCTCTGGTCGATTATGATAAAACACCTGTTGCAATTCGTAACTACATTATTATAGGCAAAGGCATTCATGATGTTTCAACACAGTACAAAGATGTTAAGGTACTAAGGCATGGAGATATCCTCATCCAGGTAAATAATAGCGAAATCACTGAGAGGTTTGCAAATTGTAAATCGCTAGATCACAATTGAAATTAAATACCATCAGTCACTTAATTCATGTCAACGTCGTATTCTCTCTTTTAACATAATTTCTTTGGAAGCGAATGATATCTTGGACTCGTTATAAAAAAAAATCAAAATCAACGGAATAAGAAAAATGTTCAAAAATGATGCGGGAACACTGAAACCAACAAGGGTTGCCATCATGACGCTCGATGCACCTGTTCCTATTTTTATTGAGACCTCTGTTCCGCTCGCTCGGACCCTCGGTTTATTGAAACTAAAGCCAACTGAACCAAATTTGCCGAAAAACAATTATATCCCAATTTCTCAGAACATCAACAAAATAGCTGTTAATTTGAGAAAAATACTTAGACAAGCTGCGGCCACGTCGACTCCAACAACACACCAACCCTCCAAGCCCAGTCATCCTATGTAAGACAAAAGAAAGGCATGGTTGACTTTAAAAAGACATCCAAACATTGAAAACATCATTACATATCACCGCATAGATGCAGATATTAAGCGAAGGGTTCGTGTGGCCAAAGCTGATGCATGGACACAATTCTTAGCATCTCTTAATCCATCTATGAAATCCAAAACCGTTTGGAGTAAAGTAAGAGCTGTGAATGGGAACCTTTCACAGCGGGGTATAAACACTGTTACGCATAACTCCACCACCGTTATTGACCCCTCGAATATAGCACAACTCTTCGCGGACAAATGGGCTGGATATAGCTCCAACAGACAGAAATTTCTCCGATACGGTACTAGGAATGAAACTCTCATTTAATATCGACTTCCTCCCCCTCAATATGCATACTTCTCCCGAAATCATTTTACCAATTCCTCTTCCAGAAGTCATGGAAACCTTTAGAGGAATTAAAGCCTCTACGCCTAGTTCAGACAAAATAAAATTCAAAATTATAAAAGAGCTACCAGTTAAAACGATGTTAAGACTGATCAACTTGTACAATATATATTAGAAATAGGTGTATGCACGAATGGAAGAAAGCCCATTTGGTTCCTATACTCAGGCACATTACTGACCAACGTTCCCTTGACAGCTTCCGTCCGTCCTTTCCGTCCTATGTAAATTATTGGAAAAAATAATAGGGAACAGGTTGAAATGGACATTAGAAAAACATCTAAATCACGGCCATGATGGCTTTAAGATATGCTTGATCAAGCAGTGCATGCAGAGTTGACTATCCGTAAGCAGTTTATCCTCTTATCCATGAATTTGGAGAAAGCATTTGAGAGAGTTACTGACTTTTGAGTTATAAAACAACTTCATCAGTGGAGTGTCCACAAAAATCTCCTTAGAGTAATCAACTCGTTTATGACGAATAGGGTCTTTATTGTGAGGGTTAATGGACATTATTCAGCATCTAATTCTATAGACAACGGAGTTTCACAGGGCTCACTAATATCCACTGCAGTCAGCGAACACATTAGAGCAAAAGTAACGTATGCGGACAAAATCTTCCTGTTAGCTTCGAGAAAGTCAAATTAACGACTCAAAGTCGTCGAAAGTCAAATTATGTCAACGGTTAACGACCCGTTAGAGCAAACCTTACTAAAACCACTAAAGTGGTGAGAAAATTCGGGAGCAAAATTACCTGTTAGCAAAGTGGAAGCTTTGGATATATGTTGTAAGCACTACTGCCCCAACACACAAATCAAAATCGGGAATGTCACCCTATCTTTGCTGGACAAAGCAAGAATCTTTGGACTGACTTGCACTAAATCCTGGAAGTGGAACGCACATGCGAAAACAGCAACAGAAGAACTAAGAAATTCCCTAAATTTAATGAAAATACTCGTAGTCTACAACAAACACAAAGGACCGCACATAAACACAGCCATCAATATAGCGCTAAGTACTGATTAGAGGAGCTACGCAACATGGTCTCACCATATACTGACACTGGACTAAAGGATGCAGCCAGCGGGTACAAATTAAAATCAACGCCATACTACGTGCTGCAGTTGGTGCACAACCCTCTACACAAATCGGCGCTTTGTTAGCAGACACACACACACAAAGCTTTCTAGATATGAAAATTATCGCTCAGACTAAGATTCCTGCAAAAAGTCTCATGGAATATGTAGGACAGGCAGAACAATGGTTAAAAATAGTAAAATAAAAAGCGCACTCTTTAATTTTTGAGGCTGCTCATAAACACTGCTATTCCAATGTCGACCAATTATGACAATACCAAACCACCCTGGATGTTCCCAGCAATGATAGTAAATACCTCTGTAGACAAGACACCACAAGAATACACATAAGCGGAAGTCTACAGGAAGAAGTTCGCTAAAATAATATCCACCTGCAATTTTGATTGTGCCTTGTACACCGATGCCTACTGCAACAATGGAGTCACAGGCTACTGCGTCTACAGGCTGGACAGGAAATGTGACATGATAATTACCCAACAACTCACTACACCAAATCAAAACTCATTCACTGGAGAAGTTATGGCACTAGTGGAGGCATTTGAATTCGCAAAATCAAGAGCGGAAAAGACAGCTATATGTAGTGATTCCCTTAGCGCCATACGCAGTATCCGAAACAACAGAAGCAAAAGTCCTATCATTCAGAGCCTTCGAGCCTTTATGTCTTCAAATTACTCGAGAATTCATTTAATATGGTCACCTGGATATGTTGGGATACCGAGAAATGAAAAGCGGATGCCGGCGTCCGCGAAGATATTAAAATGCCCCGTCTGTACACCGCGCCGCCATTTCCAAAAGCTGTATGGACCCAACTCCTAACAAAAATTCGTGAAGATGCAGAGAATCGCTGGAACCAATCTAACTCATTTTTAAAGATGCATAAATCCTCTATAGCGAAAGTTCTCTAAAACAATTCATTCAACCGATTGCAAGCAGTGAAATTACGTAGGTTAAGGCTAGGGCACACGATGTTCAATAAAGCCCACTTATATAAAAAGGAGTCTCCTTCAGTATGTCACTCATGCAATGATATCCGCAACTCAGAAGACAACATTTCGCAAACAACGTCCCAACACTAAAATAACTACTTAATCTATCTATGTCACCTGAAACATCAATCCTGTTTCCATTCTTAGCTCAACAAAGATTAAGCATAATTTAATTAAAATAAAATGTTTAAAATACAATATGTACTTACTCGTAGTTTTAAAAGTAAGCAGGAAATGTACATTTATGTAATATAAATATTCAGATGTAATCCGTACGACCTATAACAGCCATATGGGCTTAGTATCCCGGTGTTATACTCCGGACGATATAAATTTATTTGTATTGTTACCTTTGTAAATAGATAAATAAATGAAATCCCTATACTCGTACATTCTGGGATTTAACTTATATTGCTTCAGAAGCATACGACTAAAGTAATTTTCTGACTGACAGTGATTTTTGAAAACAACTAAATCTCTAGGATTAAGTATTGTAACTAAGATGGATTTCTAAAACTTACTTGGAAGATTAATATAGAAAAGTGAATAAAAAAGCATTAGTCGTTTTCTTTCCATAATCTATCCAATCTTCACCTACGCATTTCATGTTCGATGGCAGAGTAAGACCTACAACATCAGTAGAATAGAAATGACAGGAGTGTAAGTTACATACTCTTGCGTACTAGTAGATATTTACATGCTTTGACATTTATGCTGTAGACAGATAGAGAATTAGTTGACAACAAGCAATGGAGCGATACGTACCTGAAGAACTCGGAATTATTGCTACTGATTATTTGACCAATTTCCGGTCTGTTGTTTTAACGCAGCGTGAATTTCGTCGTCGTCTTCCTTGTCGTCGTGCATAGAATTTGGCATCAGCAGACGTTCGTTGTGTCGAATTTTGGTGAAAGCCCTGAAGATATTCTCTTATAAAGTGCAAACCGTTCACCGATTGCTGCATGCTGACCGTCACGTAAGGTTAACCTATTCCCAAGCTCTATTAAACCTGCTGCAAGAGGATCCAAAATCATAAGGACCGACGAAGCCCATTTCCACTTAAGTGGTTATGTGAATAAACAAAATTTGCGTTTCTGGGGTACGAAAAATCCATATTAACTGCACGACGAGCCATTGCATCACCTCAAAGTGACTGTTTGTTGCAGCATTTGCAGTAAAAAAGTGATTGGCCCTTATTTTTTTGAGGACGCCGGCGGCACCGCCGCAACCGTAACTGGTCAGCGCTACAGGCAGATGTTAAACGAGTTTTTTTGCCGCAAGTTGCTGAATTGGGTCTCGAGCATTGTTGGTTCCAACAAGAGATTTTGAGTCACTAATTGCCAGACTTTGTGATCTCTCGTTTTGGCGATTTGAACTAGCCGACCAGATCGCCAGATATGACGGCGCCAGACGTCTTCTTTTGGGGCTTTTAGAAATCTCGCGTTTATCCCAACGAACCTTGCAAATCTTGAAAGCCAACATTGAAGAAGAAATCACCAATTTGAAGGCAGACGTTTTGCAAGCAACAATTCAAAATGCCGTAAAACGAGCACAAATGTGCATCAGCTCAAGAGGTGGTCATTTTCCAACTACCTGTCATCAATTTTACACCTCCAAATAAACTTTTCGTGAAAACTGAGCGCAATTTTGTTCATTTCTAACAAAATGGCAGCCAATTCATATAATGACATTACTTTTGTCCTACCTTGTACATACCAATATATATGGATCTACCCCGAATACTACACTGTGGAGTACGTTCGAGTCTTCTTTCGACTGAACCTAAAAGGCAAAAATCTAAATGTCTTCCATATTTTCAAAGTACTATCGGGGCTATTACTACCAACAACATACGAATTTGAACGCGAGTCTCTATTGCTGTTTGGACTAGACTTTCCAATGATCCTTGTTTCACATAACGAAACCAGCTGATTTGATTAGCTTAATTTTTATGTTACTTGGCTCGACTGTACGCCACAAGTTCTTTCCTATTACTGGTTCGGTTACTTCGGCTCCCGTCAAATCTTTCGTTTAGCAATGCGTTAACGTACTCTTTCTATATAAAGCTATTTTATTGTTCCCAGTCAGCAGACGTCCCTGCTCGTCATCAAAATATTTCGACGATCGCATTTCTTGCGAATTTTTTCTGGGTGGGAAAAACCGCATCATCACCTACGTTGAGCTTTATTGCAACTGTTTCGAAATATTCGGGGCTTAAATCAATAAGAAACGTTCAAGATCGAGGCAGGGTCCTGAAAAAACAGAAGGTGGCGGGGAGCCCTTGATGGGGGAACATCAGGGCTCGCATCCCTGAAGTACATTACTGGCATCTGCCCTCATGTTCTACTGATTAAAACCAAGAATCTGACTCTCCAGCTCAGGGGTTGGACGTCGGAGTATCTATCCTTATCCGAAAAGCCAAAAAGTTCCGAAACAACAATAAGTGTTAGATATCGACGACATTACTGTTGACGACCCCAGCAAACGAAACAAAGATAACAACCTTCGCATCTACACGTGCCTAATAATAACTGCTATCATGCAGATATCACCGCCACCCAAGAACTACGATGGGATAGGCCGAGCATAAGGAGGATGAAAAAACTGTGATGTATACTATGGTGATTGCTATAAGCAACAGAAATAGTGCTTATTCGGGTGCGGACTAAGTTCGCTAAGATAAGCCTAATATGCGCTCAAGCCTCCAAGGAAGACAAGGACGACGCCGCCAAACAATATTTGTACAAGCTCCTCGACAAGACATATGAGCAACGTCCTCAATGTAACGTTAAAAAACCATGTATCCCGAAATCCCTTAATAACTAATATACCACTAGCATCAAATATCGAAGGTAACGCTTCCAAGGTGCCAACAGAGGCTGCAACTGACGTACTGGGTTTCAGCCGATGAGGAATGTTGGCAAGCACATCCAGCTAAACAAGAAGCGTACAAAGACGCTCTGCAATCAAAGACAAGAGCTGCTTGTGAGCTCTACGAGCAAAAAAGATGGTTCTTCCGACTTCTCCAGAAGAAGAAGAAAGAGCGCGAGAAGCGCGCGATCGAAGATATTGAAAGTTTGTACGACAGGAACAACGTACGCAAATTTTACCAAAAGGTAAAAACA
This sequence comes from Volucella zonaria, assembly GCA_963966105.1. NCBI lineage: Eukaryota > Metazoa > Arthropoda > Insecta > Diptera > Syrphidae > Volucella > Volucella zonaria. The sequence goes on from OZ014533.1 coordinate 27,291,887, forward strand.
ATATGTCAAGGCAAGTAACATAGCGTCACAGTTGGTGCTGAGAATATGTAAGAGGTTCTTCTGTGACGAAGACTAACATACCGCCACCAGGCAGAATAGAATATTCAACTTAGATGACGATAGCCAAAACTTCCGTCCACTTGACCGAAACGAAGTAAGAATAGCAATATCAAACCTCAAATCCAACAATACTGCTGGACCTGACGACTTACAGTCGAAAGTATTCGAAGCTGTTGGAAGTGGAGAGCATACACCAACTCATTTCTCAGATCTGGTCTAAAGAGTGTACGCTTGATGAATGGAATCTCAGCATCGTTTGCCCGATCCACAAAAATGGAGACCCCCTCAACTGCGCCAACTATAGAGGTATAAGTGTCCTCAACATTGCGTACAAGATCTCATCTGTCATATTGTGTGAATGTCTGCAACCCTTAGTCAACAACCTGATTAGCCTCTATCGGGACAGTCTGAAGCTTGGAAAACCCACAACCCGCAGATCGTGGAAAAAACTCAAGATGTTGAAATCGATACTCACCATCTTTTAATCGATTTCAAGGTCGCATATGACAGCATTTATAGAGACGAGCTATATAGAGCGACGTCTAGTTTTGGCATCCCTATCGCCTGTGCAGAACGACGATGGAGAACGCCCACTTCTCCGTCAAAGTCGGTAGCAAACACCGGGATGTGCATCCTTCAAAAGTCTGTGCAACTACTAGAGTATGATATAATTGATATAATTGGGAGAACTCAGCGGGCTATAACCGGTACGTTCACTAATATTGAAACAGCAGCTCCCAAAATAGGTTTAGCGGTAAATAAGTCCAAAGCCAAATATATGCTGTCAACAAGAAGGGGTACACATCATCAACGAATTGGGCAGAACGCCATAGTCGGCAGCTATAACTGGTCTACCTGGTCGTGCTATCAATCCTGCCAGCAACACCTTAGTGGAAACAAAACCAAGAATAACTGTGTTTTGGGGTAATTTGGCAATTTCGTTCATAAAAGTTGTGTCGTGGGGTCAACACGTACTTTGTCTTAACTCCTGTAGAAGAGTCGTTTTCTTTATTTAATTTCCATTATATTGTTAAAATGTCGTCTTTATGTAAATCTAAAGTTGATCGTCACCGGCCTAAAGTATTATGTGCGGACTGCAGGAATTATTTTCACTGCAACTGCCTCAATATCCAACCGGCAGACGTTGATTTTTTAAAAAAGTCAAATGAGACTTTTCGGTGCAAGAGCTGTTCCACTGCACCTAATGCGTCCCTCCGTTCTCCCTCTCATGTGAGTGATGTTAATGAACGTAGTATTCATCAAATGCACACTTCTACACCGGCAGTATCATCATTCTCTACAGTATCAAAAGAAGACCGGAGCAAATTAACTCACCAAGAACAACACGAAGACGTTCTCTACAAGAAATTGCAGAATCAACATCATCACCCAGCATCTGCTTCGATTCAGCAGCAACAACAAATTCATCACATTACTTCGCATAACATACAAGACATAACAACTGAAACAGTGTATAATGAAATTGTTGCACTCCGTAAAGAAAATGCCTATGCTCTCAATTTAATATACTCATTGCAGGAGGAAAAAAATAATCTCTTGCAAACTTTTCGTGATCTTCAAAGAGAAGTAGATCTACATATTACAACAAAGTAGATCTATTACACTCATCTATGCTTTGCAAGTTTTCTCACAGGGTGTGTCTACTAATGTGTCCGAAATGGAAATTGATAAAAATTATTTATAAAAAAAAGCCTAACATCTAAAATTTTTGCCAGCGATAATGATAGTAAAATTTATGTAAATGAATCCTTAAATGCTAAAACTAAATATCTGCTAAATGTTGCACAAAAAGCTAAAAAAGAAAAGATGTACATGTATGTTTGGGTTAAAAACGGAAGAGTGTTCATGCGTAAGGGGGATAATGACAACTTAATTACTATTAATTGTAGTGAAGATTTTTTGGATCTTAAATAATATGCCAGATCCGATAAGTAATTTTCTATATGCCCCCTCTGTCAAATGCATTGACATTAACGCTCTGCATCTCTTTTTTAATCAAACATACTTACATAACATACTTATTACACACCAAAATATTAGAAGCATGCTTAAAAACTTTGATAACCTTCTTGTCCACTTGAACTCTTTTATAAATATGCCTGATTTTTTATTTCTCTCTGAAATCTGGATTTATAATGAAGAAAAATCACTTTTTTATATTAGAGGGTATGAACTTATATTCTGTTGCAATAACAGGTATGCATCTGGTGATGTTGCTGCTTTTGTCAAAAATATTGAATATTATGGTTTCAATTTGCAAAGTTATGATGTTTTAAAAGTTATAAATTCTGATTTAAAGTTAACATTTTTCTGTATCTATAGATTTAATGAACCATCTCTGTCAACTAACATGTTTTATGAAGAGTTAAGTAATCTGTTATCAAGTGAATCAAATGATGTTATTATTGTACGTGATGTTAACATAGATATTCTTCAAAACTCTAATTTGTTGATAATTATTTGTTTATGCTATCGTCATTTGGGTTTGAGTCATGTATTAATAGACCAACTCGTATACGGCTACCACTAGTACTTGCATCGATCATATTATGGTACCTTTCCAGAAATCTAAATTAACTGAAATTTATAGCTCTATTACGGATTTGCAGTTATCTGATCACTATATGACGTGTCTTAGCTTAAAGTGTTCTCGTATTTCCACAAATAAAAAACTACCATCTAGTATCTCTTTTGTCAATATTTATTTTGCTTGTCTTGATAACTATCTTCGTTTTGAATGTTGGTAAAGCATACTCAATGAAAGTAAGCCTGCTGCTGCCTTCTCTATGTTTATTAAAACACTTGAAAGCTATGCCCTACAAAGCTCAAAAAATATCGCAAAAAGAAGGAATATGGTAAATGGAAAAAACTAAAACCATGGATATCTATTGCCTTATTAAAGAAAATCAACGCTAAAAACAAATTGTTCAAAAAGAAGGTGAAAAATCCCAACAACAATAATATCACAATTGCCTACAAACAAATATGCAAAGATATTTCTAAAGATGTTTCGTCATGCTAAAATAATTACTACTTGAATAAGTTCCGTGATGTCAAGGGGGATTCTAAAAAAGAATGGGAATTAGCAAGAACAATATTAAACAAATCAACTCAGAAAAATCAATCATCATGTTTAAAAGAGTGTGACGCCATCATATCCGATGCCAAGATTTTAGCAGATAAATTTAATTGTGTCTTTTCTTCTGTAGGTGCTAAAGCAGTCTCCGATAGTTGTAATGCTTATGACAATTGTAACTGTTTAGCTAAAGAAGTATCATGCCCCCAGAGTTTTTTCTTTGATCCTATGTCGTCCTATGAATTGTTCACAATCATTCTGTCCCTTAAGAACCCTAATTCTAAAACATCTGACGGTCTCTCGAACAATTTCGTTAAAAAAATAACCTTAAACATCTGTGATATTCTATGTGTTATTTATAATAAGAGCGTTGAAAATGGTATTTAAAAATCGCCGAAGTTATACTTTTGTTTAAAAAAGGTGATACAGCGTTAATTAACAATTATAGACCAATTTCTTTATTGTCGGTTTTTTCGAAAATCTTTGAAAAAACACTAAAGATAAGAATGGTCAAGTTTTTAGATAAAAACAGATTTTTTAGTGGGTCTCAATTTGGCTTTCGTACAGGTTGTTCCACTGAGAGTGCCCTCCTCAGTTTCTGTTCAAATATTTATAACGCCTTCAATAATAGGAAACTGGTAGCAGCACTTTTTGCCGAAATAGCTAATGCCCCTGATACTGTTGATCATGAAATTCTTTTAGGCAAACTGTGTAAATGTGGCTTTAGGAGTAGTATTCACAACTGGCTTAAATACGACCAAACCAAGTTCAAAAAGTAAAAATAGAGGGTAAGTTAAGTTCTAAAAGTCTTGTTTCTTTAGGCGTTCCTCAGAGTTCCGTTCTTGGTCCTTTACTCTTTCTAATATTTATTAACTCACTTTTCTTACAAAAATATAATAGCAAAATTACAGCTTTTGCGAACGACATGGCTTGTGCCTTTACTGCTGGCTCTGCTTTAAATCTTTCTACCAATATTAATTATGACCTTGAAGTCCTAAGCCATTGGTTTAAAATGCACAAAATAGTCATTACCGACAAAACTAAAGTTAGGTTTTTTAGTACTAGTGGCAGAGCAACAGGCCTTTTCATTTTCATTGTGCTAAATGGAAACGATTCAAGCATCGTAACGATACTTGCAACTCTGAAAATAGCTCACAAACATACTTTGAGCAACACCCCTGCTCTGACAAATGTTTTTATATTCAGAGCGTTAAACAATTTAAGTACATTGGTGTCCTGCTAGACTGGAAGATGAACCGGTCTGGCTATACAAATGCACAAAAGAAGTATCCCATGGCTTCTAGTATGTAAATCTACTTCTTAGAATCTTATTGCTCATTAGATCTTCTTAAGTTTATTTATTATGGTTTATTTCATTCTAAGCTTGGTATGGCAGTTTCTTGGGATGTCACTCACTATAACAAAATATATCCTCTTCGTGTATCTCAGAAACATGTTATTCGACTTATTTGCAAGAAAAATCGTTTATCTGATAGCTTAGTACTTAAAATTCTGCTTTTAAAGCATTTATATTACTACAAAGTTTTGAAAGTATTTTTTGCAAGATCTGGATATCTTTTAAACAGAAGCTATTCTAGCCACCAACTAAGAATAAGTGAACTAAATCTTTGCAAGTACCTCAAAACAATTTGCATATATTTTTCAAATTTTTTTCTGTAACTGCTGCTAGACTCTTTAATAAGCTACCCGATAACATAAGAAATATTCGTATTATCATGGCTTTTAGATTTTAATTATGAAGACATTATCTATTAGTTTAAATAATTCACTAAATCACATATCTGCTTTACATTGTAATGACCCCATTTCATTTCATTTATTCATTATTTTTTATTGATTATTAATTGTAATGTTTCCAAAGCTGCCCTCACTTCTAGTTCCTTATTAACCATAGACGACAGTTCCTTTTTAATTAAATAAATAAAAAAAAAATAAAAAAAAAATTGAGTAGTAAGGCCCTCTTCCGAAGAATTAAGGACACTTTATATAAGACCTTGATCATACCAGTCCTACTTTATGGCGCTGAAGCATGGATTCATCAACAACGGACAAACCGACAACAGAACTAACGTGATCTAATGGAAACAGAAACTATTAACAAAACCGATAAGCCGGAGAATTTAAATGTTGATCCTTTCAAATGGGAATATAAATTACGATTGGCCAAACTTGTAACTCAAGAAAGAAGGAAAAAAGACTTTTGTAATCACTTACCTCATTAAGTGGAACTTTAAAAGGAATAAATCTAGTTCCCCTCACTCGATCTCCAACTGGTGCATAGTTCAACCATCTGAAATCAGAATGAAGGTGTTTAAAATTATTCGTTGTAAATAATAGTGCAATGCTCCATGAAAAGTAAAACATAAGGAAAATACTGGAAAGAATATATAAATATGTATGTGGTTCTGGATTTCAAAAAAGACAAATCTGCAAATAAGCTGCTAATGTTAGACGGCAATAATTTCCAGTGTTGTCTTTTTTTAACAATTATGTACATACTTTTGGTTAAACCTTTTTTGAATGACAAAAATATCATTGCCTTTCAAACTTTATTGATAATATCACTGTAAGCATACAATAGTAAATACAGCAAATGTATTCGCCAATGTGATACTGTTTATCCAATTTAGGTGAATCCAATGAGTTATATTATATGGGCAACCTCAACTAAAATCACTACAGAATGTATGAATTAAGTTGAGAAACCTTATCTCACCAAGCTTAAGTGGATATTGTCGATAAGAGCTTAACTGGTAGGAAGAAAAAACTGAGGGTTTTTAATTTTCTATATATATGTAATATAATATATTATCTATATTATATTACATCTGAAGACAACTAAATGAGAAATTCTGTGTTCACCTGGAGACTACGAAAACTACCTTTATTTGATCATTGCAATACCAGGAAAATCATGTCATAGCACTGTATTGAAAACGCTGAGCTGTTAATATCAGCGGGGGCTAACGATACGGTCGGTACTCCGCACTAAGCAAATAATTGTGTTCTTCATAGAGTAAATCCAAAAATTAATACAGAAAAAAGAAAATCGGCTTTATTACTATTTAGCTCAAAAACTAAGTTCAAAACTCCTAGTCTTAAGACGATGGCGAGCGAACATTTCTTTACCACATATTCTGTCCTATTATACAACGGTCCTAAAGAGGATTGAATAAAAAGATACACCCCAAACGCTGTAAGCTTCTCAAGATATGGATGCTGTTCGACCATAGATGGATAACTAATTCACCACCGCTCTGTTGCGATCATTTCACATGTTTCTAATATCTGCAGAGTGCTTTTGGAAATATTCAATTTTCGACTGCATATTGGTGAACAATCAGGGACGAAAGTCGGCCGATCAGTAATCGACCCAGTCTCCTAGCCAAAAAGGGCGCCAAATTTATTTCCATGGCAATTGTGATTGCTAAACAAAATTGACAGTAACTGCCAGTGGATACGCAGCGTGAAATTTCGACATATATAAGAATGATACATAATATGTAAGATGGGGTCAAAGCGAAAGTTAAATGCACAACGAGAAAATTCGACTTTGACTTTGAACACACCATGACAGTGTACAAAATCCGTTCCTTTTTAATGTCCGGTAAGATATTCTGTTGAAGCAGCCCACTCACAAGTCGGGAATGACTTCTCTTCTATTCGTCAACAATGGCTGGCTTTTAAGACCGAATATCAGCATTGTCGTTTCTGTGAACCAGTAAACCTAAATTGCGATATTACGTGTTGAAACCAATGGAATAGAATTTTAAATTGTCAACCAACATATAAGATGTCTAAAGTGTAAACATTGGAGAAATCTGCAACATATTTAAAAAAGAAGCATTGTAGAAGAAGTATAATAGTAATTCCAACTCCGACATAGCTGGTCTGAAGTTCAGGCTGAAAAAGGTGGAGGGAAGTCTCTGAAGACAACCTCCAACATTTTGCAGTATGCTGAGTCTGTTTGCATCAATCTAACTGAGCACTCGGACCTGTGCAAACACAGCTGGGCAATCTTTAGTGCATATGGCAGCTCGGCAGTCTCCGTAATTGCCTACTGGCGCTATCCTCTAAAGAATCTGACCGACCAGGTAGCAAGCCGTGCCTTCGGGTTTACTACTCGACCACGTACGAGTAAAACTCTATAAGTATGTTTTGAAACATTTAACAACCCCAGATATGGATTTTCTGTTGACGACCTCAGCAAACAAAGAACGGGCAAAAACTTTCGGCGACGCACGTGAAATGTGCAGACCCTCAACCCTCCCAAACTATTAGCGGAGGACCTAAATCGACGCCATTCATGTGAGGTAGGATGGACTCCCCAAAAGAAAAATTGAAAACTGTGACATCTATGATGTTTATTATAGAGACCACAAACACCAGGAATAAATTCGCCAAGGTAAGCATGAATTGCGTTCATAAAGGTAAAGGGAGACTTTGCCAAACATTGCTTTTACCAGCTCCTCGACCAAACGTATGGGGAATGTCCATCATTAATAACTCAATGCCAAATAAGAAATTGGCCAAAGAAAATTTAGCATTTAGCGGTAAATGAGGGTAAAACAAGAACTTCCAGGTGGTAAAAGGCTGCCTACCTAGGCTGCTGTTAATCAAACAACGACACCACCGTACAGGTCGGTTTTCTTGTCAGTCGCTGTTTCCTTAGACTAAGAAGGCAACAGAAAACTAAGTCCCTCTCAAGAAGGGAAAAGAAAGCACTGCATAATATATATAGAAGTGGCCCTGAGGCATGGACTTCATATAAAGCTAACGAATATGCCTTTAGTTGTTTTAAGAGAAAAGCTCTTCGCTTTCGACCCCTGTGCATAAACTTAATTCAGACAAGAAGATATAACGACGACATTAACCTTGGATAGGACATATCATGTGGTTTGGGCGAATTTGAAGGAGTATCAGAAATAGAATGGGCTACTCAGTTTCTGCAAGCAAAGCATTATTTTACTTTTTTTTTCATTTTCATTCAAAGGGATTGTGATGGACCCCTTTGCGGCGTAGTGTTTTACGAGGGCGGGTCAATAAGTCAATAAGTTTTTGAATTTCTGACCTCTTTACTGAAACAGCAACACTGCTCCTGTCAACAGGCATCTGTCAGTTGACTCCTGGCAAAATTTAAACTTGCTGCGTCAGTTAGTTTGTGTTTGACAGCTATTTTTATCAGACTACTCACTAATTTGAGGAGAAAATGGAAAAAAGTGAATTTCGTGTGCTTATTAAGCATTATTTCTTGCGAAAAAAAAAACCATTACCGAGACCAAGGCTAAGCTTGATAAATACTATGGGGACTCTGCACCATCGATTTCAATGGTAAAAAAGTGGTTTACTGAATTTCGTTGTGGCCGTACAAGCACTGAAGATGCCGAACGTCCTGGACGCCCCGTTGAGGTCTCTACACCCGAAACAATCGAAAAAATTCACGATATGGTGTTGGCCGACCGAAGATTGAAAGTGCGAGAGATTGTGGAAGCCGTAGGAATCTCGCATGGCTCAGTGGTTTCAATTTTGAATGATCACTTGGGCATGAGAAAGCTTTCCGCAAGATGGGTGCCGCGTTTGCTCACAGTCGACCACAAACGCAATCGTGTAACAACTTCACAGGAAGGTTTGGCGTTGTTTAATCGCAATATGGAGGAGTTTTTGCGCCGTTTTTTAACCGTGGACGAAACATGGATCCATCACAACACACCAAAGAACAAACAACAGTCAAAACAGTGGGTTTCTAAGGGTGAATCGGCGCCAAAGAAGGCCAAGGTGGGTTTGTCAGCCAATAAAGTTATGGCGACTGTTTTTTGGGATGCACGCGGGATAATCCACATTGACTACCTTCAAAAGGGAAGACCAATCAATGGGGAATATTATGCCAACTTATTGGACCGATTCAATGACGATTTGAAAAAAAAAACGACCTCATTTGGCCAAGAAAAAAGTTCTTTTCCACCAAGACAATGCAAGGGTGCACACATGTGCAGTTGCCATGGCAAAAATCCATGAATTGGGCTATGAATTGCTCCCTCATCCACCCTATTCTCCAGATTTGGCTTCGAGCGACTACTTCTTGTTCCCAAACCTGAAGAAATGGCTTGGTGGAAAAAGATTTGACTCCAATGATGAAGTCATCTCGTCATTTTGAGGACCTCGACAAATCATTTTTTTTGGAAGGGATAAAAAAATTGGAGAAGCGTTATACAAAGTGTATAGAGCTCACGGGAGACTACGTTGAAAAATATAATTACTTTTTTATCAAAAAATCTGCTTGCTTTAGCCTAACCTAACATATGTATCATTCAAATCTGTGGAAACGAACAGCAATTTTGAATCGCCTGAAGACACCTAATCTAAACGATCAGTTTCAATGGCGAAATTCTAGAAAATGCGACGATGATTGAATGGATGTGCCATTAATTTCACTCTGCATGTAATAGCTATGGATAGATTCGTAAGTCCGAGGTTGCGGATATGATAACAGATTTCTGTAGTATGGTATTACTTTTACAGCTCAGCTGCGATTAAACGAATAAGAAGACAACTCCAAGACCCACTATACTTAAGTTTTAGCCAGATCGAGATGTCGTAATTCATTTGTTTCACATACGGTATGTACAAGTGTCACTGCTGGAAATTCTAGTCGCCCATATCAACACAAAGATCAGAACAAGCTAGGCAACATCGGAGAAGTTTCATCAATATAATCTTAATTGCATCAATCGGACTGTGTTTTACAATATGTATAGTGGTACAATAGATCGTTTTTGTTATTACTATGCCAAACCAGTTATATGAAGAACACAAAATATGCACTCAACTATGTATGTGAAATAAAAAATGTTTGATGACGGAACGACAAAGGAAAATGTGAGTTTTGATTTTGTTAATTTGATTTACCCGTCAGGTATTGGTTTTGGAACCATTTTTTTATATTATGTAAACAATCAAAATATAATTCACTCAAAAAAAAATATTAATAAAAGAAAAACACCGACAAATAATAAAATATGCTGAAATAAAAATGTGAAAAAAACTTTGTGGATATAAGCAAATTACGTTTGCAAATACAATAAATGTCGAGTTGACAGTTAGCTGTCAAAGTCATTAGCTTTGTTCAGTGAGGAAAAACTAGAACAGAACAGCACAGATTTGTGAAAAACGTCAAATCAAAATGAGAACAGAAAAGTACAGCACAGCTGATTTTGACACTTTTCACAATTGTGTTCTACTTCAAAAGTAGGTGCAAGATTTTCTGTTCCGAACAGATTGGTACAGCCTCACTGAACACAGAGCAAAACAGTTGCGGGCAGAAATTTTTCTTACTGAACAGGAAAGTTGGTACTTTTCTGTTCGGAACAGTCCGGAACAGCCTCACTGAACAAAGCTTTTATGTAGTTTTCGTTTGGCCTGTCAGCCTTTTTTTTGTGTACTCCGATTTTTATTTAAATGGAACACTAAGAACTTCTTCGGAGTTTTATATTTTAAATACATTTGCTTGCGAATCAATTTGAACACTCAGAATAATAAATTGGCCAAACACAGCTGATTGCACGAAAACAGAAATCTAGTTTGACACAATTCTATTTGACGTTTGACATAAAATGGAGGGAAAAATTTCGATTCTCAAATGAATACGAGAAGCGACATTTTGATTCTGAAAAAATTAGGGGAAATGGTTTTACATCATTTTTTTTCTTCGGAACGCGGAGAAAAGCCCACAAGAGAACGACAGTTTCTCTGTATTTATAAATTAATTTATTTATAAATTAATATCACTAGAGGAGAAGAATAGGAAAAAAAAATTAAATTAAACAACAATGGTGTGATATAGAAAATTGATTTTGACTTTATTTTGAAGCTACGTTCATGCCATTATGTGTGAAATAGCACATCATTCAAATGGCCATAGGATAAAGCAGTCAAAGCGTACTCCTCTCATGATATATATAATTGTAGTAGTAAGCCCCGGAGATTAGGTTGTTCGGCGAGGTCATTGCTCTACCAATGTGACATCGAGCCAACTTAATGACGAAATCGTCAACTCTTATTAGGTTGTTTGTCCCAATTAGGATAGAATTTTATGTACTCCGACTCTGGTGTTCTGTATAAGCGAAGACAAGCCCTACGGTAAGCCCTCTCAGACACCCGAATCTTTTTCAATAAACTTGTTCTCACCTTGAATCACACTTCAATTTTTGGATCTGATCTGTACGCGATTAAGTAGTCTGCGTACGCTATGGTGAAGTGAACCTATCGGATCACTTGTGTAAACGTTGAATACGTTTGGCGAATTTATGGCACCTTGTTGCAAATCGTTTTTAATGTGAAATAGTCCAGTAGAAGTCACATCGCCATTTTCACAATGAACTGCCTATCTGTTAGCATATTGTAGAGAATATACAGCAGTTGTTCACCAAAGCCCAACTTGTTCAGCTTGAACCAGAGTACCTCTAACCATACGGTATCGAAGGCTTTTTCCAAGTCAATCAGGGAGGCACCAGTGCACTGGCTCTTGCCTTTGTTCCATTGGATGTTAGAAACCAGTTTATGAGCGGCATGATGTCTTAAAACCGAATTGATTATCCAGAACTATATGTTTGTCCTCAACCCACTTAGTCAGGACTCTATTGATCAGTTTCTCGAAACCTTATTGATGTTCGGAAGAAAACTGATCGTGGAAATATCTTTATCCCTTTTGCCGATGGTATGTACCATCGCAGTTTTCTAATGCGCTAGACAATGGGCATTCTTCATGGCGTTATTAAACATTAGTTTACATCAACTCACTTTTCCACCTTAATCTCAAAGGCTTACTTACTGCTTTTGCTGACCATGTTGGGTTAATGTTTGACCAGATAATCTCTTAGATCTTACTTCTGACATAAATTGCGATTTATGTACACTAAGGCTATGGTAATGAGCTCTAAGACTAAACTAATGTTTTTTTAATTTATCTTGTCCTACATATTAACCCAAAACCAAATGTATATTTTCACGCACCTAATTGCAAAAAATTAAAATTATATCACTGTAAATGTGTACTTGGTCACTTATTTTGTACTAGTGAAAGTTGTGGTAATGATTGTTTTGTGATAGAGAATGTGGACGAATTTATGTACCTAGGACTCTTACTGGATTCAAATATGAAATTCAGTGGATTGAAGAAATATTTTATCTCTACACCCTGAATGACTCGAACTGCAACCAACTTCAAACTGCTATAATTTCCAAACCGTTCATGACAGTGAGCTCAAATTTTGACACATGACAGATAATTTTATTATTTACAAGCGTTATAAACGATTTGCGTCTCAGTTGTGTTGAAAAATTTTTATCCGCGATGGAATTCAAACGTGATAATATGATTGTTTTATACATAACATAAAAAAACCACAAGTAGCTATCGTTAGAGCCCTCCAGCACCTCAACGTGAATAAATCATTTGTGTCTTGAACCATAGCTCGTTACCGTGATACTGGCAGCGTTGCAAAACGCCATGGAGGTGGTCATAAAAAACCAGCAAAATCGACAGAAATGGTTCGGAAAGTGAAGGCTCGAATTGAGCGAAATCCGCGTCGAAGTGGAAGAAAAATGGCTCGTGAGCTCAACATATCGTTGGAACAAATGCAACATTTACTGAAAAATGAGCTTGGGCTCAAGCCATTGAAGTTCCAAAAAGTACACGATCTTACACCGCAAGAGAAAAAAGTTAGAGTCGAAAGAGCGAACGAATTGCTACTCTTGCACGAAAGTGGTGAGTTGCCGAATTTGGTTTTTTCCGATGAGTCGCCATTTGTTATCGAGCAATATGTCAACAAACAAAATGACCAAGTTTACTTGCCAGATAAGTCCTTCGAAAATTTACACCTTCGGACGGCCACCAGAAAGCAGGCAGCACCGATGGTGATGGTCTGGGCCGCCATAACCGCCGATGGTCGACCTCCGCTCGTATTTTTGGACCGTCGAGTCAAAATTAATGCGATTGTATACCGTGAAACTGTCTTAGAGGCAGTATTGAAGCCTTGGGCAAACAATAATTTCGGTCGGAGACCGTGGACATTTCAACAAGACTCGGAACCGCTTCACAAAGCGCGCGTCAACCAAGATTGGTTAAAAAACAATGTTCCACACTTCATTTCTTCGACACAATGGATTGCAAATTCTCCGGATGCAAATCTGTTGGATTTCTCTGTCTGGGTTATTTTGAAGGCGAAGGTTTTCACTAAAAAATACCAAAGTTTAAACCACCTCAAACAAGCACTTCGCCGGGAATGGGCCAAAATTCCGCAGAGCCACTTGCATGCAGCGTGCCGTTTCAAGGCCATTATTCGCGCCAAAGGTGGACATATTGAAAACTACTGATACAATTTGAAAATTTATGTATTTTCCAATATTTTTTGCTTTGGCAGAATAAAATTTATCAAAAAATAAAAAAATTATAGCATTTTAAAAAGTTGGAGTTTGAGTCATTTACCCTGTACACTTAGGCATTTCTATTACCTACATAATATATGTTCTACTAAGCTTTTAACCACAATTTATTATGGACTCTTTCATTCTAAGCTTCAATTCGGTATAAGCTGCTGGGAAAGTGGCTATCAGAATGAAGTTCAACCATTGTTAGTCTTGCAAAAGAATGTGGTCAGGAAATATGTCGCAAACCTGGTAGACATCCTAGTTATCCTCTTTTTTTTGAATTAAGAATTCTTCCTGTTCGTCATTTATACTGTTTCAAGGTTCTAAAAGCGTTCTTTATGAAGTCCGGCAACCGAAATTTTCGAATCATTTCAAACTAGTAGCACTGAAGCGAATAAAATCTGTAAATTTTAATACGGGCTACACTTCCAATGCGTAAAAATTGCAATCCCATTTTGTACCCAAATTAGCCTGTATATTCTCTAGTTTCAGTTTGTTATTGATTTTAGTTCGGTGCGGTTTAAAATATTTATAAAATATGAGTCAAGAGGAACGCCGTAAAAAGATCATCGACAAATGGCTCGAAAATACTTCGCGTCCAAACCATTTCATAGCAAAAATTTAAACATAGCACGCAGTACAGTGGATTCTGTTATTAAACGATATTTGGAGACGTTGACAGTTAAGCGAAAACAGAAAAGTGGAGCACGTGATGCAAATTTGGACAGGAAAATAGTGGGTCCCATCGTAAAAAACCGGACTATGTCATCCAGAGATGTTGCTCGGAAATGTAATACCAACCAAACAATGGTACAAGGATCTAAAAAACGTAACGGTCTAAAAACGCGAAAAAAACAAGGAATACCAAAAGTTACTGAAAAGCAAAAAAAAGTCGTAAAAACACGAGCCCGAAAGCTATACGAGTTGATCGGCAACAAGAAAGCGCGCTTGGTTTTGGATGACGAAACTTATGTCAAAGCCGACTTTACTACTCCTCCAGGTGCGCAGTCAACAAAATCGATTGGGATGGAAAAATTCAGGTCAAAATATCTCGTTTGGCAGGCCATTTGCCAATGTGGACACAGAAGCTCATCGTTTATTGCAACGGGAAAAATTTACGGAGAAGTGTACATTAACGAGTGCGTAAAAAAACGCTTGATTCCTTTCTTAAACAAACACGAGGGTTCAACATTATTTTGGAAAGATTTAGCTTCAGCTTACTATGCTCATGCGACGTTGAGCTTTCTTGTTGCTAAAAATGTCGACTTTGTCCCAAAAGACATGAATCCACCCAATGTTACACAGTGCCGTCCCATTGAAAGGTATTGGGCTTTGGTCAAAGCTAAATTGAGGAAAAGTGAGCAGTGTGTAAAGGACGTAACAGATTTTAGTGCTAAATGGAAAAAAGCGTCCAAAAAGATCACGGATGTAACTTTTTGCTTAAAAATGCTTTCCTTTTTTGCTTAGTTCTCCACGCCACCTTTTTTTTGGATTGATGCAATGAAGTGACATTCAACTCCATTGAATTACATTTGTAAAAAAAAAATATCGAATGTCACCGATTTTTTTCTTATATTACATACTACTTATTACGTAAGATATTGAATTTTGTATTATGTTTAAGTTACATGTAATTAAGAGAAATAAATAACATACATAACATAACAACATAACAGGATGGTATAAATGTCCACCGCTTCTAGTGGGAGATGTCGAAGCGCAATGTTCGGTATTCCATTGGTTCCAACTGATTTCTTACTCCTGAGTGATTCGAAGATCGTTTGGAGCTCTTCCTTCGAAATAAACGGGGGTTGTATCCTTTCATCGGCGATGATATTATTCGCCATATTCTCGTCGTTGAACTGGGTGAAACCCGAGCTTTGGAATCGCCAGTTCACGAAGGTAGAAATTATCAACAAGGATTTGAATTTCCAAATCGTGGTTCGGCCCAATGATGTTATTCACCTTGTACACTCCCTGGAAAGTCGCTCCTATACCCTCTACCTTCTCCTGATCATCATCCGGGATCTGTAATGTACCGAGTAAAATACACATTTCATACGTATTATATATTAAGGAAGTTGCTTATTGAGCAGTTGGTGAACGACTAACTTAATTGAGAGCAGAATGATATTAGCTATCAAGAGGCGTGACCAGCATACCTAAAAGACTACATATACCCCCCTTTAAGTTTCTCGTTCAGCAACTTTTCTTTTTTGTTTTTTCAGAAAATTACAATCCATCAACTTAATTTGGAAAAAAGTTCAAGTGCAAAATTTCGATTCTTATTTTGTTTGCTATAATCTCATATTTTAAAAGTATTTTTCTTAATTCCATGAATTTTTTTTTTGTTTAAGCTGTTGAACCCTAATATTTTAATTGACAAATCTTTTGTTTTTCATATTCATAGAAAACTATTGCAATTTAACAAATCGAGCGGTCTTTTATACATAAGTTGAGTGAGCGAAACCCTAGTACTAACATGTTTTGTATTTCGATAATCAAGTAAAAGTCCATTTAGGACATTCTGGAATTGCGTTATATCAGTATCATAGAAATCTCTTTCTAAGGCTGTTTTAATGGTTTTGACAATATTTTCGGCTTGGCCGGTGATCTGAAACACTTGTGACTTGTTCAATTCCATTAATTTCTAAAAACTGTTTAAATTCTTTCGATACAAATGCCAATCCCGTTATCTGAAACGATAGTTTTGGGTAAACCAAAATGAGAAAACAACTCTTTGAAAACTGCCAATGTCACGCTGCTGGTTGTGTTCTTACCTATATCAATACTGTCTATCACAACTAGGCATTAGCGATTTAAAAAAGGTTCAAAAAAATCAATATGAAGTCGACTCCAAGGTTGTTTTGGGCAATTGAACGATATCAATCCCTGTTTTGGGGGAATCGATCGCATCATCAAACACGGTGTGCATCCCTTGACCATACTTTCTAAATCCTTGCTTTGAGATGGCCACTAACAACATTCACGTGGTATGGCCTTCATTTTATTAATATCCATTTGCTTTTCATATTTAGTTCACTTCAAACCGCTACTTTCTGTCTCCCTCTTACTTTACTCCAACCATTTTTATTACGGCAAGAAAGTCAAATTAATTCGACTATTCAAATTCTTGTAATGGTGACTAATCTTCTCGCAGTGTGGAGATAAGAAGATTGCGAAGATCTGATCTGATTCTGATAATGAGAATTACTTAGAGGTTGTACCATTAAGTGCTTTTAGCAAAAACGAAAATTTCCAACAGAAGTGGCCGTGGCTCAATTGGTAGTGTACCGACTTCCTTAAACGTCCACCCGTGCATTTACAAACTCCAGCCGTTACTTTCCATGTTACCTACGCCCAAATGGCGGCAGGTAGGGGAAATACGGCACAGCAAGCGAAGGTTGCTTCTCAGGCCCCAGCGTCTAGAGCACCGGAACCAGTACCTGACATGCTAGCTATCTTGCTCTCTATCCAGGGACAGATGGCTCAGCTACAACGTCATTTAACTGAACAGACCGCGCGGGTGGATCAAGTTTACGCGCTGCTGCCTGGCCTAACGAACCTTTTGTCGTAATGGGTACGTACGTGGCGGAGCAGACCCTGAAGGTCCTTGCAGTGAATGTGAATTCACTGATTAGGTTCGAACGACGAGCCGCACTATTTAAGTTGCTTAAAGACCAAGCCCCTGATGTGCTTTTGGTTAGCGAAACTAAGCTTACCAAAAGACACAAAATGAGGCACAGAAAATACAAAATTGTACGGAGAAACCGACCCAACTCCATTCAGGGAGGTGGCGTTGCGATTTTCGTAAGAAAAGGTATACGTTTTAAAAGAGTATACAGTCGCGTAGTACGTAGGTTCCAAGTGCTGGAAGCATGCATAGTGTATATTCCCTTCCGTAGTGGAAAGCGGCTGTACATGGTGTCTGTCTATGCACCTAAGGCTACTCAATCCACCTTATTCATCTCAGAGCTCGAGACACTTTTTCGATTCCTGAGGCTGGAATTGGAAGATAACTATTTCATTATCGGCGGAGATTTCAACGCCAAACATAGTGATTGGGGAAATAATACACCAAATACTAGAGGGAACCTACTATTCAATTGGTGGGGTCAACACAGCAAAATGTATCGACTCGGGCTTAAGGCGACGAATAGTCCGTCGTTTCCCAGACACGGGTCCTATTTGGATCTCCTGTTGTTCGACTCACGAATACAACTGACGTGCACTAACCAACAAACTACAAACTGTCTACGAACTTTCGTGTATGACAGTGACCATTGCGGTCTCAGCACCGAAATAACTGTTCCCAACGAAATTGCGGAATTGGATGAGTTTGTGCAAAGGCATTCCTACAATTATAGTAGGGTGCATTGGACACACTTCACCAGAACACTGACGAGAGCACTCTCCTCCAATTCGCTCTACCCACCGTCCAACAGAAATCTGTCAAACGAGGGGATTGACAGGTATCTTAGACTAATGGACGAGACAATCAAACGAACAATGGACAAAACGATACCTCGGTATCAACACACTGACGACGAAGACTTATTCCGCAACGCAACTATTGACGCACTGCACCGACAAAAAAGTAGACTGCTGTCAAGACTAAAAACCTTGTACAGACAGTTTGCTGACAGACATAACCCTGAGATCATGACATTGAAGTCGTCGATTAAAAACCTCCAGACATTAATAAAGGAAAATTACAGAAACTCTGTAAGTTTGTATTGGAACAATAAAATTCGGGCTGTAAACACCAGCAACCCGAATATGTTCCCGCAAATAAATAAAATATTTCGGAGAAATAATCAGAACGACCTTCCATGTCTTAGAATCACCCGAACGACGAACAACGAACAAATACTTGTAGCAGCAGGCATTGATCCAAGTGAGGCCGTTGATGATGACAACTTCTTTGTGATCGAGGATCCGCAGGAGCAGGTAGAGGCTATAGGAGCGACTTTCCAGGAAGTGTACAAGGCGAATGTTATCATTGGCCCAAACCACGACCTGGAGAATCAAGTCCTTGTGCACAATTTCTACCTTCGAAATGAAATAGAGAATTGGCGATTCGAGAACTCGAACTTTACCCAGTTTAGTGACGAGAATAGGTCAAATAACGTCATCCCATCCCTAAAAGGGATAAAGATACTTCCAATCCGGCGAATCTCCGCTCGATCAGTCTTCTTCCAAACATCAGTAAGGTTTTCGAGAAGGTGATCAATAGACTCCTGACCAAGTGGGTTGAGGACAAACATATAGTTCCGGATAATCAATTCGGTTTCAAGGCGGGGCATGATATCATTCATGCTGCGTCCAAACTGGTTTCTGATATCCAATGGAACAAAGGCAAGAACCAGTGCACGGGTGCCTGCCTGATTGACTTGGAAAAGGCCTTCGATACCGTATGGTTAGAGGGACTCTTTTTCAAGCTGGACAGGTTGGGTATTAGTAAACCACTGCTGTATATTCTTTTTGATATGCTCTCCAGTAGACAGTTCATCGTGAAGAATGGCGATGTGACTTCTGCTGGAATATTTAACATTAAAAACGGTCTGCAAGAAGGTGCGGTAAATTCGCCGATCCTATTCAACATTTACACAAGTGATCTGATAGGTTCACTTCACCATGCCAAAGCGTACGCAGACGACTTAATCGCGTAGAGATCGGGTCCAAAGATTGAGGTCATTAACATACTTTTGCAACGTGACTTCGATAAAATTAAACGATATTGCGTTGATTTTCAACTGGACTGGAAGTTGATTTTCAACTACAAAGTTGATTTTCAACTACAAAGTTGAAAATCAACTTCCAGTCCAGTTGAAAATCAACGCAATATCGTTTAATTTTATCGAAGTCACGTTGCAAAAGTATGTTAATGACCTCAATCTGAAATCGGAAACCATTCTGTTTAGGACGCCTTTGTCTGGGGCCTCTAGGGATACCAGAAAGGATTGGCGAAAGTTCTCTATCGTCGGACAACATGGACAGCCACTTGCTTGTCGAAATGTAGTCAGATACCTTGGGATCTGGCTAGATCCATATCTGTATTTTAACAAACATATAGATGCTGCTCTAGCCAGAGCCGAAGGTGCTTTTGCCCTTACAAAGAGACTGTTTTATAACAGCCAACTCGATGCGAGGGTGAAGGTAATCTGTTACATGGCCCTTATCAGGCCCATGCTTGTATTTTGGTGTCCCGTGTGGTTCAACGTGAGAGCAAGTTTATTGGAAAAGATTCGGGTGTTTGAGAGGGCTTGTCTTATTACTTGTCTTCGCTTATACAGAACACCAGAGACTGAGTACATAAAATTCTATCCTAATGAGGTCTTGTACAATACGGCGAACTTGATAAGAGTGGACAATTTCGTCATTAAGTTGACTCGAGGGCACATTGCGAGAGCAATGACCTCATCGAACAACCTGATCTCAGGAGCTTACTACCCTAATTATATGTATCATGAGAGAGTTCGCTTTGACGGCTATGTTCCTCCAGAAGCGTTCCTCTACCTAGATAGCAAAGGTCTGATCCAGGACAGATTGGCGGTGCCGCTAATCTTCCACGTCGCTCGAACAGCTGCGGACAGGCGACCCAACTACGAGAGAGACGTCGCACATGGCAGTGCGGAGCGTCTCCGGTTCAGCAGGGCGGTAGGGAGTCGCGACATGAGGGATGTTGCTCAGCAACACCAACAATATTGATGGCTTGATGTAGGCGAGGATGCTTCGTCGTCGAACTCCTCCAGTGATAGTTAGCTTCATGTGAAGCCTAGTTATTTTTGTTTTTTAGCTATAGCCGGCTTATATAGTCTTAGGTAGGTTTGAGTTAGATTTTAAGAAAAAAAATATATAAAAACAAAAAAAATAAATAAAAATAAAAAATTATAAAAAAAAAAAAATATATATATATATATATACATATATGTATATGCATATATGTATATGCATATACATATATATAAATATATGTATATGCATATATGTATATATGAAGTGTATATGTATTATGTATTGTATATATATATGTGTATGAATGTATTATATGTAAGTAGGTTAAGTAGATCAAGATTTATTTTCTAAGTAGTCTGCCCCCTCATGGGGCCAGTAAGTTAGTATAAGATTATTTTTAAGTTATTTAAGCTAATTTTTAAGCGTTTTTGTGTCTAGCATGTAAGAGTAAATTAAGGATATAAATAAAAATGCATTCAAATTGAATTGAAAAAAAAAAATTGAGTGTACCGACTTCCCAATCGGACGGTTCGGGGTTCAATACCAGCCGGGACCGAAAGACTTTTTTTCAGGCAACTAAAATCTTGTGAGATGAATGGTTGCCTAAATACATATATACAACATCAAGCCCAATTTACACTGATAATTTAGTCTCCCCATTTAATTTTGGATGTCACCCGTAGAGCGAAATAACCACTGAGCCCAAAACATCTTTCTTTCTCTCTCTATCCCATTTTCCAAAAAACTTAACCCTCTATGGGCCCATGTAACTTTCAAGTCACAAGCTAATATATCCACATTTTACCAAACAGTTTTAATTTTTCTCACAAGATGATGTATGCGCCTTAATTATATAAGGCCTCTGAAATAACCAATAACAATATTGATGACGGTTGGCAGAACCATGAACCTGAAATGTCAAAATAAATACCTTACAAGTTTTCTGCCAATAGAAACCAAAGCTACCATCTTGTGCAATTGAGATCATTTGTATTTTTGTCGGTGTTTACTAAATAAAAAAAAAGCATATAATAGCTCTGGGTTCATATATCAATTACAATTTATTTATTTGTATTTCAATAATCATTTTGTTACTAATTGTATATGATACAGTTTTGTAACTTTCAGGTGACATTGGGTTATTGTGATAGATTTGAGTGGATTTAGGATACTTAGTTGCGCTTTCTTTTATTTTCAAATTTATCTATCAAATATCTAAAATATGGATACAAAATCATATAAAAATTAAAGAGGAATTAGAATTAGACCCATCAGCGGTAATAGATCCGAAGATTCTTTTTTTAGATTCTGAGTCCGATGAAGATCATCCAGTAGCATTTACCAGACAACGCATAAATATTATTGACAGTGATGACGAATTGAGTACTGAGTCGTCATCAGATGAGGAACATTCAACACCAAAAAATTTTTTTTGGCAATCAGTATCCCAGACGAATAATAATTGTCATCGCTCTTGGAAAGGAGATTGCCCTGAAGACTCCGAAGGACTCTACCCTCCTGTGACCTATTTTCGAAAACTATTTTACAGTGAAATCATAAGTGATATAGTTGACTGTACGAATGCATATGCAGTGCAGTGTGATGCAGCGAAACCCATAGGGGTTTCATCGAATGAACTTGAACAATTCTTTGGTTGCTGTTTTTTATGTTCATTTACGAGTTACCAAGATTTGAAATGTATTGGAAATCGAAGACAAGAGTGTATGCTGTTGCCAAAACTATGAGTCGTGCACGATGGAAAGGAATAAAATCCTAAATACATTTTAGCAGGAATTTAGAGCCTAACACAAACAATTCAGAAGTTATGGATAGTTTACAAAAAATAAGTCCTATTCTCGACAAATTGGTTAAAAACTTTAACTGCATTCCGATGACTGAACACCTTTGTGTTGATGAACTAATGATACAATTTAAAGGAAGGTACAGGCTTAAACAGTATACCACCTTGATCAGAAAGTTCCCGCACCACACCACCTTGTGCTGCTCCCATTGTTCCGATTTGAGTTCTGTTTTTTTTTTGTTAGGTTGGTAAATCTGTTGTTGACATTCCCTCTAAATCTTAGCATCATAACTTGACCTTTGCAAAAGTTACGTAGCCAAGAGTACATCTATCACTGTGTGTGTTGACGATTGTTTACAATTTTAAAAATGGATTTAAATTTGTAACAACGAACTTGTACTAAATTTGAAATGTTGGAAAAGTCTTTCGGCAACGATTCTCTAAAGAAAACAGTCGTTTACCAGTGGCACGAGCGGTTCAAAAGTGGTCGTGAGTCAATCGAAGATAATGAACGCAGTGGCAGACCATCGACATCGAAAATCGACGAATACATTGATGAAGTAAAAGAAATGTTGGCCAATAACCGCAAATTAACCTTCAGAGAGATAGCGGAGGACTTGAACATTGCCTATGGATCCGTCCAAGACATTTTGGTTAATGATTTGGGTTTCCGTCATGTAGCAGCAAAGTTGGTGCCAAAAGACCTCAATTTCATGCAAAAAATAGACCGTGTTAACGTCGCAAAAGAGATGGTTTGCGAGGCTGAATCCGATCCCACATTCATCAAAAGGATCATTACTGGAGACGAGACATGGGTTTATGAGTACGACACGCAATCCAGACATCAGGCAAGTGAATGGCGTTCATCAAATGAGCCGATACCAAAAAAACCACGTCGTTTTCAGTCAAAAAAGAAGGCAATGCTCATGGTTTTCAAGCATTACAACTGTGTAGTGCATCATGATTTTTTGCCAGAAGGCCAGACAGTAAACAAAGAGTATTATTTGGGCGTTATGAGACGTTTGCGTGAAGCAATTCGCCGAAAGAGACCAGAATTGTGGGCAGAAAACTCGGAGATTTTGCACCATGATAATGCACCGTCGCACAGTGCCATCATTATTCGTAATTTTTTGATGAAAAAAGCAACAAATACCATCCAACAGCCACAGAATTCACCTGATTTGGCTCCCTGTGACTTCTTTCTCTGTTCAATCGAGTTAAAACAACCACTACGGGGAACGCGTTTCAGCAACCGAGAGGAAGTAACAGAAAAATCGCAGGAGGCACTGATGGGCATACCGAAAACCGAGTATAAAAAATGTTTCGAGGATTGGATCAAGCGCTGGCATACGTCTGTTGCAGTCGATGGGGATTACTTTAAAAGGGACAATATAGATTTAGATGAATAAACTTGTACATATTCCCAATTTTCTGAATACATTTCTGGAACTTTTTGGATTTTTTTTTCGGACAACAGAGGGCGCTGCAAAAAGCCGGGGTGTGTAAAAAAGTTCCAAAAATAAAATATTACAAATGCAATGTACATCTATGTTTAACGCCAAATTTAAATTGTTTTATGGAATTTCACGCTTAAGCGTGAAGTGGAAAAATTATAAGCCGCTGTTACTTCAAAGTTACAAATTGAATTAATTATAATAAAGTTGTGTAAAATGTTAAATATTCTTTTAATTAACATATATAGGTTTATAATAATAGATTTTCCGTTAAATAATTTTTTTTTATATTTGAGAAAAAAATTCGGCCCATAAAGGGTTAACACATGCTGAGGCATTATAAGTGTATTCATACCCACTCGAGTGTTAAGTTCTAACAAAAAAAAAAAACAAATTAAGCCGCTATCATCTTTTTCGTGAACTATTCAACACTTTAGGAACCGGTTGCAAGTCTCATTATATTGGTTTTTCTTCTTTTTTTCCGGGAGGCATTTGTCTATTCAGTCTTCTGTTACCTATAAAAATTCTAAATTTCCAATGAAAGAAAAAAAGCTTTTCCGATACTAATAAACCGATTTTCCTGGTCTGCCTGGGTCTGCTTTACCTTTGCTCACTTTCTTCCCAAGACTTGCCAAACTTGCTTTTCCCTTCTTTTTACTAACTAATCTTCCCTTTTCTTTGTCACTTCAACTAATTTGTTTTGCTATTTTTTGTTGGTCCTTGTCTGAACCAAAAAATCTTCGGCTATTTCAAAAGGTCAATCAAGAAGTTTTCCACTGGCCACCCACAATACATCACTTATACCAACCAGTCGGTTCTATCGGGGCTTATGTCAGCTATATGTGTACAGCGCTTCGCTAATAAGCTAGGGTTCGTAACCAAGTGTCGGACCTCCGCTAGACCGCTCTCATATACTCACAACAATGCATCTCTCATAAACCAGATCCTGGGTAATGTCCTGGTTCAACTTAAGGCTGAATACAATCCAGAAGGAAAGACGGAACCACATAAGGATCAAGGTTCGACTACTTCGGGATGGTCCCTTGTCAAGAAACATAAATTATCCTGTCCAATATAACAGGCCGCACATTTGCTTTTCTAGTGTGTATCACTGCGTGTAAAAATGTTTTACCGTCTGTCCAACCTGCTATTATTGTAATTCTAGGATACTCGGAATGTGTACCCATGGATGCTCACCATTATGCCTGGATGTTGGAAGAGAAGATAACCTTCTCTACAATAGGGAATATTCAAATAGTAAGTTGTGAACAGAAGAAAGAGTCCGAAACAAAATTATCACCCAGATGATAACCAAGTCTATTGGCGTTGAATTAACCTTAAACTGATTGACTATTTCGTCGAGAGGCAAGCGATAGTTTTTAACAACCTTTACAGTTTTTCATAACCGAATTCAAGAATGTATTATCTGCTTGACTATCATTGCAAAGGGTTCTTACTCGATATCCCAATCCATTTCAGCCAAGAAAGCGGCTCTGTTATTGCCAAAATTTCCACTTCAAATACGCTGCAATGTTTTTGTCGATGTAGTTCGAGTTGTTCCAAGAAAACACCTAGTTCCAACCCTTGATTTGTTTTTGAGCAATACACTATCCGCCCAGGCTTCCCAGTTTCGGATTATAACAGTGAATTCGCTTCAAAATATGGGGGAAGGAATGATGTTTATCATCAGCGATATTTGCAGATGACATAAGGAGCACTTTAATACGTTATTTAACGAAGACTTCCCTTGCATTACCATTCCCCCGGCTATAAGGCACAAAAAGGAAAAGGCTAGTTTTAGAAAAGTCGAAATTAGCGAAACACTGAAAAGAATGAACAAAGGTCATGCAATCGGGATCATTCCGTAGTAAGAGCGACAATTGGAAATCTATGATTTAAATCTGGCGCAAATTTGTTCAATAAAACGATGTGAGGCGGTCGGTTAGCTAACAAAGGGGAAGAGGTCTTTGTTGTTCCTCTGTATAAAGGCTAACAAATGAGAAGAGATCTTTCTTGTTCCTCTGTATAAAGGCAAATAGATCACGAGAAATCGCAACAATTACCTATTGATGAGCTAATATCGTCTGTAGAGTTCACTGTTAAAACGTCTCCTCCATGCTCCGTTGATGCAAACGGGGCCGAAAATTGCTCAAACAAATTTTCTCTGAACAGCATTTTTATCCGCTCTCGTCAGTATCCAGGCTTCTAGACGTCGATGTTGTATATTATCTTTCTTTGTTGACAGCATACACTTGATCTGTGCTAAGATTTCGAAAAGTGGAAGGAAAGGGACGACGACTTTAAGGCGACAGGTAAATGTACAGCAGACAACAGTTAAATGCATTCAGACAACTCTCAATAATTACAGAAAAACTTTAAAAGATAAGGGTGTGAATCAGTTGTACTAAGGCCAAAGGAAATTTCGAAAAAGACATCGCACATATCATAGAATTAACGTAGGTTAGCTTAAACGGCGTGAAAGTTTCACAATATTTTGTAATTGAAAAATGCCGCTTTTTAAAACATAGGTCAAGGTACCCCAAAGTAAGCCTCTTCTTTAATCCTCGATAAATGATGTCAACATTGGAGTTAAACCCTTACTGTAGAACGAATATAATTTCTTAGAATATGCCCAGGAATCATTTCTCAAATTACCATTGACGAATTAGGGTACACCCAGTATAAAGGAAAATTTACAGCGATAGAAAAAAAAATCGTGCAAACGTCAGTGGGTGTGATAAAACATAAGAAGCAAACGAACGCGCACGCGATACAAATTTCAACGGTTATTAAAAGATGGAGAAGAAGGATGTGAATTTTTGTAGTCTGCTTCCGTAGCAGTGATAAAGTGAAAAGGCGACCAAAAAAAGAGGTCTACTCATGGTTCCACGTTGATTGTAAAGATACAAAATTTAATTTTTAATAAAAGTCAAATTCAAGCTTTATTCGGACCTTATATTCAAGATATTCTGTTGTTATTTTTTCACTTGCCATTGCAGTTGGATGAGAAATATGTAGTAGCCAATAGATCATTAACAATTGTATTACAATCCCGGATCTCTCCATTTGGCAATAATATGAGCTCCTCGGGTGCCACTTCATTTGAAATTTCTATTGTCTGATTACACTTGTGTTGTTCCAACTCCTCTACAGTTTTCCATTTACTTAGGCATATATCACATTCATGAATCAGAACATGGGTGAGCTTTTCATGTGTGATTAAATCCAAGAGAGATCTAAACTGTGCCAAACACCTTGTGCATTTAAATGACTCCGCAGATGAATTGGTTTGAGGATTTTTATCATCTTTATCATCTGAAGTAGCTTGATTTTCATGCCATTGGATATGGCTTTTAAGTGATGCAGCTGAAATAAAAATTTGTGAACATTCGTCACACAACAAACGCTTTTTGCTTTGATGAGCACGCTTATGTAAACGAAGGACCCGTAATTGTTTGTAGGACTTTTTACACTTATCACAGCGATATGGCCGATCACCGGTATGTGTTCGCATATGTGTTGTTAAGGTTGATTTATGTCTAAACCTTGAAACAAAGAAATGTTTACCAGCTATTTTACAAATCTTCTATGCATGCATGAATACTTACTTGTTTTGACATTCTTGACACTGGTATTGTTTTTCTTCGTTGTGCAGTTTTTTATGAGAATTCAAAAGGCGATAGTCGGTAAACTGTCGTTCACACTTCGTGCACTTCCATGGACGGTCACCTGTATGATTGCGCATGTGGATTTTTAGGGAATATTGACTGCGGAACGATTTGTTGCATACCAAACATACATGGTTTGGAATCTGCAATTTTTCTGTATGCTTTTTATAATGGCGAGTCAACGAAGCCATTTCTGCAAAACTCATGTCGCAGTTATTGCATTTAAAAGGTTTGTTTGTAAAGTGTGTTGGTATATGGCGTTTTAGTTTGCTCATAACTAAAATAATTCAACGGTTAACGGTTTCACATCGAGCTATATAGTGTGTATGATTTATACCTTCAAAATGTTTTCCACAGGCTTTGCAGTTCAAATTATTTGTGTTTTCATGCAAGGAACTATGAATATAGAGATCCTGCTCCACAGTAAAGGCAGCTTTACAAATCTGACAAATGAACATTTGTTCATCATTATTAGTACCTTTGTTTTGTATGTGACAAATCTGATGACTTTCGAGGATGTTTTCATCTGCAAACTTCTTACCACATTCGTTGCAACGGAGAGTTCTCCCTGCAGATATATGTACCTTCATGTGGCGATTATAGGCGTATCTACCTAAAAACAAACTATAATATATTACATGTTATATGAAGAAAAGGAGAGTAATATTGAATTCCGCTAATAAAAACCTGCAGCATTAATCGACTTTGGTGTGAGGTGGAATACCACAAAGCCGGAACAAGTTGTCCCATCTCATCATATCCCAGGTGGTCACCTGGTCATCAAATCGTCGGTTAAATTCATTATAAATATATACTAATTTTCTGAGCTACCAATATAGACCGGGCCACTTCCTAGTTGCGAGACAAGCTAGAATTTACGACCACCCGACCAAAACGAAGTAAAGCAATTTAACAACAACAAGGCTGCATGACTGAATGTTCTACCCGCCGAAGTATTTAAGACAGCAGGAGATGACCCGGTAGAGAGCATATAAATCATCTCCAAGATTTAGTCGGATGAAAATATGCTTAAAGAATGGAACCTCAGCAGCTTTTGTCCGATCCACAGGGAACCAAGCCCGCTAAACTTCTTGTGTGTCGTTGAAAGGATCACTGCTAATCTTGTCAAACATGTAGAATGTCCATGGGGAACGCTCGCTTCTCTGTTAAAGTCGGAAGTAACCTAACCGAGAGTTTTGATGCCAAAATAATTTCATACAAAGTCATGAGCTGTCATCTAAAATCTAACAGATTGTTAAAATAAAATAGATAAAGTTGTCCTTGCAAACAGCTGTTTAGTTGGCCTAAAAATGCAGTTATAATAAGTAGCTTTGTCAAGAAACACTAATTAGATTTTATAAGACCCTCTGCTCTATGAAGGAGGAGTAGAGACGGATTTAGATCTTTTTGGTAGTTTTAAGCGCAAGATTCTTCGAACCGCTTTTAGTTTCGCTTATCTTGGCAGACTTTGGAAAAACAAATATAAAAGTGAACTCTACGAGCTGTACAGCGACATTGACCCATACAGAAAAGTACATTATTCGGCTAAGGTGGTGCTAATGACTATCAATGTTCCGGCGTGGAGAGTTGTGTGAACTTCAGTTCATACGCTCAGTCAACACTTATACATTGTGACGCTACAAATAACCTCGTATATATAGTAGAAATCTTACTTTTGATAGCTCTAGCCAGCGAACAACGGACAAAACTTACGAATGCATACGTGAAATCCATAAATGAATAACTAAAACGTCTACTATCTATACCATAGTGGTTACTAGAGGAGTGCCTGCCTATTCGACAAAATTCATTTCGCAAATTTTGTCTGTCTTACAATAATTGTTTCGCAAATTTTCATTCGGTCTTTGATTTATATCGCAACGGTATCATTTCGCAATGCTTTTCCCGTTTATGATTAGGCAGCAATTAGTTTTTTTTGAAAGAATTTGGGTCTTATGTCAATTTCATAGTTTTATTTAATTTTGTATACATGACATTTTCCATATGTTGAAACAAAATACATATTTAATTCAATACACATGTACTTATGTGTGTATTTGTCAGGCGCTTGCCTGACAGTTGTTCACCCTAGCGGAGCGACTAACTCGCGTGAGCAGCTAAACCCTACGGAAAGGGAGTTAAAAAACCTTTTGCACTCGATGTGGGTCTCACAAGAACATGTAAGATATAGGCACCCTCCTGACATTTTTTGGCATGTTGTTTATTCTTGTTAGTAGATTTTTGTTAACAAATTTGAATTCAATTCTGAAAAAAAAAAATTGGAAAACTGGGAAAACCATCGTGCGGAAATGAGAAAAAGAAATATGCAGGTATTTTTTTTTTCTATAATTTGCGGGCGCTCAAGGGGTTTAGGTATCCTTAAAATCAGGGAGGATAGAAAGAGAGGTACCAGTCTTCGTAGGTTTTAAATGTTTGAAGGTTATAATGACTAGGAAATAAAGAGCTAGGCACGGCATTCCATAAGCGAGTTGTACGGCTTAGGAACGAATCACGATATTTTAGAGTACGCCCGAAAGTGGGCTTGAGCACTGAGCATTGGTGGTAGAAATAGCGGTAAAACGGAGTGAGACATGAGACTTTACATCGGTGTTCGAGGGTGTCCATTGTTTGAGTGATATTAGTATCACCAATTAGTTATGTTGTTAATATCAAAATTTAATGAGCTTGGCATAGCCGAAGAGCAGGGACGTGAGTCCGGGAACAAATATGAAAAGCAGAGAGTACTGCCGTCAGCAAAGGAATTTATTGGATTAGAAGTAGACAAGAGATCGTTGATGAAAATTAGAAAAAGTGTCGGAGACAGAACGGAGCTTTTCGAGGAAACATAACGACCAGTTAAAATTCCTAAAGAAGCTGATAAGACCGCTCCAGTTGGCTTTCTCGTATTGCCATTAGCTGATATGACACAATGGTCCGACGAGCCTAGAGGGAAGAGCACATCTACGGTGCACTTATCAGGGTGAGAAGTTAAAAACATGTCCAGGGTGTTGGCGGTAGGACTATCAACGTCTGGTTTTCGTGTGGGCTCATTTACAAGCTGGGTCAAGTTATCGAAGTCCAGAATATCGAAGCCACTCAGCATTGTGTATATTGAAATCGCCCGTCGTTATTAGTTGGTTTTCAACGATATAAACTAATTTAAAATCGAAGACGAGCTCATTTGGAGTGAAGCCCGTTGTTGTATGTTTTTGAGTGTTGACAGTCCATTGAAGCTCACGAAGTACTAAATTTCAGTCCCTGATATCGTTTATTGAAGATCGAAGATACGAAAGAATGATTTGATTAGCTCTTTCAATCTGCCCGTTAGCACGCGGAGTTCGTATAGTTGTTTTGATGTGTTGAATGCAATTACGGTCACAGAAATCTTCAAAACTCTTGGAGGAGAATGCCGTTCCTCTATCGGTCACAATAGACTATAGTGATAGTCACATAAATTATATTGTGAAGAAAATATCTAAAAAAACAAATTTACTTAAAATAATCCGTAAAAATATTTCAACAATAAGTGGAATAAACATTTTCAATTCAATAATAAAATCAAATTTTGAATACTGCTCCTCAATCCTATTTTTGTGCAATCAAGACATGATTAACAAGCTTCAACTCCTTCAGAAATTTATACACCTATTCGTTTCATGTTAAATGTGTTGATGTGGCTTAGTGTTAAACAACGAATTTTGATGAATGTTTTACTGTTCGTTTTTAAAATAAAAAATAATCTAACGCCTCATCATCTGTCACGTTTAGTAAACTATATAGAAAATGTTTAACCATTTACGTTGAGAAATAATCAAGACTTCCGCCTTCCTTTTGCAAGAACAAATACGGCTAAAAACACTATATTCTACAAAGGACTCCGACTTTTCAACACTTTGCCGAATGAAATAAAATCAGAAAACAACTTCAACAGGTTTAAACTTCAAATCATGAATTTTGTTAAACTTTAAAATTTACTGTGAGAATTAAATTCATGTTACTAAATTATTTATGTTATTTATATCCTTTTTTGTTTAACTTAATTATTTATTACTATATTATATTTTATACATTTCTATAAATTTTTGAAGCTCCTTTTAATACGTAATTATTATTATAAAACTTTGGAAAATTAATAGTTAAAAATACTAAACAAACAAACAAACAATTTGTTTAGGGAGACCGAAATAACTTGCCATCTCGATAATTGCATTTATAACGGGCTGTGTTTTCGTGTTTCGAACAGGTTTCACCAGCAAAAATTTGCTAAAAGCATCTGATACAGCAAAAACATAACAATTACCTCTTTTACTACACACAAAGGGCCGGAGATGATCCATATGTAATCGACGAAAAGGAATCGGTGAAACTTGATTGTAATGCGTACGGCCTGCGCACTTTTCATCGTGTGATTTAAGGTAACAACACTGAGTACAAGCAGCTAAATATTTCTTTACGTATTTTCGTATCCTTGGAAACCAAAATAATTTCTTGACGCGTTCTATAGACTCTTCCAATCCGAAATGTCCCATATCGTCATGGTACATTTTCACAATCCGCCATCTGACTGCCTGAGGGACAACAAACTTCAACTCACTTCCTTCCTTTCGATAAAGCCGATGATTAATCGTTTTTCAATTGCTTCTCTTGATTGGATGTACGTTCGCCATTTGAAACCGCAATAATCTCACGCATATTTTCATCCTGCAGTTGCATAATCAGCAACCAATCGCTTGTGTCAACTGTTACCTTCATAACGAATCCAGCTGGTTCAACTTCTCTCGACGGTTGATCCCGGGATCTGCTGAGAGCACCGAACCAACGAGAAATCTTCTTTAAGAGTTCCTTTGTTGTCTTTATCTTCGTGATTGCGGAACAGTCAGTCACTAGACGGAAGGGTTTACCCAAAAGATAAAAACGGAATCGACCCAAGGTCTCAACGGCGTCAAGAACCTCGAGTTCGTAACTGTGATATCGGCTTTCAGAGTCTGTGCAGTGACGACTGTAATAAAATACAGGCTGCCAGTTTCGATTGGAGCAGAATTCCGGCCAGACCCACACTGCTTGCGTCCGTATGAACTTCGTGTTCTGAAGTAACATCATAAAGGGCCAGCACGGGCGGGCTACTCAAAATATCAATCCTTTCCTGTTTCCTCCTACGGTTCGTTCCAAAGAAAATGTTTTTCTTCGGTTTTTCGTAAAAGACAAGTTTCGATATGAGAGAATAGTCAGAAAAAAATTTGCGGAAAAATCCGGTAAGACCTAAAAACCTACGTACCTCGGTCACAGATATCGGTCGCTTAAAGTTTTTGATTGAGCCTGTCTTCTCATCTCCAGACAATACCGTTTGCATCAACCACATGACACAAATAAACTATTTTAGTAGACAAGAATTTACATTTATCGGGGCGAAGAGTGAGGCCACTTTCTTCTAATATTGTCAAAAATCTATTTAGACGAGGTAATCCCTCATCGAACGATTTGCTTGGGATGATAACATCATCGAGGTATACAAGCACTTCTCCTCGCTGCATTTTAGACGATATTTTATTCATAACGGCTTGGAAATCATTAACGTGGCCAAATGGCATTCGGTTATATTCATAATGGCCCTCAGTTGTAACAAATGCTGTATATTTCTTGGACGATTCCTGGATCTCGATTTGATGGTATCCCATACGGAAATCTAAAGTAGAAAAATATTTACTTCCGGCGAGTACTGCAAACTGATCCTCAAAATTCGGCATTGGATATGGAATTTTGACAGTAGCATGATTAAGACTTCGAAAGGCTACACAGAGACGGTGTTCCCCATTCTTCTTTTCAAACAAAACTACTCCAGCGGCGTACGGTGAATCGGATGAACGTATGATTCCACTTTGGAGAAGCTCTGACACGATTTCTGCTACGACGGTTCGTTTAGCAAACGGTACTCTATACGATTTCGTTACAATGGGTACATCTGTAGTGACTTTAATTTCCATTTTAGCAACAGTGAATTTTCCTATATTGTCAATATTTTCCGCAAAACTTCTGCGATGATCCGAAAGTGTGGATTTAAGTTGATTCAATTAATCTGTCGTATGATCATCTCCGGTTCGTAATTTGTCGACATTCTCGATGCAGCAGTTCTCACCTTCGATAACCAAACGATTCCCTTCACGGCACAAAATATCCTTACCGAGTAGAATATTTTCTGAAATATGCTATAGCTGTCTCCTACAATGAGTCACACCGCAGTAATATCATTTTTGCCGATTATTGGCCACCAGCGAAACCATTCAGTGTGGTACAACATTCGATTTTGTTACCAATTTTCTCAGCCAACGATTCTTGGATTAGGGCTCGATTGCTTCCGCGGTCAAGTAACGACTCAGTTTTAATGCCATTTATTTTGACATCTTTAGTGATGAGACCATCGATGTTCGTTTCGTCAAGGGGTTGCTCTTCGATTTTGTTTATATTCGAATTCGCTTTGGGAAGATAAGGTTTAGAATTCTTCTCTGGACAATTCGCTGTTTGGTGGATAGTACGACTGCAAACTTTGCAACGCTCTTTTCTGTGGGGCTGAGGACATTTTACGGAATAATGACCGAATTTA
Organism: Volucella zonaria; assembly: GCA_963966105.1. NCBI lineage: Eukaryota > Metazoa > Arthropoda > Insecta > Diptera > Syrphidae > Volucella > Volucella zonaria. The sequence continues at coordinate 27,325,749 of OZ014533.1, forward strand.
AAACAATTAAAATATTTCACGGCTTTTTCTCCAGTTTTATTGACTGTTTTAGGTAAGGGACGGGCGGGCTTGGTGAATAATACGGTTTTTTTTCCTATTTCCAGTGGTGGTTTAACGTCGTTGTGTTTGCAATAAGTGTTTATATCGCTCAATAACGCGTCGATTTTTTTGTTTTTAAATCAGGCTCACTTACCCCATTTATAATATGTCGAATGATAGCAGTTTCCGGAAAACCTCCTTTTCTGCCTAAAGCAAGAATTTGAAATAATATTCCTGCGGTTTCTCACTGTGCTGTCGCTGAGTTCGTGCCATTTTTATATGCACATCGGCTACGTTTTCGGCCCAAGGAAAATCAGACAAAAAACGCATGGCAAATTGCGACCATGTAAGGAAAATTTATTGTATTGAACCCACCCAATATTTTGCAGCACCCTGTAATTTCTGTTGAACTGCAAATACCAAAACTTGATCCTCCCATTTATAAGTGGCCTTACGATTTTCTACTCGATTTATAAATTATTGAGAGTTCAAAGACTTATCGGAAAATGGATCAAATCCAGGCAAAAGCGCACCAACATCGTGTACGTTACCAAAGGGGTTTGATGGGTGCTTTTCTGATGACATCACAGCAAACGGAGGCTGTGCTGGTGCAAGAACGAAGGGTAGATGTGTTGTGCTATGTTCAATGGGTAACGTGTTGTAATAATACGGTAATATACTTGGGGCAATTATTTTGGTCTCATTCTGCGCATCTGTCAAATTCTGGGAATATGGCCGACCACAGTGACGACAAAGGCGGAAATATTTTGCTTGCGATAGATTTTTGATTTAAAATTGTTTAAATAAAGTTTAAAGTTGTTAAAATGCGTTGTGCTGTGTACGGGTGTTGTGTTAACAACTATAAAAGCAAAAATAAATCTGAAAATGAGGAGATATCGTATCACTCGTTTTCAAAACAAAGTAAAATGTGCCAGCAGTGGGTTTTTTTTTGTGCCGCCGAAAAGACAAGTTAAATACAAAAACGGCGCGAATTTTTGGCAAACATTTTAAAAACAGTGATTTTGCCATTAATCCATTGTACGAGCAATATGGAATAGTTCTGAAAACAACTCGAATTAAAGAAGTTGCTGTTCCTTCACTTTTGTTACCATTGCAAAAGGATGAAGAAGTGACGAGCCCACGGGACGTACGGATTCAAAATAGACTTTTGATCCCAAGGTATGTGAAGAACAATTATTATAATCGTTATTTACACTAATAACACTCGGTTTTTTTATTTCAGTGATGCACTAATTGTGCATGGCAAGGAGAACATAGATCTGGAAGTCCCCGCGGATAGTTTAGTTCTATCAAACAAGTGTGATTTCTCTATGCAAACTGATGCTTCCCAAGGTAGACTGCGGTACACAAGTTAAACCATTAATGGTCGACTGTAGTACACAAATTAATGAAATCATCCCTACATATTCTCAGTAAGTACAATAGATGACATATTAAATTAATGTAATGCGAATTAAGCGTAATTAGAATTTCAACCATTGTTTGTATTTTTCAGATTATTGGATCAAATAGCAAAATTCAAAGCACAAAACCGAAAGCAGCAACAAATTATTGACTCCGTTGGTCATATTTTTGGCAAGGGCCAAAATCATTTTTATATTAACTTATGTTCTCATAAATTACATGCTTATGTGTTAAAGAAACGGAATTCGTCTTATTGTGTTATATTTTCTCATACACACACATATTAAATTTGTTTCCAGATACCCCGACACCTAATCGCAGTTGATTTTTGTTTTGGAATCGCTATTAATCAATATTTATCATTATAAATGAATAAAAGTCTCCATAAAGAATTCGAACTCAAGCAATTATGAACGTACAGCATATGTAAACAAAAATTGATCACTCTCGGCTCCGTAAGGTCAACTCAAATCTCTTCGTTTTTGATTTTAACCTGAGCACTTATGTTCTTAAACTTGACTTCCTCCACAATTCTCTTACTTCTTAACCTTTAACTGCTGTTGATTTGTAATTCCTAGTTTTTAAGTTAGTCTAAGCTTGTATTAAGCGAAATAAATTGGAGATGTCAGCCCCCACCAAATTCTCAATTCTAGAGGTCTAATATCGATATCCAGTATAAAGACTAATAACAATGTTAAAGCAGCAGACGAACTCCCTGCGGATTGTTATTATAAGGAGCGTAACGCGAGTCATCATTTATATTTGCTCGTATGAATTATACTCAGCGGCAACTATTGAAGAATCTTTTTTTTTATATATAGCGAATAAGATCCTAGATGAGGCTGATTATGATATGATGTGGGCACATGCTCTAACGTAACCCACTCTTATCACAAAAAAAAAAAAAAACATAAAAACGAAAGACTATTCTGAAAGTAATCTTTATTTGAATTGTTAACAACGATTGTTCTCACTCATGGGGGCATTCACTTCTTAATGAAAAGGTACTTTATTAACTCACTAAACAGGTTCCCCGATAGCGAAGTTTCTGCCTTAAACACATGAGAGTTCTCTACTACACCATGCAGGACATGCTGCTTTCAGTGATCATGACCACGTCCTCGCATTCATGATAGCTTGGTTTTTGAAACGAAAATCTTATAAGTTTGAGGATTAACGTCTATGTCTATTGATATGATGTATCCAATAAATGTATTTCACGTTGTGTAGTTTGTTTTTTTTTTTTTAGCTAAACCCATGTCTTGACAAAGCAGTCAAATATTAGACGTACAATTGTCGAAGAAAATGTCAGTGGCTGCTCTATTTTTTGTTTATAGTCATGCACCACATGGCGCAGGTATAGAATAGCCGCTCTCGCAATGAGAATGAAATGCTCTTACAAAATAAGAAAACTGTAGTGAAAATAAACCCTACTGAGTCTAAAACAGGCGATGGTGTGAGTACCAGAATCTTGTCAATAACTAACTAATATGCAGCGTTTTAAGTGAAGGATCACCAAGTGTCCCACAGGTAACAGTTTGCTGTCGAGCTACCACACATTCCCAGAAACATCTGAAAAATCGAGAGAATTATACGTACAACTTATTGGTTTTACTCTCAAAATATTGAATTGCCCTGATTCATTACTTTGTTAATTTGAGGTTTGATTAAAATATGAGATTTGATTCTGCATTTCATTCCACATCTTTCTTTCGTCGCGTTCATTCCTCTTCTTTCTACCTGCGATTCTGCGCAAACTACTGTTCCCTGTAAATTTACTTTTGTCACTGATCGCAGTAAGATCAATTCCTGAGAAATCTTCAAAAACTAGACAAGGAGGGCTATTGGCCTCTCTATCACGAACTTGAGGATGGAGCACTTGGAGGGCTTTGCAAATATCCTCAAGGACGACAATGTGATGTTTAAGAAGGAAATGCTGCTGAAGGGAAAAACAGCTGGTTGGGCCGTAAATTTGGCGACAACATAGCCATACTGGAGATGATGAAAGAACGGTTCAAGGATCGCACTGATCCTAATAGGCGTCCCTATAGCAAAACGGTGGGCAAACAGATGGTTTCCATTTACATGCGAAGAGAAGCAGGTCGATTTCCAGACTCTAAAATCAAGGAACTCATGAGGATTATCCAACTGTGTCGAAACGAAGTCGAACGGATTAAGCCGCAGACGAGTTTCATCCATAAAATACAACAGTCCTTCCTGTAGAGCGTTGACGAGGATCTAGTTTTTACGAACTTAAAACATCAGCAACTTAGTCAGTTGTCTTTCTGACTTTATGTTGTTAAAGATTCTGGATACTTTTGAAGCTCTTTATAATAGACTTTTGTGAAGCTCGTTAGAGCAGGCCACCAGCCTACTTTTAAAATAAAGCGCATGGATTGGGGTGGAGAGTAAACACGTTGACTGAAAAGAGAGATAAGGAAACGTGCCGTGATTCTTGTGGAAACAACTTCCACTGATTAAATTTCATCTAACGATTACGCGCCATATTTTGGTTGTTTTCTACTCAAAAATACACAGAGAAAATGACTCATTTAATTGAAAATGCCACTGAAATTTAGAATAAAAGATTGACATGCCAGTAGAACCGCTAAAAGGTCTTGGCAATTATGAGACATGACTTTCGGGTAGGAATTCTAGGCAATGATTAATCATATGCCTACATTATCGAGAAAGATACTCTTAGCAAGCAGTCACATAATTTTGATGAACATCGATATATCGTTAAACTTTATTGTTGTCAATACGGCTTTCTGGAGAACGAGTCGATCTTCGATGCGTCGTAAAACTGTCAGAGAGTAACAGTGAAACATCACCACACCGAGACGGATTTTCACATCATCACCCCGCTAAGTAACGGGGATGAAAATGTGTATAAAAGTATACATTACAAGCGTTATAGTGCTCTAACTTACTAGAATATGTCCTCTCGCATTTTGAACAAATATAGCTATTGAGGGAGTCATAAGAATCTGTTAAGATTGGCGTCGTTTCATTCTTCTTACTTTCAGCATGCTTGGCTTTTTTGACCTCTTCGTCCAGTGGTTTAGAATTAGAATTTAAATATTTTTCATTATCTCGGTTCCTTGAAGAATTTATCAATTAGTAATTTGAAAGTACATATGTGTAACAATCATTTACGGCATAGTTCCCCGGCTGTCAACTGTGGATTTATGCTTCCATTCAGCTACGCACTTCCGTAGAAGCAAATCAGTTGCTTCGACTTTTCGTTTAAAGCTGATACATTTGTTTAAATGGTTTAAACAATTCGCACAAATAGTCCCGGGTAATCCATCATTCTCAACAAACTATGAAGAAACACCATGGTTGAAAGAGGAAACAAGTCATCTATTACTTCTTCTTACCTTAACAGACGTAAATACAAAAACTGCCCCCGGAACACTGCCAACCGAAGTAAAAATAGCCTTCAGCTTATTCGAGTTAGATAGACAACAGCGGCATATTCGACTGAAGTCTAAGGTCCCCATAGGTTTATTGATTGTAGCCGATGGCGGCCTAGAATTTTCCATAAGAATTTATTTCATAAAACTTCTTGAAACCCGAAAAGGAATAGGAATATATGGTATCTAGTATGTGCGACCACTGTACTGGTTTAATTGACAGATAATTGTTTTTATTTTACTGTGTTTGCTCATTCCGTCCTTCGTTAAGGTCTGACATTCCGATGGGTACTGTAATCTCCTCAAACTGTAGGTTGCTGAATTGGTTCGAAGTTATGTTTATTTTATTCTCCTCAACAATAAATTAATGCATATAAAAATAATCAAACAATACATATTGAAAAATGGATGTGCGGGTACAAATGATAGAACTTATTCCTTTCACTTTATTCAATACAGTTACCATTTACAATTCAATATTCTACTATTCAAATATAGATGACGCTGTTCACATTCAAACGGATATCACATTGCTCCCCATAAAAAGTTGTTCGACGCGAACAACTTCGTTAATTATCGTTCCATTGAAATGAAAAATTCGATCTAAATGGACTACCTTAATTTTTCCGTAGACAACGTCATTAATGCAGGCTATCACTTTGTATGGACCTTCCCAATCCCATTGCAGTTTTGGTGATTTGCCTTTCAGCCACACCAGATCTCCTTTGTCAGGGGAATTGCAGATTCGAAACTACAGCAGTAAGGGTGGCCGGGAAAAGAACCCTTGCTGAAGCACTTGCCTTCGGTCTGGCGGTAGAAGGAGCCAACCAGGCTTCCAAAGGAACACATTTCGTCGCGGAAGTAACATCTGTTGAATGCTCCTGCGCAAGACTTAGTGCCAAGGAATAAGACACTCCACTGTATAGACGAAAAATACGCTACTGGGACTGCAATAAAATAGGACATCTTCAAAGGCGATGTAAAGAATCGGTGCGACGAAAAGGCTGCTCTCATTCTGGTAACAAGCAAATAGAGAAAGATACAGGGAGAAATGGGTGTCAAGAAACCGGTCAAACTTCCTGAAGCCATCAGGCGGGAAATGCTTAGTTCACGGGTCAGTAGTCGGTAGCAGCATTCGATGACTCCAGGGCGATTATCCTTGTCTCGCAGGCAAAACAATGCAATGAAAGTCTTCCAGCAGAAGTAGTCAGCGTTAAGGAAGCGAAAGAGCAGGCCGCAATCCAAATGATCAAGACCGAGCCCATGGAGGGTTGGAGTACAAGTGAAATCCATTCCTCACAACAGGCATATAATGATTTTGAACCAATAATGCCCTAGCAGGAACACGGGGGAAGACCAAGCTGGCAGGAGATATCGGACCGGAGCCAAACTCTGAAGGCATATTGGGCACAATGGGACTCTCTTTGTGTGCAAGATGATTGCTGAAGAGAAAATGGGAAAGTGCAGATGGAACAACATCTCGAATGCAGCTAATCGTGCCACGGTCCAGAGTCAGCCAAGTACTCCGTGAAATACATGACAGAATCTTAGGGAGCCATTTGAGGATAAACAAAACGTTGGAAACGGTAAGGGAACCTGTATAGACGCTTGCCTGACAGTTGTTGGCATACCTTTAGCGGAGCGATGAATTCGCGTGAGCGTCTAAACCCTGCGGAAGGGAGTTGAAATCTCTTTTGCCCGCGAAGTGGCAAGACAGGTGTAAATACGTCAAATATGACATCAGCATCGTAAAATTGGTCGTGCTCAGAGCCATAGATGAACTAACTTAGATGGCAAACTACTAATAGTTTTCCAAACGCTTAACACTCACCAACACATTGTACATCTGTATATCCTGCCAGAATTTGCTGGAATGAGAGCAATTTACAAGTAAAATCATTGCATATTACCCTATAGTTCGACAATCGGTCAAAAAAACGTTCGTGTCGATTGGTCAAAAGAAATGTTCAAAAAATCCGATCGCGTGCTTCAAAAGACGTCCACAAGATCGTCTACAGGCTACGAGTCGTGGATCTATGCATATGAGCCCGAAACTAAACATCAGTCGACTCAAGACGAGGCAGATGCAACAAAAGTTGTTCGCACATGAAGCACTTCGAAGGGAATGGTCGCCTGTTTCTTCGGAAAAACCGGACATGTTGCCACCGTGCTAATAACCAACGCCGAGCGGTTAATTCGGGATGGTACACCACACTGATTTTTCACGCGATGACTTCTTTTTATTCCGCACCTAAAAATTAATTGCGATTTCAAAGTTTTTCGACGTCTGAAGAAGCGGTTGATGCGTTTCAATCGCATGTTTTTACGTTACCTCGTTCGGAGTGATAAAAAAAGTTCGAAAACTAGCAAAAGTGTATTGATCTTCGGTGATTAAATTTACTTATTTTTCTGAAAACGTAAGTACCAACCTTCATGTAATCTTCTCGAGTTTAAGGATTTCACAGCCTTATTATTCTGGCCACTGTCAATATTTTTATACAACATAGGGCTTTTTTCCGTCAGAAATTTCAATTAAAATAAGTCCCTTAATTGTTCTTATTTGAATGACCAATTTTTTGGCAAGGGTCATACTTTCAGTCCAATTCTTTTAATTACTGTTTCGAATAAATTGACCCATAAATCGCGAATAACAGTCACAATATTGGCTTCTAATTCGACTTCAGTATTAAGTTATCCGCACAAATCAAATCGCAGTATTTTGCGGGCCAATTGATTACCTTGCGTCCGTTTTGAAAATCAGTTTCTTGCCAAATTGCGATTTCAGAAATGGATGGCTTGAGTTGCTGTATTTTACGTAGTGATATCTTGCTGAAACCACAACTCGATCGGATTAATGTTATCGATATTTTGAAAGAAATTTTCGTTGAGCATGGTAATATCCATTGCAAGTTATGGAACCATTTTTAAAAAAATAAACACTGACCTAGCAGTGAGTAGTCCGGCTATTTTTTTTGCTATCTACTATTATTTATTTGTCATATAAAACTTTACAATTTGCATAAGAGTTCCTGCAAAGCCGTGGCTTTTCTCTAGTAGATTGTGTAAGAAAAAACTTAAAGTTTCCATTTAGTTTTAAATTTTTTAAAAGATATTATAATAATTTCATTGCTTATTGCATTTTTATATAACAACTAGCTGACCCCGGAGGCGTTGCCCTGCGTCATTTCAAGTTGCAGAAAATCTGTGGTCAATTGTCCATTGCAATTGATGCTTTGTGTTGAAATGTTTGCTGGATGGGTTGCGGTCGGGTGGATTTCGAATTGTATTTCCCCTCATTGAAGCACTCTGTGATAAACGATATTTTTCGTTTTGTTGTCAGGTGCGAAAACGATCAAAGCGGATAGTTTTCCGACACGGGAACATGCGACATACAGTTGACCGTGTGAAAAACATTCATTTTCCAGATTCAGGCCACAGGCACTCAATGAATGGCCTTGTGATTTAGTGATTGTCATGGCGAATGCGAGACGAATTGGAAATTGGATTCGCTTAAACTCGAATGGCATATCGGTTGGGATCATTGGAATTCTCGGAATGAGAACTTCCTCACCTTTGAACTTTCCTTTTAGTACTCTCGCGTGAATCGCATTGCTCATGAGTTTTGGGACCGCTAAACGCGTTCCGTTGCATAATTTTGGTTGATTGAGATTGCGAAGCATGATGACGACTGAACCAACCTTCAATTGTAAATTGTGCGGTGGCAAGCCAGGCACATCCAATGGATTCAAAAACTTAATTGGATAGTTGGTTGCTTCGTCTTCGTTTGTTACACAGTCGATAGATTTGAAGGAATGCAGGGAACCAACGATTTGATTTTGAATTGTGCAGTTTAAATGATCCACATCCTTGTTTTTTGCTGCTAAAATTGCTCTCTCACTCAACCAATCATAGTTTTTGTGAATAACAATGATGTTCGGAAACAAAATCAATTCATTCGATGCGTTGACAGGAACACGACAATTACCGATAGTTAGATGTTGATTAGCGAACACATCGGCAGATGGATCGTTTAGCAATGCAACTCGCATGTTTGTCGTCAGCTGGAGTTTCTTCATATAACGCCACAATGTCGATGATTTGAGGCAAGCACTGATCTCATCGGCAGCGGTCGGTATTACTAGTAGTGTTTGCCGGAAATCGCCTGAGAGTGAAATCAAAGCACCGCCACCGTCTTGCGTCATTACACAGGTCTTTCATAGTGCGATTCAGAGCTTCTAACGCACGTTTATGCGACATTGTGCATTGGTCCCAGATAATGATTTTGCTTGCTACCAAAACTTTGGCCATTCCTGAATGTTTCGCTATGTTATATGTTGGTTCTTCAACCGCTTGAAGGTTTAATGGCAATTTCCAGCATCATAGCCGCTATTCCAGAAGAAGCAACTGCTACAGCAATTTCTGATCTTGCACGAACTGTAGCCAAAATCAATGATATGAGGAATATCTTGCCAGTGCCACCAGGCGCATTAAGGAAAAACACGCCAGCATTTCCATCATCAATTATCTTCATCACCGTATTGTACACTTCTTTTTATTGGGGATTCAACAAAGGTACATTGGTTCGAACCAATTGGCTTAATGCATTTGTGTCGTATTCACGTTCACGCTGCAATTCTTGTTTATTCCACGGCCTGGCGATGGCATTCCTAACCTAACTAACAAACTGCCGCACATGAGGTAACACATGTCTTCTAAAACCAAAGCCTGGTTGTGCATCTCTTCATTCATCTCAAGATGGGGATTCTCTGAATGGACACGAACTCGATGCAAAATGTCTTCTGACATGTCATCCTTGTACTTGTCCTACAATTCACGTGGATTTTGTGAAAAACATTTGGAAATAATGATCGCAAATAATGTGCGTATCTGACTTGGAGATGCGGAAACAGTTGCTTCAGCGATTGTCGTGTCCCAATGCGTATCGTTTTCAAGCAAATTGAGCTCCTGACATGCAGCACGAAATATTGGCAACTCTACACCATTGACAGTTCGAAGTGATTCAAGTGATGTCGCCCCACGAACATTCACCAGCAATATTCGCAAGTAAAAGCATTACATCATTTTTCGGATGAACGGTATAAATACGGCCAAGAGCTTCAGTAGAACACACATCCGGATGAACAGGAACTACATCGCCTTGCTTTCGACGTTGAAACAGATCACTGTGACAAATCGAGAAGAAACTGGTCAATGTTGTCATTGGTGAGTTTTGAGCACGTTGACCGGCATTTGCTGCAGTGAAATAAACTCGTTGACCGTTCTCCAGATGCACTGCCAAATGTGTAACAGTGGAATAGTGTTCGTGAATGGGAAATGAGAATATACGCCAAATCGCCTCATTGCAGCTTACGTATCGACCAACTTGATAGCGCGTGATTTCTTCATTGGGATCAGGAGCTTGAAGACCAAAAGCCGCCATGTCACTGCCTTTCGTGACATATTTGCAGATGTACTTGATGGACTTCACTGAATTGCAATACTCCACGTTACAATGCGCCTTGAATGTTTTGGAGAGAAGTGGCGAATACGGAACAACCCATGAGTTGTCGACCACGAAATCATTTCCTTTCACTTTGACTGTGATTGTTCTACCGCCATCATCAAATGAGTGACGCCGATTCAGTGGATAACCATCGTTGCCAGTGATGGTCTCATCAGTCAAATTTCGTGGATAATGCTTGGAACACTTGCCGTCGACCACGGTCCATGAATCATGTTTGTAATTACGACATCATGCAGGTCTGGTTGCATTCTTTCGATTAACCAAATGAGAATGTGCACATGCGGCAAGTCTCTTTTTGCCATTCAATCGAATACATCCAACATCGAGTATCCCCAAAGACACGATGCTTAACAATATAGTCCATCAGCGACCGGATTTTTCGCCTGAATACAGGTGCGGTGATATCGTGCCGATCACTTGATGTTTGGCCAGGAAGCAGCAGTTGAACAATTTCTATCCACTTTGGATTGCACGTGAAGGTGATGAACAGGTCTGGACGGCCGTAATGACGTACATATGTCATTGCATCTTGGGCATATTCATGCATATGACGTGGGCTGCCAACGAACGTCGCCGGTAAAATTGTCAACCGACCAATATCAACTGCATTTCCTTCGGTGCAAATTGCATCGCGTAAATGAATGTACTCCTCCGTACGTAGTTTGGTTTGATTTAAACTGATAAAAAGGAGACGCTCCGCTTCTATTTTGGCATACATATCGACGCAAAATTGCTGAAACAATCGGCGAAATCGAAGCAAATAGTTATCGACATTTTGGTGAATCATCAAACGATATGCGTAAAAATTCTTTACCCTGACCTTCTTGGTGGTTTGCTCACCTAAAGTGATATCAGTGACATTAGTGTCATATTTAAATGAAAATTATTATGATATCGAGACTCACCGGTCAATGGATTTATCATCTTGATGTTGATATAATATCCATCGTCTCCTTTCTAAAACATCTGAGGGTATTGCAATGCATAGTATGAACGATGTGTTTCGGATATTCGTTGCAATTGCCCAGAGTCCCGACGTGTGAGCACAATATCGTGTGATTCCAGATTTTCGCCAACGATCACAAGTGCAACTTCTTCTATTGCTTTAGCGTTAAATTGGGGTTCGTGCGTTCCGGCAGATCGTTTATCCGCTCTGATCACGACTTTATAGTCATCACTTTGGCGCTGATCAAGTTGATTTTCCACATTGCAAATGAAGTAGATTTGGAGGAAATTATGTTGCGCGTCTTCAAGCGGTAGCAATGATCCAATTCGATGGTCAATTTGCCCTTGGATCTGTAGAGTGGATGACAAAATCAGAATCAATGATTTTCTTTAATTTATTTAATCTTCATTTCTTTAATTAAATTTAATTTCTTTAATCTTTTATTATCTTAAATGTCGGATAGAATCTGCGTTCATCAATAATATCTGCTCCAAATGAAGTCATTTGAAAGCATCCATTATATTTCTGAGTGTTCGATAGAAAATGACGTGATTCTGGTGTTTCACCACGAAGCAAAGAATGCAATGTCTCTGGTGGCAACTACAATGGTGGTAATTTAACCTTGCCACTAAGACAGCACAATCCATGAGTTTCTCCAGCGAACTTCAATGCACCCCAGCGGTTGCACACAGCCCCCATTGGGCCAATTTGAACGGAAGGATGCGAATTGTGCAATCGTAATGAAACGCTACTCGATTCGAATCAACACTTGAAGCTTTTCTTCTTAAACGTTGATTTCGACTTTCACGTTGTTGAGTTGTTTCATTCGCTCGACGGTTTCTCATTGTTAACTGAGCCGTTTCATTTGCCGTCTGCCTTTCTTCTTGCGTTTGTGATGAGCGAAATCAGGCCATACTAACACGGCGCTGTTCTCGTGCGATTTCTTCATCCGTATTCAATTGATTGGCGATATTTCAAACTCTATTTGCATTACGGGTTCGATGAGAAAGATTAGATATTCTGGCTCGCGGCATTGTGAATAACACTGAGAAATGAATGTCACAAAAGCAATTAACGAATTATCGATACATACATGTGCACAAATGTCATAACCTCACAAAATAAACATCGATGCAAACATGTGCTCAAATGTCATAACCTTACAAAATAAACATCTTCGTTGGCAAATTATCGTTTGAAATTACAATAACTGTCGAAAGCTGATAAAAATTTGATAAAACTTTAAAAAAATGCTGATAAATCGCAACACACGTCTGCAAAACACAATACTATACGATAGAAAGACTGTGCAAATGAATCAGCTGTCAAAAGTTGATGCACACAACGCCATCTACTGGCAATACCGGAACCAGCATTTGAAATCTGTTCGTTTTTAATGCGTGGCAAAAAAAATTGCTACAAAACAATTGTCACACAAATTAGGTGCAAAAACAATTGTCGCAAAAAATTTACAAAAAAAAAATTGTCGTCACAACGTAACGTAAACATAAACGTCATCTATCATGAAGATGGCGTCGTAAAATCGCTCCATACAAAATGTATGGGAAAATGAATTTTCTTTATAATTTTTTTTTCGGGGATTTTTCGAGAATTTTCTTTGGTATTCTCGGTCCAGGAGTTCTTGAGTTATAATCGTAGTAACTAACGTCACTCTCTTTTATATATTAACAATAAAGAAGATTTAAAATGCATATTGTTACTTATTTTAAAATAAGCTCTCGAGTATTTCGTTGATTGTTGATGAAGCACTGAACGGCAATCTTCTTCTATACAAATTGATATTCATATGCACTTGTAGCATACCTCGAGCACATCGTCTGGTGTTCATCTATGATTAACTGGCCGAGTAAGGTGGTTGTCGCCTGAGAGCTTCAAAATTAGGGCCATCTTGAAAAGTAGCTGTACATTAAGCACTTTCGAGTTTCGCTCATCTTGTCGAGAATGGGTGGGAGCTATTTGCTCAAGTGCCTCGTGTTGAAGTCTTTGTGCAATGGGTTTTCGCTACATTGCCCAATACAAGTACACCTTACAGAAGAAAAGATTTTACCATAGCATAGTACATTTACTTTAGTACCGGTATCGTAGCATGGTACTTTAGATGGGCTAGTTATAGGGAATTCTTCAGATTGACAAACTCAGGCTGAAAAATTTGTTCAGGTAAGACCAAAGATATTTGAGTGATTTCCTATATCAACCGTTCAAATCCCGTCGATACCTGTTGATTTATATTCTCTCAGTGAAAGAATGATCATATGCATCGCACAGATCTTTGTGGCACTGGCGAACATTAAGTTATCAATGGTTTTATTCGGGTAGAGCGAATTACATTGATGAATTATATCAATCGTTTGTATATATTCTGTAATTATATGTATTTGCGAATCTCAATGATGCTAACATCTCCAAATAATGGTTGGCATAATCTGATTTCAAATCACGAACATTACTATTTATGTTCTATCGCTATTTTCACCACAAGTGATCCATTGATAAAATCGCCAGTAGCATTCCGCCCCTCAAACCTTTCACCGTAGCACTCGTCTGGCTATGAGTGCTTATCAGTTTACCCTCAAGCCTACTTTCGGACGTACATTGAATTATAGAGATTCTTTCCTAAGTCATACAACTCGTTTATGGAATGCACTGTGGAGCTCTTTATTTCCTAGTCATTATAATCTGCAAACATTCAAAACCAATCTGCATCGGTATTTAAGGGGTGGCCGTGGTGTAGTGGTACTAGCTATCGCTTCTCACTCGGAAGGTCAAGGTTCGAATCCTAGCCACAGCAAGTTTTCATTTGTGTAACTTAGAACTCAGTCAAACACTGACATGTAGATTTGGCTATTGCAGGGTTTTCAAGCACAAAACAACCGTTAAAATTCACAACCTCACATTCCGAGAGAAGAAAAATCTCTCCGTCCTATTCGGACTCCCACCCCTGGAGAGTCAATATCGAAACCAAACACACCTGATGTCAAACCACTACATACATCACAAACTTTCCTTTCTCCTCCTTCTATCTTTCCGCCCGCGCCTAGGCAACAGTATAAGGGTATTCATAACCCCTTAGGCGCGCGTAAATTATAAAAAAAGAAATCTCTTTTTTTCCTCCCTAACTTTCCGTCGCCGACGCTGTGTATTAATAAATCCTTGAGCGTGCGCCAATTATAAGAAAAAAAATGTTATCTACCCATCAAGATCATTTCTGCATTTTTTTTCATTTGGTCCAAATTACTTTACACTTCTCCGACGCGCACCATAAAAGATCGTACTGGATGGCATTGTCCAGTAAAATGGTAGAGTGGATGTTATTTTATCGATGAATCGAAAAGCGTGCCTAAATGGGCAATTATATAAAAAAATGGATAAAGTTGAGTCTCGTGAACAGAAAGCAAATTTTGGAAATAGATTTCCATTTCACACAAGTGTTGATGAGTCTTGAATAAGTCTTTCTATAATAATTTGCCAAAGTGAGTTGAGCAACGTCACAAGTTCATACATCTGCTAAATTTGACAATTACCAATATCATAAGTATTATCATTCTAAATAAAACAAATATCTTTATTGCTATCAATAAAACATCCAATTGCGCATTATGTTTATATATATAAAATTTGTAATAAACTAAAAAGAGTGCAACATTTCTTTATTAAGCTGAAGGAATAGAGATCGGATATTCCAAATCAAATGACGGAAAATGTAATATTTTACTCAGTAACAACAAAAACCAACAACTTTTTTTTTTATAATTTGCGCGCGCTCAGGGGTTTAATTTTTTTAGTACTCTTAAAATGTTCGCACACAGCGCGGGTGAAGGAAAATCAGGGAGGATGGAAAGAGAGGTACAGGTGAACGTTGGTTTTAAATGTTTGAAGGTTATAATGACTAGGAAATAAAGAGCTAGGCAGAGCATTCCATAAGCGAGTTGTACGGTTTAGGAACGAATCACGATATTTTAGAGTATGTGCGAAAGTGGGCTTGAGGGTATACTGATGAGCATTCATAGCGAGACGGGTGTTACGGTTAAAAGTTTGAAGGGGTGGAATGTTAATGGCGATTTCTATGGAGCATTGGTGGTGAAAATAGCGATAAAACAGAGCGAGACACGAGACATTACGTCGGTGTTCGAGGGTATCCATTGTTTGAGTGATATTAGTATTTGGATCCTTTCTGGCAGGTGCAGAGATGTTTTGGGCGCACCAGACCAGATGTGGGCATTGTACTCCAATTTCGGGCGGATAAATGCCTTATACATATATTGAGGCCAGATCAGATGTATTTCTTACATCGCTTGAGGAAACCTAGACATTTCGCAGCATTTTTGACGACACCGAATATGTGGTCATTCCAACGTAAGTTGTCATTGACATACATACCGAGAATGGAAAGTTTATCGGTTTCGACGAAGCAAGCGCTATCCGTGGATAATGGCTGGGTGTTTAAATTTCGCTTTAACGACAGCAGACAGCATTGTGTTTTGGAAGCATTAAATTCCAATCTGTTGATAGTTCCCCAATTGGTTATGCTGTTGATATCGGAATTTAATGAGCTTAACATACGATGCCGTTCCCGTTCTACAGCCGAAGAGCAGGGTCGTGAGTCCGAGAATGAATATGAAAAGCAGAGAGTACTGTCGTCAGCAAAGGAGTATATTGGATTAGAGGTAGCAGAGAACAGATCGTTGATGAAAATTAAAGAGTGTCGGAGACAGAAAGGAGAACTGGGGCACACCAGCATTTATTTTGTGAATATCAGACTTGAAACCGTCCAAGACAACGTGAATTGAACGTTCCGAAAGGTAATTTCTAATCCATTGAAGAAGAGAGTCATCGATCCCAAAAGCACGCATTTTCGACAAAAGAACCTGAGGCCAAACTCTATCAAATGCCTTAGAAATATCAAGTGCAACTATCTTGCTTTCGCCAGAATGATGTACACTTTGGTTTCACTTTTCGATGAGACATGCCATCAAATCACCAGTGGACCTGTTGCTACGAAAACCATATTGCCGGTCATTGAGAAGTTTTCGTGTTTCGAGATATTTCATGAGCTGACGGTTTATCAGCGTTTCCATGACCTTGGAAAGAAGGGTCGTAAGTACAATGGGTTTGCAGGAGGAGAGGGAAGAAGATTCGCCTTTTTTAGGGACGGGCTGGACAAATGCTGTTTTCCATCTGCTCGGAAAGAGTCCTATACAGTAAGATTGATGAAAAAGCTTACGCAGTGATTTTGCCAGAAGAAGAACACCTCTTCAGAAGAAGCGGAGATATACCATCTGGACCAGCGGATTTGTGAATTTTAAGATCTTTAAGAACTCTTGCTACTACACGAGTGGAAAGTGGATTTGTCCCATTGAAGATTCGACGCACTCAAGTGTAGGGGGAGACAAAGCACAATCTGGGAGTGTTGAGCTGGCCGCAAAGTGTGCAGCAAGCAGATTGGCCTTGTCCAAAGAGCTGACACCTTAAATTTCATTGTAAATGAGCGTTGGGATGGAGGATGAGGCAGAATTTCTAATGTTTTTGACGAATGACCAAACATTTTTACTGCCTTTGGGACATTAGTCTTTTTTGCCTCAGTTTTTTGTCGTATTGGAATTTTACACATTTAAGAAAGGCGTTGCAGTCATTTCTGGCTCGTTTGAACTTTTTTCGGTTTTCCTCAATTGCTGATCGAGCCGTACCATGCCTTTTCTTTTGGTCTGATACTCTTCATCCGATGAGGGATAAAGTTTCTCATTCCAAAGAGAATTGTATCTGTGATCATATCAGCAGCGGTATTCACGTCGTTATCAAGGAAACATAACGACCAGTTAAAATTCCTAAAGAAGCTGTTAAGACCGCTCCAGTTGGCTTTCTCGTATTGCCATACGGTTCTTTTAGGAATCTTTTCTCTAACTGTGTGGTGGGTGTACGAGAAATTAGTTGATATGACACAATGGTCCGACGAGCCTAGAGGGGAGAGCACATCAACGGTGTACTTATCAGGGTGAGAAGTTAGAAACAAGTCCAGGGTGTTGGCGGTATGACAGTCAATGTCTGGTTTTCGTGTGGGCTCATTTACAAGCTGGGTTAATTTATTTTCCGCAGCGAAGATCTCAACACACCGTCCTTCGGGTGTTGTCTGTCCCGAATGTCGAAGCCACCCAGAATTGTGTATATTGAAATCGCCCGTAATAACGATTTCAGTAGGAGGATACAGGGATACAATTCTTTGAATGGGGTCAGACAGCGCATCAAACTCATTAAAAGTCGAATTGCTGTCCAGTTTGGGGCTTCTGTAAATAAAGCAGTAGTGGATAATTTGCTTACGGAGATGGAATTTTAACCACATGAAATTGAATTCCGGATTGGAACAGGAACTACGGGTACATTGTGGTGGAATTTGGTAAGCTACATCACTACGTACGTAAATGGCGAGACCGCGGCGAATAATGGCACTAGTTCGTAACCAGATAGCTTCAGATCAGGGTGATCTGAGAGGTGTGGGCGGGGATCTACCTGTGTTTCACTAAGTGCCAAAACAGCTGGTCTATATTTACAGACGTTTACGTACGCAGAAAAGTGATTACTTTTTAGCCCGCGTATATTGGCAATATCCACTCTGAATTCCCGTCATTATAACGAAAGCATACACCGACGTTGCTAAGCGCAGATGTGAAGTACAAGTTCACGTCATCATTTGACGAATAGCTTAACCACTGCGTGGGTGACTTTACCATTCAGAACGAGAAATACTAAGGGACTTGTAAGACATAAAGAAAATAAAAACATCCTTTGACGCGGAGAGGAACTTTAATAAGAAGATGAAATGGGTCCATATACATTTCATAAATAGGATTTTCCTTTAAAAAATTCTCTTTTACTCATTCCAATGTTTTACAATAGAATAAAGGACCAGCTTTGTTGAAGTGAAAAAATATACAATGCCCTGTTACGTTGGTCAGTCAGATCAAAAGTGATCTGCGTTGTCGACTTCATAATACTATGTACATTTTTCGCCACATAATACTTAAGAATGTCGATTTGAATGCAACTGACTTCGAACAAAAATATTAATCTGATTTAAAAGTATTTTCTTTCCTAGCCTCAGTTACTTTTATTTTCAAAACCAAACTAACAAAACAAACAACAATTATGTGGCACCTGAGAATTGTAAAACACCAAATTCTCCAGTAACCATCCAATCTGGATTTGATTTGTCCAATTTCTCGGCAAGTTCTTCCTTTAAACCGCATATTAAATCAGCTTTTACTGTGCGTAGACTACATAGATTTGTTGGTTGGAAACCTAAAGCAAGACAAAAAGAAAATAGGAATAATAATGGGCCAAGTAACGAATAAGAATTTAGTGCTACAAACCACGTAGACATATTTTGAATTCCTCTGTGTAATCCCAGTTAAAATCACCAATTAATTTCCGATAGTTAAGATCACCTTTAAAAATTACCATATGCGATTCGGCTAATTTATTATACAAATTCTCGTTTATTTCCTTCATTCTAAAATGCGAAATAGAAAATGGGAATAGAATAACCAAACATATAAAATAGAATGAATTACTAACCTGTAGTACTCATAAGGACTAGTCCAAAACCACTCCAATGAGGCTACCTCAAATTTACCATCCTGCAGAAATTTGTACCATTTCTCTCCAGCTTCACGCAGCGCAGACGATGTTGGATGTTTTCTTAAATAATTAATGGCCCATGAGAAATCGTTTGGCGTCACGTCTGAGATATACCACGGAATTGCTTTTACATGAAAACGTATTTTTGTTGCTAAATTCCTTTCAATCATATATTCAGCTAGTAGAAAATCCGTGAAGAGTTCAAACCCAGAGTTATCTTGAACAAAATCAACTATACGAGAGTCTCCTGTCATTGGCTGTGATATGCAATTCCATATTTGTTTTGTGTCATCTACTAAAATATTTGGGTTAAGTGCATCAATAGAATCGAACAGATTGCCTGTTTGCTTGATTTCTTTGCCCTGGGATATAGACAGATCGCATCGATTACCCCAAAGGTCGAGCTATAAATAAAATAATTTTAAAAATTTAAATGTATATGTCATGTAATACATGTGTCATCGTTAAAATTTTTTTTGCAAACTTTTGTAAAATCAGCTCATGAACAAAAACACGTCTCAATAAAATCCCACGCCTTATGCCTTAAAACCATCTCGGCACCTTATTCTATTCATTTTCTAAATAATTTGCAAGCTTTTAGTATACACACAGGGCGGGCCAATTAAAATAAGGAAGAAACAAAGATACCGATGAACGTTGGTTTTGAATGTTTGCAAGTTATAATGGCTACAAAATGAAGAGTCCGGCATCCAACTCCATAAGCGAGTTGTACGGCTTAGAAGAATATTTCAGAGTGCGTTCGGATTTACGGCGAATGTTGCGGTTGAAGGTTTGAATCAGCGGAATGCAACTGGAGTAGTAGTAGAAGTTCCATTGGAGCACCGAGACATTATGTCGGTGTTGGCAAGTGTCAATTCACTAGCAATCTTGGCACCACTTATGAGTTTTTGTAGGAGTATCCGACTAAATATGGGCATTCTACCCCAATTTTTGAGGAAAAACTCCTTGTACATATATACTACACAGTTTTTCGTTCGACAATTCAAGAGCCAAATGAAAACAGCAGATTGTTATAAATCTCACTCGGTGGATGTTTCTCTATTTTAATAAGCTTCACATATGCTGCCGTTTCTATTATATTGCCGAGAAGCAGGGAGGTGGTTACGGAAACGAATATGAAAAGCAAAGAGTACTGTAGCAGACATGAGATTATTAATAAAAATCCCTGGGGCACACCATCATTTATTTTGTTGATTTAAGTCTTGAAACCGTACAATAGAGGTTGAATCGCTCGTGCCGAAAGGCAACAGGAATCCACTGAGGACAAGTTTCATCGATCTCAAATGCACGCATTTTAAATATATGTATGAGCTCAATGGCAAACTCTGTCAAATATCTTTGAATTATTATTATTATTATTTATTTATTAACAATTAGTTCAAGCTAAATGCTACCTAAAACTAATAAGCAGTCACTGCAAGTGGACCTACTCGTATTTTGCAAGTATCTATCGCAAAATAGGTGTTACGCGTATTGATGAAAAAGCAGTCGTTGTGCCAGCGTGGGAGAATATCTCATCGGAAGAAAGGGAGACATACTATCTGTACCAGCGGATTTGTGAATATTATTAGATCCAAAAAAGTTCTATGAGTTACTTGGATAGGCTAGCACCCGGTAGTCACTTTTATTACGTTTCGTATATGTTAGTCAACATTTATTTGGCTTTCGAACAGTCAATATGAGTGAATTGTATATTTTATGAGTAGCAAAACGCTGGTGCAGACAATGAAAAAAAACCTAGTGTGTAATGTTTAGAGAGCATGCAATAACAGCTCAAAAATGCCAAACGTGATTTTCGACTTTAAAAGCTAGTGTGTATAAGAAGAATGTAATAATGTGTTGTTGGTGGGATTGCAAGGGTCTGGTGGTTAGTTTTAGTTTTAAACGCATTTTATTTTCTAATTCATTAACTCTTACATACTAACAAAAAATGCTTAAATGCTAGCTTAAAATTACTTAACAAAGTTATACTAACTTACTGGCCCCACACAGGCACTCTAAGCTACTCTAAACTCTTATATATATGTCTTTCGACTTTGTTTACATTTTATACTTATATATACTTATTTTCTATGCTTAAGGCTAAGAAAAGAATTTAACAAAAAACTTAGCATATGGACATATTTTTTATAAAAACTTAACATCTAGCTTAAAATAAATCTTAGTCTACCTAACCTACCTACACAATACACACATATATACACATAGACAATATTCACAATGACATACATATACTAGTATATACCTATGTATATACTAATATAAATATGTATTTCTTAAATACTAACCTAAACCTATGCAAGCTGGCCATTGCTATTCACAGTGTAAATGGATTGGTCAGCTCTGCCCCATTAGTGAGGCTGGTCCGTAATTGACGGAAACGACGACGAAACATCTTCTCCATCATTCAACCACCAGAAATGCTGGTGCTGCCGAACGACATCCCTCTTATCGCGATTCCCCACCGCCCTACTGAACCTGAGACGATCCACACTGCCGTGTGCGACGTCTCTGTCGTAGTTGAGTCGCCTGTCCCCAGCTTTCCGAGCGACATGGAAGATTAACGGGACCGCTGATCTATCCTGGATCAACCCTATCTGATCTAGGTAGAGGAATGCTTCCGGTGGAACGAAGCCGTCAGAGCGCACACTCTCGTGGTAAAGGTAGTTGGGGTAGTAAGCCCCCGATATCAGGTTATTCGTCGAGGTCATTGCTCTTGCAATGTGCCTTCGAGTCAGCTTAATTACGAAGTTGTCCACTCGTATTAGGTTCGCCCTGTTGTAAAGGACCTCATTACGATAAAATTTTTTGTACTCCGACTCTGGTGTTCTGTACAAGCGAAGGCAAGCCCTAAGGCAAGCCCTCTCAAACACCCGAATCTTTTCCATTAAGCTTGCTCGCACATTGAACCACACGGGACAACCAAATACCAGCATGGGCCTGATAAGGGCCATGTAGCAGATTACCTTTACCCTCGCATCGAGTTGGCTGCTATAAAACAGTCTCTTTGTAAGGGCAAAAGCTCCTTTGGCTCTGGCCAGAGCAGCATCTACATTTTTGTCAAAATACAGAAACTGATCTAGCCAGATCCCAAGGTATCTGACTACATTTCGACAGGCAAGTGGCTGTCCGTGTTGTCCAATGATCGAGAACTTTCGCCAATTTTTTCTGGTATCCCTAGAGGCTCTAGACAACGGCGTCCTAAAGAGAATGGTTTCCGACTTCTGAAAGTTGATTTTCAACTTCCAGTCATCGCAAAATCGTCTTATCTTATCGAAGTCACGCTGCAAGAGAGTATTAATGACCTCGATTTTTGGACCTGTTCTGTACGCTATCAAATCGTCTGCGTACGCAATAGTATGGGGAAGTGAACCTATCAAGTCGCTTGTATAAATGTTGAATAGGATCGGCGAATTGACCGCGCCTTGCTGAAGACCATTTTTAATTTGAAATATACCAACAGAAGTCACATCGCCATTTTTCACGATGAACTGTCTGTTGGTTAGCATATTATAAAGAATGTACAAGAGTGGTTTACTGATCCCCAGCCTAGTCAGCCTATAGAAAAGACCCTCTAACCATACAGTGTCGAAGGCCTTCTCCAAGTCAACAAGGCAGGCACCAGTGCATTGGTTTTTGCCTTTATTCCATTGGATATCGGACACCAGTTTAGACGCGGCATGTGAGATATCATGTCCCGCCTTAAAACCGAATTGATTATCCGGAACTATATGTTTGTCCTCAACCCACCTAGACAGAGCTCTATTGATTACTTTTTCAAACACCTTACTGATATTCGGAAGGAGACTTATCGACCGGAGATTCGCCGGATTGGATATATCCTTTCCCTTTTTGGGGATAGGTTGAACCACCGCCGTTTTCCAATGCGCTGGATAATGTGCATTATTCATTGCATTATTAAACAGGGTGGTGTAAATGTCCACCGCTTCTAGAGGAAGATGTCGAAGCACGATGTTTGGAATACCATCGGTCCCCACTGATTTCTTAGCCCTGATTGTGTCGAAGATCTCACGGAGCTCTTCCTTCGAAATGAACGGAGGTAGGTCACCCTCTCTGGTAATGACAGTATTTGCCATATTTTCGTCGCTGAAGCGAGTGAAACCAGAGCCCTCGGATCGCCAGTTCTCTACTTCATTTCGAATGTAGAGGTTGTGCACCAAGACGCGATTGTCCAGGTCATAATTAGGACCAATGGTATCAGTGGCCTTGTATATTTCCTGGAAAGTCGCCCCTATGGCCTTAACCTTCTCCTGTGGATCCTCGATCACAAAGAAGTCGTCATCATCAGCGGCCTCATTTGGATCAATACCTGCTATTGTCAGTAACCGTTCGTTGTCTGTTGTCCGGGCTATTTTAAGACACTGAAGGTCGTTTTGATTTTTTCTCCGAAATAGTTTATTTATTTGCGGGAACATATTCGGGTTGCTGGTGAAGGGTCTGGTGGTACTACATATGAGATGTATAAACAAAATGAAACGGTAAATGCTAATCGTTATTTTGATATTTTGAACAGATAAATTCAATGCAAACGTCCATGTTTGGCCAGCAGAAAGTGTGTTGTTATCCTTCACGACAACGGAAGAGCACATGTGGCAAAGAAAACCGTCCAAAAAATTGCTCAGTTGGGTTCGAAAATTGTACCTCTACTAGCAAATTATCCTGACAATGCACCATCGGATTACCACCTAATCTGATTGGATAGGCTGCCAAAAAGCAGCAAACAGCTTTAATCAGTGTTTCCTTTAAAAATAAGGCAGAACTAACAAAATCTTCAAGCACTCTTGCTACACGGGTCCAAAAGTGTATTCATTCTACTGAAGATTCGAGGAACTCCTGCGAAGGGGTGAAAATTCGCTATGATCTCAAAACAATGAGCTGGCTCCAAATTGCGCAGCAAATAGGTTGGTCTTCTCCATACAGCTAACAGCTCGAATGCTATTATACATAAATGAGCGTTGGAATAGAGGATGAGGCAGAGTTAATAATGTATTTTGACAAACTATCACTGTTGCATTTTATGCTATAGTTTTTGGTCATATTAAAATTTCACGTTATGAAAAGGGGTAAGACATAAAAACGTTTTTTTTACCCTAACAGACTCTTCACAGCTCGAATTGTACCACGTGTGGTCAGAATATGAGAAATTAGATGATTGACATATTGATCCGAAGTGCCTAGAGGAGAGACCACATCTTACACCAGGGTATTGACGCAGCCAAGGTCTCAGCACGCCCTCCTTCCGATTAAGTTTTTATAGAATATCGATAGTGGCTGGTATTATTGTAATAATCAATTGAGACTGCAACATTCTTTTTTTTTTCTCTAGCTCAAGATACCAGCAGCTGGAATATTTAGCATTTGTAACTAAAGATAAATTAAGCCGTTATCTACTACTTTGGTTTCATTTGTCAACGATGTGAAAGAGTCAAATTTGTATGGATCCCACTATTCTACCCTTTTATCAGGAAAATCGTAGAATCATTTTAGAGATGCATTGTAGTGAGTAAAAAACTTAGTTAATGGTTAATATGTTCTGAGAAAACATTATCTACACACATTGCGAACTGTAATTTAATACAATAACTCATTTTCTAAATTAACAAAATACCACAAAGTTTGCCCCTTACCATAGTTCCTTTACTACTAGCTCCAAAGATTAAATAATTCCTAGATTGTCAAATTTTTGTGATAAAATAATTATCATCATCCTTAACGACCTCATGTTTGAATAAGAATCTTCAATAAACCCCATCAGCGAGTTTCTTGTTTGAAAATCATAATATTGTATAATATGTATAAGCAAATAAATCCCTTATATACGAAGCACCTCATTTACAACCAGAAAAGTTATAAATCTGTTTGTAACGAACTGGTGCAGTTTATACAATTTAATTCATAAATCACACATACCTTCAGAATTCGAATGAAAGACTGCTCGCTTAGTTGACTGTCGCGAGTACTATTCACAACACTTTCTAAAGCATCTGTACAGCATGTTAATGCGTTTTCTTTTTGTTTTTGAAAAAAATCATATTCTTTCAATTTTTTCATACTTTGAAAGTACGAGCTGAGCTTCCGATACATATAACACTCGCCATAGAGCCAGCAAATTTTAAAGAATGTATCATTGTCAGCGGTTAGGCCGGCGATAAATGTATTCCATAGTTCCTTATCGGACTCTAAAAGTATTCAATTCAACGTACAAATAAGAGTAAAGAATCAATAATGACTTATACATACCATCACCAGTGAACGGTTCTAAAGCTTTATCAGTCTGCAGCTGATACTTTAGTTTAGATATGTTTCCAACAACTTCCTTAAGTTCCTCTCGGACATCCTTCAAAGAAAACGCATTCCAATAAGATTTAAATCAAGTGGACTTAAATGAAACTACATACCTCTCCATATTGCCGAGCTATGTCATCTTTATCACGCGATAAATTATCCAGCACTTGAGTTAGAATCACTGGTAAACGTTCACGTAATGTGTAATAAGCGAAACTTCTATAAATGGCATTTAAACTCATTTGTTACAAATATAATCAAAACGCTTAAACACAACCTTTTATAGCGCCCACACAGAAGAGCATGCCGTGGAGGTTTCTCATCGACAATATCATATTTTTTATCAAAGTCTGCAGCTGTTGCCATTGTTAGTTCATCTATGCCCTTAATCTTGATTATTTATGAGACAAGGAATTTGCGAGAGCCCTTAAACCACAGAGCCAAGTACAACCGAAACTGCAAATCTGAATTATTAGGAAGCCAAAATATGAGTGTGTTGGGATTTTTTTTTTAATACTTGAAAAGGCAAAGTCAAAACTGTCACTTTAATCAGCTGTTACGAGGGGTGACAATTCACACTATGCAAAATATGTTCCATGAGTAGAATGTGTCTAAAAGTTGACGTAGTCGAGTACGATTATTATACTAGGTCTGTTCGCGAAATTTTTGAACTAATATGTACAAACTGTCAAATCCGTAGAAGTGGGAATAAAGTTCTCTCTTAGAAAATCAAAACCGGTATTCTACTGATCGCCCTCTATCCGTTCGATTCTGTCTGTGAATACGTGTAAATTGTCATCAATGACAATTTCCCTCTCCTTTTATACAAACCACGCCCATTTTAATCAAAAAAATGTCGTCTCCATTACACACATTCGTGCAAATCGCTCCCATTCTAACATTTTTACTTGTAAATTGCTCTCCTTCTAGCAAATTTTGACAAAGTTATAGAGATGCAGAAGTGTTGGAATTCACTTACAGAATTCACAAAAGTTAAGGGTTTGAAAAAGTTTTAGTGGAGTTTGACATCTAGTTAGTTTATCTATGATCCACAACCTCTAACGACTACGGTAGTCCCTATTTTATCGTCTTAATCGAACCGGAGTTTTATTTCAGTTTTGCCATTTTCATATCTTTCGTCATTTTAGCGCGAACATTGGCCCTTCGATATCGGATATTAATAAAACATTTCCAACAAGTATAAAATTTATTTATCGATCGGCAATTCTTTTTTATTTTTTTCGTGTATCCATACACATAGGCACATATACAAGCTCTGCTGCACATGCTGAGTGGTGAGTGACAAATTTACCGTTCATTTTTGCTTTCTCGTAGACAAACTGTTCATCTGTCGCGCGAAAGATTTTTTTTTTTGTGTAAACGTGCGAGTACAGTCAACATGAGCAAAAATAATTTAATAAAACGCGATACCTCTCGAAATTCGATAAAACTAAGTCTCGCCGCGAATAAAAAAGCTGAATCTTATGATGAATCTTTTGTTTGGCGCGTGGGCTTAATTCTGCAGAGCTCAGGACGAAGTGGAACTTTCTTGCGGTAGTGAGACATTGGAGGAACAGGAAGCAGAAAGAGAAAAAGGTGAGGAACGGTATTGGCAATCATTGGCCAATTACAAACGCGCTATTAAGAAGTTTGCAGTCACACCGCAACCGCATTTAACATTTAACAGCAAGTCACAATTATGTGCTAATATAAAACTGCCAAACATACCTCATAGAAATTTCATTACTTGCGCTGCAATTTACAAGGCGAAGCCCTCCATGTTGTTAAAGGGTTTCCCTTAACTGACGACAACTACGATAGTTGGATAGTTTTGAAGAAACGTTATAACATCCAACGCACCATTATTGACTCTCATTTTAGCGCAATATTCAGTTTGAGGAAAGTCAATGGTGAATCATCGATTGCTCTGAAATGACTTTTAGACGCCACTCAGAAACATTTGCAGAGTCTTAGCGCACTTGGTCGGCTTGTTGCAAACTGGGACGATTGGTTGGTTCATTGGAGCAAACTTGATACAGAAACCCATAGGCTATGGGAACTATTCCAAACGAACGCCGACGTTGCGAGTTCCGGTACGTTTCTCTCATTTATTGAAACCAGATGTCGTTCATTGGATGCAATAAGTTCACACCATCAAACAGCAGTTTCCATTTCTAAATGACATGAACAATCTAGAAATAAATCAAAGTCCACCTCAGGTTCCCTTCACACGGTAGCTCCTTCTGAGCAACCCTAGGTAGGTAGGTAGGTAAGAGTGGCTGTTGGATAAAAACCAACCCACTTAGGCCTAATAGCCCATTGTGATGCCACGTGGATCTATGATCCTCTTACTGATGGAACCAGTTTGAGCTTCTGACGAAGCGAAGGAGACTGTTTACGTCTGTATTTTTCAGATCGTTTAGGTCGTTGTAGAAGAAGGCTCCTAAGTGAAGTTTTCTTCTCTGGGAGAGAGCTGGACATGTACAGAGTAGGTGAAGGGTTGTCTCCTCCTCCTCCTCGTCCATGCAGCTTCTGCAGAAATCATTTGTAAAGGTGCCAAGCCTTCTTGCGTGCTTGCCTGTAAGGCAGTGTCCAGTGATGACATCTATGATAGCGCTGAGATGTTCCTTATTTAGAAGGATCAGACACTTAGAGCGATACAGATCCAGTTTTGGCCAGATTTGTTTGGTCGCTAGACATGTTGGTCCAACAGTCCACCTAAGGTCTGTTCTTTTATTGACATTCAGCTTTAATATTAGTTTGCACGCAGCGATTGGGATACCTATGCTACCCCTTTCCGGTAGAATAGGTAAAGTGGTGCCAATTTTGGCGAGTTCATCGGCTCTATAATTCCCTGGAACGTCTCTGTGGCCCGGCACCCAACAGAGTTGAAGGTTGAACTGC
The DNA here is from genome assembly GCA_963966105.1 of Volucella zonaria. Taxonomy (NCBI): domain Eukaryota; kingdom Metazoa; phylum Arthropoda; class Insecta; order Diptera; family Syrphidae; genus Volucella; species Volucella zonaria. The sequence goes on from OZ014533.1 coordinate 27,353,983, forward strand.
TGTGCCATCTCCATAAGAGATGATCGGACCCTAACAAGGGTTAACATCAAAACTACAACAAGGCAAATGTATATTCTGTTCTTCAAAGAAAAAAAATATACAGCTGCGACAAATTTCGATCTCCCGAAATTCCAAAATTCCAAGAAAGGCTGCAGTCGTCCAAGAGAAAAATCTGTGCAACAACTGCCTCGCAACATATCATAATCATCATGAGTGCCGCACTAACAACTCATGTCGTGTATGTCAAGTACATCACCAGACTCTCCTACATCAGAAAGTGACAACAATTTTGGTAGGCCCAAGCACAAGCAGTCAATTTATGCGGTCACATCTTGCACATACTGAACACCGACTTCTCCTCGGTACTGATATCGTTAAGGTCGTGAATCATTCAGGAAGATACCAACTAGTTAGAATTCTATTCGACAACGGATCACATCGTTCCTTTATCAGCGAAAGTTTCCTAACTAAAACTAAAATGATTTCCGTTTCCAACAAAGATTGAGGAAATAGGTGGCGCTACAGCTGGAAACTCCAAAGGCGAAGTTGAGATCACGTTATCCTCGTTTGACCACAACTTTATCACATACATTCGCGCACAGATTCTGGACAAAATCACTAACGATTTACCTTCCGAAAACTTACCAAAATTAACTGGCCACATGTCACTCGTTTGAAGTTAGCCGTCGCTGTCGACATATTGCTGGGATCAGACGAACTGGGACAATTTCTTCGCACTTGCTTGATCAAGGGTACTCCCATTGCGCAGCTATCCACACTTGAATGGGTTCTTTTTGGGAAAATCATCGACACGAAGCCCGCTTGCACCACTAACACTGCTGTTTGTATGCTTCATTAACAGAAGCAATCTCTAGATTCTGGGAGGTCGAATCCGTTCCAAAAGTGCGACATCTTACCACCGAGGAACAGCTGTGCGATAAGCATTTTGCAGACACTTATTATTATGCACTAACAGAAGCAATCTCTAGATTCTGGGAGGTCGAATCCGTTCCAAAAGTGAAACATCTTACCACCGAGGAACAGCTGTGCGATAAGCATTTTACAGACACTTATTATCGCAAAGAGGATGGCTGCTACGTGGTCAAGCTACCGTTTAAATCTGTTACTGCCCTCTGGGTGAGGCTTTTGGAATGGAAAAGCTTTTCGCCAAAGATGATCAACTCAGGGCCTAGTACAAGGATTTTATCCATGAATTCATACAGTTAGGTCATACGGAAAAGGAGAAAAATTTTCCTGCATCTGGCAAGCATTACTATATGCCAGGTAGAGCGGTCATCAAAAAAACCATCACAACAACACAACAACTAAGTTGAGAGTTGTTTTCAATGCGTCCTGTCGCACCGCAACTGGCGTTTCCCTGAACGACACTCTAATGATACGATTGCGAACGTACCGTTTTGCCATGAGCGCCGACGTAGCCAAGATGTATCGCCAACTGCGAATCGACGAAAAACACGCAAATTACCAACGAATTATCTGACGTGACTGTTCCCACGATTTCATGTCTTATTAGTACAACTGATCAAACATATAAGACCCACTTTGGAAAAGCACAACCGAAACGTATATGGATGGACCGACCCGAGTGTAGCACTCGCGTGGATACGACAACATCCTGGTAAATGGTATACGTTTGTGACCAATCGTGTGTCATAGATCGAACAAACTATACCTGCAGAATACTGGTTTCACGTTCCATCTACAGAAATCCCTGCTGACTGTGCCACGTATGGTGTTCTACCAACTCATTTAGCTGATCATCCACTCTAGTGGAATGGTCCACATTGGCTTACTCAGCAAGAATCTACATGACCCCAACAACAGATTTTCTGAACCAACATGGATCAACGGTCAGAACCAGTTCACGTAACGAGTGCGCAGCAAGTATCACCTATTTGGGAACTCATTCATCGATACTCACCTTTGAGGAAGTTGAAGCGTGTCACCGCATATGTTTTACAATTCTTATACAACACTCAGCTTTCTATTGTATAAGAAAAAATACAAATCGCAGTTGTTTTCGTACAAGCAAACTTCTACAACTTTCAAAATTAGATGAAGCCCTTATCATATGGGTAAAGCTTACTCAAGCATCTTTCTTCGCAAATGACATTCGACACTTTAAGTCAAACCAACCTTTGAGTTACCACAGCAAACTTTTAAGGATGCATCCATTCTTAGACGAGAAAGGGCTGCTCAGGGGGATGGAAGGCTGTGCAATTCAGCATTACTACCGGACAAAAGGTATCCTATACTACTACCAGGAACCGCAAGGATCACCATTCTGATTTGTGAAGACATTCATCGCATAACACTTCACGCAGGCCTCACGCAGGCCCACAAACTATGCAGGCAATGCACCAGAATTGTTTTTGGGTCATTGGCGCTCGCAACGTACTACGAAAAATATCCAGATTGTGCGGAAAATGCCGTCGACACTCGCATATAATCCAACAACAGCTGATGGGCGATTTGCCGAGGCCTCGTGTTGTAGCTTGCAGACCCTTTCAACGCAGCGGTGTGGACTTTGCGGGTCCAATACATCTTCGCTTTTCCAGAGGTCGAGCTTCGAAAGCTTTGAAGGGATATATTTCAGTTTTTATTTGCATGACAACAGGTACTATACATTTAGAACTCGGCAGTGATCTACTTTCATCAACGCTTATCGCTTTATTCAAAAGATTTGTATCCTGTTGCGGTCATTGTAGGGATTTATACAGGGAAAATGGCACCAATTTCATTAGTGCTGAGAAGGAGCTCAACAACTTGCTATCCCAAGTCATCAAAGACGCAGCGCTAGCCAAACATCTCGCAGACGATGGCACTAGCTGGTGTTTTAATCCTCCAGTCTCTCCTCACTGGGAGTCTACTGTGAAACGTGTCAAATATCATCTGCGCCGCACATTAGGAGACAAAAATTGACGTTCGAGGAGTATTCAACGCTATTCGCAGAGATAGAGACTTGTGTAAACTCCCGACCTCTTTGTTCTATATCCTTCGACGTAAACGACTTTCTTGTTCTGACCCCAGGACACTTTCTGATTGGGGGGCCGCTGAAAACGGTTCCTGAACCTGATATAACCGACTTCAGGGGAAACCTAGTAAACAGATGACGTCTAATTTCCAATTTGAGGCAGCATTTCTGGAGAAGGTCGAGTTCGGAGTATCTCGTACAGCTTCAACGGCGATCGAAATGGACCCACTCCAGTTCTAACTTCAAGATGGGTAACTTAATCGTTATCAGGGATGAGGAACTACCTCCAACCAAATGGAAACTGGCAAGTGACAAATATTCACCCAGGAGCAGACGACAAGGTGCGCGTGGTCACTCTTAAAACAGCTGACGGATTTTTGACTCGCCTAATCGTCAAGATATCCCCACTGCTAGATGCATATAAAGACGCTATCGATAATTCATCCTAAATCAAACAATTTTTGGAACTTATTATCCATTCGTTCCGATGGGGGCGAAATGTTACAATACAATCATAACTAATTTACAAATCCACTCTTGCAAAATTGCAGCATCGCAAAACGTACTACATGTATACAATATTTTTTAGTCTATCCTCAACCTCTAACGACGATGGTAGTTCCTTTTTTACCTCACTCAGTAAAACATTCCTTTTATCGTCTTAATCGAACCGGAATTTTATTTTAGTTTTTCCGTTTTCATATCTTTCATCATTTTAGCGCGAACACCTGTTGAAACTACATCTCCCCAATGTTGAGTACACGCAATTGCGGTCAAAAATAACGTTCCAACATCATCACCAACGAAAAAACAAGGCCCAATGGCGCCGCCGGCATGAAAAACACACCAAGTACTCAATTTGTGTGGAGTAGCTCATATTTTGCTTGTTGATAACACCATTTAGCCAGAAATGAGCTACGAGTACATCGCTGAAGATTAATTTCCATTGTAACCATTATAAACGTTGCTCGTTCGAGTTCAAAGGGCACTCGTGATCGTGCCGTCACGGAGATGGAGTTGTTGTAGAAGGAAAAAAAAAAACGATCAATACGTAAATGTAACTATACATTTTTCCAAATTTTGTACGTTTCTACTCGCATTCTAAATTAAATGAAATTGACAGATTTCATAATATTGGTAGAGTAACAACTTATTTTTTGGATTGGATTTGTCACAGAAATTTTTTTTTTGTCTAAGGACTCGCAGACTTTTATTATTACAATTTGGAGTTTCTCTTCGATACGTTAGCTATCGTGTGCCACCATCCCAAAGCCTCTCAATCACGGTTGGAAACGACTCACTCGATAACGTGTGCGGTAGCTTGCCCCAGGAAGCGCACTTGCCAAACGACCACTAACAACTGTCAGAAATTATTTATAGTAGACTTTTACTATTACAATTATGGTTATCGTGTGCCATCATCCAAAATTCATTCCAAATGCCTTCCAATTAATATCAGGTGCAACTATCTATACTTTCATCAGATTGGTGTAGCTTTTGGTTTCATCTCTCTGTGATACATGCCACCACATCACCAATGAATTGCTACGTATTTCTTAAAAAAACTTAGCACATGCTAAGGCATTCGTACCCACTTATGTGTTAAAAAGGATTATCTTCTTACCTGCTTTGGACATGTTTACTTGGTTTTCCTAATACATATCATTTCGGTATAAGTTAACAACAGATAAGTTGAAGAATTCCTGAAAGTAGCGTTCCCACGAAACTTTGCACACGTCTCGTTCACACGCTTCCATTCTGTCAACTCAGCGTCTGGGGTAAACAACCAAACAGAAGAATAATATTTCACTTTCAGTCGAATATCTGGAAAATTGCAAACAGAAGAGTAATAGTGCACTTGCAGTCGAATACCTGGGAAATTACATCGGATGCAAGTTGGAATCGTGGGTTAGGTTTTAAGTGAAAGAATTGTCATAAGTTAGTCTTAAGATTGATGGTATAAAATAAAGTTGTTTTTTTTAAATAAAAAATACAAATAATTTTTTAACTGGCGCCCGAGCAGGGACTAAGTGATTTAGTGCAAGTGTAAAATGTGAAATTATTCAAGTGCTGAAGGAGTACTACCTTTCCTTGTAAAACACCAAGGTCCTCAAGAAGCACCGTGCACCGCTTGGTTCCAACCCAACCCAACGCTGTGAAGGAAATAAGGCCCCCCAGTAACCCGACGGGATAAAAAGGAGGTCACCAATTTAGCAGCCACTTCACGCGTAATGCTCATCAGGACTCTAATAGCTTTATAAGTTTAGTGCTAAGTTAATTTTAAGAAGTGAAACAATTACCTTTTTTTACACAAATTAAATTTAGTTCTAAGGAAACACGCCGTACTTATCTATAAAAATTTCTTTTCCCTCTAAGTGACTTATTAATATTTATCTGCAAATTTTATCCTTACACAATAACTAATTAATATTTTATTGTGTTACATACATATATCGGAAATTCATAAATTTAAATTTTGTGGAATTTTGTGTAACTTTCGCTCGATATGCCTAACCAAAATTTAATCAGACCCGCCGTACTAAACGTACCCAATGAAAACCCTCCTTCTGCTGTAAATCCTCCCCAACCTTCTGTTGTGACTATTAATGGTGTAACCGCAGACGAGCTCCTTGAACGACTTATTACAGGAATAGTAAATCGCGTTATTCAAAATAAAGGCCGACAGGTTATTCAATCTATTGTCAAACCAAATGCAAATCTATTTTTTGGTACTGAGCAAGTAGTTAACCCAGAGCTTAGGAAAAGTATTAATGAGCTAGATAAAATCCCAGACGTTATCCGTTCTTTGAAAGATTTCACTGGGCAACCAGGAGATTTCAATTCGTGGAAAAAAAAACGTCGACAGAATCCTACAATTTTATGATCACTTAAAAGGCACCCCAAAGTATTTCGGTATACTAAGTGTAATACGAAATAAAGTGGTAGGCCAAGCCGATGTGGTATTGGAATCTTACAATACTCCATTGGATTGGAAGTGCATTTCGCGCTGCTTAGCAATGCACTATACCGATAAACGTGACCTCTCCACGCTTGAATATCAAATGAATTCTCTCATGCAGGGAAATCAAACAATTCAAAAATTTTATCACGTGGTTTATTCGCACCTATCGCTCATTTTCAATAAGATAGGTTGTATGGAAGTATCAAATGATACTCTCACCATCCTTACGCAAACATATTGAGGTAAAGCTCTCGATACGTTCGTGAGAGGACTAAAAGGAGACTTGCCAAGGCTGCAAGGCATTCGGAAGCACTCCAGTTATGTCTAAAACTGGAAAACCAGAACTTCAGGACGCAATATGCTAACTCCTACCAGCATCATCCACCCAAAGCTAATAATCGTCCATCTGTTCCTCCAAGAAATAATCGTAGTCTTCCTCCAAATCAGATTCCATTCTTCCCACAACTAGCTCACATTCCTCAACAATTTCAAAATAATCCCCGTTACCCGAATCGTCCATATTATCCAAACCATCAATATCGACATTTCAATCCAAATCAACACTATAATAATTTCCAATATTATAATAATCCTCCACCGCGTCCGTATCAGCAACCCAAGCCTGAGCCAACGGATATTAGTATCCAAACGCGGGCCATCGACTATAAAAATGGACCACCTAAACAAAATCAATTTGCTGGAATAAGACCCCCATAAGAACAGCTAGGAACAACCCATCATCAAAAATATCAGAGGTATTACCATATCAATACGGACGTACCAAATCTACTATACGTCACGGACCAAAACGACATCTATTAGCTCAGTACAACGAATATCAGCAATACCTCCAACATTTGGCAAATAATGAGCAAGCCATTGGCAACGGGACCTACGAAACCCAAAATATGGCTTATCAAGGAACACCTACCGAACACAATTCTCCACCGGAAGAATGTACAAATTCTCCACAATCTGAAAACATAGTAGATGTCGCCGAAGTGCATTTTTTAGACTGAACTGCTCTTCCTTGCCCTATTTCGAGAGTAAGACGAAGAGCGTAAAAGTATTGAAAATTCTTATTGACACAGGTTCAAACAAAAATTACATAAGATCAGACCTCATTTCAAACCCTATACCAAACAAAAACCCTTTCTTCACTAATACAGTTAGTGGTAAAATAGAAATAACACATCATAAGCTGTTAAATCTTTTCGATATACCAAATTCCCAGTTTACATTTTTCCTCCTACCCTCTCTCAGGACATTTGACGCTATTTTAGGTAACGACACCCTAAGAAAATTTTCAACCGTTATTCACACCAGAGACAATATCATGGTCATAAACGAGAAAATTAAAATCAGAATTAAACAACATGTTTCCCAGGCAGTCAATAAGATCCACGTCAGACTGAATCACATTCAACCCTGAAATGGATAAAAACTCAATGAACTTACACGGACATTCCCTGACTTATTTTCAGAACCCGATGAAAAATTGACTTTTACAACACGAGTAAAAGGTGAAATTCGGACTAACACAGAACCTCCAAAAGCTATCCCTATCCTATGTCACTCAAGGATGAAGTTGACAAACAGATAGCGCAACTTCTCAACGACGGAATAATAAGATCTTCACGGTCGCCGTACAATCCGCCTATATGGATAGTCCCGAAAAAACTGGACACATCCGGTGAAAAGAAATTCAGAATGGTAATTGATTAGCGCAAGCTTAATTCAGTGACAATCGCGGACAGGTCTCCAATACCTGAAATTAATGACGCGTTATCCCAATTGGGACAAAGTAAATTCTTCTCGGTCATAGACCTTAAAAGTGGGTTCCACCAAATTCCACTTAAGAAATCCGATGTGGAAAAGACAGCGCTCTCCGTCAATAACGACAAATATGAATTCTTGCGCCTCCCATTCGGATTAAAGAACGCACCAGCTATATTTCAACGGGCTTTAGATGACATGTTACACGAACATATTGAGAAAATATGTTATGTGTACATTGACGATATAATAATTTTCAGCAAAGACATCGACACTCATCTAAAAGACATTAAAACCGTGTTTGAAACAAGTTGAATTTCTCTTTTTCATTATTTTTGCCGACGGCATCAAAACTAACCCCTCCAAAGTCCAAGCGATAATAAACTGTCCATTACCAAAAACTCTTAAAGACCTTCGTTCTTTTTTGGGACTTTCTGGCTATTACGGCAGATTCATAAAAAATTACGCCCAATTAGCTAAACCTCTCACCTCTTTCCTAATAGGAGAAGGAGGACGTATATCTAAAAACCTGTCAAGTAAAAAATTAATCGAACTAAATGATGAAGCAATAGAATCCTTTCTCAAACTCAAAAACCCCCTAATTTCAGACGATATCCTTCTCAAGTACCCAGATTTCACAAAGGATTTCCAATTAACCACAGCCTCTGTGGTCCGTAGGTGCAGTCTTATCACAAGACGATAAACTGATTCTGTTCATTTCAAGAACGCTCAATAAATCTGAAGAACATTTCGCAACCAACGAAAAAGAAATGCTATTTGGTCGCTTAAATCCCTCCGAAATTAGCTATATGGCTCAGCGAAGGTGCAAATATTTACTGATCACCAGTCTTTGTCTTACGCCCTTTCCAATAAAAATAATAATAATAAAATGAAAAGCTATACTAGAAGAGTATAACTACACTCTAAAGTATAAACCAGGTAAAACAAACGTGGTAGCTGACGCCTTATCCCGACTTCTCAAAGAATCCCAATTGAATTCCATGACAATGACAAGACATAGTGACGAAAGCTCGCCACATGATACCCGCATACCCGCAACAGAATCTCCAATTAACGTTTTTAAGAACCAGATAATGCTTTTAACCGGTGACCAAACAAATTATGAATTTAAAATACCTTTTCCAACCTTCCATAGACATACCTTTATACAACCAGATTATACCGATGCAAGTCTAACTGCAATCTTAAAGAAATTTCTAAGTCCTAGCGTTATAAATGGAATATACACGTCTGAAAGCATAATGGGAAGAATACAAAATTTCTACCCGCTCCATTTTAAAAACTATAAAACTCGTTATACACAAACCAAAGTTGAAGACCTTACATGCCCCCAAAAACAGGAAGAAACGATCATTGAAGAACACAAAAGAGCGCATCGAAATGCGCGCGAAAATAAAATTCAAATTCTCGAAAAGTTTTACTACCCGAAAATGAACGCAAAAATAACAAACATAGTCAAACAATGCGTAACTTGTAGAGAACAAAAATATAACAGACACCCCAATAAACCAGATCTAAAGGAAACCCCAATTCCACAATTCCCAGGCGAAATCGTCCATATAGATATCTATTCAACTGAGAAGAGACTTGTCTTAACGGCTGTAGATAAGTTTTCAAAATACGCGCAAACCAAAAATCCTCAGTTCGAAAGCAACAGAAGATATCAAAGAACCTCTTCGTGAAATACTTTTTTCATTTGGCATCCTCAAAATCATTGTTATAGACAATGAAAAATCTTTAAATTCTTCATCTATTCATTTCATGGTCGAAGACCAACTTAAGATTCAAATTTTCAAGACACCTCCTTACGTCAGCTCAGTAAACGGTCAAGTGGAAAGATTCCACTCAACGCTATCGGAAATGAAATAATGCGTTGTCTGAAAACCGATAATATACAAAGAACATTTCCCGAATTACTAGATAGGGCAGTTTACGAATATAACTTTTCAGTTCACTCTACAACTGGCAAAAGGCCACTTGAAGTGTTTTTTTTGCAGAAACGTAAGTATTAACCCTGAAAAATACGAAAAAACTAGGCAAGACAACATAACTAGACTTAAAGAAAAGCAAGAAAAGAATTTAGCCAATTTCAACAAGAAAAGACAACCCATAAAAGAGTACACTCCTGGCGATATTGTATACGTTAAACTTAAAAAAAGGAAAGGGTTCACACTTACTCCCAGATTTAAAAAAGAAATTGTAAAAGAGAACCATTCAAAAACTATACTTACTCAAACAGGCAAAACCGTGCATAAGAGCAACATTAAGAGTTAACATCTCACTTTCAGGTTTTTTCTGACCTCTTTCTACGACGAGGTGCAGATTTTGGATTACTCAAATTCAAAAGTTATATCACTTACTACAGGAACATCCAAGTTGCAAGTCGGACCACTTACTCTAGTTCACATAATCAACCTTAAAGCCTATGAAGAAACCCTTTATGAAATCAAACAAATGATCCACCAAAATGTTGACACCCATGTATCAGTTCCTCTCCCACGAAATCACCACAATAGAATCCCTTATTAACAGAAGAGATCATAAATATTGAATATGCCATGCATTGGGCAAAAGCTGGAATAATTAATTCCTTTATCCTATCTAATAATGAAATAAACGTAGTTAAAGAACTTTTTGATAAAAATAACGTACCCTATCTTAATATAGACGAAGCAATCGAATTTGCGGAAATTAAAATAGCATCAAGCAATTATGAATTTTTTTATATAATAAGTACCCCAAACACTGTAAATGAGATTTGTAAGACAATTTTACTAAAAACAATAAAGAGAGAAAATTTAGCAATTAAGTTACCTTATGAAAATATCTTAAAATGTGAAAAAACAATATATAGAATAATAACAAAATGTAAAACTAATTCTAAGCTTACAATTTGTAATAAAAATAAGTTAGTCAATTTAAGTCAAACCTCTTGCATTCCAAACTTGCTTAACAGTCGTCCCCACAACTGTACAGAGACCAACAATCAACATGTCCTTTCAATCGAAGAAGTATTTCCCGGAACACTGCTTTTAAACCAGTTTAATGGCACAATAATTATTAATAGCGACGAGATAGAACTTAAGGGCACCTTTATCCTTCAATACCATAATGCCACAATAAAATTCGATGAACTAGTCTTCTACTCTAACGACCTTTCCGGGACAAAACCGATCCCTCCAATAATACAACCAGACTCAACCTTCAAAACCTACAAAGAGTTCTTAACATTACAATCAATGAGAGAATTGCATGTCAACAATACTAAACAGATAAAGTTAATTGAAGATGAATGCCGACAAAGCTATTTCACAAATATTAGTCTAGGATCAATAGTAATCATCCTGATAGCATTATTTATAATTTCAAAACTATTTGAACTTGTAAGAAGAGAACCTGTAAAAATTTCAACAGCATTAAAAACAGCTGAAACTCCAATTACAACCATAAAAATCAGCTTTAACAATATTTACAATAGAAACAAATAGAATTAATAAAATTCCATATTTTTGAGAATGATTACATTCTCATTTAAGGAGGGAGAAGTTAACAACAGATAAGTTGAGGAATTCCTTAAAGTATCGTTCCCATGAAACTTTGCATACGCTTCCATTCTGTCAATTCAGCGTCTGGGGTAAATAGCCAAACAGAAGAATAATATTTCACTTGCAGTCGAATATCTGGAAAATTGCAAACAGAAGAGTAATAGTGCACCTGCAGTCGAATACCTGGGAAATTACATCGGATGCAAGTTGGAATCGTGGGTTAAGTTTTAAGTGAATTGTCATAAGTTAGTCTTAAGATTGATTGCATAAAATAAAGTTGTTTTTTTTTAATAAAAAATACAAATAATTTTTTAACTTATACATTCAGATTATTTTTGACTCCGAGAGCTTTGTTTAGTTTTGATCCACATCACTGACAAAAGGCTTTTCGATAGCATTTTAATACTATCTCCAAAACACTACTTCACAAACTTACAAATGTATGACATTGGTTAAAAATCGAAAATTTTTTTTTAAAAATATCAACAGTGGATTTATTTATTTATTTATTTATTTATTGCAATGTACAATTACAAAAAATATATTACATAAAAAAGGCATTAACAACTAAGCCATCAGCCTAACAGTGGATTTAATTTACATTTACAATAAGTGTTTTTTTTGCTTTCAATTACAGTTTTTTTTTAAAAATAACGCAGTGATTTCCTTGATCGTAAAATTTCCTTTCAACAATAATATCAGATACTTGTTTGCACAATGCTTCGAGTTCATTTTCCTCAAAAACATGATAAAATCTCAAGTACATCTCCTTCTCACTGTTTTTTTCTAGCTGCTTTAATTTCCAAGGAACAAGAACATCTTGCTCCAGAAATTCAGTGCGGTTTGTGTGAATTGGAAGCTTTACATCAATATCCAACTTCGTTTGTTCATTTTCGGCATCAGTCCTCTGCCTCTGTTCGACTTCCGAGATTTTACCCTTATTCACTGCTTTATTTTGCCGCAAGTAACTAGATTTTTTCGAATCAGCCTTTTGGTTTTTAGCCCACACATAAATGAGACCAAGACCACCTGGACGTAGTATTCTTGCCATTTCTTTAATCGCCTGAAGTCGACGTGCCTGCATAGTCATGAAATGATTAAACAATTGAAAAACATGCTTTTTTTATTCTTACCTCGCTTGCTAAGTGGTGTATAACTGCTATGCTTATGACCCCATCTGTTGATAAAGATCGTATAGGAACAGTAAGACAATCACATTTAAATATGTGCTGCTTATTCAAAGAGCAAACGTTAAGGAGACCACTACTTCGATCGCACCCAATCTGCAAAAGGACTATGTAAATATTAACATCCCTTTGTCGTTTTATAATGTGCATACTTACTTGTAAAGTTTCTTTGTTGACGGACAAATACTTGCCATTGCCACAGCCTATGTCAACAATAACAGAGCCCTTGGGAAACGATTCAACAAAGCTAGCAACATTGGGCCAAGGTGAATGCCTTGTCTCGCTAAAGTGTGTTGCAATCTTTTCATAAATGCTGTGAACATTAGTTTCCTCCAACTTTTGTGCAATATGTTCGAGATTTCCCGGTGATCTCTTTGATGCTAGTCGGCTATCGCAAAGTGCAGGGAAATTACATTCACAAGGTCCACTTCTCAATTTTCGGAACGTGAACGATGTACGCTTGTTACGTGGTTGAGTTGTTAACGTATTGTTCGGTGTTTGGATCACATCCGTAACTCGCGGCGTTATACCGTGGGTCCAATCATACCTACTCTCGCCGGACATTATTAACAAAGATCTCCGGGGTAGAAGTACCGAGACCCGTCGACTGCCTTTCCGAAAATCCATTACCACGTCACTTTCTAGAGATAGTGATAGAATTGGGTCACAGAAAGCACTATGCGTATCGACATGTGGTGGTATGCCATTACCTGGCATATAAATGTTTACAGTGAGCTGATCGGGCTTATACAAATCAAGAGAACAATTCGCATCTTTTAATTTCGTCCAAAGAATGTCACACTCTTTAGGTATTCCAATTTCCAAAGGTTTATGCGTATCCACTAAGTTAGAACCATATAGGAACTCGAAACCAAAATGTTTAACAGTTCTATTTTTTAAAGTCCCTGAAGTTGAAATATTGACTGCCTCCAAAAGAATTTTTTCCTCTTGCAAACTTACAAAGTTTTCAATTATAATAGCTCCAGGAGGTAGTTCTTCTTTGAGTGGATTCCCGACCAGGGGCATCCGTTTAAAGTATGACATGTAAATTATAGAATTATTTTGTCCAAGATTTGATTTGCCATGCATTCCCTCAAACACATTAGTTGCCTCTGTTGTGTCATTGAACCCCATAAAACAATATGATTTGTTGGGAATCATTGTCAGCTCAGATATCTGACCATATTTAAGGGCTTCCTGAAGAACTGATTCATCTGTTATGCCAGTACTTAAACCAGCGTTACAGATAGCTACACACTAAAAAGATAAGCGCGTTAGATATTTGTTATGACTTCGAAAAACCGAAATCTTTCACCAGAGTTGGATCATCAGAGTAAGGGATTCCTAATTCATTGGAAACGATGGTACGACAGCGTATTTGCTTTCGTTTAATCTTCTTGTCCGAGTATGCCGAAGACATAATTCAAAACTTGTTTCAAAAAACTAAACACCGCACACGTTTTAAAGATTAATTTCTAGAATCTAGATAAACACAAGAATGTCAGGTTGATATTTGGCAAAGTATATAAAATGTCATTTGTAGTGAAATGTCATATGGATTGCTCTAAAAACAAAGGGTGCTCATTGTGTGTATTTAAAAATTTGGATCAAATTAAAGCGTATATGCAGCTGATGCAAAACGAAATTTTTCCATGGTCTCCAAAACAGCAGCGAAATGTTTGAGAAATGAGAGCGGAAAATTATTTGATGCAGACTTCAATCAGCTGATAAAAACCCAATTGACAAAGTGGCAGAAGTCAATCTTATAAAATGTATTGCATCTATTTTCGTTTGAAAAAAATTTTTCAGCTGCTTTGCTGAAAAAAAATACCATAAAAGTATGTTGTGCGATTATCCACTAGGCCATAGAGAAGTTGGCAAGTTCGTTCCTTTTATTGTAAAATTATGCCCATTTCAGCTTAGCGTATGTCTGATGTCGATTACATCCCATTACATCTATTTCAAAATTAACAGTGGGTCTTCTGTCACGGCGTCTGAATCTTAATCAATTCATATATGTACGAGTATGTTTAGGAATATAGACGGTTACCAAAACAATCAATTTATTGAAATCATAATTTGACAGTAGGCTGTTTTCGAGAAATGGCCTGTCAATCGAGTTCAAAGACCAAACCTGAAATGACAACTGAATCGAATGCCCCGACCCATAGAATCCGTCGACTTCTTTCCGTTGACGATCACGAAGAACCATACCATAAAATTCGTCGCATAGCTACATACTCGTATGTACATTCACAGAAGACCGCCGACGATATTTTGTTATTGCTGAGATTGTTGTCTCTTCAAGCGATGACATTGTCCCAATGCTTTCACCAATAAATATGCTGATTCTCAATTAAACTGAAATGCGTGAACATCAATGCGTAAATATGTGAACTACCAGTGGATCAACGGACTGAAAAAATAGAAAGTAAACCTACTTCATCCGTCGAGGTTTATATATGCAATGGCAATGGGATCACTTCCATAAAAATGCGTATATTCTATCTAGCTGTCAGTCCAAAGCGACCTAGCAACAGATTTTATGGCCCGGGGCCTTTAATTTTATCCAAATATACACCTCCCCAACACGCAAAACCATATTAAAAATATTGGGTCTACAAGTAAGTTTCCAGCGTTTGTCAGGGATGGCGCCACCAGTGGATCCCGGGCAGAAATGTCAGACCCCATGTGTTTTATTTGTAGGTTTTGTACCTGTCAACAACTTAGCAGCGTTATATTTGAGCAGTTCTATCGGTGTCGTACATTTTATCGAGCAAAATCATGGCAAGTTTCCAGCCAAATAAACGTCATTTGCGGGAAGCGCTGCTTTTATTCTTTAATATGAAGAAAAGTGCGGCTGAGGCCTATCGTTTGCTTTCGGAAACTTATGGGGCGGAATGTATTGGTGAATCGACGTGCCGCGAGTGGTTCAAACGGTTCAAAAGTGCTGATTTTGGAGTTGAAGACAAAGATCGCCCCGGAAAGCCGAAAAGTTTTGAAGACGAGGAATTGGACGCTTTACTGGATGAAGATCCGTGTCAGATTCAAGAAAAACTTGCTGCATCATTGGGCGTCACGCAACAAGCCGTTTCCCTGCGCCTAAAAGCACTGGGATTCATTCAAAAGGTTGGAAACTGGGTGCCGTACGAATTGAAGCCAAGATACGTCGAACGGCGATTTTGCATGTCCGATATGTTACTGCAGCGGTATAAAAATAAATCATTTTTGCATCGTATTGTCACTGGTGATGAGAAATGGATTTGTTATGATAGTCCTAAACGCAGAAAATCGTATACAAAGCCCGGCGAGCCCGCCCAATCGACGCCGAAATGAAATATTCACGTGAATAAGGTCATGCTCTGCATATGGTGGGATCAAAAGGGTGTCGTATTCTACGAACTGCTTCCGAGTGGTGAAACCATCAAAGGACCATTATATCGAACCCAACTAATTCGTTTGAAGCAGGCATTAAAAGAAAAACGGCCAGAATATGAGACCAGGCATGAGTCCGTCATTTTTCATCACGACAACGCTCGGCCACATGTTGCGGTTTCGGTGAAAAACTATTTGGAAAATAGTGGATGGGAAATTCTGCCTCACCCGCCTTACAGTCCAGACTTGGCACCATCTAACTACCACTTGTTTCGTTCGATGCAGAACGCTCTTACGGGAATACGCTTCAGCTCAGTAGAGGAAATCAAAAATTGGCTCGATACGTTCTTGGGCTCGAAAGACGAGAAATTTTTTTGGTTCGGAATTCATAAATTGCCAGAAAGATGGGGGAAAGTTGTAGCTTCCGATTGACGATACTTTGAATAAAGCATTGGAACTATGTTTTTATAATAAAACTTCAAATTTTGGGAAAAAAACGCTGGAAACTTACTTGTAGACCCAATATTTTTCAAGTAAAAAAATTTCTCAGCAAAGATAATATTTCCTCGAAGACTGAATATGGTTCGCAATCAATAGGTCCGACCAAACTTCGTACACTTATCACTGCAACTGGAAGGGTTGTAAACTGTTGGGAAATATAAGACAGAAACACATTTCCATTTTTCTTTTGTCCTTAACACTCCGATCCATGAAAATAAACTTCTGCATTGGTTTTATGGAGGATAAATTAAAAAACATAATTTCAGTTTTGGAGTTAATGCTCAGACCATGTTTGAGCATGAATACTTGAATCCAGTTTTTTTTTTAGTTTGTCCAATAATATCAAATGTTTTTGTAATAATTACGAAACCGTGAAAACCACATTGCATCCGACTGTAAAACTTAGACGTTTCTAAAAAAGATACTATCCTCTGCCTTAAACATTAGACTTTGCTAATAACAAAGTATTGGTAGATTGCTATTGAAGTAAAGTAATTGTCAATTGCGTTAGCTATAACAAGTTTTTCAAAAACTTCACAGTCATTAACACGAATTGCAGAAAGTTTTTTTTGAATAAGTAAAGGCTATTTAAAACTGCTGTTAATTACCTGCCATCCCTTTGCAACATTAAATTGATTCCGATAATTATTAACCCGGTAAATGGAAATTTATTTTCTAAGCTCGGAGCATAATAATTTTAAACCTACCTTTTATCAATGTTGGGATGCTTAGAACATTTGATTAAAAGTTGATTTCTACTCTTTTAGAGGTATCTATGCTAATGCAGTCTCTAACACTAAGTGCAAAAGAAGTAGAAAAACCATTTTCCAAAAACTCATAAAATTATGAATTAAATTTTTGCAATTTTTTTTTAGAAACTTTTTACAACAATTTTCTTTTTTTGTTAAGTGTTGTGTTTAACAACATCCAATGAGAATAAGAAGTCGAATTTGGGCACTGGATTAACAAAAGAGGAATGTGAACAAAGAAAAATGTAGATTACAATTATAAGAAATGCACAAAAAGCGCACTTTTAAATTGTTCGGCTCCCATAATTTCTTTGATGGTAAGGGGCTGAGTGTTTCAAAGCGTGGCAATGTGGACAAAACATACTACTATATTAGGCTGAACGCTTGGCATGGGAACGAATGACACCACGGTGCACTACCTCCGTGAAGGTCCGACCTACGCTCGCATTAAGCTGCAGGTCCTCGGCGCTGACGTGACAAGTGCTGGTACTGTATGCACTTTATCACGGAGGCGCTTACTCATTTTTCTTGAAAAGAATGATAAATTTCCGCACAAGGAGCATACAAGAAATGCAATAGACTAGTTCTTTGTCTGAGGGCAAAAAAAAATCTTTTTGATCATATCTCCTTGTTCCAATGTCATGCCGCACCATATCGTTAAACATTATTAAACTTAACAAGAAATTTGTTCTGAGATTGTTAAACTAACTTACAAATACAACTCAAAACTAGGTATAAATACCGGCTTGATCAACACTCAGGTATAAAATTAGCAAGCAAGCCGAATGAGGTTAATAATAGTTCCTGAAAACTTAAGCCCTATAGAATATATTTAGATAAATAAACGTCAATTCTTCAGTGACATATAGTTTTCGAAATCAAACCTTTTGTCGGGTAAGACCAGACCATTGTTTTGACACTATTGAAGACATATCTAAATTGAATCTTATCACAGGATCTTCTATCAGCCGAATTGGTCGAGAAGGATACATCTTTCCGTCGTCAGCATTAATATATGTATCTACCCATATGGTATAGTTGTATTGCATCACACTTGAAATAAATCATTAATTATTATATACAGAGAATAGTATTTGGCCAAGAATTTGACCTTAAGGTACCCCCATGGGTATATGTTTTGGCCGAAAATATGTTTGGCCAACAATATATTTTGAAGACAATTTGAGAAATAGTTCCTTATTATACATAACGAGTGTTCGTTAAGCGCAAAGTACAGCCTTAGGTTTGAAATGTCATGATTTACCATGCCAAAGGCCTTTGAGAAGGCAAACAGCCAAAGCAGCTCACTGTTATCAAAGCCGTTGAATATGTTGAGCTCAGAAGCTAGATCGTACCAGTGAAAGTAACTGAAATGATTAAGATCACCAGAAATCTTTGTAAAACTTTCGATATGTGTGGTAAAATGTTTATGAGAGGTCTAAACGCGATTGGATATTGTTAACACCCGGAAGGATCTCAGCTAGGGTATAACATCCGCTTTTGAGACTATTTCAAAATTCAAAAAATGGAAAAGAACTGACTAGCTCGTTAAGTATAACACAGGATATTAGCATATTCTCTGTATCTGGATCATGTCCATTGTTCTTCAACGCGTCCTGAAGTCGGAGCATCAAATCGCTTTTTCCTCCTTTCTTGTTCCAGTCGAATTTGAGTTGGACGAGGTTCAACTGCAATAGGTTTTGACCCATAACAGCCTTACCATAATCATAAAAACAGTTATTTTATTTTTATTAGACACAATAAGTTCCATCCCACTTCTAACCCGAATGTAAAGTGGGTCCAAATGATAAAACTTATTCCATTCAATCGCCTTATTCAATGCAATTACAATTTACAGTTTAATCGCTTATTTCAACCACTTTTACTCTTCTTATCTTTCACTTAAACCACTTTGTCATTACTCTGTGGGGATTTATGTTTAATAAAAAAAATTGATTTGAAGAAAAGTGCGCAGTTACACACGAAGCAGGCGTTGATAAAAAACAAAGAAAAAGAAAAGTGACATTTCGATTTAGTCTCTGTTTAATGGTTTGGCTGGTAGAGGGCTGGTTGTATCCCTACAATACTCCCTTCCGAGAAACTGCTTGGTTTTGGTTTGTAATAAAACTGATTTGCTTTTTATCTTGTTTTAAATAAGTTTTTGTTGCAGATGAGGATGTTGGAGTTGTTAGTTGCTGTGGACTGTGGTGTTGCTGTAGATCTGTTGTAGCTAAGTGAGCTGGCTTAAGTCTTTCAATATTTACATTGGTGATTCTGCCGTTAATATCAATTTTGAAAATGTTGTCATTAATGCGTTCTATTATTTTATGTGGTCCTGAGTACGGTTGATCCAGTCCTTGTTTTGTTCCGTCTTGACGAAGAAAAATGTGGCTGCAGCTGAAAATGTCATTGTGGAAAAATGTTTTTGATTTTGAGTGATGAGTCGCTGGAACAGGTCTCAATTTACGCATGTGAATTCGAAATTCCTCCAGAAAAGCATTTGGGTTCGAAGGTGTATCTTCACTTGTGATGAATTCGCCAGGTATGCGTAGCGTTGTTCCATAGAGATACTCGGCAGTCGATGATTTTATATCTTCTTTATAGCACGTACGTAGACCCAGAAGCACAACGGGAAGAATATCAGTCCATTCTGAAGATTGATGACAACGGATTGCCGCCTTGAAAGTTCTGTGCCATCTCTCCACCATTCCATTTGCTGCGGGATGATACGCAGTTGTTCGAACTCGTTTGCTGCCAATTAGTTTCGTCATCGCCTTGAACAATGTTGACTCAAATTGTGAGCCTTGATCTGTGGTGATAGTCTTCGGGCATCCGTACCGAGCAATCCAGTTCGTGAAGAATGTTTTAGTGACGTTTTCGGCTGTTATATTTACCATTGGGATTGCCTCGGGCCATCTTGAGAAACGGTCGACCATAGTTAGACAATATTGAAATCCGTGGGATCCTGGTAGCGGTCCAACGATGTCAATATGTATGTGGTCGAAACGCTGGTCAGGTTCCAAGAATGCTGTTGGCTGTGTATGAATGTGTCTACCGATTTTGGATCGTTGACAAGGAATGCAATTTCGCGTCCAGTTGGTAATGTCCCTGTTCATCGATGGCCAGACGTAACGTTGGCATATCAGCTTGCAAGTGGCTTTTGCTCCAGGATGTGCAAAACCGTGAAAATTGTTGAAAATAGTTTTTCTGAATGACTTTGGTACAAACGGTCTTATGTCATTCTGAGATACGTCGCAGTATATTTGCTGTTTGTCTGCTCCAAAGGTGAGTTTTTGGATTTTCAACGATGTTGTGTTGTTCTCAATTAACTTTTGCAGTTCTTCATCGCTCGTTTGTGCTTGCGCCAGTGCTGGCAAGTCGATAGCATCTGTGGTGTCTGTTGGTTGTAAGGCATCAACTCGTGACAGTGCGTCAGCTACGACGTTGTTGATTCCTTTTACTGCTTCGATGTTTGTGGTATATTGGCTAATAAAGTTAAGTTGACGAACTTGCCTGTGGGTTGCTTTATCGGACCTTTGTTTGAAAGCATGTACCAGTGGTTTGTGGTCGGTCTGGATCAGAAAATTGTGTCCTTCTATGGATGGTCGGAAGAATTTTACTGCTTTGTAAATGGCGGTAAGCTCTTTGTCGTACACGCTATATTTTGTTTCGGCAGGCGAAAGTTTTTTTGAAAAGAAACCTAGTGGCATCCATTCGTCTTCGTCCAGTTGCTCTAAGACTGCTCCTACGGCTTTATCAGAGGCGTCCGTTCTTAAGCGAAGTTTGGCGTTGTATGCAGGATGTACTAAAAGTGCTGCGGCTGACAGATCCTGCTTGCATTTTTCGAAGGCTGCTCTCGCTTTTGGTGTCCAAGGTACAGGTCTGGTGTCTTTTTTGCGGGAGTCCTTCAGTAGTTCGTGCAAAGGAGCTTGGGTGTTAGCAGCATCCTTGACATGTCTTCGATAAAAATTGATCATGCCCAAGAATTGACGGAGCTGGGCTAATGTTTGTGGCTCCTTGAATGACTTGATCGCTTCGACCTTGTCCTCGAGTGGCTGCGAGCCTTCAGCAGATATCCGATAGCCGAGGTAGTCAACGGCATTCGCTCCGAATATGCACTTCTTCCTGTTTATTGTCAGACCAAACTGGTGGAGGCGTTCAAAAACAGCAGTGAGATGCCTTCCATGCTCTTCGTGGCTTGCTGATGATACAAGTAGGTCGTCCAGGTAAGCATAGACGAAATCCAGCCCGTCGAGTACTTTTTGGATAAATCGCTGAAAAGTTTGTGCTGAGTTTCGAAGTCCGAAGGGCATCACCATAAATTCGAATAATCCGAAGGGAGTTATCACGGCTGTCTTCGGTATGTCGTCTGGGTTGACAGGGATTTGATGGTATGCGCGTGCTAAATCCAGCTTCGAAAATACTCTTTTACCATGGAGGTTGTTGTCATAGTCATAAATGTTTGCGATGGGGTATCGGTCGGGCACAGTTTGAGCATTTAGCCGGCGATAGTCCCCACATGGTCTCCAGTCGCCAGATTTCTTTGGTACCATGTGTAAAGGACTAGCCCAAGGACTACTCGATGGACGGCAAAATCCTTGGTCTAGCATGAACTGGAATTCTTCTTTGGCTTTTTTCAACAGTTCTGGTGACAATCTGCGAGCTCTTTCATGAACTGGTGGGCCAGTGGTTTCGATGTAATGTCGGACATCATGTGACGCTTTTGGTTGCTGAGCGTTGTTTGCCAGGATGTTGGGAAATTTTCGAAAAAGATCTACATACTCCTCGTCTTTGCTAAGTTGCGAAATTCCGTGGATGGGTGTAGGAGAAAACTTACCTTTTACATGAAGTTTTGTTTCGCCATCCTCTACCCGACCTTGTTTGATGTCGACTATTAAACGGTAATTGTGTAATAAGTCCGCACCAATAATTCCGTATGGAACATCAGCCACTTTAAATACCCAACGCACGGGTCTCCTTAAGCCTAAGTCCAGGGTGAGCGCTTTTTCACCGTATGTGTTGATACAGCTCCCATTTGCGGCGTAGAGTTTGATTGAAGACTGATGCTGTCTGTCTTTTCGTTCCACAGGAACAACTGAAAGGTCAGCTCCCGTGTCAACAAGAAAACGTTGTCCAGTTGTATTGTCGTAAAGGAAGAGTCGGCGAGATGTTGAGCCACCAGTGACGGCCGATTGTACTGGTGGGCGTTTTAGTTTTCCGGCTTGAATTGACATGGGGTTGTGCACTTCCTAGCTTGCGATCCAAATCGTTGATGGTAAAAACATAAAGATTTGTCCTTCAGCCTTTTGTCGATATTGCGAGGACGGGATCGGGAACGTGAACGTGAAAGTTGCTGGCAAATTTTTAGTTCCTTCAGCAGCTGTTCGACTTGGTGGGAGAGATTATTGACTTTCTCTTCTAAACGTGCCTGGGTGTTTGGTGGTGCTTGCGACTGGACGGCCATAATTGAGTTGTTGGAAAATGATGAAATGTTCCACACGTCGTCTGCCAGTTGTGCTAATTCATCGTTGCTTAGATTTTTGCCTGCTGCAAGACTCATCCGCAATTCGCGTGGGAGTTGATCCAACCACAGTGCGCGCACATAGTTTGAGTCCAAAGCACCGTTGTTAAGCGACTGCATCTCCGCTAGCAGGAATGATGGTTTGCGATCGCCAAGAGCCAATCCAGAAACCAGTTTGCGGAATTTTTGTTCTTGACTGACGCTGAAGCGATTGAGAAGTGCTTTTTTGAGGTGCTCGTACTTGTCCTTTGATGGCGGATTAAGGACTTCTTCTTTCACTAGTGTGAGGATGTTTTCTTCGAGTCTGGAAACTAAAGCACTAAATTTAGAAGAATCTGATGTTACCTTCTGCATTTGGAGTTGTGCTTCCAGCGAAGCGAACCATAGCTCCGGTTCTTTGGTCCAAAAACAGGGAATATTCAACCGTTCCATACTGTTGACTGCAGTGAAAGTTGGCTGGGTTGCGCATGTTTCACCAGATTTGTGCGTGTTGGAACTTGTCGTCGTTGATTCATATTCCTTGTTGTCCTTTTGTGTGACAATGTTTTTGTCCTCGCTTGCCATTTTATTTAACGAAGGGGTCACCAAATGTGGGGATTTATGTTTAATAAAAAAAATTGATTTGAAGAAAAGTGCGCAGTTACACACGAAGCAGGCGTTGATAAAAAACAAAGAAAAAGAAAAGTGACATTTCGATTTAGTCTCTGTTTAATGGTTTGGCTGGTAGAGGGCTGGTTGTATCCCTACAACTCGTAGTTCACAGCGCCATCTATATTTGATTAGCAGAAGATTTCCATAATGAATAGCAGAAGACTGAACCATCGGAGAATGGTTTGTATGGAACGCTGGAATGTACAGATTGTTCTCGAAAGATGTCACGAGAGAATAAATATTGTGGCGATTACTGTACTAGCAGTTGGATGGCGATGCCTTCGATTGGAAAACCAAAGGTTTAAAATAATGGAAATCGCCATCGAAAGGATAACCCATGTCGTCTAGAATCGATATTTAACACATTGACTGCAACGGCTATCATATTTGGTAGCCAGTGATGTTTTCATTGTGGCCGTGGCTATCAATTATGATATCCACATGTGTGTTTATACTATTCCATGGCATTCAAAATTGAATGGAACTAGGAACAAAATTCAATATAAAGCAAAAAGTCTGCCACCCCGGGCAGTGCTAAGTAAGCTTGGGTCAGATGTTTGTGATTGGTTTACATTTTATAGCTTCTTACTTTAGCAAACAATAAAAAAGAATGAAAATTAGAAAACAAAACTTTATAATTCAATAATAAAATTCAATTTACAAAAATATGTTTTAATTTAGGGGAAAAAGTATTAATGTACAACGTTGAAACATTCCTGACACATTTGGGGTTGATTTGGGCAATCTCCATAAGAAGTGCTAGTTTGCCTTGATTCTTATATAGTGTTATAGCAAACACTGCACTTTCTGCGAATTTTATTTCCGGAATCATTTATTCTATCCTCCAAGTAATGAACTTTGGCACGGCTATGTTCTGTTCGGGTCGAACCTGTTGCAATGTTGAGAATCTCACTTACCAACATTTCTCTAAATATTGCGAAGGCGATTAGTTTGGTCACTTGTTTCATTATTTTCGGAATGCAACATAGCAAGCAAAACCTGGAACCGATTACTTGACATTACAAATTTAGATATAGCCATATTGTACACTCCTTTCGTCCAAGAGGTGCCAATCCCATCCAAATCAGCAATCCAAGGAATTGTTTCATTTCTTCACAATTTGTTGGTATCCACTGGTTCATCCGAACATATTTGTGTCTAGGTTTGGCTGATAAAGTTTGCTCAGCAAAATGATCAGTCTCAGTTACAATAAAATCTATAACTTCGTCGTCCACGTTTTCTTCTTCAGAAGATGAGCTTTCAGAAGACCACGGGGTATCGAACACAGAATCATCGGAGTCAAAATTCATGGCAGAATCAGAATCTGCCATCGCATTCTCTGCTTCAGCTTGTGTAAGAGTTCTTCTGCTCATTATAAATTATTTTTGACTTCAAAACTGCAAGTAAAACAAAACTAAAAGGATCTGGAATAAAAGCAATGCAAATTTGTATCTTCTTCTACAAAATGAATTGAGGGCAAAATGGCGGCTTTATAAATCAAGATGTTAAACTCAGTCACTAGCTTGTAGTAAGTGCTTCTGTCTTTTCACTCGCTATTAAGCAATACTACTCGAAATACTGTGTCGGTCTATCTCCTTTTCACACTACCATAAAACCTTATCGACACTATGCATCGATACAGCGTTTCGCCGCGTGTAATAGGGGTACATTACGCTGCGTTCAACACACGATATTTACACTCAGTGCAGACCGGCTACTTTGTTTGATGTTTTTTGCACAAAAAACGTCATCCACGTGCAAATAGCTCTCATTCTAGCAACTTCACTTGTAAATTGCTCTCATTCTAACAAATTCTGGTAGGTTATAGAGATGTACAATTTGCTGGTAATTCATTTACAGTATGTTAAGGGTTTGCAAAAGCATTAGTAGAGTTTGCTTTCTAAGCAGATGGCAAACTTTCCAGATATTGGAAAACCAAAACCGATTCCCTACTGATAACCTCTACCGTGTGACCCCGTCTGTGAATACGTGTGAATTGTCGTCAATGGCAATTTCCCTCCCATTTTACACAAAACCCGCCCATTTTACTCAAAAAACGTCATCCACATGTGTAACACGCGTGCAAATCGCTCTCATTCTAGCAATTTTTCTTGTAAATTCCTCTCATTCTAGAAAGTTCTGATAGGTTATAGAGATGTAAAAGTTGGTAATTCACTTAGAGTGTGTGTGTGCGAAAGTTAAGGGTTTGCAAAAGTATTAGTAGAGTTTGCACTCTAGGTTCAATTACTTTGCGCCATAAACACATACCATATATGGACAATATTATTTTTTTCATTATTAAACTAGTAAAGTGTTTTAAAGAATTGCACTATTTTTTATCAATTGTTCATTGTTGATATACTCGTACGCACACGATTTTTACAACATCAGCATCCAACAAGATATGGTATGAAAGTTAGTTCTACTCGCAAAGTGGAATTTGAAATGCGAATTACTAGCAGTGAAAAGGTGGTGTAAGTAAAAGATAAAAAAAAGCGATTGAATTCGAAATTGTAACTGTATTGAATAAAGTGTTTGTATTAAAAGGAATAAGTTATATCATTTGTACAAACATCTTACAATATGGTTTGTAAAGTTTTTCAGAATACGCTCCAAGATCCGTATTAACGGACTCTTTAGGTAACAACCATAATGGAAAATTTACAGATCGGGAGCGGCGTTTTGTCTCTCGACAAGTGAGATTGATTTCGAAGCATGTATTGCGTTTAACGTTGAAGAAGGATGCTTGGTAATCCCTTAAGGAGTTAATAAGTTTTTGACGTCTAATAGTATGAGCGACTCTGGTGATGTTGCAAATCTTGGCGATAAGAAATGAATTCGAACGGGTGTTGAATTGATGGGAGACCACTTTTTGTGATGGCCGTAGTTCTTATTGCTTTAAGGCTTATTCTTCGATAGGCGTGGTATAATGCAAGTTTAGTTGCCATAAACAACCGGTCTATAGTCAATCTTTGAGAGAATAATGGTCTTTTTTAAGTTTACAAACGAGTAATCATGAAATTATTGGTAAATGCTATTATTTTAACAATATTCAGCCCGGTTGCTAGGATAGGTTAGGATGTGCAGAGCTGCCCTGCAAAAAAGAAGGGAATAACAGAAGAAAAAAGAATAAGCACGAGAAGCG
Organism: Volucella zonaria; assembly: GCA_963966105.1. Taxonomy (NCBI): domain Eukaryota; kingdom Metazoa; phylum Arthropoda; class Insecta; order Diptera; family Syrphidae; genus Volucella; species Volucella zonaria. The sequence continues at coordinate 27,380,411 of OZ014533.1, forward strand.
CTCGATCGAAGCCTGAAAAAGGTGCTATGTACTAGAGGAATATATGCAGCTCGGAAGTCATACAAAAAAATAAAACGAACATGCCAAAGAATTACATAAATTCACAAGGATAGAGAAGGAAACCTCATAGTAGAACCACAGTCGATGCTGAGAATCTTGAAAGATTATTTCTGCATACGTTGATGACGAACAACACCCCACAGTCAGGCAGAGTGAATCATTCAACACTTCATTTCATTTTTATTTATTATTTGTATAATAAATTTGTATAATAAAGTTTACATGGCCTCCCAACAAACTATGCCATTTTCTAAGTTAAGAATTTTAAGTTCTGTACAGTCAAAAAAACCGAACGCCGACTTACGAGTACAATACATTAGTAGGCTTAACTTGTTCGAAGAAAAAAGAACGTTTATGTATTTTGATTTCTTTATTCTCTGTACCGTTCGCGGCTGGGTTCAAACTAAATAAAATAACTCTAAGATGGAGTGAAAAGTAACCTCCTTGACCGTCAGAATGCGCTGCTACTGCAAAAAAGGTTATGATGCCTTGAAGTCCGTTCATATATAGGCAGACATGCCAAATTTCAGTGTGATACTGTCTTTAGTTTTGTTTTGATAGCTGATTGTTGTTGACGTATTTGGCATCATGTTTAGTATGAACAAAAACGATTCTCGTTCTCTCATAAAACATTATTTTTTGAGAGGCAAAACGGCGAAGGAAACAAAAGAAAAGTTGGATAAATATTATGGGGCTAATGATCCGTCAGATTACACCGTCAAATATTGGTTTCGAGAGTTACAGAGGATAATGTCAAAAAAATACATGAAATGGTGTTGGCTGACCGGAAAGTGAAGGTGCGCCAGCTAGCAGATACCACAAAGATTAGTACTGAGCGCACAAGCAATATTTTGGACAATATTCTGCATATGAAAAGTTATCCTGCCGCTGGGTGCCGCGAATGCTCACTGCTGACCAAAAACACGAACGCGAGAGCACTTCGAAAGAATGTTTGGACTTGCTGATGCGGAATCGTGCGGACTTTTGGCGTCGATTGGTAACTGGATTTGGATCCCTCGGACTATTATCTCTTCCCAAACCTCAAAAGATGGATCATCAATAAAAAATTCAGCTCATGCGAGGAAATCATTGAGGCCACGGAGGAGTATTTTGCTGACCTTCCGGAAAATTACTTTTCGGACGGGATCAAGAAGTTGGAAAATCGCTGGAATAAATGTATCAAACGAAAAGGGGACTATATTGAATAAAATAAAAAAAACATTTAAAAAAAAAATCTTTTCATTCCCAAGGAGGTTACTTTTCACTCCATGTAGTAAAGTAATTTCTCTCGCCACAAGGTTTCCTCTTGGATTCGAATGGATCCTATTTCAATAAATGCATTCCCAATGCACGAGCCGCTGACTCAGAACGATATGCAGCGGATGCGCGTGTACAGAGACAGCATTACGGTCGGCTCGGGAATCATGGGAAACTGATGACTAAGCAAAGTAGAGTTTTGTCTGTGACACTCTGCTACAATGTATGGCGTGATAACTCTACGTCCCGTAGATCAAAAAACAGTTTTTATTCTGGAAATTAGTTATGTGGTAGATCGACCATTTTGTTCGGAAGTTCAATGGGTGGTATATCGATCGTTTTACTGATCTTACTCCACACGACGAATCCAGCAATTAATACCAATAGGAATAACGGAAAATCAACGACTACTGAGAATTGGTATCTACTGTTTAGGCTTGCAAGGCGACGAATGTTACCCAGACTAATGGTATGCACATACCCAATGTCAATCTTTTGTCCTGTTGAGGTAATATTTCTGAGATCTGGAGGAAGAGTCTGTAGGCATGTGCTGGCAAGGCTTGAAAAGGTATTATTTCCGATTTGGATTATCTCGTTGCTGACTTGGATAACGTAAGTACCCTGAAGCGATTTTACTTCGTTTCCGGCAGTCAGCATGCCCTTAAAGTCCCGAGCTGACCATCGACCAGTGCACACGCAAATGAAGAACAAAAACAAAAGCCACGCGCGAGTTCACAAACCCCCCCTCCCCCAAAAAAAAAAAAAAATTCGCTGTGCGGGCACTAAACAAAACAAAAAAAACAACAACAATAACGTACGAGTGTAGTGAAATCGTCATCGACAGTGCTGGCATTCCTACCTTCCTGCCCCTGGTCAAACTGTTGCTTGCACTCGGTCACTGCCGTTGCTGTATTACACTGTCATACAGCGCGTGCAGTGACTGAGTGTATGTAACAACCGATGGATAGCGGGCTGTGGGTTTGAATTTTGTAGGTGTGCATTTTCCTATTGTTGTAAGGACATAACACCTACAACAATTTGATTCGGTAAACCAACTCTGAATTTTTACTTCACAGCTGTGCTTAGTAACGTCGGTGTTTGTGTTTTTTGTGTTTGTCTTTCTTTATAATAACTCGGTAATTCAGAGTGGATATTGCCAATATACGCGGGCTAAAAAGTAATCACTTTTCTGCGTACGTCCACGTCTGTAAATATAGACCAGCTGTTTTGACACTTAGTGAAACAGTAGATCCCCGCCCACACCTTTCAGATCACTCTGATGTGAAGCTACCTAGTTACGAACTAGTGCCATTATTCTTCTTTCACCGCGGTCTCGCCATTTACGTGGGTAGTGATGTAGCTTACCAAATTCCACCACAATGTACTCGTAGTCACTGTTCCAATCCGAAATTCAATCTCATGTGGTTAAAATTCCATCTCCGTAAGCAAATTATCCACTACTGCTTTATTTACAGAAGATCCAAAATGGACAGAAATTCGACTTTTAATAAATTCGATGCGCTGTCTGACTCCATTTAAAGAATTGTATCCCTGTATCCTCATCGGGCGATTTCAATATACACAATTCTGGGTGGCTTCGACATTCTGGACAGACAACACCAGAAGGACGGTGTGCTGAGATCTTTACTGCGGAAAACAACCTAACGCAGCTTGTAAATGAGCCCACGCTAATAATACCGCCAACACCGAAGACTTGTTTTTAACTTCTCACCCTGATAAGTACATCGTTGACGTGCTCTCCCATCTAGGCTCGTCGGTCCATTGTGTTATATCAGCTAATTTCTCGTACACCGACCACACAGTTAGAGAAAAGATTCCCAAAAGAACCGTATGGCAATACCAGAAAGCCAACTGGAGCGATTTTAACAGCTTCTTTAAGAATTTTAACTGGTCGTTATGTTTCCTCAATAACGACGTGGATGCCGCTGCTGATATGATCACATTCACCATTCTCTTTGGAATTAGAAACTTTATCCCTCATCGGATGAAGAGTATCAAATTAAAAGAAAAAGCATGGTACGACTCGAGCTGTAAAGAGGCTGTCAGGGTTAGAGAAATGTTTTTTTCGGTCCTTCAAGACCAACCCAACAGAGGAAAACTGGAACGTCTTTCTTAAACATGTAAAATTCCAATACGACGAAAAACTAAGGCAAAAAATACTACAATGTCCCAAAGGTAGTAACAATTTTTGGTCGTTCGTCAAAAATATTAGAAATTCTGCCTCATCCTAAATCCCAACGCTCATTTACAATGACATTCCCGCTGCCAGCTCTTTGGACAAGGCCAGCTGCACACTTTGCGGTCAGCTCAACACTCCCAGATGGTGCTTTGTCCCCGCCTACTCTTGAGTGCGTCGAATATTTTCATGGAACAAATCCACTTTCGCACTCGTGTAGTAGCAAGAGTTCTTAAAGATCTTAATATTCACAAATCCGCTGGTCCAGATGGTATATCTCCCCTCCTTCTGAATAGGTGTTCTTCCTCGCTGGCAAAACCATTGCGTAAGCTTTTTCATCAATCCTACTCTTTAGGACCCTTTCCGAGAAGATGAAAAACAGCATTTGTCCAGCCCGTCCCTAAAAAAGGCGAATCTTCCTCTCTCTCCTCCTACAGGCCCATTGCACTTACGTCCCTTCTTTCCGGCCGTAGGGTTTTCGTAGCAACAGGTCCACTGGTGATCTGATGGCATGTCTCACCTAAAAGTGGAACCAATCTGGGGAAAGCAAGATAGTTGCACTTGATATTTCTAAGGCATTTGATAGAGCTTGGCATCAGGCTCTTTTGTCGAAAATGCGTGCTCTTGGGATCGACGACTCTCTTCTTCAATGGATTAGAAATTACCTTTCGGAACGTTCAATTCAAGTTGTCTTGGATGGTTTCAAATCTGATATTTACAAAATAAATGAGCCCACGGCTCAATTCTGTCTCCGACACTCTTTTTAATTTTCATCAACGATCTCTTGTCTGCTACTTCTAATCGAATATGTTCCTTTGCTGATGACAGCACTCTCTGCTTCTCATATTCATTCCCGGACTTACGCCTCTGCTCTTCGGCTGTAGAACGGGAACGGCAGCGTATGCTAAGCTCATTAAATTCCGCTATTAACAGCATAACCAATTGGGGAACTATCAACGAAGTGGAATTTAATGCTTCCAAAACTCAATGCTGTCTGCTGTCATTAAAGCGAAATTCAAATACCCAGCCATTATCCATGAATGGCACTTGCATCGTCGAAACCGATAAACTTTCCATTCTCGGTATGTGACAACTTACGTTGGAATGACCACATATTCGATATCGTCAAAAATGATGCGAAATGTCGAGGTTTCCTCAAGCGATGTAAGAAATACTTTACCCCTCTGATCTGACCTCAATATATGTATAAGGCATTTATCCGCCCGAAATTGGAGTACAATGCCCACATCTGGCCGGGTGCGCCCAAAACATCTCTGCATCTGCTAGATAGGATTCAAAACCATGCGATAAAACTCATAGATGATATTAATATCACTCAAACAATGGACACCCTCGAACACCGACGTAATGTCTCGTGTCTCACTCTGTTTTATCGCTATTTCCAACAACAGTGCTCCGTAGAAATCGCCAGTAGCATTCCGCCCATTCAAACTTTTAACCCTAACACCCGTCTCGCTATGAATGCTCATCAGTATACCCTCAAGCCCATTTTCGGATGTACTCTAAAATATCGTGATTACATCAACTCGCTTATGGAATGCCCTGGCTAGTTCTTTATTTCCTAATCTTTATAACCTTCTAACATTTAAAATCAACGTTCACCGGTACCTCTCTTTCTATCCTCCTGGATTTTCCTTCGCCCGCGCTGTATGCAAGCATTTTAAGCGTACCTAAATCCCTTGAGCGCGCGCAAATTATAAAAAAAAAAAAAGTTGGTCAAGAAGATAGTGTCCTCCTTAATAAGTTCGATGATCTCTTCGAAATTGGTACGAAATGTGCAAGCACCATTCTCTTGTAATTGTCGTAGGTTCTTCTGCTCACATACCGTTGAGTTGCTGACAAGAAGGCAGATATGCGTCATACCATAAGTTTCCTTTTGGTTAATGAGGATCTGTTGGAATAATAAATTAATTTGACGTCCTCCTAATATCGATGGCCTGGTCCATAATCAGTTGTACTATACTTCGCTTCTCTTACCTTTGGCCTGGAAATCACGTAGATTACTAGTGAATTATTTGTATACACCGAGGGCGTTCCGTACTGCAATGCCTCGACCTCATTTGCATTTGGTAGTGTTTATAGTTCAGTAATGACACTGTTGATTTCTTCACGATCTAGGAGTTTGATATTAATTAATCGGTTTTTTGTCAATTGACATGCGTATGCACTCTCGTTGATTTCCTCTTTGACAATCGAGATTTGGTTAAGAATATTATGTTTAAATTTCGCCATGCTCACAGATCTTATTTCGTTGTTGGATCTCTCAATCACGCAGTTGATCTTCTGCTATGTTAGAGATTCTTTCATTTATTTTATACTGAAGAATTTTGCCCCAATCATCTGCGTCAGGATTTCCAGCAATCAATGTCCATGCGGAAAGTATTAAATTGATTGATCGTTTCGCACTTGGTGATTTGCCTTTAAATGCTGCAATGCGTTCTCTTATTTGGCCAAGATGGTGTTCGGCAACGGTCTTCCTTTCGCGTTCTTTAATATTAGCTTCCATTGCTGTAGTCATTTCTTCAGTTAGAGCTTCGAACTGATTCAAATTGATGACGTGAACGACGTTGAAATGCCCATCGATAATCCATCCTTTCCTTTCCTTAATTGATACGATCGGTGTTCTTTAAGTGTCCTATGATTTTTAATTTTATATTGAAATTCACAACTTTTTACAAAACTAATAGTACTTCAGATTTAAAAAAAAACCGCAAAAACCAACAAAGTAGCTAAATTGAGCTGTGCAAGACCTAAGCAACTTTGTAACCTACTGTAAAAAACAAAAATGGCTAACAGTGGTGGGGTAGAAAGTTGAAAAGATTTACTATGAAGTGCCGATTCCAAATGGTTGCTTAGGTTTTGCACAGTACTGTACATATGTATTTTTCAAGGACTTAAAAAAAGAAGAAGAAGAAGAAGGAAAAACTTAAACTGCGAGAATTTATAATACATTGTACAATCATGTGAAGAGTAAAGGTAAACTTAACATAGGCGTTAATCTTATTTAATCTTAATTTTAAGCTTAAATTCCTAGGTTACAGAATAGTTTTAGACTACACAAAATAGCCTTTTGTTTTCGCGGTTTTTCGTTTTGCCTTATAATTTCATTTTTACAATTTGTTTTTTGGTTAAAGGTCCTCGACCACATGTTTGTATATTTGGTGTTTGTACAAATATGCATGTTTATGTATACACTTGTACAATATGTCTGGATACGTTTACTTCCTTTATTTATTACATACATTTACTGTTTTTTACTTTTTCATTTTATTGTTTAAGTTTTACATACTCATCTTAAAGTTTATGTAAAAATATGCATGAAGTGTGTAATGTTATCATTGGCTTATAAGTTATACAAGTAATAAAAATTACAAATTATAGTTTTACGAATGTATGTGTGAATTTTTTATATGGCTTTTGTGCACTTTTCTACGTGTACTAGTTGTGACAGTTACTCTGTTATCACTGGCTACAATTTTCTTTCTATACTATATTGGTTTATTTTTACCCTGTATTTTCTTAAAAGCCGTGTAAATTACTTCACTTTTTTTATATTTATTAGGTGGAAACTTCTTAATATGTACTTCTTTTATTGTCTACTTTCTGCTTTCTTTCTATTACACCCCTCAAACCGTTATTGACTTTAGCGGGGAAATTAGCTAGGTTCTGATAATTAAGCCTTGAACTTTTATTGAAGAACACATCGGCAGGTTTCCGCTTTGTTACCGAGTGGATAGTGTTGTTATACCTATCTACTGCTATATTAGTGAAAAGTAACCTCCTTGACCGCCAGAATGCGCTGCTACTACAAAAAAAAGTTATGGTGCATTGAAGTCCGTTCATATTTAGGCAGACATGCCAACTTTTAGTGCGATACTGTTTTTAATTTTGTTTTGACAGCTGATTGTTGTGGACGTGTTTGGCATCATGTTGAGTATGGACAAAAACGATTTTTGTTCTCTCATAAAACATTATTTCTTGAGAGGCAAAACGACGAAGGAAACAAAAGAAAAGTTGGATAAATATTATGGGGCTAATGCTCCGTCAGATTACACAGTCAAATATTGGTTTCGAGAGTTTCGTTGTGGCTGCAACTCCACTACCGATCAAGTCCGCAGCGGCAGGCCCTCCGGAAAGGTTATGGCGTCGGTTTTCTGGGATTGTCATGGCATACTCTTCGTGGACTACCTCGAAAAAGGAAAAAACCAACGAGTATTACTGTGCATTATTGGAGCTATTGAAGGCCGGAATCGCTGCAAAACGGCCTAACATGAAGCGAAAAAAAATTTTGTTTTTGCAAGACAATGCGCCGGCGCACAAGAGCATCGCAACCACGGCTGAAATCAATGACTTACGGCTCCAATTGCTGTCGCATCCGCCCGATTTGGCTTCTTCGGACTATTATCTCTTCCCAAACCTCAAAAGAGGGCTCATCAATAAAAAATTCAGCTCACGCGAGGAAATCATCGACGCCACGGAGGAGTATTTTGCAGACTTTCCGGAAAATTAATTTTCGGACGGGATCGAGAAGTTGGAAAATCGCTAGAATAAGGTATCAAACTAAATAGGGACTATATTGAATAAAATAAAAAAAACATTTAAAAAAATTTTTTTTTCATTCCCAAGGAGGTTACTTTTTACCCCACCTAGTACTAAGTAACTCCTTGGGTCTTAAGTCCTTGTATTCTGGTTTAAAGAAACGATAGATTTGGAGATTATTTCACTGCGATGAATTGGTGTTAGATAGAGCTTTATGTTTAATTTCCTTATAAAGTTCAGTACTATTGGACTCAGGAAGCTTCTTTCATTGCCTGTCACCAGGATTTTTGGTACTGAGAAATAATGCAAAGTTTTAATGACCTTGTCTCATAGATGAAGCGAAGACTTGTTCCTAATGTGGAACAGTTTGGCGAACTTTGAGAATTTATCAATACAACTGATGAATATCTTATTTCGTAGTTCCATAATATCCATGTGAAGTATCTCACAGGGGTACGATGGTACGGGGATCGATTCCAATTCAGGCTGAATAAAACAGGATGCCGGTCGTACTTATTCGCCAAACAAACTCCGCAATCTCTTACATACTGGGTTACGTGACTGTTCATTTTAGGAGAATAGAAATTTTCTAATAACCGCTCCTATTTACTCTGGGATTTCTGTGAGCTCTTCTGTGTTCTTCGCTTATGAGTTTCGAAAATCGGTCCTCGTTCTTGACAACTTCCACTATCCTTTGCGTTATACGGATTTTGTAATTAACGAAAGTTTCCAGGTAGACCTCTTGCAGCTGGCCTAGGTGGAATTCCGGTATCTTAAGTCCAGTCTGGATATTGGGTTTCAGTTTTTTCTTCAGGACCTCTAGCAGACTGGTTTTATCTATACGTTCCAAAGCAATATAGTGCCTGGAGAACCCCGGATGTGGTTGTTTATAAATTTCCAGGACCTTTCCTAATTTAATTATTACTTGATTAGGGAAAACATTTATGGGGGCCTCCACATGAGGGATGAGATCGGAACCATCCTGTTCTACGCTATGTACAGTCTTACTGGCTGTGTCCGTTGTAACATGGTTTCTGCTCGTAGTTTCTGTTCAGGAACCAGATTCGCTTGCTGTTTGCGTTGCTGAGCCATGTTCCATCCTTTCTGAACTTTCTGAACTTGGCACCGGTTCGGCTTGTGCCGACCACTTGAACCACGGCCACTCGTTGATCATTTCATTCGGAAAAAAAAAGAAATTGCTAATATTATGTGGTGATAACACCGTGGCAGAGTTTTGAATGACGTCATTATTTTTTAATTATATTTTCTCATTTCACAGCAAGTACACATTTTTATTTGGAATTTAATAACGTTTAGTTCAACTTATCAATAAATTACAGAAAAATATCCATTGATTCAGACCTCATGCGAAAAGCATATAAAAGCTGGCCTATATTCGGTCCTCAGAATTTTTAAAGTCAGTCCATAATCGTTTGTGATATCGACAAGTATGACGGAAAGTATTTTAGTTAAAAAGAAAAAAGCACTTATTTTAAACATTCTCGAAGATCGCACTGGGTCCAAAAGTGACTGACGTGAAAAGATTAACAGAAACTTTTCACCTGAACGCAGACGTTATAACAGAGCAGGATTTTAGTTTTACAGAACTTAAAACCATAATAAAAGAATGTGAGTAATAAAAACTTGGCGTTTCTATATCGTCGTTGCAATCCCAAAGTGACGCATCAGCATATACATATCATACAATGTTTTGGGGAAATTAAATTTCAAGGTCTATTTAGATTTGGAAAATGAATAATAAGCTTGATGCTTAGTTTGTTTGATTCATGCGTATTTGATGTTATTTTACGTGCAGCTAAATCTGCCGATACATCACTTTGGGCTTGTAGTGAAGATTGTATAGAATCATAGATCAGGTGATGCCTTGAAGTAAAATATAGTGAAGACGAATATTACAATAAAAAATTATCATATTTCTGATATTGAATACACTCATCGACTCTTGATTAACCTCATTTTTAATTTTGACACAAGTCGTAGGATGTGTGTACTTTTTTCATAACTTTATAAAAATGACTTGTACATACGTATGTTTTAGTGACATAGGTATATTAGTGAAAAAATGCGCTCTCGAAAAAAAAATCATTTGAACCAATCGAAATGCCGAAGTACGAGTATCTAATCTTCTACTTCTATATTTAATGCATGTAATTATTTTACATCTAATGCTATTGTACATGTTTTTCCGATATATCCACATAGCTACTCGGCCTCTTGTGGGGTTGGCTAAATTGCGACGCTTAGAACGATTCACAAATCGTCCTATTTTAGATCATCTCGCTAGCTAGGCCAAAAGCTTGCTAATGTTTTTTGACTTTTGATTGATACAATTATTTTCCTTTCGTCTTCTTCTTTGAACCCCGACTAGAACTTGGCCCTCTATTGCTTTTTCGAACAGATTTTTTAACAATCTTTGTTAAACATGGCGTCCGTTCATTGTCAGTTTTTTGATGTGGACACTTCCCCGAATAGGTGTACGGCTATATCGAAAAGATACTGCACACTTAAAAAAAAACGTTTATTTCAATTCCTGAGCGATTTTTGTTTTTTAAAAAGTACCGCTATGTGATACTCGTACATAGATGTGTAGAAGAATAGAATTGTGTATTTGTTTTTTTAGTGTGATCCTTTAGTTGTAATCATTGATGAACTAACCTAGATGGCAAACTTTGCAGATATTGGAAAATCAAAAATGGTTTTCTACTAATCGCCCCTATCCGTGTGACCCTGTCTGTGAACGCGTGTGAATTGTCATCAATGGCAATTTGCCTCTCATTTTATAAAAACCACACTGTAAATTGCTCCCATTCTATCGAATTTTGAGAAAGTATAGAGAATGTAAAAGTGTTGTGTGCGTGTGCAAAAGTTAAGGGTTTGCAAAGTTTAGTAGGGTTTGACTTCTAGGTTAGTTTATCTATGATTGTAATTATGCCGCGCATTGATTTGGAGGTTCGAAAAAAAAATTGTGCACGACTGGTGTACAGAAATTTGTTTGTCATATCGGAAGTCGGGTAAACGACATATGGTGTGCACAAATCCAGTTAAACACATAATTTTAAAGTTCGCCAACGAGTTAACACTTAATGGTTTTAAAAAAAAAGTAGAACAAAAGGTCCTAGTGACCCACAATTGGAGGGTCCAATATTAAAGTTCATTAAAAAGAATGGACATCGATTTGCCATTCGTGTAATGGCTAAAAAAACTAAGGACAACTGTAAGCATGATTCAAAGAGTGAAAAAAAGAAATAATTTAAGAACATATAAAGAGCAAAGAGTTTCGAAAAAAAGCAAAAAACAAGAAGAAACAGGAAAAAGCAGGTGTGGAAACCTTTACAAAAGGATCTGTGGTGGAAAAATTCAATGTGTTGTTATGGATGACGAAACTTTTTTATACTAAGTTTAAAGACAGTAAAGGGGACGACTCTGTGAAGAGAAATCGGACCTCCAAATTTGGGGAAAAACTTTTAGTATGCAGGCCATTTGCAGCTGCGGACGAAAAACATCTGGTTTTTACCGGAGGGAGTGCCTAAAAAACCGATTTTTCCTTTAATACGGAAGCATACCATCCCAACATTATTTTGGCCAGACTTGGCAACAGCACACTACGCTAGGAAGACAATTGAGTGGGTTCAAAAAAACTACATACAATTTGTTGAAAAATCCGAGAATTCGCCAAATGTCCCGGATTTAAGGCAAATTGAGCGGTACTGAGCTCTCAACAAGCAAAATCTAAAAAAGGAGGGAAGGTGGCCACAAATCTTTCTTTTTTTTACTTCCTTTCGTTTTTTAAGTATTATTTAATGTTTCTTTAAGTTAAGTTGAAAACAGAAATAACAGAATACGTTTACGTTACGAATAAATGTGTCTGCAGTTTCTTTTCGACACTCGTACAGTCGTATACTTTCTATATCATGACATTCCCGTCGCTGTGATTTCTCATTTATAAATATTTCTCGTACATGGTCCTACATTACTATACGTATTCTAAAGCTGGATTGTCGTATACATACATGTAGGAACTATAATATTTATTCACTTTACATTACAATTATTACATTAAATATAGAGTACAAAAAACTAGTTACAATTTATTAAAAAGTTCACGACCGGTGACCACCGTGCTGCTGAAGTTCATACCGTCAACTCAATGCCTTTCCATTGCCAGTTCTTTTTTATATTCGTCGTCATTGCTAGTCTATCCAATTCCAGATGCCTGCCGCATCAGTAGCTTATGCCACGTGCATACCTTCAGGGCAATCGTAAACAAGATCCAAGACCTCCGTGACAACATTGTATTACAAAGACAACATTGCTCATATCGCTCTGGCTTTTATGCTTCCTAATATAGGTCAGCACCAAATCCATTCATGACGAATGACACAATGTTCTCTTCGTAACTCAATGCAAGGAAAACAAACTCTGATTGTAAACAAACTCCAATCGTCTGGGTCAACAGACGAACATACGACGACGACGACTACTCATGCTGACATTATACCTCGCAGTCGGTGGTCGTCGATCGTGGATTATTCATTGATTACAGATATCCGCATTTCTTCGACTATATAAACCTACACATAAAATATCAGAACTCCTACATACATATGGTATAACAATATAGAGGGACCTGGACACGTATGGGTTGCTGAATTCTTTGGACCACCGTTTTACAAAACTTAGTGCAAAGTTGGCTTTAAGGATTGTCCCATCCATATTTAAACGGAAGTTGAGCTCCCTATCACACAAAATGCCGAGGTCGCGACGAGATTGAACGGAGGAGATAGTTTGGTTGTGGAGAAGGTAGTGCCGGGGAGGAGATCGGTGCCGCTTATGTGAAAAGATGATGGATTGGCATTTGGGGATATTAAGTATAAATTTTTGAGGCACCACATCGAAAAACTATCAAGGTCTTGTTGAAGGAGGAAGGAGTCATGGGGAGAGGAAATGGTTTTGCAAAATTTAGTATCGTCGGCGTAAAGGGAGACAGACGAGTGATCCTATCGAAATCATTTGTGGTTAGTATAAAAAGAAGGGAACCGAGCCGAGTGGGCTGACCTACAACGAACACTGCAAAAGGTAAGAGAATATCCATTTTAACAGTATGGGTTCAAAGCCGAGGGCATACAATTTGAAGAGTATTAATCGATGAGAGGCCTTGTTAAAATAGGTTGCAACTACATGATAAACGGATACAAGATACAAGCAATATTGTCTAGGGGAAATAAATGAATTGCATTGGAAGCTTAGAGCACAGATAATAAACTTACCCGGATGTCGCATCCCCATACAAAAAAAATGCTAATCTTTTTTGCGATGAGCAAAAAACGATGGGCAAACAAAAAGGTTTTCTGCTTCGCAAAGAAAAAAAAAAACCGAAAATAAATTTTCTGTGCAAATGCCCTTTCTTTTGTTTTGCAAAAAGCTTTCACCACCAGGTGCCACCAGCGTAGAGTTTGTGACACACCCACAGAAATAGATTTTTTGTTTTGCTTTGTATTCTCGTATTTTTTGTCCTGGCCTGCGACTTTGGCACGGTGAGGAACAGAGTAGAAATACCACCTTGATCAAAAAGTTCCCGCACCACACCACCAATGGCGCTCCCATTGTTCCGATTTGAGTTCTGTTTTTTTTTGTTAAGTTGGTAAATCTATTGTAGACATTCCCTCTAAATCTTAGCGTCATAGCTTGATATTTGCAAAAGTTACGTAGCCAAGAGTACTTCTATCTCTGTGTGTGTTGGTGATTTTTTACAATTTTAGAAATGAATATAAATTTGCAACAACGAACTTGTATTAAATTTTGCGTAAAAAACGAATTTAATGGTGCGCGAACGTTGGAAATGTTGGAAAACTGTTTCGTCAACGATTCTCTAAAGAGTCGTTTACCAGTGGCACGAGCGGTTCAAAAGTGGTCGTGAGTCAATTGAAGATGATGAACGCAGTGGCAGACCATCGACATCGAAAACCGAAGATAACGTTGATGAAGTAAAAGAAATGTTAGTCAATAACAGCAAATTAACCATCAGAGAGATAGCGGAGGACTTGAATATTGCCTATGGATCCGTCCAAGACATTTTGGTTAATGATTTGGGTTTCCGTCGTGTAGCAGCAAAGTTGGTGCCAAAAGACCTCAATTTCATTCAAAAAAGAGACCGTGTTGACGTCGCAAAAGAGATGATTTGCGAGGTTGAATCCGATCTCACATTCATCAAAAGGATCATTATTGGAAACGAGACGTGGGTTTATGAGTACGACACGCAATCCAAACATCAGCCAAGTGAATGGCGTTCACCAAATGAGCCGAGACCCAAAAAACCATGTCGTTTTCAGTCAAAAAAGAAGGCAATGCTCACGGTTTTCATGGATTACAACAGTGCAGTGCATCATGAATTGTTGCCAGAAGGCCAGACAGTAAACAAAGAGTATTATTTGGGTGTTATGAGACGTTTGCGTGAAGCAATTCGCCAAAAGAGACTAGAATTGTGGGCAGAAAACTCATGGATTTTGCACCATGATAACGCACCGTCGCACAGTTCGTAATTTTTTGACGAAAAATGCAACAACTACCATCCAACAGCCACCGAATTCACCTCATTTGGCTCCCTTTGACTTCTTTCTGTTCAATCGAGTAAAAAAATCACTACGGGGAACGCGCTTCAGCAGCCGAGAGGAAGTATTGGAAAAATCGCAGGAAGCACTGCTAGACATACCGAAAACCGAATATAAAGAATGCTTCGATGGTTGGATCAAGCGCTGCCATAAGTGTGTTCCAGTCGATGGGGATTACTTTGAAAAGGACAATATAGATTCAGACGAATAAACTTGTATTTTTAATTTTCTGAATAAATTCCGGAAAATTTTTGATCAAGGTGGTATACCTACATATGTATGTATATTAAATTAGGGTAGGTTAAGATCAGGAATAATTTGAATGCGATTTGCGATGATGTTAAGAATTTGTAGGTATGATACAAAAAATTTAAATAGTAGGTACTGTAGGTCTTATAGGCTAACTTTATTCATAAGTCTGTAGGTATGTACTTATTATAAGATTGAGGCCTTTTACAAATCCTTGTGGTACTCCTACTCTCATTTAGAGTATATTTGATGTTTGGTTCTTACGTTTTACATAAAAGAAGAGGTCTGATAGGTAGCCATAGCCACTGTTTTACTATTTTTGTGTTCATGCACGTTAAACAATAATAAACAAAATCAACTCTGCTCTCTAGTTACATAAATGTGAAAATGCATTTGCAAAATATTTTTGTCTTTAGACATTTCATAATACCTACATATTAGAAGTATGATTTTTAGCTATTCACAGTGCCTTAACCAAAGTGGTTTCCAACGGCACGAACGCCGACGTGGCAGAGTATTGACCCCCATCACCTCCCTTACCTCACCACCGCCTTAGTTTTTTTTTTTTCAAAGTTCACACATTATGCACATATATATGTAAATATTTACATACCATGTTCATTAAATTTTGCAACTTTTCTGTCTTTTGTTTTGGATTCCTTTTCTTGTTTATGCTCTTGATCATAAACCACTTACAATTTTCCCAAAACAGAAATGCCACACATTTATTTGTCGTTTCAAACGAATCTTGACAGTGCAAATTTGTTTTTGAGATACATTGATAAACTATATTTTCTCTAAGATTAGTTGCAAATGGACATTTCTGAAAGCAAGTGGTAAATACTTGCATATGAAGTTGACATATTTTGAGGTACTTGTCAGATGGCCAGACAAGTATTGGAGTTTCATTCGAGTGTTCATGTTCTTTCAATTTGATCAGCGAAATTGTTTTTGTCCTTTGTCATTTCTTTGACACAGTTCCCACAAACTGCATTCATTTTTTTAAATGTTTTAAAAAAACAGTAACCTGCAAAATACCTTGTGGCTATGCCATTCATTTCTGTCATTTTTATTGAAAACGTGTCTTCATCTGGTAATTCTATCGCTAGAAGTTCGGATTCACAATATTTGGCTAGATCGAATATGTTTTCATTTTTCTCTTGCTCCTGTGTTGGGACAATCTTTGTATTATTTTCAGTATTCAACGCAGCATTCCAATCTAACTGTAAATATTCAGAATTTTCTTCTTCACAATTATACAATTTTGACTTAAACAAAAATTTTAGAGCGATAATTTTGACCAGTAATGAACCAAATTCAGACGCGTTTGGCTTAATTTTAATAAAATTTCTTGCTCTTATTTTCCCAAAAAGGTTTTCAAGTAGGTCCTGATTGAACTTGTTAACATATATATAATGTAGTTCACAGTAATCATTGAATAATTCTTTTTTATCATTAAAATACTTTCAATTTTCAGAATCAGACCCTTAAAGCAGAAGGGTTTACATTTTGCATTGATTAGCTGAATTTGTTTTAAATGTGATTGCATTTCTTTTAAAAATCCAATATTTGAGTCATTTCGAATAAGTGCAGGTCTTCCATTCAATAAATAAAATATTTTATTGATTCTATTTATAAATTCTGCTGTTGGTTGGGCAAACTCTGCAATTTTCTCTGGAAATTTATTCAAGCGCTGTAAGGCGCAAGCCACGGATCCGCTAAATTTCACATTAATTTTTTGAAATTCCGTGGGATCTATATGAGCATATTTTAGAAATCTATTTTTTCTTCTATTGTTTGCTTTTGATATTCTCTAAGCTGTGCTTTATCTTTTTTTTGGCCTGTGGACTTTAATTGCAAGGATATTTCTGAATTTTAGACTTTTCTTAGCTCTCTCTTTGAGGATTTTGTTAATTTTTTTCAGTCTACTTATTTGTTGAATATAAAAAAATTGCTTTTGTGTGTTCGCTTCGCATTTCTTGCATACAGAGTTTATGGAATCTATAGATCTGTTGCAGTCTATAAGTGCTGAAACTGCATTTAGTTCATCAATGGAAATATCGGTACTCGTTTGCACAAGTTTTTCATAAAAAGTATAGGAACCGCGTCGTGTATTAATTTTTTTCCCAAAAAACTTCAAATCGAAATGTTTACAACAAATGGCCGTTTATGATTTTCAACATTATCACAGGATTTTTCTGCCTGTGCTAGCCAGTCATTATATTTCTTAGTTTCCTTTTTAAGAGATTTAAGCATTTTCCTTTCTGGAAATTTGGCAGTTGTTGCATTGCAACATACAATAGCGCACTTTATTCGCCACGACATTTCTTCTAAGTCGATATTTATTCTCAACTTTTTTGTATTTATAAGTACCAAGGTACCTAATCAACCTGAAATAGTATATTTTACCTTTCCTAGATTAACTCTTCAAAATTTTTACTGGATACACACAATAAAACATCACTTTTCACTTCGAAAAAATACAATTTAAATATTTTTTACCACACCACAAATGTACACAGATCAAAAGCTTTTTTACTACCTTACCCCGTTTAACTTCATGCTTCAAGCCTATAAAAGGCAGAAAGTAGTTTGACTCTCTCTTTTTCAATTAGCTTCTGTTCTGTGAACGATCAACCGTGGCCGTGGCGTTTTTCTTAAAGTTTTCACAAATTATAAACTCTTATTTTATAAAACTATTATTTATTACCCACTAAATTGTCATACTAAATTGCACTTCTGAATTATTTAATTGAATTAATTACTTACTTAAATATTTTAGCCGTTAGTCTTATCGCGAATAAAACAAACACAATCCTTTAAAAAAAATAATTTACGCTCTTTATTTGGTTGCTTATAGGCGTCTGTATTCTACAGTGTTTGACTTACGGCTGATCTCCTACCTACCGGCAGACTCTTTTCCTAGTGTGGCCACTTTACAATCACTAGTTAGTGTTGCCACTTTATATTTCTTACATTCTTATCAGTTTCTCTCCTATGGCTTGCTACAACTCGACCATCCTGCCTTGTAATCGTCCCGATTTCCCCCTTTGTCCTACTACAATTACGTGATTCGTTTGCTCTCGTTTGTAATCATGGTTTGATGTTGGCTGCTTCCCATATTCCTTCATACGGGATCTGGCTTACTTGAAATCCTTCTACATCCTTCACTATGTACCGATCATTTGGCAAAATCTTTTGAAGTAGGAATATAGTCCTAGAAAACTATGTACAGCCCTTACATTCTGTGGCAAAGGGAAATTCTTTATCGATTCGATGCCCTTTTCATTTGGCTGGATACCCTCCTTCGATACGGTGTATCCTAAATACTGGACCTTAGCTTCCATAAACACTTGTCCAAACGTAACTCCAGCTTGTTCTTCACTAAGCTATCGAAAACTTCATTCAGTATCTCTAAATGTTCTTCTACTGTCTTAGTCGCTACCATTATATCATCTATGTAGATTTTGATTTTCTTTTCTTTAATCAAATCTTCAAAAACATTTGAAATATAACGTTGGAATTCCAATGGAGCATTCTTTAGTCCAAATGGCATCCTGAGCCACTCGTACTGTCCCATTAGCGTCCCAAATGATGTATATTTAATCGATTCGTCACTCATTCGTATGTGGTAAAAAGCGCTCTTCA
Source organism: Volucella zonaria (assembly GCA_963966105.1). Classification (NCBI taxonomy): domain Eukaryota; kingdom Metazoa; phylum Arthropoda; class Insecta; order Diptera; family Syrphidae; genus Volucella; species Volucella zonaria. The sequence goes on from OZ014533.1 coordinate 27,399,011, forward strand.
GATCTAATAATGTGTACACTCGTTTATCTAAACACTCGTCAAGTAAGTCATCGATTAGTGGAATCGGGTGATTGTCTTTTAAGGTAACTTTATTTAAGTTCCTGAAGTCCACGCAAAGTCGCAAATCTCCTGTTTTCTTTTTTACTAATACTATAGGCGACGTGTATTCCGATCTGCTTGGCCTGATTATTCTTCTCGCAGCAACTCGTCTACGATAGATTGTACTTGTTCCTTTTCGGTATATGAGAGTTTCTTCCGGTAATAATAAAACGGTTTTATATCGTTCAACCTTAGCTTCATTTCGTATTTCATCTCGGGTTCTTCGGGACGTTTACAGTACAAATACTTCTCATTGAACATTCGTTTGAACTTTTCTTTTGTCTCCCAATCTAGACTGCAATTTTTTAATAGCTCTACTTCCGTTTCTACATCTATCTTTAGTAACTCCTAAAAATATTCTGTGCTTACCTCACTCGTTTGTTTTTCTAATGCTACGGTAGTTATTCTTAGCTTTGCCTTTCTCATGAAATTCCTACCTAGAATTAGGGGAAATGTCATTGAACCATCCGGTACCACTAGTAGATCGAGTTCAACCTTTCCTTCTTCCAATAAAATTTGACAACACACTTTACCTAGTATTCTTAACGGACTTTTATTTATTCCCTGAAAATTTACATTTTCTTCATATGAATTAATAACTGCTGTTGGAACGTATCCCTGCCTGACTATGCTGATCGAGCTGCCGGTATCTAGTAGTGAATCTAATAATATTTTATAATGTAAATTTCTATGTGTAAATATACAATTAAATAATCTTACGGATTCATCTGCTTCGTCTTCTTGGTGTACGTTGTATATCGGCTTCCTGTTAGGCTTCTTCCGCTCTGAACAGTCTGCTGCTATATGTCCCATTCTGGCACAAACGTGACAAGCGCCTTTCTCTCGTTTTTCCTTCCTACACTCGTTTGCCATGTGCCCAACACAATTGCGATTGTAGCACCTGATTTGGTTCCTTGCTGTATCACTCCTTCACTCTCGATGGACGGCTTCCGCTGTTTTATTTTTGAAAAGGCTTGGAGTAGTTGTGCTTTTGTAGAATAGCATTGGATGAGTGCCTGTAGTCGTAGCGATTCATCCGTTATGCCTTCTACCACATATTCAACTAGCTCATCTTCGTCGATTTGAAAGCAATTTGAAAGGATGATCTTGCTCTTTATTTGGTTGCTTATAGGCGTCTGTATTCTACAGTGCTTGACTTACGGCTGATCTGCTACCTACCGGCAGACTCTTTTCCTAGTGTGGCCACTTTACAATCACTAGTTAGTGTTGCCACTTTATATTTCTTACATTCTTATCAGTTTCTCTCCTATGGCTTGCTACAACTCGACCATCCTGCCTTGTAATCGTCCCGATTTCCCCCTTTGTTATACTACAATTACGTGATTCGTTTGCTCTCGTTTGTAATCATGGTTTGATGTTGGCTGCTTCCCATATTCCTTCATACGGGATCTGGCTTACTTGAAATCCTTCTACATCCTTCACTATGTACCGATCATTTGGCAAAATATTTTGAAGTAGGAATATAATCCTAGAAAACTATGTACAGCCCTTACATTCTGTGGCAAAGGGAAATTCTTTATCGATTCGATGCCTTTTCATTTGGCTGGATACCCTCCTTCGATACGGCGTATTCTAAATACTGGACCTTAGCTTCCATAAACCGACACTTGTCCAAACGTAACTCCAACTTGTTCTTCACTAACCTATCGAAAACTTCATTCAGTATCTCTAAATGTTCTTCTACCGTCATAGGAGAGAACTCCTATGTCTTGCTACAATATTAAACTAAATTGGCTATCTACTGAATTGTTCTAAACCAATAAATTATAAATCCTCTTCAATAAAATATTCATTAATATTGTTTTGGAAATACTGTTTCATTTCCCACATGTATAAATGAAATTGTGTCTCGCAGTCGCAGGACGCAAAAGAAAAAGCTTTTCGCACAGAAAATTTATTTTCCGTTTTTTTTTTTTCTTAGAGGAGCAGAAAAGCTTTTTTTTGCTCATCGTAAAAAAGATCAACATTTTTTGTATGGGGATGCGACATCTGGGTAAGTGTATTATCTGCGCTTAGAGCTTCATACAAAATACTGTCGAAAAGTTTGGACATATGGGAGAGTTTAGCGATTTGACGATAGTTTGTTATTTCGTTCTTTGATCCTGTTTAGTGAATCGGGGTTATGAAGGAGGTTTTCCAAGCCACAGGAAATTCTCCTTGTGAAAGGTATAGACGAAAGAGATTAGAAAGGGTAAGGGAAAGAGAGGAAGAAAATTTGTTAAGAAATATGGCAGGGAGACCATCTGGCGCGGGTGTGAATTCATCATTAAGTTGGTGTAATTTATATTCGATATAAGACGGGTCCAAGGTGTGAGAGAGAAGTGGGCCATTGTAAAAGTTCAGTAGGAAGTTAAAATAGGATGGATCAGGTACAAAGGAGTTGTTGGTGAACAACTCCTTGTTGTGAAAGTTAAAGGGGGATCTGCTGAAATAGTCACTGATTTTGTGAAGGTTTGCTTTATGAAAGTCGTCGGATGAGAGAGTTGTGGGGAAGAGCGGACAGATAGGGGACAAAGTGAGACTGTGGAATTAATTGAATATGTTGTGAAAATAAGGTCTAATTGCCTGTCCATGCAGTTGGATATACCGCTGACTTGGCATAGACTTGAGTCTGTTAAGCGATCTAAGAAGAGACATTCGTTAGCTGTGTTGGCATTTGAAGCGATAAAAAACGATTGATCATCTGATGGAGTCCAGTGCAGCTGAAGAAGATTAAGGTTGCCGAAAAGAAGGATATCGTCAATTGAGTCAGACAGGTCAATTAAATGGTCGATCGCAAACTAATAGGATTCGATAGGTTGAGCTGGTATGATGTAGCAACATACGAGGGCGGGTCAATAATTCCGTGCATTTTTGAATTTCTGACCTCTTTACTGAAACAGCAACACTGCTCCTGTCAACAGGCATTTGTCAGTTGACTCCTGTCAAAATTTAAACTTGCTGCGTCAGTTAGTTTGTGTTTGACAGCTATTTTTATCAGACTACTCACTAATTTGAGGAGAAAATGGAAAAAAGTGAATTTCGTGTGCTTATTAAGCATTATTTCTTGCGAAAAAAAACCATTACCGAGACCAAGGCTAAGCTTGATAAATACTATGGGGACTCTGCACCATCGATTTCAATGGTAAAAAAGTGGTTTACTGAATTTCGTTGTGGCCGTACAAGCACTGAAGATGCCGAACGTCCTGGACGCCCAGTTGAGGTCTCTACACCCGAAACAATCGAAAAAATTCACGATATGGTGTTGGCCGACCGAAGATTGAAAGTGCGAGAGATTGTGGAAGCCGTAGGGATCCCGCATGGCTCAGTGATTTCAATTTTGAATGATCACTTGGGCATGAGAAAGCTTTCCGCAAGATGGGTGCCGCGTTTGCTCACAGTCGACCACAAACGCAATCGTGTAACAACTTCACAGGAAGGTTTGGCGTTGTTTAATCGCAATATGGAGGAGTTTTTGCGCCGTTTTGTAACCGTGGACGAAACATGGATCCATCACAACACACCAGAGAACAAACAACAGTCAAAACAGTGGGTTTCTAAGGGTGAATCGGCGCCAAAGAAGGCCAAGGTGGGTTTGTCAGCCAATAAAGTTATGGCGACTGTTTTTTGGGATGCACGCGGGATAATCCACATTGACTACCTTCAAAAGGGAAGAACAATCAATGGGGAATATTATGCCAACTTATTGGACCGATTCAATGACGATTTGAAAAAAAACGACCTCATTTGGCCAAGAAAAAAGTTTTTTTCCACCAAGACAATGCAAGGGTGCACACATGTGCAGTTGCCATGGCAAAAATCCATGAATTGGGCTATGAATTGCTCCCTCATCCACCCTATTCTCCAGATTTGGCTCCGAGCGACTACTTCTTGTTCCCAAACCTGAAGAAATGGCTTGGTGGAAAAAGATTTGACTCCAATGATGAAGTCATCTCGTCATTTTGAGGACCTCGACAAATCATTTTTTTTGGAAGGGATAAAAAAAATTGGAGAAGCGTTGGACAAAGTGTATAGAGCTCAAGGGAGACTACGTTGAAAAATAAAATTATTTTTTTATCAAAAAATCTGTTTTAATCCAAAAGTCACGGAGTTATTGACCCGCCCTCGTATAACGTAAAGGGACTTGAAGGGGAGTGACATTTTTATTGCGACAAAGTCGACTTTAAAGGATTTCGAAATGGTAATGGCAGAAGAGTTAAGGCTGTTGTGGATCGCCAGTAGGACGCCTGGACAGCAGAAATCATCATTTGGGCGGGTAGGTAGGAGGTGTGAGGCGGGGTAGTATGAGGCAGGGCGGGGCGGTTTAACTGCTGGCAAGGGAGGTAGGTTATAGACAAAAAAATTTATCGTGGTCGACTCGGCCCCGCTGCAGGCGTGAGACTTGCTTAGTGTTAGCGTAGTGGCCGAATTCAACAAGGTCGTCTGCCACTTTCTGAGAGTACATACTAAAAATCTCTTGGTACCTGACATAAAGATTCCTGAGACTGATAGGGTCGATAGGTAGGCTTTCCTGCTGGATGGAAACCATGACGCCGGTTTTGGTCCTGCCTTTTGTTTGTTTTCATATATCGTTCTTTTTCTAAGCCTAGAGAGTGCATAGCGACTTTCTGTAATGCTATTGGTTTGCTGTGTTAGTTAAACTGCGAAGGGAAAAATGAGATCACGATTAGGGGCAGTGAAGAGGGGAATCTAGATAAATGGTTGGGTACGGAGTAGGGCGAGGAAGCAATCGGCGTCAAATCGTACAATCTCTGTGGCTAATTTACAGGTTCATTTCAGGACATAATGTTGTTCATATCACTTACCAATTTTCGTTTTCCGGTAACGTTTGACATTGACTGTTACGCAAGGGTCAGTTTAATTTTTGAAAAATAAGGACTGATGATGCCAGCAACCAGTCCACTTTTGTAGATACAATACATATAATTGGGTCTCATGAGTCTCTTCAGGATTTGCCTCACTCTGGCAACGTCAATTTCCCTTTTTAACGAACCCGACGTTAAGTTACTCAATAATCCAATCCGCGAACTCCCGTCACAGCCTATGGTCCCTTAGCTTTAGTTCCTGTAGCAGCTGGATCTTATAAGAGTGCAATCCGAGATCCTTTCGCAAAATTGTCCACGGAGTGAACGGACACCAGCAGAACTGTTGTGATTGCCGCCGAATAGAGTACTCCGGATATTCAACCGCACAGTTACTACAGCTTTTTCTGGAAGCAGATTACGAAAAATTGACGCGTTGTTGACTTAGCCTCATGTATAGTTAATGTAAGCGCATTTGCATTATGAGGACCAACAAAATCATGTAATTTTTTATATAGGGTCCGCCATCTAACGTTTTTTTTTTTCAACTAGTGCTTATTTCGTGAATGGTAACACTTAGCTCATGTCTGATTTGACAGATAATTAGTTTTATCCTTCCGCTGAACGAATATGGTTGTGTATACGCTTCGCTAAGTGGGCCTGCGATCGACTTAGAGAAGATGCTGATTTTGCCAAAAAAAATCATCTTTTCAGATGAAGCTCATTTTGATCTTGGCGGGTATGTAAACAAGCAAAATTGTCGCATTTAGGGCACAGAAAACCCGCACGCATACATTGAAAAGCCGATACACCCAAAACGAGTCACTGTTTGGTGCGGATTTTGGTCCAGAGGCATAATTGGGCCATTTTTCTTCGAAAATGAGCAAGGAATGGCCGTTACAGTCAATGGCGATCGTTATCGGGCCATGTTGAACGAATTTTAGTTCACAAAAATTGAAGAGGAGGATATTGGCAACATTTGGTTTCAACAGGACGGCGCTACGTGCCACACAGCCGAAGCTACACTCGATGTTTTGCGCCCTGTTTTTGAAGATAGCATTATCAGCCGCAGAGCTGATGTCGTTTGGCCACCCCGGAGCTGTGATTTGACACCGTTGGACTATTATTTGTGGGGTGCCGTAAAAGATAAGTGTTACGCCGATAAGCCAGAGACAATTGACGCTTTAAAGGACAATATTCGTGAAGCCATTGGTGAAATACATCTGCACACAATCGATAATGTGCTTAAAAATTGGACCGATCGTGTAGGCTACTGCATGGCCAGCCAAGGCAGCCATTTGAATGAAATTATTTTCCATTATTAACCGGAAGGATTGTACTTTCAAATAAAAAAAGAAATTTGAGAAAATATTCAGTAGTTTTTTTTATAACATTTTCAAAAAAAAAAAAACATTTTTGGCGGATCCTATGGATGATCTACCAGTAAAACAAAGCCCGTTTACATTTAAATACATAATATGTATATTACACATTACCATTTTTAGAATTTTAAATGATTTTTGAATTTTCCAGTTAAAAAAAATTGATTTTGACAAATATTCTTATATGGTGATAGCCTATTGTGCCAATGGAGGAAAAGATGATCTCTCGATAATAAGAAAAACAAATGGAAGCATCATATCAGCGACCAATATCAGCAATAAAAACTATATTCAATCCGCTATGTAATTTAAAAGCATTAGATGGTAAACTGAAATGATATTGCAAACCTGTAAGGGATCAAACGATTTTATTGTCCAACTATGTTAAAGGAAGGACTTTCAAAAGAAAACTTCTATCCAAAGTATTGTGCCAAGTTTTTTGCTACTACTCAAGGTAATCATGTACGACTACCATGGCAGGAATGAAGAAATATTTCTCTGGACAATTTTTTTCTTTTTCATAGGAACAAAAGCTTATCGACATTTTGAAACTGGTTCAGTTTTTATAAACGCGATTTGCAATCGATTACAGGGCGAGTACTTGGAGAACTTAATATCTATTTTCAATGGAGCTATAAACGATATAATTCAATTCTTTTGAAGCCATGAAATTGTATAAAAACCAAGTCGGGAAGATAATTTCGTTACCAAAAAATTTTATTTCGTTTCTGGATTTAGAGATGCTTAATACCAATAATAAAAAAAAAATTTAATACAAATCCTTCGTAGGTTTTTGCATCTGTTAATTTTCTGTGTCAATTTTATTTTAGATATTGTTAAAGTACTGTCGTTTTCCCTTGGGCTTTTATTCGCGTTCGGAAGATGAAAAGTGACGTCACATCATTTCCCCTCGTTTTTTCAGAATCAAAATCTCCCTTCTCGTTTTAATTTGAAAATCGAAATTCCTCTCCTCGATTTTATGTCAAAATCTATAAACGTCAAATAGTATTTGTGTGTTAAACTAGATTTCTGTTTTCGTGCAATAAGAATAGGGTGATCCTCGTAAAGGCATACTTAAACTTGTTGTATAGTCGTTGTGATACCACTGGGAAAGCGCAAAAGAGAGATGTCTTAACTTTTTCTGGAATCAAAGCGATTTCTTGTTAGGTGATCTTCATAGAAAAAAGTAACTTTACTGCAATCTGTGTACTATAGATTCCTCTGCCTCTTTGTCTCTGCAGGTTCTGCAGAAATCTTTGTGAGGTATACTTAATCTCAATAACTCAATGACCCGTCAGTTTGGAGATATTTCTTTCCCCGAGGTTGATCAGCTTCCTTGATCGTTTCAGATTCGTATTAGTCTAAATGCCTCATAGCTGTATCGAGGAGTCCACCTATGACTGGTCTTAAAGAGCCGTCGAAAGTGTATCATTTACAATATTTGGCGTACAATAGGCTGCCTATTATTGTATTTATTTCTAGAGAATTATTCTCTGGTGTGCGGGTGTCTCGGAACCTAGAAAAGTGTGATTTTATGGTGCTTAGCCATCTTGTTTAAAGATGCGCGGCAATCTCTAACTTTTCTAGAAGTTATGGTGTTTGAAACTAAGGATCCGATCGTTGCGGACTGTCGATATACAATACTTGTACACATATTCTGACTTCTTGAGGCTAAGAAAAACAGCGACCTGAATACCTGATATTTCGACTTCGAAAATGATACAGTGTATGGGTAGACTGAAGGATTTTTGCAGAGGTCTCAGGAAGACGCCTACGCTGACACCTACGGCTGTCTTAGAGCCGTCAGTGAAGATGGAAATTGACTTACTGAAAAAGACTGCGTTGTCTCCATTCGTTCCTTTCTTGAATAGGTGGTTGAAGTCAGCGTTGAGGTCACTTTCGGTTAATTGAAAGTCAGTTGGTTAAGGAAGTCCACGATGAAGCGTGAGTAGACCAGCATATCCTACATACCACCTTGATCAAAGAGTTCCCGCTCCTATTGTTTCGATTAGAGTTCTGTTTTTTTGTTAAGTTGGTAAATCTGTTGTTGACATTCCCTCTAAATCTTAGCGTCATAGCTTGACATTTACAAAAGTTACGTTGCCAAGAGTACATCTATCTATGTGTGTTGGCAATCTTTTACAATTTTAAAAATGGATTTAAATTTGCAACAACGAACTTGTATTAAATTTTGCGTAAAGAACGGATTTAATAGTGCGCGAGCGCTGGAAAAGTGTTTCGGCAACAATTCTCTAAAGAAAACGGTCGTTTACCAGTGGCACAAGCGATTCAAAAGTGGTCGTGAGTCAATCGAAGATGATGAACGCAGTGGCAGACCATCGACATCCAAAACCGAAGAAAACAAAGAAATGTTGGTCAATAACCGCAAATTAACCATCAGAGAGATAGCGGAGGACTTGAACATTGCCTACGGATCCGTCCAAGACATTTTGGTTAATGATTTGGGTTTCCGTCGTATAGCAGCAAAGTTGGTGCCAAAAGACCTCAATTTCATGCAAAAAAGAGACCGTGTTGACGTCGCAAAAGAGATGATTTTCGAGGCTGAATCCGACCCCCCATCCATCAAAAGGATCATTACTGGAGACCAGACGTGGGTTTATGAGTACGGCACGCAATTCAGACATCAGACAAGTGAATGGCGTTCACCAAATGAGCCGAGACCCAAAGACCACGTCGGTTTCAGTCAAAAAAGAAGGCAATGCTCACGGTTTTCATGGATTACAACGGTGTAGTGCATCATGAATTTTTGCCAAAAGGCCAGACAGTAAACAAAGAGTATTATTTTGGCGTTATGAGACGTTTGCGTGAAGCAATTTGCCGAAAGAGACCAGAATTGTGGGCAGAAAACTCGTGGACTTTGCACCATGATAACGTTCCGTCGCACAGTGCTATCATTTTTTGACGAAAAATGCAACAAATACCATCCAACAGCCAGCGAATTCACCTGATTTGACTCCACGTGACTTCTTTCTGTTCAAACGAGTTAAAAAATCACTCGGGGAACGCGTTTCAGCAGCCGAGAGGAAGTAATGGAAAAATCGCAGGAAGCACTGATGGACATGCCGAAAACCGAATATAAAAAATGTTTCGAGGATTGGATCAAGCGCTGGCATAAGTTGGGAATTACTTTGAAGGGGATTTAGATGAATAAACTTGTATTTTAAATTTTCTGAATAAATTTTGATCAAGGTGGTATACTAGATGGAGTGAAAAGTGACCTCCTTGACCGCCAGAATGCGCTGCTACTGCAAAAAAGGTTATGGTGCCTTGAAGTCCGTTCATATTTAGGCAGACATGCCAAATTTCAGTGCGATACTCTCTTTAGTTTTGTTTTGACAGCTGATTGATGTTGACGTGTTTGGCATCATTTTGAGTATGCACAAAAACGATTTTCGGTCTCTCATAAAACATTATTTTTTGAGAGGCAAAACGGCGAAGGAAATAAAAGAAAAGTTGGATAAATATTATGGGGCTAATACTCTGTCAGATTACACCGTCAAATATTGGTTTCGAGAGTTTCGTGGTGGTCGCAACTCCACTACCGATCAACTCCGGAGCGGCAGGCCCTCCGATGCGGCAACAGAGGCCAGTGTCAAAAAAATACATGAAATGTTGTTGGCTGACCGGAAAGTGAAGGTGCGCGAGCTAGCAGATACCACAAAGATTAGTACTGAGCGCACACGCCATATTTTGAGCAATATTCTGCATAGAAAAACTTATCCTGCCGCTGGGTGCCGCGAATGCTCACTCCTGATCAAAAACACGAACGCGAGAGCACTTCGAAAGAGTGTTTGGACTTGCTGATGCGGAATCAGGCGGACTTTTGGCGTCGATTGGTAACTGGATTTGGATCCCTCGGACTATTTTATCTCTTCCCAAACCCCAAAAGATGTCTCATCAATAAAAAATTCAGCTCACGCGAGGAAATCATCGACGCCACGAAGGAGTATTTTGCAGACCTTCCGGAAAATTACTTTTCGGACGGGATCAAGAAGTTAGAAAATCGCTGGAATAAGGTATCAAACTAAAAGAGGACTAAGTATATTGAATAATATAAAAAAAATATTTAAAAAAAAAAATTTTTTAATTCCCAAGGAGGTCACTTTTCACTCCATCTAGTATATAGCTCTTTCAATTGCAGTGCCTCTCAGCTTGAGAACAAAGTTAATTGCAAATTGTATAAGCTTATAGATAGCAAATGGAGTAAAGTTTGAAGACCCGGTTCTGGGATTGGCGTCTGTATTGCCCCATAAATTGTAGTGTGGTTTTGCGTTGCAGCCCAGCACGATTTTATCCTGATTTCAAGCGACCTCATCAACGAACTTCGTGAAGTGTGCGAGTGATGCAGGTTCATAGTCATCATAAGATATGTACTCAGATGCAAACCATCTATTTTAAACATACTTATAACTAACCTACAAATACCTGTGATAAGATACTCAGCTAAATGTATGTGGACAAGTTTTTGATAATGTTACGCCGAGCAGAGGCATGTACTTCCAAAAAAAATTGTAAACAAGGTTTTCTAAAATTTTATACTAAGTTTAATTCGTAGACATTTTTCCGGCTACTTCGGATGCGGTAGAATGGCCATGTCAAGATGTAATAGATAGATATCATTTCTGTCCGGGTATGAACGTCATCACCAGAGTCAAGCATAAACTCCGCTCTGGCTCCACTATGCTTTGGTTTTTGGCTTAATTCTTATGAACCCTTTACACTTTAAAAAAAATTACTAGCAATTTTTCGATCACAGATACAGCCGTAAGAGTTGAATGGTATGCAATGGTGTGACAGTACGAAAATATCTCTTCACCATCTATCAGATTTTCTGCGCGCTCAAGGAGTTAAGGTGCCCATAAAATGTTCGCACATTAGGGAGGAAAGAAAGACAGGTACCGATGTACGTTGGTTTAAAAAGTCTGAATGTTACAATGACTAGGAAATAGAGAGCTCGGCAGGGCATTCCATAAGCGAGTTGTGCGGCATAGGAACGAATCGCGATACTTCAGAGTACGTCAGAAAGTGGGTTTGAGGGTATACTGATGAGTATTCATAGCGAAACGAGGGTTACGATTGAACTTAGAATGACATATCAACATATGCATCTATATATTAAATTTTTTTTCTTTTGTTTTCGAATCTTTTATATACAAAATGTAAACTTGGAATTTAAGTCAGAATATGTATATTTAACTCAACTCATGTAAAACAAACAAATTATAAACATTATATAACTAATCTTCTAAGCCCTTAAGGCTTTGCAGATAACTATATCAAAATGTTAATTACATATGATATCAATAAAGAACTGAATTGAATTGAAAAATTGAATTGGATTGAAGGGGCGGAATACTACTGCCGATTTCTTTGGATCACTGGTAATATAGCGATAGAACAAAGTGAGACACATTCCGACATTTGGATAACACATTGAAAACTCTGAATTAGCTTTTATAAGCTAGCACGTAGTTGACTTATTATGTCGTGGCTTTGTGTCTCCTTAGATGTATGAAATTGACAAACTAGAGGTACTGTTCCAAGTCATTACTGAGATCTAAGAACTTTTGCTGTTTACGGGAGTGCACAGAAATTTACGATCTTCGTGAATGACCGGCCTTCATTTGGTTTAAGTACGGACATTGGTTAGTGCTACCTAATTTCTTATTTTATATTTTTGACAAGGAATGTAACTTGATCAAGACGCAAATTATCAGACACTTGTGTTTATTGATGATGGTTCCAATAATGTTCAAAATAAAAATATCCAATTGTAAAATTCTTTAAACAGTATTTTATTTAAAATAAGGTGGTATTTTTACAAGAAACAATGTTTGCAGACAAAAACGATAAAATTACGAAGATGGTGATCTATTCGCACTGGTATTCGAGGATGTACTTGAAGAAACAATCGAACCAGAATTGACTGCTGTCGCCACTGACGTGCCTGCCGATCCGGATTGCAACTGTGAAACTGTCGTTGTTATTACCCCGGATGTCTTTGCAGTCGGAACTAAATTCACCACTTTACGTACAGTAACATTTCTAGGCGAAATTTGTGGTTTTAAAAGTCCAGGCAGTTGTTTCAGTCCACCCGGCCTTATAACTATTGTATTTTTAGAAGCTTGTGATGAATCACTGGTTACTGTTAATGGGGTTGATGTTGTGACGGTTTTAATTAATTTTTGCTTATCCGGATCCACATTCACTATATGAAATTGTTTAACATTGAGAATACCTGGTGTTGACGTTGTCGTCGTGGTCACAGAAGAAGTTGGTTTTAGTGTTTGTAGATTGAGTTGTTTTATGACTCTGTCTGTTGGTTTGATTAATTGCTGTTGGGTTGGCCTTGTTACAAAGGTAGCCGATGTCTTTGGATTTGTAACAACCACTTTCGTGTATTTCTGTAACTGCGGCATATTCGTGGATCGCGAAATTATATTTGGACAGGGTTTCATCGTGTTGCGATTTATGAAAACCACTTTGTTGGCTTTTGGCTTCTGCTGTTGCTGCTGCTGTTGTTGTTGTTGCTGCTGTTGTTGATGTTGTTGTTGGGTTATAGCAGAAGTATTTATAACGTAAGTTCCACCTTTATTCGATTGCACAGAGGACGGTGTTATAATAATGGGCGAAGAGGTAGATGCAGATGGCTTAGCAATTGATACAGGTTCAGTTATGTTGCCTTCGTTGTCGGCAAATATAATAGGCATATCAAAGATGTTTGACAGATCATCAGCGCCACTATTTGCACTGGTGTTCGCAGATGTTGCTGTTGCATTTGTATTTTTTATTGGAGATGTTTTGAGTATTGTATACTTTGATTGATTACCAACAGCTACAATTTGTGTTTGATTACCAGCCCCGGTGGGCTTTATGGTGAAAATTTGACTTGGCGAAACTGTTGATGGCGCACTACTACTTGTCGTGGTCAATGAGGTCGGTTTTATGGTGTAAATTTTGGTTTGACTTTGTATCGGTGGCTTCAATTGTACAAATTGGTTTGAAGGTATCATTTTTATCTTTGTAGCCGTTCCAGTGCCTAGTGACAATGGTTGGCCCATATTTCGAATTGTCTTTATGTGCGCGGCCTTTGGTTGAGTTACAATTTCATAATTAGTAACTGCGTTGCGAGCATCATCTGTTGTTTTAGTTGGGGTATCACCATCCCCTAAGATACTTTGTATAGCCAAATTAAGGTCATCATTCGATGGTTGTGCTATTATTTGTTGCTTTATTTGCTGCTTGATTGGCGTCGACAGTTGTTGCGAAGCAGAGGTTGGTTCTGGCAAAGGTCTTGTGCGTGGCCTTCCAACTAAAAAATAATAAATATAAAGAAGAGATAAAAACGGGTATAAAGTAAGCACCATATCTATTTTACCTTTTCGTTTTATTTGAAAGGGATCTTGGGGAGGTTTAGCTTTTCTTTTATATTCTTTTCATGAAGAAACAAAAACGGGCACACATACAAACATCAATCATTCATCCATTCAGAACACATTCACAAATGCAATTTAACTTACTTTGTATAGGGGTACTATTATTTCCACTGTTTGGAGCTTTGACGCCACATTTAAGTTTTGCTGCTGTATGAGCAATGTCTCCCGCAACATGCTTCCTCTTCCGTTGAGTTATTTGAATGTCAGCGGCGATCTTTTTATTCGTCTGTATTTCTCTGGCAACAGCTGGCGTCCGAGGACCTGGCGGATGTAGTTGTATCTTTTTGATAAAATCATAGATTTCATCCTAAAAGGAGTGTTGGAATTACTATATCAGAGAATTCAAATTTGTTGTATATGGAATAACTTACAATAACCATTGTGTCAATCATAGTTTGTGTAACGTTTTCAATTTTACGCTTACTTTTTGGAACCCGAAGGACATCGTCTGCACTACCAACAACCACCAATGACGAATATGATTGCATTTTCTCCCTTAGGGATTCGATTTCCTCTTGGCTATAATGGGAATATATGTAAATATTATGTATACGGTTTGAAAAATCTAAAAATAAACAGTTTCTGAAAATAGAAGCTTTTGGTTTTACTGTTCCCTTTGTTAAACCTAAATTGTTCTAATAACTTGTGTCGTGTCATGAATTTTAGATCCTTTTTTCCCTTAATGACTGCAATGACTGATTTGTAGTCAGCTAAAGAAGGAAATTCCTATTTGTCGTGATATGTACTACCGTAGAAAGTTTATTACCGCAAAAGGAGATTTAAAATCAGAATGGCAAATAGTTAACAACATATTAAATAAACCTTATTTTACTTCCCAACTGATACTGTTGATAACTGTAAAGTTTCTGGTGATATAGATATTGCTAATGAGTTTAATACTTACTTTACGTCATTGTCAAACTGTTTGCCCACTAATTCTTTAAAAAGTAATTGCTGTTTTTGCAATAATGTTGATGATATAAGTGGTAAATATCACCCCTCTAGAATTGTTAAAAGAAATTGGCCTCCTAAAAAACTCAAACACTTGTGGGTTCGACGGTATTTCGAATAAAACCTTAAACATATTGCTTGCTTTGTTGTTGATGTATTAGCACATATATTCAATCTTAGTGCTTTCATATGATTTTTTCCGGTAGCTCTCAAATGCGCGGATGTTTTACCATTACATAAAAAGGGTTCTGTACATGACATTAGGAATTATAGACCTATATCTCTTCTTTCGTCCTGCAGTAAATCTTTGGGAAGGCTATGAGAAATGAGGATAATGTCTTTTTTAAATATAATTAAGTTTTTTAGTCCAAAACAATTTGGTTTTCAGCTGCAAATCTACTGAAGATGCCTTTCTAAACTTTTGCTCAAATGCTTTTCCCAACTTGGATGCTGAAATGTTTACTGCTGGGCTATTCATAGGTACAGGGTGCCTGACTCGAACTCCAACTTTTTAAAATGCTATAATTTTTATTTTTTGATAAATTTTATTGTGTCAAAGCAAAAAATGTTGGAAAATACATCAATTTTCAAATTGTATCAGTAGTTTTCAATATGTCCACCTTTGGCGCGAATAATGACCTTGAGACGGCCGAAGAAAGCATCGCACGCTGCACGCAAGTGGCTCTGCGGTATTTTGGCCCATTCCCGGCGAAGTGCTTGTTTGAGGTGGTCTAAACTTTTGTATTTTTTAGTGCCAACCTTCGCATCCGCAGAATTTGCAATCCATTGTGTCGAAGAAATGAAGTGTGGAACGTTGTTTTTCAACCAATCTTGGTTGACAGGTGTTGCCTGCTTTCTGGTGGCCGTCCGAAGGTGTAAATTTTCGAACGACCTCTCTGGCAAGTAAACTCGGTCATTTTGTTTGTTGACATATTGCTCGATAACAAATCGCAACTTATCGGAAAAAACCAAATTCGGCAACTCACCTCTTTCGGGCAAGCGTAGCAACTCCTTCGCTCTTTCGATTCTAACTTTTTTCTGTTGCGGTGTAAGATCGTGTGCTTTTTGGAACTTCAATGGCTTGAGCCCAAGCTCATTTTTCAGTAAGTGTTGCATCCGTTCCAACGATATGTTGAGCTCACGAGCCATTTTTCTCCCACTTCGACGCGGATTTCGCTCAATTCGAGCCTTCACTTTCCGAACAATTTCGGAATCGAGAAATGACACAAATGATTTATTCACGTTGAGGTGCTGGAGGGCTCTAACGATAGCTACTTGTGGTTTTACAGCCAAATATAAAGCAATCACACTATCACGTTTGAATTCCATCGCGGATAAAAATTTTTCAACACAACTGAGACGCAAATCGTTTAAAAGGCTTGTAAATAATAAAATTATCTATCATGCATCAAAATTTCAGCTCACTGTCATGGACGGTTTGGAAATGATAGCAGTCTGAAGTCGGTTGCAGTTCGAGTCATTCAAGGTTTATATCAAAAGTATTTGATATGGTTAACCATGTGATTTTATTACAGAAATTACAAATGACTGGTTTTCGAGTGTTCATGCTCGAATGGCTTCGTTCGTATCTTTCAAACAGATTTCAAAGAGTGAAGATTGGGGAAGCGAGCAGTGAAGTACGATTTTTTGATTTATGTGTTCCGCAAGGTTCAGTTTTGGGACCTATATTATTTCTTATCTATATAAACTCCCTTTTTTCTATAAATTTTAAAGGTAAACTAACTGATTTTGCTGGTGACGTAGGTTACGTGTATGGATTCAAAAGTTATTTGGAACTCATTTCCAATATTACGAGGGGCGTTCAATATATTCTCGGTATCGATATGAAGGAAAATGCGAATTCAATTTAAATTGTTTTTATTTTTCAATATAATCTCCCCTAACATCAATGCATCTGTTACATCTTGAGATAAGCTTTTTTAAACCCTCAAAAAAATAAATTTCCTCTTTCTCTGCAAAATACCGACTTGAGTTCTTCATCATCCGAAAATCTTTTTCCACGAACATTTTTTCAAATCCGGAAACAGGAAATAATCATTAGGGGCAAGGTCTGGACTATAGGGTGGGTGTTGGATTTCTTCGAAACCACAATCTCGCGCAGCAGCCTTGGAAACTCGCGCCGTGTGAACAGGAGCGTTGTCATGAAGAAGTAACACACCCGCTGCGAGTTTACCCCGTCTTTTCTTTTTAATTTCCTCCCGAAAATTATGCAAAGTGGAAACGTAGGATGTGGCGTTGATGGTTTCACCCTTTTTTTTGTACTCAATGAGCAAGATTCCCTTTGAGTCCCAAAAAACTGTGGCCATGAGCTTCCCGGCAGACGGAGTGACTTTGAACTTCTTCGGGGGGTCTGTTCCTTTTTTATGCCACTGCATGGACTCTTGTTTGCTTTCAGGGTCATAGTGGTGGACCCATGTTTCGTCCCCAGTAACAATTCGATCCATAACACCGTCCGCGTTCTCACTACACATCTCCAAAAGCGCTGTGAGCATTCGTGGCACCCACCTTGCACTGACCTTTGAAAGGTTAAGATGGTCATGAAGAATAGTGTGAATGGTACCAATCACCTTTATTCGGGCATCCTCAAGAACAAGTTTTTCGACTTCTTTGATGCTTTCACCCGTACAAGCAGTAGCCGGGGCGCCGGAGCGGGGGTCGTCTTCAATGCTCTCTCTGCCTCTCTTGAACTCACTTGACCACTTTTGCACAGTTGATAATGAAGGTGCGGAACCCTGGTAAAGAGCCACCATCTCTTCATGAATAGTTTTTTGACTTTTTCCTTGCTTAGTGAGAAATCTAATTACAGCGCGATGCTCAATTTTCACCATCATCGTCTCAGTTGCCATTATGATTCTGTTTAACTAGAGATAAAACGCGAATTAATAATCACATTTATATGAAATTTTACATGAATGCACTAAAATAATAGTATTACTTGATAAATCAATTTATATATACAACCACAGCTTCACCCCGATACCGAGAATATGTTGAACGCCCCTCGTAATTGAGATTTTAGCCTAATACGATTGTGGTTTGCTAAGCATAGCCTAATCATTAGTTCCAAAACTAAAATACAGTATGTTCTCGATTAACGCAACTCTCGATTTTCGCAACAGCTGAATTTACATCATTGTTGACGCAGTAATCGCAACTTTTCAAATAATTTTGACTCGATAACTGCAACTTTTGTTTTTATATATCTTTATTTACTCTGGTTCTTGGCTATGTTTGTATTTTGAGTTTTCCTTTTGTCTGGGCAGTTATTTTACCATTACTTTTGAGTGTCTTTAACTGATGGTACGATGAAGTTGTATAAATGTATCTATTGAATGCAAGATTTTCTTGTTAGTTTAATGAATTTTTTTAAGGGACCAGTCGCTTGTGTGTTTCGAAAAATGGGTATTATAAAAAAAATTATGAAACTATCAATCAGAAATAAAAGTGAAATTTTAAGGACTGAAACGAATAAAATCTGTAAATTTTAATACGGGCTTCCAATGCGTAAAAATTGCAATCCCATTTCGTACCCAAATTAGCCTGTATATTCTCTAGTTTCAGTTTGTTATTGATTTTAGTTCGGTGCGGTTTAAAATATTTATAAAATATGAGTCAAGAGGAACGCCGTAAAAAGATCATCGACAAATGGCTCAAAAACACTTCGGGTCCATACCATTTCATCGCAAAAAATTTAAACATAGCACGCAGTACAGTGGATTCTGTTATTAAACGATATGTGGAGACGTTGACAGTTAAGCGAAAATAGAAAAGTGGAGCTAAAAGTGGAGCACATGATACAAATTTGGACAGGAAAATAGTGGGTACCAGCGTAAAAAACCGGACTATCTCATCCAGAGATGTTGCTCAGAAATGTAATACCAACCAAACAATGGTACAAAGATCTAAAAAACATAACGGTCTAAAAAACCAAAAAAACCAAAAAAAACAAAAAAACAAAAAATACCAAAAGTTTCTGAAAAGCAAAAAAAAAAGTCATAAAAACATGAGCCCGAAAGCTATACGAGTTGATCGGCAACAAGAAAGCGTGCTTGGTTTTGGATGACGAAACTTATGTCAAAACCGACTTTACTACTCTTCCAGGTGCGCAGTTTTACAACTCGTTTGAAGCTGAGATTCTTCCGCAATCAACAACATCGATTGGGATGGAAAAATTCGGGTCAAAATATCTCGTTTGGCAGGTCATTTGCCAATGTGGACACAGAAGCTCATCGTTTATTACAACGGGAACAATTAACGGAGAAGTGTACATTAACGAGTGCCTAAAAAAACGGTTGATTCCTTTCTTAAACAAACACGAGGGTTCAACATTATTTTGGCCAGATTTGGCTTCAGCTCACTATGCTCATGCGACGTTAAGCGTTCTTGTTGCTAAAAATGTCGACTTTGTCCCAAAAGACATGAATCCACCCAATGTTCCACAGTGCCGTCCCATTGAAAGGTATTGGGCTTTGGTCAAAGCTAAATTGAGAAAAAGTGAGCAGTGTGCAAAGGACGTAAAAGATTTTAGTGCTAAATGGAAAAGAGCGTCCAAAAAGATCACGGATGTAACTGTCACCAATCTTATGAAGGACATTCGAAAAAGTTGAGGAAAGAATGGGAACCCAAATAATTTTTTTTATTTTTTGTAATTGTGAATGAATTTAATAAAAACAGAGTTTTAAAGAAAATAAAAAAAATTTACATGAATTATGAAAATATTTTTTTTTTTACTTTGGAGTTTCCAAATTTTATTCGTTTCAGTCCTTAGAAAGAAAAACTAATAAAGGAGCTTCAATTAAATCAATATGCCGTGAGTATAATCTATATATAAATACGTGCTACCCATTTTTGTCGTACGCTTTTACACCGTTCTACTCAACCGAATGGCAGATACTTATACCATTGGAAAGGTAATTTCGCGTAGATGTGCAGAATGTGTTTTTTTTGCCAAACGGTTGAGTAGAACCTTGGTGAACACATTTAAAAAATTAGGTTATTTTACAACATAACAGAAAAAAAAGTCTGCTCGCCTTTGAAAGTCAATGGTCAAGATCATACGGATGAACGTATAGCCGTTTTTGTGCATGTGGTTCATAAGGAATTTGCTTGACTGCTTTGACTCATAAAATGTATTGTTTTGTTTTTTATGGAAATGTGTGACTGCGAACGTCACTACAGGATTGAAAAAGAGTTTCTTAACTAAGTGGGATAGAGACTAAACAAAATGAAAAAAAAGAGAAACATAGTGACAAGTGACGACACTTCTGTTATGTACACGAAAACTGTTGCTTTTGTGTTGCGTATTTGCAACGCGCATGCGCGTTCGGTTCAACAACATTATACATATGTATATTTTAGTAGAAAAGCTGTGTAAATCATGTTGTGTACTTGTTAGTATCTGTTCACATTGGCGTGGGCAGGACGATTGTCCGAAAGAGAGGGAACGCTTTTTATTGAAGTGGGAAGAAGAAGGGTTATTTCCACCGAAAATCCATTTCTAAATTGCTAAATTGGATAATCGTTGAATTTCAACGATGAGCGAGCCTAGTGTTCTTAAATCTACAGTAAGCAGAATAAAAAGAAAAGAGGATGCAATAAGTTTGTTTGCAAAGTTTGTTTCCAATGCTGAATGTGGACCCGGAAAAAGGATTACATTAAAGGGGTGTGAATATCCTAAGATGGAAAAGGCTTTGCACAAGTGGTTCCTATATCAATGAAAACTTAATGTCCCAATTTCCAGAGAGGTCCTAAAAACAAAGGCGTGCACATTGCATGAAAAAATTAAGGAGAGGCCAGGATGTTTTAATGCGAGCAATGGTTGGGTGACAAATTTTAAGAAAAGAAACGGAATTCGTCTGTTGAAAATTTGTGGAGAAAAGCTTTCAAACAAACCGCAGCTTATACATCACTTCTTGATCAAATTTAAGGAAAAAGTTTTAATTTATAATGCCGATGAGTCCGGGTTATTTTACCGACTTATGCCCAACAAAACCCTTGTAGGGTTTGTAGACAAGCAAAGAAAGAATCACGTTTCTCGCCTGCATTAACGCTTCGGGTTTGCACAAAGTTACGCTATTCGTCATGGGCAAATCCATAAACCCACGATCTTTTAAAAATTTTGATCACATGGCCCGTTGTATAAAAGGCATATAAAAATGCTTTGGGTGACGTTAGCATTCTTTGAGCAATGGCCACAGGTAGGTCTTTTTCTCATACGTTTTTTGTTTCTTTTAGGTAAGACTCTTTCTAAGTTCGAGAGGATTTCCAACAAAGGCGCTATTACTTTTGGATAACGCACCTTGCCATCCAAAAGATACCGAGTTAAAAAGTGATAACGGCATGATCGTTGGCATGTGTTTTCCTACAAATTGCACTGCTATCCTTCAGCAAATGGACCAGGACATTATAAATTTGACAAAGTTGCACTACAAAAAAAGTCCATTGGTGTTTTTAGCTGGACGCGAGGGATCAGACCTTGAAATAAAAATTAAAGCATTCAACCCTCGAAATGCAATTTGCTTTCTATCTAACGCATGGGATGGATTGCAGGCAGATTCAGTCAAAAAATGCTGGAATGTGTTGATGGCTTCTCGTAGTGATTGGGAAGATGAAGATGAGCTACCTTTGAGCACAGTTAGAGCTCAAATTATCAGTGAACACGCGGTCGTAGAATCTATCTCAACTCTCTCCCATGATATTTACGACAGCAAATCCATTTCGAATGAAAACATAAATGATTGGGTACGCGAAACCATTTATAGCAATGACGAAAACTATAAAAAAAATAAATCAGTTAAAAGATCCAGTGAAAGTGGGCCCGAGGTTGAGATTCCTGCTCTCAATATAAAGGCTGAGACTGCAATACAAGCTTTCAACACAAAATTCAGCCCCATGTGAAAATTTGGTTCTTTGGTTTAAATTATTCCAGCTAAGTTATCTTATAAATGAAAAATTAACATAATATATCACTTGTAAAAATGTATCCCATTTTCCTGTTCTATTTCATCTATTGGATTATTTGTATAATACTTGAATAATGTAATTTTTCTTTCTCTTTTCTTTAAATCTGTTATATTTAGCAGAAAAGCCCGTTGAAATGGCATTTACTTATGTATTGTATAAAAAATATAAAATGTCACTAACTTTATTTTATTCATCAATACCTTATCTAAATTACCTTTGTTCTATATTTAATGATATATAGATAGTTGTAAAATGAAATAATGAAATAAATAAACAAATAGTAATAATAATAATTGGCCGCCTAATTGTGATGCCTATCAGGCCAGAAATACAGATTATATAAGCTTAAGACCACGGAGTACCTCCATCATACATGCGATCATAGTGCCTTAATCTGCGATCTGATCTGAAATGGGGAATAATTCCCATTTACCGATTCTGGCAACTTCCTGGCGGTATCTCAGTCATGTGTGGGCAGAAAATTTCTTCTTGGTCAATGAAAGGTGAGGCCTATCTAAAACTTACGCAATTTAATAGTCATGGCGCTCTGTATTTGCTACATTTGCGAGTAATCCGACGAAAGCAGCAAAACGCTTCATGCAATTTAGTTTTAAACCACAAGCCACCATGACACTCCAACATGGACGTCTAACAAGTCAGGCAGGAGCCAGAATTAAGTCTCTGATCAGGCTACCAGTAAAATTCCTACATATCTCATGTATCGACTGGATGGCAAAATTTAAAATTTCGGTGGTCAAATGCTACCTATGTATATCAGTCACTTCAATCTGATATCCTCCATTCTACCTCCGTTTATTATTAGACTACGGCGGGGCGGGGGTCCAACCGGAAGTATAGAACCTCTCTACAGTTTAATGTGGGGACCTGCCAGGTTGCTTAAGACCACGAAGCGCCTCTGCCCTTAGCGGGATTGATCTACAATGGGGAATGATTATTCCTGGGGAGACGCCATTCAGACCAGTACCAATTGGAAGCCATCGTGTAGGCTAGATTTCAACTTTGGTCGAGGGTGAGGCCTACCTAAAACTTCCGCCAATCTTTGTGTCAAGGCACCCTGCAGTATTTCCTACATTTTTGGGGTTCTCCAGCAGTTTCTCAATCTAGGAGCGAAAACCTTCATCTTCATTACATTACTGGTACATCAGCAGGGCTGTCTTAACTCATAACCTCAATAGCAATCATGATAATCAGCAGCCTCAAGAAAAAAAATAGTTAAAAGAGCATCTCCGTGCTACAGTTCTTCGCTTTAGCCCCATTGACTCTCCTGTAGCCGTTGTTATATTCTAAGGTGGGAGGAGTTACATCAGCAACCTACCTTTCTGTTGCCCGTAACCTAGTTTCACACGGTCATCCACTCTACAACCCTCGACACAGCACCAGTACACAAATCTCCGCTCCAACAATTGACATCCGCCAATACATATTAGTAAGCATTTTTATTGTAATTAAATTCTAACAATTGCATTGTGATTGCACAGGTGAATTGCAAGCCAGAGGCTTAGGCTAATTTCCGCCGCAAATTTAAGTTCTTGGAACTCACTTATGCAAGCTATCACAAACAACAATCAAAAAAAGCTGCGATAACCAATGCAACTGTGACCAGCTGACGAAACAAAATTAACACTTGTTATGGCTAGCAAAAGAGAAAGCGCAAATCGAAAACTGGTGATATGTACATACTCGTATGTGTTGGTAAGAGCAGAAAGAGTACTGGCAAGACGAATTGAGACCTCATAACCAATAATGATGAGCACTGTTAATGATATAAATAAAATAACACACACTCAGCAATAAATTATAACATTACGGCGTATGAGTAATTTTGGAAAGCAAAACAAAATGTCAAAATGGAAACTTCAAATGGTAACGATTGTTTATATACAGACTTAAATTGTAAGGTAGTAAATGGATTTAGCGACATTTTGATGAATTAAAGGAAACAAATTTCTGTTCCCTATATCGTAATATAAGATCAATCACAACAAATTGGGATTCTTTTTGCATTGGGATAAAAGATATGTTAAATCACGCGCGGTGTATTTTCCATAATTTTTTTTGAGCAAACTATTAATGTTTTTGTTTTTATTGAATGCGCTGCTACTGCAAAAAAGGTTATGGTGCCTTGAAGTCCGTTCATATTTAGGCAGACAGGCCCTCCGATGCGGTTACAGAGAACAATGCCCAAAAAATACATGAAATGTTGTTGGCTGACCGGAAAGTGAAGGTGCGCGAGCTAGCAGATAAAACAAAGATTAGTACTGAGCGCACGCGCCATATTTTGGGCAATATTCTGCATATGAAAAAGTTATCCTGCCGCTCGGTGCCGCGAATGTTCACTTCTGACCAAAAACACGAACGCGAGAGCACTTCGAAAGAGTGTTTGGACTTGCTGATGCGGAATCAGTCGGACTTTTGGCGTCGGTTGGTAACTGGATTTGTATACTTCGGACTATTATCTCTTCCCAAACCCCAAAAGATGGCTCATCAATAAAAAATTCAGCTCACGCCAGGAAATCATCGACGCCACGGAGGAGTATTAAGGTTAAGAAAAAGGCGGATCTGTTTATACGAAAAACCTTCGGACCAGAAAAATAAGTAGTGTTCGATGTTATTAACGGTGCTATTAATTGTACCGGTATTCATAGAATAGACAAACGAACAAGTCATCGTAAAAGGCCTTGATAATGCAATTGCAATATATTTTGAAGACATGTCGGAGAATATACGTTTATTACAATTTGACAACCTATTTGCTGGAGTTTGGAGAAATAAAGTCGTACCTTAAGCGCATGGAAGGAATATGCATGAAGAAAATAGCCCAACAAGTGTATTGCAGACCAACGGTAGATACATTACGCCATCGTATTGCTGTCATTTAACAAAAAAACGGGCTTCTCCACACTTTTCATTTTCAAAAATTTAGTCAACCAAGAATAGGAACACCTCCCCATCCGACACATAAAGAATGAGCCAACAGATGGTGTGGAAGTTTTCATTAATCTAAACACACATTTATTGTCAAATCAATGTAAAATTTTATTGATTAATAAAGTTCGGTCTATGGTAATTATGTATACACCCTGAATAACTCGAACTGCAACCAACTTCAGACTGCTATCATTTCTAAACCGTCCATGACAGTGAGCTCAAATTTTGACACATAACAGATAATTTTATTATTTACAAGCCTTTTAAACGATTTGCGTCTCAGTTGTGTTGAAAAATTTTTATCCGCGATGGAATTTAAACGTGATAGGGTGATTGCTTTATATTTGGCTGGAAAACCACAAGTAGCTATCGTTAGAGCCCTCCAGCACCTCAACGTGAATAAATCATTTGTGTCATTTCTCGATTCCGAAATTGTTCGGAAAGTGAAGGCTCGAATTGAGCGAAATCCGCGTCGAAGTGGAAGAAAAATGGCTCGTGAGCTCAACATATCGTTGGAACGGATGCAACACTTACTGAAAAATGAGCTTGGGCTCAAGCCATTGAAGTTCCAAAAAGCACATGATCTTACACAGCAACAGAAAAAAATTAGAGTCGAAAGACCGCAGGAGTTGCTACGCTTGCACGAAAGTGGTGAGTTGCCGAATTTGGTTTTTTCCGATGAGTTGCGATTTGTTATCGAGCAATATGTCAACAAACAAAATGACCGTGTTTACTTGCCAGAGAGGTCCTTCGAAAATTTACACCTTCGGACGGCCACCGGAAAGCAGGCAGCACCGATGGTGATGGTTTGGGCCGCCATAACCGCCGATGGTCGCTCTCCGCTCGTATTTTTGGACCGTGACGTCAAAATTAATGCGATCGTATACCGTGAAACTGTCTTAGAGGCAGTATTGAAGCCTTGGGCAAACAATCATTTCGGTCGGAGACCGTGGACATTTCAACAAGACTCGGCACCGTCTCACAAAGCGCGCGTCAACCAAGATTGGTTAAAAAACAATGTTCCACACTCCATTTCTCCGACACAATGGATTGCAAATTCTCCGGATGCAAATCCGTTGGATTTCTCTGTCTTGGGTATTTTGAAGGCGAAGGTTGGCAATAAAAAATACCAAAGTTTGGACCACCTCAAACAAGCACTTCGCCGGGAATGGGCCAAAATACCGCAGGGCCACTTGCGTGCAGCGTGCGATGCTTTCTTCGGCCGTCTCATGGTCATTATTCGCGCCAAAGGCGGACATATTGAAAACTACCGATACAATTTGAAAATTGATGTATTTTCCAACATTTTTTGCTTTGACACAATAAAATTTATCAAAAAATAAAAAAATTATAGCATTTTAAAAAGTTGGAGTTCAAGTCAGGCACCCTGTAGAACACAACATCGTTCATGTGACCACCACAGCTTCTGTTGAAAGCGACCATCCGATGATCAAAATTATCTATAACTTTCTGCAGAATAAGTAGTTCGATGACCGCAATTTCAGTTTGGATGTTATGTTTGCGATCCTGAATTGTCGCTGGGTTATTGGCATAGACCTTACTCTTCAAATAGCCCCACAGGAAGAAGTCCAAGGCTAAGGCCACGCAGTAAGCGGCTGAGCGACGTCGCTCAGATTTCAATTCTGTTCTATTATTTTAGTATAGTGCTGAGCGGCAAGCAGAAATCATGGCAAAAATAAACATTGAAAATTTAATTTCAGAGGTACAAAGCCGTCCTGCATTATGGCAAAATAAATTAAAAGATTTTAAAAATAAAAATAAAACGCCCACTTCGATGGTAATAAATTTTTTGTCAGCATCGGCCACCACTTGCCGTACGAATGGAAAATAGTGAAGGTAATTAAAATAGTGAGAGCCGGAATTCGGGGGACACTTTATTTGACAGTGTTTCCCATCAATGCTGCCAAAATAGGTGGGTAATTTCCAGCGCCTATAGTAGCCATTTATAACTTTTTTAAGATATTTGTTAGTTGGTTTTGGCATATATTCCTCGACAAGTTCTTCCCATATAACGACATATGTCTCCGAGACAATGTTACTGACTGTGCTTCTGCCCATACGAAAAGCAAAAGCGAAAGACCAACAGCGAAAGGAAAATGGAAGAATTTGAAGGACACCTACAGAAAAAATCTTCAAAAATTGCCACCAATGAAATCGGGTGTCGAAGCTGTTGATTTTTATATTATTAGATGGAGTGAAAAGTGACCTCCTTGACTGGTGCCTTGAAGTCCGTTCATATTTAGGCAGACATGCCAAATTTCAGTGCGATACTGTCTTTAGTTTTGTTTTGACAGCTGATTCTTGTTAAAGTGTTTGGCATCATGTTGAGTACGGACAAAAACGATTTTCGTTCTCTCATAAAACATTATTTTTTGAGAGGCAAAACGGCGAAGGAAACAAAAGAAAAGTTGGATAAATATTATGGGTCTAATACTCTGTCAAATTACACCATCAAATATTGGTTTCGAGAAGTTTACTGGTGGTCGCAACTCCACTACCGATCAAGTCCGCAGCGGCAGGCCCTCCGATGCGGTTACAGAGGACAATGCCAAAAAAATACATGATATGGTGTCGGCTGACCATTATTGCAATATTTTGCATATGATCAAAACACGAACGCGAGAGCACTTCGAAAGAGTGTTTGGACTTGCTGATGCGGAATCAGGCGGACGGTTGGTAACTGGATTTGTATACCTCGGACTATTATCTCTTCCCAAACCCTAAAAGATGGCTCATCAATAAAAAATTCAGCTCACGCGAGGAAATCTTCGACGTCACGGAGGAGTATTTTGCAGACCTTTCGGAAAATTACTTTCCGGACGGGATTAAGAAGTTGGAAAATCGCAAATTGAATAAAATAAAAAAACATTTAAAAAAAATATTTTTTTTTTTCATTCCCAAGGAGATCACTTTTCACTTCATCTAGTAAATGGCCATTTTTTGAAATGATGTCATTTATAAAAGACACCATTGCAATTTACGCGAGCCGGAGGACTACGAATTCGGTCAAGAGGCCAATCTTTCAAATATTGTTGAGAGAGGAAATTTATTTTACCGATAGCCCGGCGACCGCCACTACCACCCCTTGCTCAACCACTAATTCGGCTAGATTCTTCCCGAATAAAAACCGAAAACGACCAAAAAAAGCAGACATGGGCAAACTATTACTTAGTATAGAGAGAGAACGTCTCGAAATATTAAAAGAAGACATGAGAAGAATGGAAGACAATGCAGACATGAAATTTTTCCAAAGCTTGTTACCATTTATGGAAAAATTGAATGAAATCGAAAAACTCGAGCTCAGAGGAGAATTTCAAAAAATTATTTTAGACAAATTAAAAGCCAAGGAACAATAAAAAAATCATCAATTAAACCCTATAAACGTGTGTTTCTTTTAATTTACCTTAATGTTAAAACAAGCCTATGTTCTGCAGAAATTGGTTTCCTTCGTTTTGTAATTTTAGAACGAACTTTGTCCAACAGCAAATCTAATGATTGTATCGACATATGTAGGTACTGCCTGAATCGGTCTTCATGTTGTCGAAGATTATTATATAAATGGCGAAGTTCGCCATAATCTGATCTTTTTCGGTTTATAGGGTGGACACCGAATCTTCTTTTTTTTAAATTTCA
The DNA here is from genome assembly GCA_963966105.1 of Volucella zonaria. Taxonomy (NCBI): domain Eukaryota; kingdom Metazoa; phylum Arthropoda; class Insecta; order Diptera; family Syrphidae; genus Volucella; species Volucella zonaria. Next base: position 27,427,310 of record OZ014533.1, read on the forward strand.
GATAATTTCGTGAATTTTAAAGCGATCTTCTAGTAAAACACTGCGGCGAGCAGCACTCGATAACGACATCAATAAATTGATTGATTGAAGGCTTGTGTGGGCGGTAGCACCATCCTGTTGAAACCAGAGACGTCCAGATCCAATTCATTCAATTTTGACAAAAAAATACCCGGTCAACATGTTGCGGTAACATTCTCCATTCACTGTAACTGTCTCCCCAGCGTCATCTTCGAAAAAGTACGGGCTAATGACCCCGTTAACCCATAATCGGCACCATAGAGTGACTTTTTTGGTATGCATTGGTTTTTCACAAATCTCGTTCCCAGAAACGACAATTTTGTTTATTTACGTGCTCATCCATCCAAAAATGGGATTCACTGGAAAAGGTAAAAAAATTCACGGATTTTACGAAATGTTACTTTTACAGGTCGCCCATTTTCGTAATAAGATTGAATAACACAAATGCGCTGTTGCGTGGTAAACGACTCCATGACTAAATTTGCCAAAGATTGTATGAAATCTGTCAAAAAGATCAACCACATTGAATTCAGTAAATGACGGTAATTAACAGCAAACACATCTGTTGGCTCACCCTTTAGTTTGTTTGGAGCTGTTGATCAAAGATGATGCAGTTCTATAGCAGATTCGTTTGTTTCTCCTAGGTAGTCACAAGTGTTATTATAAAATTAATACAAACTAATCACAAGGATCTTGAACAAAATATTGTAAAAAAGGATTTACAATTGCACAGATGCGATTTTACACAAGTTGTAAACAAACAACTAATATAAACGATTCTAAACAAAACTCGAATAAGAGTGAGAAAAAAGCGATTTACAAATGTACGGTCCGATGGTTCACGAACGACTCTTCTAAAAAATGTTACAAATTATATTTTGCATTATTCATGCCATATGAACCCGAGCAATTGAAAAACGTTCGAGTTTGGGAACACACATTATTGTCACAGGTGCGAACTTGGCCAGCACTAAAGTTCCTGTCAGAAACAGTAGAAGAGACGCAGTTTATTATGAATCGTCTTGAGAATTACTGTAAACAATGGAATTTGACGGGTAATTTATCGAAATTCATGATGATTTTCAGAAATAATGGTAGAAGATACTCGGGCAGCGCAAAGTGGTCTTTCGGGGGGAATGCATGAACATAGATAAATAGTATAAATAAATACTTAGGCGTGGTAATTACATCTAACCTTGGTATGAAAAAAAAACCCTTGGAATGTAAACCAGCTGCACTGACAATAAGTACACCAAAAACTCATCGAAACATTAAGTAACCAGATAAGAACGATAGGGAAAAAAATTTAAATAGAGCAATAACCGTGAGATATAAAATTTATTTCGATGCTACGTTCATGCCATTATGTGTGGAATAGCATATCATTCAAATGGCCACCTCGGCTTCGCCGGCAGTGCTTCAAGCGGTCGGTCCAATATGTGCGGCGTTATTCCGGCAATCAATGAAAACTTATGAAATGGGTGAACTTGGTGGGAAGAGGCTAACTCTTGAATATTAGGTGTCATTTTCGTGAGGAAAAGCCTCAAATCTCCTCGGTTTTCAATGTCAAGTCTATTCTATTTTTCGTTATTACATTTGTAATGGCGCTGAAACATCTGAAAGGGAATGAATATCTTTTGGACAACCTTCCACAACCTAGGATAAAGATCTAGTATTTCCTTTTCGAACCAAAACTGTTGGTATCGTTGGCTAAACATGCACTTCAGTTCCTCATTACATGTAAGCTCAATTAGTTATTTTTCAATTGCAGGGTCAACATCAACATTGTCTGACATGCTTGTAAAAGAATTTAAAATCCAAGCCGGTATGTCGAGTGACAAAATGTCGTCAAACCGTGTACATAAAGATTGTACAAAAGATTTCTTTTCCATAAGAGCATCTTAGCAGCAAATGCAGACAGAACACTTCTTGTTACCAAATTCAGATCATCTCCTTGAAGTGTCAAATTGACATCATTGAACTTGTTGAAAAGGTCGGTCAAATAGGCGACATCACTTGCAGCATTCAGAAGTTTTTCACGCAAAATCGAATCCTTTCCTTCAAGAAATTCCAAGACAGAACTTTGTAAACTCTTGAATCTTTCTAGGCAATCTCCTTTTGACAACCATCTCACTTCAGTATGCAGAAGTTACCGATTGAAGTCTTCGTCATTTTCTAAGCAGAGTTGTTTGAACAATCGATCTTTCAAGGCACTGCTCCTTATTTTGTTCACAATTGTGATGACTACAGAGACTTGTGAAGTCTTCCACTCAAATTTCTAGTAACCAGATGATGGCGAGCTAGTAACACAATGAACAGTAAGTATACCAAGATTTTTCCTTTTAATATGAGCAATAAGACCTTTATATCGACCAACCATGGCTGCAGCTCCATCCGTAGCTATAGCCAAAATGTTGGACCATGGTCTTGTCCAACGTTTGAAAGATAGTTTCACCTTTCGTGTCTGTTTTCATTGTTCTGCCAAACAACAGTTCTTCATGAGGATTTCCGTCTTTTACAAAACGAACATAAGACAAAAGCATAGACTCATTTCCCGGTAGAGTTGACTCATCCAATTGCAATGCAAATTGAGATGTTTTCATGTTCAGCGCCCACTTAATTTCTTCAATCGGCCATCAAGATTGAAAACTACTCAGAACGCCCATCGAACGCCCACTGCTGCGCGATATCGTCCAGCTTGAGAATGGCTGGCATAGACTTAGGAATTGACGTTGTTCCAAAGAAAATAATCGAGTGGTGACAAATCGCATGATCGCGACGGCCATTTGATGAACGCTTGCCGTGAGACGACCCAGTCGCCAAATTTCTCCTTTACAACTTTGAGCGTTGCGTCGCTTGTATGGCATGTAGTGCCGCCTTGTTGGAATCACAGCTCGGATATACCGCTCTATACCTGAGACCATTGACAGTAACGGTGTCTCCTTCCTCATTTCGAAAGAAATAAGGTCCGATGATGCCGCCATGCCATAAACCGCACCAAACAGTCAATCTTTGTGGATGCACTGATGCTTGGTCCAACACTTGTGGATTTTGTTCGCTCCAATAACGACAATTTTGCTTGTTGACATAGCGCTGAGGAAAAAATGGGCCTCGTCCGAGAAGACGATTTTTTAGTCAAAATCCGGATCTCCACAATCTTATAGAATGTAGGCCCAAATCCAACCGCAAAATAAGCCGGGTTGACTCTCTGGCGATCCCCAATTCAACTGACCGGCGCCGAATCGCCATTTCTAGGTTTTCTTCGATACTGGCCGCTATGACGGCTATGTTTTCTTTATTTCATACCAATCTCTGTCTGCTTGGTGGCTTAAGATCCAAGATAGTGTACTCACGCTCAAACTTTTCCATGGTGCCACAAATTGCCTGCACATTGAATCCATTGAATCCTCACGTCGAAATTCACGTTGCGTATTTACAACTGACCCGGAATTTCAATAATATTTTTTAATAATTTCCGCACGTTCAGCAAGTGTAAAACGATGTATGATGAAATGGCAAACCTTACTGAATATTTTGACAGCTGGATGTTATTGGTAGCTTTGACAGCTGCTGAAACATAACAATTGGAAAAACTATCCGTTATAACCTATTTCGTGCAACAGCGGTATCTAATCTTATGGACAGAACCCAAATTTGGGATCATTGTCATTCCGAGGGAGTAGAAAAATCTCTTCAGCTTTTTCTGAAGCGAATTTTTCGACTTCCAACATCTTCACTGAATTATATGCATTTAGAAACTGGTTTCTTCACTTTTTTCGCATATCCTTAGTTTGCATGCATATATGATTATAAAAGTATTGGAGATGGAAGAAGGAAGACTGCCGAAACTTGTTCTGAAGCATATAATATCGACAAGGCGAATTATGGCGCGAGTATAAATATTGGAGCTGATATGCAACCTGCAATGATGTTTCAATATTTTGAAAAAAGCAGAAAACGTATGACAGATTTTTAGCTGAAGCACATTCATCGTAATATAAGCTGATCTATAATAGGCTGAATTTTAACTGCATTAAAAACGATTCGTCGTACTTCGGCCATCGCTATTCTTTGTACATGATAAACATATTATTTAAACTGAGAGGAGAATTAACAAATCTTCATTTCATTCCGCATCGACCCGATCTTGAAATTTTATGTAACCTGTAATCTTAAAAAAAGGGAGAACGTATACAATTTCATCGGAATATGTCCTCGGAAGCTACTTCGGAGTAACTTCGTTGGGCTTCGATGAGTTTTTTAAATACAGATGGTATCCAATATTAAAGCCACTACTAGTTTACTTTGTACCTTATGATAGCCAAATTGCCTATCTGGTAGACGGCGTTAAGCCAAAAAAAATAATGACATAGTGTTTATATGGACAATACTATGTAATTATCTGTAGTAAATAATGAAGTCGTACTACTACTACTACTACTATTTCTACTTATCACAATTATTGTGGAATTCTGATAACCGTGGATTTTGAAAATAATATTTTTTCTCACACTCGATGCAGATTTAAGGGAATATGTAAGAAAGTTTTAATAATACGATCTTATCGAAATGAGGTCTAGTCGCATTCGAGACAAGACCATGAAAAACTAGGATCAGCCATAGAAAAAAATCGGTATACGGGGTACACTAAGTAATTGTATAAGTGATTATTTAAACTCAAGAACGCTTTGTGTGAAAATTAACAGGAACTCAAGTGATAAAAAATTAGTAAAATATGGAGTTCCACATGGACCCAAATGTGATCATTACTATTTATTCTTTATAGAAATGAATTACTTCGCTTACGCAGTTGATACAACAATTGTTGTTCCACATAGATGTTTGCATACACATACATTGATAATGCAGAACGAGTTTACCAAGGCTTTTAATTGGAGCCATGATAATATGTACGCATCGTTCTATCACAAAAGTTAATATACTTATTCAAAATAATGCATACTCTAATTCACTTTCTAGCCAACCAATTGAGATCGTTGAAAGCTTTAAATATCTAGGAGTGATAATCGACATTTGCTAGTGCTTCAGAAAATATTCTGAGCATTAGCATTGGAGCATATGATAAGTCTCTTCTTTTTGGAATTAAAGTAATTCAACGAGTTCTATTGCCTTTAGAAAATAATCAAGGACCAATTTGTACAATTCCCATTTCGTTCGTAGCTTATATCTGTAGCAACTAAATCTTGGTTGCAGAGTTGCCCAAGTTTAGATCGCAAGAGTTAGTTGATATGCACATCAATAGTGCATTTATCAGAGTGAGTCAAAAACAAGTCCAGGGAAAGAACCCTCTAAAAATCCAAAGAATCTCGAGAATCTTGTTGGTGCAAGTTCAAATTCAAGATCATTTTGCTACTTAATTAGGTGAGACCCAAAGCAGAAATACTAATAATATTCAAATTCAATGAAAAAGATCAACAAACCTCGTTCTAGCTGCATTTTGTCCGATAACAAATAAGATGGGCGATTTGATATCCAAAATTCGATCATCAGGTGAACCACGCACTCCATTCAGTGTATTGAAAGCAAATCCCATACATATTACACTGCTCACCGACTCTACCATGGCCACCTGCAGGGCCAACGAAGCACCAGCATTAAAGCCAATCAATATAATATTCCTATTTGGCTGTTCATTGCGCAATTCTTGAATTTTTAGTCGAGTCAGTGAGACAATTTGTTCGGCTACACTTTCTAGAGGCTGTTTCCCCATAGAGCTTCCTACAAAATACGAGAAAGATATCAAATTGATTACCATGGTTGTAAAAAGATATGTAGACATTACCTGCTGGCAAGGTTATTTGAACAATTTGCGTAATCGTAGCCAAATGTTGATACCATTTTTGAATACGTCCCGGTACTGGTCCACTTACTGGCATCGATGGCAATGCTACAATGACCGCAGCATGTGGAAGTTTGCGAGTCTTTAATTGTGACAGCAAAACTGGTTCCCATTGTTTTTTCAATATCGGGGCCAATAGATCTTGTGACACATTCATTGGCCTACCAAAGAGCATTTTATCCAAAAGTGTTGGCAATTTATTTTTGAGAGTTTGCAAAATATCTAAATACGATGACAAATACGAAGGTGGTAGACATTCCATCAGTAAAAAATGCAACCACTGAGTGATTCGAGGATCCCATGACACTGATGCCAGGGCTTTTCTTAATCTCTGAGCAGACTTATCAACGACAACACGACGTTGAACGGCTTCGTGTTGACGACCAGCATTCGCTAAACGACCTAATTGATCAACATCTAGAATCTGTGCTACCTTAGCGAATATTTTCTCTTGCATTGGTGTCCAGCCATTTCTAAAACAAATAAAAAAAAAATATAAATTTAAACAAAGAATAATATAAAAACAATAGTGTCCACTTACTGATTTACACGCTCCTGCCAATCTTGATCGTCGGGATTGCAGTTTTTAACATTCTTCACAATACGCGAACACTCATTCATGGTTTCCTTAGCTACAAGTTCATTGTATGTGGGAATTACAGGCTGATTTGCATCATCCAAATCATTGTTTTCATCCGTCGGATGCGTGTGACACGATGGGCATTGTGGTGGCCGTCGCACTAATAAAGTCCTAGCCGGCGATAGACCACTCAACACCGCCAATGGACGCACATCACGTGTATAACTATGTTCCATCTCTGAAGAATTTGACGACTCCAGCTGTTCCTGCGTTTTTAATTCTCGTTTAAAACGTTCAAAATAATATTAAATTATGTAAAAAAAAAAATGAAAACAATTTCAAAATCTTCAACTGAATATAGGTTACGAGGAAATATTCGATTTTTCTTCCGCAACCCAATAATTGATTGTATTCAACTTATTGCTTAGTGATTGTTCTTCATATGTTACTGCGCGATCGTGAATAATATTTCGCACTCGGGGTTGATTTATTTCATAAATAGTTGCACAAATTTCATAGAATTTTCTTCGTAAATGAAAATGAAAAACTATTCTAATAATTAAACTAATCGACGTGGATACATTAGAATTATTTTTTTATACAAATAAGTAATTATAAATAATGGTAAGAACTAAGAATAGAATATATACATTGCGCGAATAAACAAATGAAAATTGAAATTCCTCCTTGTTCGTTTTATTCACATTTTGTTCTTAATCACATATGAGTGAACATGGCGTCGTGCGAATAAATTATGTGGTGAGTTTATCTCGAATTAGGTAAGGGCTTTCAATGCAGATATGCTATTGAGGGTAAAAAATGCAACCATGTTGATACAAACAGAAGACGGTGTGTCAACAATATGCCAATAATGTGAAAATTATTCAGTTTTTCTCCATCACCGACTAAAATTAATAAAAAATAAATAAATTTAATGGCGTTTTCGTTTGGGCTTTTTTGTGCTCTGGGGCACAAAAGTGAGATAAAACTTTTCCCCCTCATTTTTTTTCAGAAACAAAATTTTGTTTCTAGTTTTCATTTCGGAATCGAAATGTACTAACACATATAAATATGGTATATTTCCGTTTTCGGCCAATCGTCTGTTTAGCCAATTAATTATTCTGAGCCTTCAAATTGATTCCCAAGCAATATTAACAAAATAAAAGTTCGAATAAGTTTTTAGTGTTCCATTGGAATCAAAATCTGAGTACAGAAAAAAAGCCTTCTGACTGACCAAACGAAAATGCCATTATTGACACACACCGACAGAAAAAATTACATAAAACTTTTCCATTGGCACTCTTTTCACTTTTTTAGAAGCAATATTTCCCTTCTAGTGTGTTAAAATAAATTGTTGTCAGAAGACAACACGTTTTTACTAATCCATTGGAGTCCAAATTGCCCAATTTCCGAAGAGAAACAATTGGTAAACGCTCAATGGCGTTTCATTGGATGGCAGAAGCTATTTTTTGTGCTCCGGAGCAAAAAAAATTGATATAAAACTGTTTCCCCTCTTAACCTCAATCACATTTCTGTATTCGTTAAATTTCCCACATTCAAAACGAATTTGTACCAGATTAATTGTAAGCAATTTTGACAGACTATGCACAATAAACAACTGCGATATAATAAATAAAAATAATTATCACGGCGTTTTCGCAAAGGCAAAATACTCTTCTAGCCACCTCGAACACAAAACAACATTACCAAATGTTTTCCCCAATAGATAAAAATTTACCTTTTCCTCTGGCTTGACTTCTTCCTTCATCTTGGTACATTCATTTGTCAATTTGGAGCAATCCTCTGACAAAGGTGCTGCTACCTCGACCTTCTCGCTATTGGTGAACACACTTTTCTTTTGCAAAAATTCCTGATAAAACTTTATGTACGAAGACGAGGACATGATTTCGAGTTGGAATTATTATATGCAAAAACAATTAAAAACACAAATATGTACAGCAAACTAACTGTACATGAATATTTTGTCATTTAAGCGCAACTTTAACTGTCATTTGGCAAGAGTGAGGCTACCAAATGCGTTGATTCCATTTGCCTGATAAGTTCTTTTGGAAATCCAGCTACCGTTGTCGTTCACAAGTGTGGCAATTTTCTTTAATCGAATTTCATGAGCACAATCAATGTTGAATATTTTGTCGCCGTTTTGAATTGATATACAGAAAGTGCGATTTTTTTTTTCTTGGCTTGAGTAATAACGCAACCGTGCTTGGTTGATTGCTTTCCGAAAGTTGATAGTTGACAGTTGTTGAGTGTGACAGGACGGTAATGTCAAACGAAAGGGAAATTTTTATTTTGCGGTTTATAAATGGACTGCGGAGAGAGATATCATTAGTGTGTGGATGTGCATACGTATAGGAAATAAAGATTATTTTTGGGAAATTTTTAAGTAGGGTGTAACTCATCACTTTCACTTTGCTGTCTAACAAGATTTATTTTTTACTGGGAAGCAGCGTTGCATGTGGCTCCATTCCGGCTTTTCTGACTGCGTTTCTTCGTCATTACCCAAACATGAAGCTTGGCAGGAGTGTGCCAGTTCTGAAGTCTGCAGGCCTTACTGCTTCACTCTAATACCTTGTCAGTTTATATGTCTCATCCATTATTATAAAGGGAGTTTGTTTTTGCAGTGGCAGACTTTCAATAGAGATTAAATTTCAAATTAGCTATCACATCGAGCTGCCAAGTTTCATGTATTTTCAGTACAGTCTGCCATTTCACCATGAAAAGATTGACGGAATTTATTTCCAAAATCGAAGCTTTATTTGCAAAACTTATAGAGTACTTCGTGAAGTTTACGGTAGAAATCATCGGTCATCTAAATTTGCTATTTAGCGGTTTATAGAAAAATTTCGCACCCAATTCACGCTATTAGATATCTGTGCACCAACAAGATTGCAAAGAGTGGATTTGCAAGAAAATATTGCTATAAGTTAGTGTTTTAGAAGACCCAAATTTACCGATTTATCCAGCAGCAACTTGTAGTTTGTCCATCCACTAACTAAAAAATATTGCGTAAAGATATTGGTCTCAGGGCTTATAAGATTCAATTGTTGCAAGAGCTAAAGCCGCGTGACCATTTATTGCGGATGTGCAGTTATGAGGCTTTAAACGTACTAAAAGTTGAGCCAATTTTTTACCGTACCTACATTTTTTTTCGGTGTGAAGCTCTTTTCAACTTAAATCGCCTCGTAAATAAGCAGAATGTGCCGTATTTGGAGTGAGAACAACCTCCAAGAAGTTCACCAGATTCCACTGCACCCTTCAAAAATGAGGTCGGGACACAAGTTATGGTCAATAGACACCGATACAATGCAATTGTCAACGATTATTTGTTTCCAAATTTACGTGATAAGAATGTAAAAGAATTGTGGTTCCAACAAGATGGTTCTCCACACCATACTACCAACGAAAACATCGCTTTATTGAAAACACAATTTGGCAATTTAGTCATTTCAATAAATGGACCCGTCAATTGACTACAAGATCGTGCGATTTGACGCCTTCAATTATTTTCTGTGGAGCTACGTCAATTCAATACTTTATGTCGATAAATCCGCAACGATGGACGAAAACTGGACCAGCTGTGGTAGACATACATGTGCCCAAAACTATCTTCAAATATTAATGACATGAAATAATCTTTCGAATGAATTTAATAAATCGTCATCAAGTTAATTTTTCTATGTTTTGTTTAAACAAAAAAGTGCGAACCTCTCAAGAAAACACCTTTCATATCAGCCCTCGTGTTTGGTTTGTTGCGATGTGTTTTAAATAATTTCATCAAACTCTACTTTAGTTGCCGTGATTTCTTCTCGACTTTTCTATTCCACTCCATACGAGGGCCTCTCTTTATTTGGTCAATTGATTGGTTTGTCGAGAAGCATCATTTCTGTTCTTATGTGGGTTGCGGCCGTGGGATGGTTGCTGTTTGATCGGCCCTGAGCGGCGGTAACCTGTAACGATTAAGCTATGACCTCACATCAATTTTGCTTATCTTACCAGCTTATGGTATCCATTGACTACTGGTCTCGGTCTTGATGTGCTCATAAATTCATATGACTAGATCAGCGGTGGCGTCAACAGCCAACATGCCAGATTTCTTATATGATGTACGAGTACTTCAACTTATTTGGAGCTGAGGTCAATTAGGTCAAGTTTTGAGGCCTAGGTTGCTGAAATATACATAGATAAGACAAAGGCAGCTCTCGAATCTCCGATGTGGATTTCTGGCTCCTGAAAATCAGGCGCAATTTGCCCAAAACGTCTGGGGTCAGTCCGGCTACGTAAAACCAAATTATTGTGTAACGACCAACTGGTCATTGCTCTTACAATATGCCACTGAATCAATAATAACGAAATTTATTGGGTTCGCCCTGTTTTACAAATTTTATGTACTGTGATTCTAGTATCTCATTCTTATATATTCGCACGTTGAACTATAAGGGACATCAAAATACAAGCATAGGCCGGATAAGGGCCATGTAACACATTACGGGTACCTTCGCCTTCGCATCGAGCTGGCTGGTATAAAACATTCGGTTTGTAAGGGCAAAAGCACCAGAGCATGTTAAAATACAGAACTGATATGTACTGCACATTTCGGCAAGTAAATGATAGCGAAAACTTTCACCAATTCTTTCTGGTATCGACAATGCGCCGAAATTGGAAAGAACAGTTTCCAATTTCTGAAAGTTGACTTTAATCGCGTAATCTTATCGAAGTCACTTGGCAAGGGCACATTAATTACCTCGATCTTTAAACCTGATCTGTATGCTATCAAGTCGTCTGCGTACGATATGGAATGGCAAAATGAGCTCACGAGATCGTTTGTGTAGATATTGAATAGGATCAGCGTACTAACCGCTTTTAATGTCATATGTTCCAGTGGAAGTTACATACATCGCCATTCTTTATGCTAAACTATCTGCTGGTGCATATTAAAAAGTGTACTGGCCATACCAATTGCATGTAGAGTATTGGTACAGAGAAGGATCAGAATTGATCGCAAGCTTTACGAGCAGAAAAGACGCAAACCTAAAAAACAACGCTTGGATTTGCGCGGACCTTGAACGACTAACGGAGGCCATAACCTGGTATTAAGCAGTCATATTAGCACCATCCAATAAGTGCGGCGAATTAGATCGGACAAAAGGAGAATCACAAACTATACCATTTGTACACTATAGCGTCTACAGAGAACAGAACATCGGGTATTTGGGTAAGACTTAGGCAAGAATATATTGAAACATTCCTCGTCAAAGCTAAATTCGCCAAACTATGCCAACAACAGGAACTAAATGTGCTCATTAATTGCCAGAGACATAGAACGAATGAATATTAACGCTCCGACCCGAATAGTCTTCGATTCCATATAAGCAAGTAAGTTAGTAAAATATGACCAATACGAGTACACCACCACTTTCGAGTCTATTTGTTCCTGGGCCGTTCTTTTATGAAATCATTTATATACACTGACAGTCTATTTCTTAGGCAGACAGACAGTGTCACTTTTCAAGTACTGCACGCGTATAATAACACTGAATCTACATTTTATTCACAGAGTCCTTTTAAATAGCAATAAAACAAACCGAATGAATATACTGATACGGTTGCCTACGCTAAATTCATCTTCCGGAAGTATTCAAGATAACGAAGTTGACTTCTTTCTTGGTCACCTGCAATGCTGTCAAGTGTTGCTGATCAGCAAATGGTAAGTCTCTCCTCTGAAAAGAAAGCGGTGAGGCCCCGCGAAAAAAGAAAGAAAAGAATCACTCTAGAATTGCAGAAAAAATAGAAATACGAAAGGCTACGTGTTGTCAAAAGGAAACAATTCTTAGATCTCACTTTGCCCAAGAGACAGTTCAATGTTTTGGACGTTACATTTGAGTTGGTTGAATAGTATTGAAAACAAACTGAAACATCTTAACCCCGAGGTAAACAGCAAACAATTGGCGGTCGTCGAGACGGATAGCCACATGAAAATGTACATGTAATTTGTGGTTAAAATCAGTCATAAATCAGTGGAACTTCTTCGCCAAGCCGCAACTATGAGGTATCGGACAGGAAAATGACCTCAAGACCGATTCAGATACAGAAGGTAGAATAAGAGCGGTTTATATCACTAAAAAAAATCACGGATAACTTTCAGGTTTTAATTTATATAGAAAGTATCCTTTCTTTGGTCTTCTAGTAATTGAAGTGGAGTAATTACGCGCACGACAAAAAATTTCCCAATTGAGAGTAGTTTTCCTTGATCTCCATTTTGAATAAAGCTTCTTTCGTATTTTCATAGTTTGGTGGACTTAACGCGTGAACCCTGGTCATTTATTATTTCTTATTGCGACAGTTTTCAAGAGGACATGTCTATAGAAGAGGCCTAATATTAATGTTTGCAGAGAATTTACTTTATCATTTATATTTGAGGCGTAATAACAATTGCGTCATTGTAGGTGGGCAGCATCAAATTGCAGCTCCTCATTATCTATGCTCTAAATTATGTATGATGTCAGAGAAGGGGAATTCATCCGCTATATTTCCGCCTTCTCCGAGTTTGTCATTTCGGACAAGTATGTATATTAATGTTGTTTGTTTTTCATGCTCGCTACTTGTGCTTAAAAGTTAACCAAACAGGTCCAGGCGGACGTTTTCATACTTACAGCAATGAGTATCGCCGTTAAATTTTTAGATATGTCATTGCCTATCTTAATAGTACAACACCAACCCATCTACAATGTTATTGCATTCTTATTGACACCATAGGTGAAAATCATTGCGCCAAATTTTCAAATCAGGCGGCTTGGTCCTATAGTTCAAAATTCAACTCTGAGTTAAACGTTATTCTTTTGAATAGTTGCAATAATTCTTACGGACTATTGCTGCAGCGAATTCGCCTTGGCGAAAATTTCCAAGAATAAAAATCTTTCTTCGTCAATTGGTAGATTGATAGACATGGTAGACATAGGTATTTTATAACAATCGTTATTACAATTTCATATGAAAATACTTACAATTGGTAATTCTTACAATATGAAATTGAAGAGGAAAGTGCGACAGCCACAGGTAGGATTTATCTTTAATTTAATGGTTTAACGGACGTCCGGACAGCATACTATTCGGGGTGAGCGGTTTCGGGTCCTCTGGATCGACCGGAATGCGCGTAAGGGGTTGACGGTTGAGTTGACCCTGGGCTTCGATTAAGGTGTTTCGAAGAACGTCTTCCCGGGATACCACTCCTCTGAGTATAAACTCCATGGTGAGCTTAATTGATTGGATGAGGCCAAGATCCGCCGATCCATGGAGAGTATGCCGGGATAAACCGCCAAAGAATCCCTTCGTACCTCGCCGAATGTTCACTTAAGGCATCCTGCATCTCTTTGACATCCTTGCCCAACTGGTTTTTTGAGCCAACGAAATTTAAACCGTTATCACTATACACCAATTGGGTAACGACACGGTTTATGAGGAAGCGACGAAGAGAAACAGTACACTGGTTTATGCTGAGGTCGTTCAGCAGGTCTATCTGTACTGTCCTGAAAGTAAGACAAGTGAAAATCATTCCATACCTTTTCGCTGCCCCTCTGCTGAATTTGACCAACAACGGTCCGAAGCAGTCGACTCGTACGTGAGTAAATGGTCTAGACTCAAATGCTAGATGTGCTTCGGGCAGCACACCCATCTTCGGGCAGCACACCCATCTTCGGAAGCACAGGCTTCGCACTCAGCCATCGGCAGATGTTGCAGTTGCTTTTGACTCTTTGAACTACCCGTTGGATGCTAATAATCCAGGCGCATTTGCGAATGTCCGAAATGGCCGAAGCTGTTCCCATGTGTAAGTTACGCTCATGATGATACTGAATGAAGAGATAAACAAGCGGATGATTTTTCGGCAGTATCGCTGGGTTACGAGCAGCATATGTGACAATCGCTTTGTGCGCTCTCGAACTTAACCTCATGGTGCCGTCTTTATCCAAAAACGGAGACAAACTGCAGACCGGGCTGGAACTGCTGACTCTCCCGCTGGCTTGTAAAGCGGAAACGTCTGCCAGAAAGACATCCTGCTGGATCATGCGGAATATCCACGCTTCTGCGCGACAGAACTCATGCGGTGAGATGAAGACTTCCTTGATAGCTGGTCTCTTTGGGAGCCTTTCCTTGAAGCGGAGCAGATATGCAATGACTCTGACTGAGGATGCCCATGTTGCCCGAAAACTTGCAGACAACTCTCCATAAATCGCATAGGAAACTTTTAAGAGACCTCTGTGAAACATGAAACCTTCTGCTCGTTCATCCGTGGAAACTTCCGGCACAGCTGACTTGCTGAGGGAAACAGGCCACTCATTGAAATGGTGTCGAAGACACATAGGGCCTTTGAACCACCTCGAATCCGAGTCTCCCATGGATGAGTCCGCCCATCTGGTTGCATCGTCTGCGACATTGTCCGCAGTTCTGATGTGAAACCATTTCTCCTACTCGGACAGCGACGAAAGAAGAGAATTTATACGCCGTTGAGTTGATCCATGACATCACCGTTTTGGAATCTGATTGTAAATAGACGTTATGAATTGGAATGGTATGAGAATTCTTGATCATCGACGCCATCCGTGTGCCGAGTACTGCAGCCTGTAACTCAAGGCGGGGTACTGACAGCCTTTTCACTGGGGCGACCTTCGCTTTTGCCATCACCAAAGCGATTTCCACGTCCTCACGATTTTTGAACCCGAAGTAGGCCACGGCCGAAAAGGCCTTAACCCTTTGACGAACTCCAACCACTGCAACTTCAGATGTTATGAGACTGGTTCGTCTCAATCGGAACCCTTTCTCCAGACGTATTGAAGAACGATTCTTGCTCTGATAATATAAAATGAGGTTAGACCCAACCGGTCAAAGATTTGCATTACGGCCCTTAAGATCTCCCGCTTGGAAACTATCATCTCGGAAAACAGCATCTTATCGAATATTCCATCATCTGATATCTTGTAGGTCAAGTAGTCACTCGACGGAACCCAAAACATACCCAGGAACTTAGCGGTTACAGCTTCGTTGCCGCTTGGATCGACACTTACCATTGTGGTATTGATATCGCTCGCCGGCAGCTGTCGCATAAGCTCAAAGCTGTTGGATTGATTGCCAACCAGTTCGAACCCCATCGAATTGCAGATTCTGATGCAGTTGAAGTAATAGTCGACATAAGTTCTCTTTATCAGTCCATCGCAGGCGTCAGGAAAATCGACTTAAAAGATATTGACGTGATGGTTCTTTACAAATTGCGAACATGCAGCCGAACATCTCGGCCTGAACATCATGACCTCCATGATGTAAACAGTCGGCGAAGAGAAACTATCTCCGCCTTTCCAAAGAAAGCGTTGGCATTGTTGATCTTCTGCCCTTATACGTGGAACATTTCCCTGACATCTGCGTTAACTGCCACCTTGCGCTCGCAAAACTTGAACAATCCAGCGTGAAGTGGAACCAGACTATCGGGCCCCTTCAGTAGAAACGTATTTAGAGAGAGCCCATTGACTTTGGCCGCTACGTCAATTACTACCCTCGGTTTCGGAGGCGACTTGCTCGGGTTCTCGACGATAAAGATGGAAACATACCACACTCGAGCCCAGTCTGCCAATAATTCAGCAACCGAAGCTTCCTTGGCTAGCAGGGCGGACACGTACTTGTTCATCCAGTCGAGCAAATACGGCTTCTTGTTGAATGACTTCTCCAGACTAATGAGTCGCTTCACAGACATTGGGTAGCTGTCGGGAAGTTTAACGTTGTCCCGAATTCCTCGGTGGAAAAGTGGTTCTTCAGCAGGTTATGTAGGTCATCTTCCGCCCTTATAGCCTCGTGAAACATAAGCTGCATCGATGGCTTCGCTGCTTCGTGAACGCAGGACACGCTAACCGACGGGACCGCTTTGCCATAAACTATCCAGCCCAGGAGAGTTTTCAGCGAACACGGCTCATCATCTCTTCCATGACGTCATCCACGTCCTAAGAGGAACTTAGTCTGATCTAGATCAACCAGTATCTGTGGTTTGGCCTCAACAAGATCCTTTAGCGGAAGTCCACGGAGGTGTGGATATGCCGTCTTCAGCTCTGTCACATCAATTGACTGGCTAGGTAAGTCCAGATTCTTGACTGAGTACACATCCTTACGTAGTTCTTGTTGTACTCTCAACACGTGAAACACCCTTGGTCCACTCAAGGGTAAGTTCTTCTGCCTTACCGTTGAGGCCCAGATCTTCAAAAAGGTCCTGTTCGATCATGGTTAAGGCGGACCTGTCGTCAAGGAATGCGAACGTGTCCACAAACCTTTTGTCGCTCCCGTATATCCGTATGGGAGCAACCTTAAACATCACAGGCAGCTTCGAATCAGTATGGGACGAATGAACAAACTTTTTAGGCACGTACGGCGCTGTAGATGAGTCTAATTTAGCCTCCGCGTTAGTTGACGTTTGATGCTGAAGTGAGTGATGACGTCCGGCACGCCCAATCAAACCACATGATCTTTTCTTGGCACGAGTCCTCCAGATATGCTGCGTAGGGTCTAAACAGCAAAATAAACAGACCTTTCTTTGGCATATGCCATCCTTTGGTTGGGTGACCATGCCTTGAACTGCTGACATTGATCCAGGGAATGTTGATTGCGGCCACGTATACCACAAGGAGCCGCAGACACTCTGGACGTGGCCGGTTGATGCGTTAGAACTCAACGAGAAAGCTTCGTAGACCCATTTACACTTTTAGAGGCAGTAGACGGTAACGGTTTCACTTGCTCTGGGGGTAAATCAACAACTTTACCCCTTAGGAACTCAGCAAAGTCCTCCAAGGTAACACTAGGAAGTGACGCCATTCCTGGTATAAACCGGCTCCCAGCTTACAGGCGAGACCGGTTAAAAGAAATCCGTTCTTTAAGTCTTCATCCCGTTTCATCGTTTTGATATCGGCCACAAATCCACTCACTCTCACAGCCCACAGGTGAAGATTCGAATCGCAGTTTGGCTTTAAAGATGGCAGTTGCAACAAATCTATATTTAGTCCATGCACCAGCACCTCAGAACGGCCGAAGATAGCATGCAGAGAATCCATGATGGCAACGTCGTCTGTAGAATACTTTAGGCGATCACTGACGAGCTGATACGCCTCGCCCTTGAGAGCCTTACGTAGACGTGCGACATTCTCTTTGCCTGAATATTTGCCTTCAGCCGTCGTCGATTTAAACACTTCTTCAAAGTATGGCCACTCTCTTTTATTCTCACCTGAGAACGTCGGAAGTTCTTGGATGTTACCTCGATTTAAGATTGTGAGCAGGTTTGATATGTCCGACTGGTTGAATGCAGAATCGGGAAAACTTTCACTACCCTGTTCCGTTCCACGAACAGGAGTTGACTGACCTCGTGGGGGCTCACACCTTTGCAACAGAGACTGATGATCTCCAGTCGCTCTTTCACAGAATTCACGATCGAAACAGAAGAGCCAACGGCAGATACCTTTGGACTATCTGACGTTACCTTATCCAGCTTCAGCTTCGTTTCGTTCAACTCAGTCCGCAAAGCGGCAAGCTCGGTATCCCGTTCCGTAACTGTTGCTTGGGCCACCGCAGCCGCTTCGATTAGCAGGTCCACCGAAGACTCCACGCCCTCTGCACCGCCTACAGCTGATTGGATCGTAACAGTAACCGCAACAGTACAGGATTTTTCTGATGAACACAGCCAAGGATCGACTGTCTGGATCGAAATCAACACACTCATAGTGCCACCAGGTGCACCAGGAAGGAATTGTTCCGAATCAAATAAGTAATATTATGTTGCTGCAGCGAATTCGCCTTGGCGAAAATTTCCAAGAATAAAAATCCTTCTTCCTCAATTTATTTCTAAATCACATAACTAGTTATTTTATAAACATCGTCATTACAATTTCATATGAAAATACTTACATTTGGTAATTCTTACAAAATGAAATTCAAGAGGAAAATGCGGCAGCCACAGGTAGAATTTATCCATAATTTAATGGTTTGACGCCTTTTCTTGGTGTACGTGACTTTCTGGTTTTGCTTTTTTACGCCAATTGTTCATAGAACAAAGGAACTTTCTTCATCTCTGTTCAACTTTGAGAGAAGGAAAGAGAGGGAACGATAACATAATTTTTAACAATTCAACGAGATAAATGCGGTGGTGCCAAAGTACTGCGATGGGTGTAGCAAAACCAAAGAAAAATATCGTGTTGAATTGGCTCGATAACACGGACTTTATTCACTAAACTACAACCACAAATTTGTATTTGTGAATAGCAATTACAAATTTGTAACCTAGTTTTTTGTTACACATAGTACAAATGTATAATCCAAAAAATAGTATTTTGAATGCAAACAAAGTTGTGGAAAAACAATTTTTGATCGCAAGTGTACGCAACTTGTTCCACACCACATTGACACCGGAGACGCCTGACCAATCCGTCATCCTGCAAGACGTCTTCTATTGGCAAAGCAAACAGAAGTTGCCGAAATGGTGTCGAAGATGAAAGTGGAGGGGCTGATTGAAGAACCGCAGAGTCCGTGGGCATCTCCAGTGGTCATCGTGAAGAAGAAAGACGACAACACGAGTGTTGGAGTGAGTAGTATTCCCTGCTGGTTTGCTCGATGATTTGCGGTCGACCGACAATAATAAAAGAGGGTTTTCGGTGGATTTTGGATAAACCCTTAATTCTCTTTATATGTACCTAGGTGAGGTCAAAATTAAGAAGGCAATTACAAAAAGGCGATTTCCGATCTCAAATATTGTAGATTTCTGCAGCGACATCTAACAATTCAAAGTAAAACATCTATAGTAATTTTAAGATACCTTCATTGTCTTTGACTTGAACATTTCCGGCCGCCTTGCAGCAGTGGCTGCAAAGTGAGAAATTCTCGGTTCACTATTTGAATTTCGGAAATCACTTTTACTATGTACATATTTAAACTTAAAGTGTAAAGTAAAAAAAAAACAAGCATTTTGAATTTTAAATACAGCAAGTAGCGAGCAATATTTTCTTTAATCAGTGCAATATTTAAAAGTATGAGATTAACAAAGTCTTTATTATGTATTGTAGATAATTGAATTCAATTTAAGAAGCTTAGTTAAGAGGAGTTAAGAGTGAGTCAATATGATATGCACAATTTCGCAATTGGACGTGTGATCAATGCATTCTCAGTCCGTATATCGACCACCCGAACTCGACTATCGGAACCCGGGTAAACCTTTATAATCCGTCCGAGACGCCATTCATTTGGGGGGAGGCTTTCATCTTTGATTGCAACTGGGAACATCCATTTGTATGTTTTGTTAAACTCTTTGAGATACTCAGTTTTCCATCGGCGACAAAATTGATGGTGCAATATTTTTACTCTCTCCTATCTTTTCACGCAATTTAGTGACTGGCCATCAAGAGCTGGCTCAAGGGGACTTAACAAAAGACCACCCAGGAGAAAGTGACCATCATTCAATGGAAGTATGTTGGAAGAGTTTTTGTAAATAGGCGAAATAGGGCGTGAGTTTAGACAAGCTTCGATTTTGGCTAAGAGCGTGGCGAACTTTTCAAATGTTGGAGCCACTTTCCGAAAATGGAACTTGAAGCTTTTAACTCCGGTTTCCCAGAGACCACCCATATGAGGCGCGCCAGGAGTAATAAACTTCCATTCCAAATTCTGATCCATATATCTTTGAGATACTTCAATCGAGATAGTTTTCATAAATTGCTTAAAATCGTTTGCAATGACTTTGCTGGCTCCAGCAAAGTTAGTGGCATTGTCCGAAAATACAGTTTTCGGTATACCGCGCCGAGCAATGCTGCTAGAAATGACTGCGTTGATAGGTCACTAGTTGCCTCTAGGTGAATCGCCCTAGTAACAAAACAAACAAATAGACAAACATGTGCCTTTGTTAGTCGACAGCTCCGCCTTACAGAGCTTCGTATAATAAAGGGGCCCGCAGAATCGATGCCCGTATTAGTAATTAGTTACCACCGTGAAGTGAAATGTCATGAACGAATTTTACCAAAACAGCAGTAATATTCGCTCGATACGGAAGAATAATGGGATATTTTTCGCTGAAAGATAACATAGAGCAGGTAAGCCTTCCACTTGACCGAATGATTTGGTTTTGGTCTAAAGTTGGATTTAAATTCGCCAATGTGCTTTTCTCTGAAATAGGTTAATTTTTCAGTATAGCTAAGTATTCGTTTTGAAAATAAAACAAGTTTTTGGCTTTAGAAATTTCCTTTTGAGTAAAGCTGGTTTTGTAAAGGAAACTATTTCGAAACCTAAGACTTGTTCCGTGCCAAAACTGTAAAATATAGCATACGAGGGCGGGTCAATAAGTCCCTGACTTTTGGATTAAAACACAGATTTTTTGATAAAAAAATAATTTTATTTTTCAACGTAGTCTCCCTTGAGCTCTATACACTTTGTCCAACGCTTCTCCAATTTTTTTATCCCTTCCAAAAAAAATGATTTGTCGAGGTCCTCAAAATAGGCCTTTGTTTGCGAGATGACTTCATCATTGGAGTCAAATCTTTTTCCACCAAGCCATTTCTTCAGGTTTGGGAACAAGAAGTAGTCGCTCGGAGCCAAATCTGGAGAATAGGGTGGATGAGGGAGCAATTCATAGCCCAATTTTTTGCCATGGATTTTTGCCATGGCAACTGCACATGTGTGCACCCTTGCATTGTCTTGGTGGAAAAGAACTTTTTTCTTGGCCAAATGAGGTCGTTTTTTTTTCAAATCGTCATTGAATCGGTCCAATAAGTTGGCATAATATTCCCCATTGATTGTTCTTCCCTTTTGAAGGTAGTCAATGTGGATTATCCCGCGTGCATCCCAAAAAACAGTCGCCATAACTTTATTGGCTGACAAACCCACCTTGGCCTTCTTTGGCGCCGATTCACCCTTAGAAACCCACTGTTTTGACTGTTGTTTGTTCTCTGGTGTGTTGTGATGGATCCATGTTTCGTCCACGGTTACAAAACGGCGCAAAAACTCCTCCATATTGCGATTAAACAACGCCAAACCTTCCTGTGAAGTTGTTATACGATTGCGTTTGTGGTCGACTGTGAGCAAACGCGGCACCCATCTTGCGGAAAGCTTTCTCATGCCCAAGTGATCATTCAAAATTGAAACCACTGAGCCATGCGAGATCCCTACGGCTTCCACAATCTCTCGCACTTTCAATCTTCGGTCGGCCAACACCATATCGTGAATTTTTTCGATTGTTTCGGGTGTGGAGACCTCAACTGGGCGTCCAGGACGTGCGGCATCTTCAGTGCTTGTACGGCCACAACGAAATTCAGTAAACCACTTTTTTACCATTGAAATCGATGGTGCAGAGTCCCCATAGTATTTATCAAGCTTAGCCTTGGTCTCGGTAATGGTTTTTTTTCGCAAGAAATAATGCTTAATAAGCACACGAAATTCACTTTTTTCCATTTTCTCCTCAAATTAGTGAGTAGTCTGATAAAAATAGCTGTCAAACACAAACTAACTGACGCAGCAAGTTTAAATTTTGACAGGAGTCAACTGACAGATGCCTGTTGACAGGAGCAGTGTTGCTGTTTCAGTAAAGAGGTCACGGACTTATTGACCCGCCCTCGTATTACGTGAAATAACCTAGACCATGAGGAAAACGTTTCACCTATTGTTTCAAATTGCGCAAAATTGTAATTAGATTTACATTGGTATTTGGTACAAAAGATTGAATCTGTGAGGCTCGATTAGCTATAAATGCTTTCCGTGAGCTACAAGGCTTATTTATTGAACTGTCTGCCAAAGAAATCGTTCACAATTCGGGCAGTTAAGCTCAGCTATGACCTTACGAAAAAGTTTTGACACCAAAACAGCACCACCCTGCGGGACGCTATTACTGAAAGTACCACTCGCTTAGTAAACAATCGATCTTCCTTCATTATTGAAAAAAAGGAGTGAAAACTATCAAATCTTGCATTCCACTGATATACTTTTATTTTCAAGTTTAAGAAAATCTTGGCTGTAGAGATGCGAAGCAGGGAATTGTTTAATCAAATCCAAACAATTGGAGGTCCATTTCCTCAAGGAAAATCCTGCTGAGTTTAAAGCATCTATCAACATCACGGGCTCCTGAAAGCAATCGTCGACATAAAAGTCATTTTTGTGTATTGAAGGGGCAATAGGAGAAGTTGATTGCACGTCATCTGCAAGATGTAGCAATATACATATTGCTGAATATGGACCGCAGTTCACGCCAAAGGTGACCGTCTTTAGATCATAGTCGTGAAAAGAACTACGAGTATTACCATTATCGGATTTCCAAAATTAGATTCGCTGATAAGATGAGTGTTCAGAATGAACAAGGATCCGCCGATACATTTTCTCCTTGATTTCTTGAGTGTCCCAGTGAAAGATTTGGGGTTTTAAATGGAAGACGAACTACGTAACTACCATCGTCGTTTTGAATAGTTGTATCAATGTATTGTTTTTCGCAATAGATATCCTCGCTTGATTGCGGACTTTTCTCAAATATTTCCTCAGCTTCCCAAAACTTTTCGATTTGTTGATCTATGAAGTCTCACAAAAATGAGATAGAAATGTCGAAAAAGATCTTACACGCTCTTGCAAAATAGGTTCATGGAGTACCCATTCAAAAATGGTATTCTGGTCTATAAGAGATCCCAAAATATTGGACTTTAGTCCCTCCAGTACAATGGAGGAATATAAGTCTGAACCAATCACCATATCTATCTTCGAACTTTCATAAAAGTGGGGATCATCTGCAAGTTCGATTTCTACAAGTGATGAAACTTCTTATTTATGTATCACACATGATGGCAAATCACCTGTGAGGCGTTTGAAAACTATTGCATTGGCAACAATTGTGAAAGTTAGAGCATATTTGGAACCTATTCATATAGAACACTGTTGTGATGCAGTTGCAGTAACCACTGCGTTCATTCCAGATATCTGGGCTTGTATTGGCTTGACGGGGTGGTTCAATCTTTTCTTCGCCTTTCCGGATATGAAGATGACCTCTGAGCCTGTATCTAAGAGTGCATGCAGCGTAAATTTATTTCCTAAATGATGGACTTCAATCAACGCCGCTGTTAAAAGAATTATTTTTGTTATTACGAGAGAAATAAAAGGAATTTGAGTTCTCGGTGCGTTGTATAGTTTGAGATTGGTGAACGGCTTGTAATGGACTCACCGTTCGTGAAGGTGAAGCAATATTTTGAGATGTGTTGATGTGATCCCTACATGCAAAAGTGTGCAAGAAGGTGAAATAATTTTTGAACTGCACACAATTTTGGGTGGTAAACGACGGCCAAGTGAGATAATCGCTATAAAATATCTTAGTATCACATGGTGGAACCTTTATGCACTGCTCTGGATTAGGATTTGGATTAGATACACTTGGATGACCGTCTTCTTTGATAGTATTTAGCTTTTTGAAAGTCTCAATAATTTCACTCAAACAATCAATGTATGTGCTTTGGTAGTAGAAGACAACCGATATTTAGCATTTATTGCGTCAACATCGTCATCTGTTTCGGAGCGCAAGTAATTGTTATAGCACTTTTTAATATCGCACCATAGCTGAGACATATGGTAGTCTTAAAATTTTAGAGAAAATGAATGGTAGAAAGGAAAAAACGTGTAAATACTTTGTATTACTAAATAATGAACCACTCTTAATTTAAAGTGTAATAAAAGATTAAATTTGTTCACATTCATGTACAATACGAAACTCGAATGAAATCTGTAGCTACTCGTATCATTAGATTCAACATTGAAATGATTATCATGAAATATGCAGGAACCTGTTTACAATTGGATCCTTTTGTTGCTATTTCGTCCGTCTCGTTGATGGGTCCGTTTTTGCCTTCAGTTTTCGATATTTTTTTTTGAATTGTGGTTTTCTTCACGTTGCGCTTAGTGGTCTCAGTGGACCCTTTAGGCAGATAAGCGATAAGAATGTTGACACACCGACGAAGTTAACACCTCGAGGATTTGATCGGTGACTAAATTTCGTTTTACGTTATGTCACAATGTATAAAGGAGAACACATTGAATCTTCTTTTGTCTTATGCGTACGATGGCTGAGGCACAAATTTTGCGATTAGGTTATGTCGAATAGATGATTGTAATTTTTTCGGAGCACGTAAGAGAACGTCCCGTATATGGGTTTGTGGATGTGTGATTTAAGCTGTCGATCGATGCATCACACTTCAAGTCTCTTGTACGAGGATTGGCTGAAAAGTTTCCGACCACAACGTGAAGATAGCGGCACTCGTCAATAAAGGCTAGTGAATGCTAGTTGTACATCTTTTAATAGCTACTTACCGAAGTTTCAGTCATTTTGGAAGCGCAGTTTTTAGTTGACAGTCGTTTGAGTTTTTTTTTTTTTTTTTTTTTTTTTTTTTAAATTTACGCGCGAATTAATATAACGTTCCTCCGGAGTTTCAAAAAAAAACAACTTTATTCCATTCTTTACAACCAACAAATGACAATGAATCTTTGATTTTATTCGCAATTTATAATAAGTCAACAAAGTATGAAAAACTGTGGGAACGGAAGCTTGAATTTGGTTCTCACACGGTTTTTCTTATGGTTTAATTTTACAAGTTGTGAAAAGCAAGCATGTTATCAAGAAAAGGTTTAGTGTTACAATAAATGAATTTTGAAAAGCAAGCACTTTAATTATTTTACAAAAAAGTATTAAGAGTAACATATGTATGTATAACATAACTTTGACAAAAGAGTATTATTAGTATGTATGTAACATATAACTTATTGATGTACACAATTTGATGTACATAACTCCTCCCGCTTAAGATGAAGCGATGGCCATGAAAGGCTGTTACTTGAAGACTTATCATGAGCTGGAGCTTCTAAATTTATATCATCTGTTTGTTGACTGGAGGCTGCATGATTCTGGCGACATTTCTTTGTATAGTTGATCAGGTACAAAATTAGCAGGATCATAGTTACTACAACACACATTGAAAGTGAATGATTTTGTTGTTGTTTAGTGGTTTCTGCCAGGGTAATAACTTCTGTGTTAGTAAAGTTGTCCGGGGTTAGTCTACTGGTGTTTAATCGATCTATAGGATAATATGAACTTATATTAGTGAATATTGAGGATATAATTTGTATTCTATCCCAAAATAAGTTTGTGTTGCCCTTATATACCACGTTGTTTAGGGTTACATCACATTCTTCGTAGTGCAGTAAAAGTGTTCCTGATATTAACTTGGTTTCGATTCCACACGTGGAGGACATTTCTATATTGGGAGAGTTTACTAAAAGTATATAATTTTCTTCTGGTTGCATGATGTTGGCTTGGTTCAGGTCTTCCGTTAAGAAACAGGTGGCTCTTTTGTTTTTGATTATGTTTGAAATGCACTTCTCCGTTGTGATATTCTTTAGGTTTCCTTTTGTGCAGTAGAAAACTTGTTCAATCATTAAACATGGTTCGTCAATCAATTGGATATAACGGTCGTTTATTAGGACATAGGGTTTGGTTATATTAATTGTAAGGGTTTTGTTTATAGGTAATTTGATTAAATGGTACAAGGTGAAGGATTCTTCGAACAGGATTGGTAATTTAATATTAAATATGATATTTGTATGGTTATAGTAGGCCTGTAGACTCAAGAATTCGTATATTTATTCATCCGAAGAGAACTTTATTTTCTGATTTGCGATATGTTTATGTATAAATTCTAATTCATTCGGATTTAAAATTTGTTTAGGGACTATATTAAGTTTTGCAAGAGTTATAGATTCAGCGATTTCTTGTAAATGGTTCGTTAGTATTTCAATGTTGTAGTTAGTTTGATAAACATATTGCATATATTGAAAGTTTTCTTGATCGGTACGAATTCTCTGGGACAATGCTAATTGGTACTTTGTTAAATAATCTTCCAAATCCTTCTGTTGTGAATTTATATGTTCGGTTATGTTACTAAACCTTTCTATCATTTTGTTATTAATCTGGACCTGTTTTGTCATTTCTTTGTTCATGTCCTGTTGATTAGATTGTAATAGTTTAATGTCATTATTTATTTGTACAGCGTCATTGTCGTCCATGTTCCCTGTGATACTCTTAATTAGCGATCCTATTCCGTTGATAAACCCTCTTTTATTTCGATATCGAGGAAGAAGTGTTAGAAATTTATTTTCTAATTCCCTAAATTTCATATTTGTGACTTCTTTCATTGGACCAATGTTTTTATTTTTATTAATAAGTTCTACAGATCTTTTGATATTGCTAACATTTTCTTCATAAGCTGTCAAATTTATAATGTGTATGAATTTTGTATGTGTATCAATTAACCGTACCGGGCCTAATTTCATGGGAAGAAGACCTTGACTCTTCGAGAGGTCTTGAATTTCGATTCGTTGACTCATGGCCTGTGCTAACCTGAAATTTGCGTTTTTTTAGTAATTTATTTTTATGAGCTTTCCTATTATTTTTAGTTAGTACAGTGACTTTATTGTTAGTGACTACCTGTAACTTCTTTGCTTTAGGAGCTATTTTATTTCTTCTATTATTATATTCATATACTATATCATCTATACTAAAGTTGGGTGGTTCTTCACGATTCCTATTTAGTCTATCAATGATTGATCTATTATGCTTTTCAAGCTTGGTTGTTATTTCGCTATATAGTTTGTCTTGATAAGATCTTAATTTATTTATATAATCGTGCTCAGAGACATGCTGTATTGATTTCCTAAATTTATATGTTCTTCCTGTTATGAGTTCGAAAGGTGTCAAATTTGTAACCGAATGTATTGAATTGTTATATGTAGTCAATGCTTCGTTCAGTATGTCTGCCGGTATTTGTCTATTATTTTTGTCGTAAATTATTCTATAAATTTCAGTCAATGTTGAATGAAATCTCTCGACAGGAGAATTGCCTGTAGAGTTTTGAGGAGAGGTTATATGTAACTGAATCTGGTATTGATCACAAAACTCTTTAAATAAGTTTGAAGTGAATTCAGCGGCTGAATCGCATACAATTTTTTTGGGTGTACCGTGTTGGGAAAAGAATTGCCTTAAAGAACTGATTATATTGATACTATTACGGGCAGTTAAGATAAAAGCAGAAGCGAACTTTGAAAATTTGTCGATTATTGTAAGTATTTGTATATTGTGAATACTGTAAACATCTATGTGCAGAATATCGAGAGGCTTATTTGGAATTTCAGAAAGTTCATATTTTATTTTCGGGGGATGTCTATCGTACTTATATAATTTGCATTTCTCACAGTTGTTAATGACTTTAGTTATTTTCTCTTTCATTTTCGGGAAATAAGATGTTCTGCGGAGGTGATTACAGGTTTCATTAATGCCGCGGTGGTTGCTATCTATGTGATACTTATTTATAAGGGCGTCCTGTTGATCTGTATTAGTAATATCGTTTAGTTTTTCCATACATCGTATTAATTTAAACACTTTACTATTGGCGAAGTATTTGGAGTATACTTCTTGAACTATTCTGAAAGTATCATCGTCTGTGTAAATGGCTGTAAATTTATGGGGGTTTAGATATTCTTTGAGGATTGATACAATTATTTTTTCGTTATGGAGATCAGGTTGCCTAAATATACGTCTACGTTTTGTTTCGAAAAGGATATTATAAATCATGGAAGGCTTAACAATGCAGTTTGTTTTAATCAAAACCAACTGTTCCGTAAACTCGTTGAGGGGTCTTTCTGAAATATATATTCCGTCGTCGAGATTTTCATGTGCAGAGTGAATGGTAGACAAGCTTAAACTGTTTTCTAAATCATTAGCGTTATTGTGTAAGGATATATTGGAATTTGCAAGAGAATTTGTATCAGTAGATGATTCATTAAGATTAAGTTCGATACGACTGAGTGCGTCGGCATTTGTATTGGCCGTGCCCTTTTTATATACTATTTCATAATCGAATTCCTCTAACCTTAACCGCCATCTGACTAATTTTGAATTCGGTTCTTTTAGTGAAAATAACCAGTTGAGGGGTTTATGGTCAGTTATAATCTTAAATTTTCGACCAAACAGATACGGGCGGAAATATTTAGTAGACCAAATTATGGCCAAAAGTTCCTTTTCTATTGTGCTGTAATTCTGTTCTGTTTGAGATAAAGTTCTTGAGGCGTAGCAAATTGGCTTGTCAGATCCTATTGGGCCTTGACTAAGAACAGCACCAATTGCAACGTTACTAGCATCGGTCGTCAAATTAAAACTCTTACTAAAATCAGGGTATTGTAATAGTGGATCGTTACTTAATATATCCTTACAATGTTCAAAACATTTAACATAACGGTCGTTGAGGGTTATGCTTCTTCCTTTCTTTAAGCATTCAGTCAATGGTTTTGTTATATTTGAAAAATCTTTAATAAATTTTCTGTAGTAACCTAGCAGGCCAAGGAAGGACTTAATCTCCTTTTGAGTAGTGGGTATCGGATAATTTTTTATTGCATGAATTTTACTGGGATTGGGCTTAACACCATCTGGTGTAACTACATGACCAAGAAACTCTACTTCTTTACGTAAAAATTCTGACTTATCTAATTGAATTTTTAGATTGGCTGCACGTAATTTTGAGAAGACCTTTGCCAAATTTTCGATATGCTCTTGCAGCGAGGTTGAGAAAACTATAATATCGTCCATGTATACTAGGCAAATTTTGCCTTGTAAATCACGTAAGATATTGTCCATTATTCTCTGGAAGGTTGATGGGGCATTTTTGAGTCCAAACGGCATTCGAATGTACTCATAGTGTCCATGATCAACCGAGAATGCGGTTTTTTGAATGTCTCTGGGATCTACCTCGATCTGGTGAAAGCCGGAGGCCAGATCTAACGTAGTGAAATACATGCATTTCCCTAATTTATCGAGAATCTCCGTTATATTAGGTAAAGGATATCGATCGTCTATCGTTTTTTCGTTAACCTTACGATAGTCGACAACAAGTCTCCATTTCTGAATACCTGATGCGTCTCGCTTTTTGGGTACGATCCATATGGGACTACTCCATGGGGAATAGCTAGGCCTTATTATACCTTGCTGCAATAGGTTTTGAATTTGAGACTGTACCTCTGTTTTATGTATCTCTGGATATCGATAGGACTTCGTATATATTGGAACGTCGTCTCTTGTTTGTATACGATGTTTAATTACGTTGGAAAATGATAACTTCTGCCCTTCTATGAAGAAAATATCATCAAAATTTTTGCACAGTCTAAGAATCAATTTCTTTTCTTCATTATTAAGGTGATCGACCCGAAGTAATTTAGTTATGTCGGTTCCAGATAGAAGCTCAATTTGATTGTCAGTTTGACAAATATTTATATTATTAAATTCTTCGAAATTTTTAAATTTTTCTACCTTTATCGGTTGTTCTACAAATAATTTTTGTTCCATATTAGAGTTGTTTATTACCTCCAATTGACTGTACCATTCTTCAGATGTATATATTCCTTCAGGTATTTCTAGAAAATCATTTATTTTTGTTGGCTTGATGTATATTTCGCCATTTTGGATATCGACCGGTAATGTAACCAACATTTTGGATCTTGCTGGTATCATATAGATTTTTGACATTAAATTGGGTTTAAGCAATAAGGGAATAGCTGCACTTTGAGTTTTTAATAGTTTATTCTTAAGATCTATTGAAGCATTTAATTTCGCTAATGTTTCTAATCCTATCAGGCCGTCAAAATAATTGTGAAATTTAAATAAAAGAAATGTAAACTGTTCGTTAGAATTGAATTCAGAGAATGCCGGAAATGTGATTTGTTTATTGAGTTCATGTGTACTCAAAACAGTGGTGATTTTAACAGTGTTAATATTTTCATGATATTGGGGATTAGTAAGTTCGGGGTCAATAAAATTAGCAGAGGCTCCTGTATCTATGAGAAACTTTAGTTGTCGACCAAAAGGTGAAGTCACATTTATGTAAGGGAGAAGATTGCTACCGTGTTGATTAATTTCTAGGAACCCGTATTGTTTTCCGAGGCATTGGAACGAAAATTTTTGTCATCAATTTCATTCTCATGTATTGTTTCATTTCCAGTGACCTGTGGGACTTCATCATTTTGAATTTCTTCAATTGTATAATGGTCCAAATTAGGTTGGTGGTCGTAGTATCCATCAGGTAACACATATGTGGGATATTCTTCCCCATAATTTTCCTGATTTTGTGAAAAACTATGTACTTCTCTTATAATGTATCTGGGATTTTGCATTAAATTGTTTCTTTGATAGGGTTGTTGGGATTGTACTGGTTTCGGAAGAGTTTTAGCATTACCGCTAGATATTTCCATTGGAATTGGACGTTGCTGTTGGTAATTGAAATGTGGTTTGGATGCAGAAATGTTTACTATAGGGTTATTGAATCTCTTTTCTTGCTGATTGGGAGACTGAAGATGGGGTATTTGCTGTAAGGGCCTTATTTGGGGTTGATAAGGTTGAGATGGTTTAAACTGAGGTAAGTATTGAGGAAAGGAACTATATGGCTGTGTAACTGGTTGGTATGGTTGGAGCCGTTGATTTTGTGGGGGTCGTTGTGTCAGTTTGGGGAATGGTAGTGGGTTTGGTAAAACAGGAGGTTTCGGGTTTGTATTTTTTAAATAGTATGCGTTTTGTTCCTTGATACAATAATTTAATGCCTCCACCAAGGTTTCAGGTCTCATGGCTCTGATTGTTGAGCCCAATGGTTCTTTTAATCCTATAAGAAATGTATTTAAACACATTTCTGAATACAGCGACTTTTTTGCATCTATTACAGCTATATGTTTTTCATGTATACGGATATGGTTTGTCATTGTTGACAACAACTCAATGATCTTTGAGTAAAATCTCTCAACAGTATCATTGTCTTGTCTCAATCCATGCAAATCTCGAATCAAAGATGATTCATTCCGCTTATCTGAATAGTGCAAAATTAAATTAGCTCGTATTTGCTCCCATTCCGTCGGAGTCCCGTACATATTTAACACTTCATTGGCCTGGCCAATGATTTTGTTTCTAATAGCTCGTAATATAATGATAGCATATGATGTGCCGTCTAACTGAGGTATAAGCTTCAAAATTTCCTCTACGTTATTTATAAAATCATACAGAGAACGGGGGTTACCGTCGAAATGTGGCAGATCTTTAACGGCATCTGGTATACGTAAGCCATTAAATATATTGTTAATATCTAAACTACTTAATTGACTACTACTTGTGTTCCTATTACCAACGTTTGTAACAACGTTAGCGTTTACGCTTGAGCTTGAACTATCTAAATTCATTTCGGAAAGATTTGGAAAACTGGTTTTTACTATTGCACTAAGTTTTGAAAGATTATTTGTCTCTAGGAACTCGCACCGATTCGATTCTAAAGTTGTAAAATTGTTTTGAAATTCGTCAAATCTATCTAAGGATGAACAATAAGGTTCTTGAATCTTATTTCTACTTATTCTATTTTTGGGCATAAGGATTATAAAGGATGAAGAAAGGAACGAATGTTAACCAATTAACAGACTTACATGCAAATGATTATAGTCATTATCATTCTCTAGCCGTAGGTTCCAGGAATTAAAGATTTGAAAACCACCAGGAGTCAGGATCTGCACACTTCTTGGACACGATAAACCTTCGTTATAATAACACTTGCATTAACGAGAATCACTTTCTCAAATAACGATTGCCGTCGTTACAAATGCACTTGCAATCACCAAGAGTCTTTGTACAGTCTTTAAATGTCCACACACTAACCGCAAGAATAACGATAAACCGTCGTTATTGGTATTGAATGTTCATTTAATATATCGCACTCCCGTATTCCGATTAATTTTAAAATGGATACACTTGTATCCTACCGACTGCGCCAATTAATATAACGTTCCTCCGGAGTTTCAAAAAAAAACAACTTTATTCCATTCTTTACAACCAACAAATGACAATGAATCTTTGATTTTATTCGCAATTTATAATAAGTCAACAAAGTATGAAAAACTGTGGGAACGGAAGCTTGAATTTGGTTCTCACACGGTTTTTCTTATGGTTTAATTTTACAAGTTGTGAAAAGCAAGCATGTTATCAAGAAAAGGTTTAGTGTTACAATAAATGAATTTTGAAAAGCAAGCACTTTAATTATTTTACAAAAAAGTATTAAGAGTAACATATGTATGTATAACATAACTTTGACAAAAGAGTATTATTAGTATGTATGTAACATATAACTTATTGATGTACACAATTTGATGTACATAACTCGCGCCTAAGGGGTTATGATACCCTTTTACTGTTGCCAGGGCGCGGGCGGAAAGATAGAAGCAGGAGAAAGGAAAGCATTGTTGTGAGATAGCGGTTTGAAACTCAGGTGTGTTTGGTTTCGGTGAGTCGATGTGAGTGTTTTTTGTGAAAATTGTGAAAAAAATTGAGTATCGAGCTGTTATTAAATTCTTGTTTTTGAAAGGCAATACGCCTACGCAAATCAAAAATGAGTTGGACTCTTTTAAAATAAAAAAATTGTCACTTGCCTGTCTTTAAATGTACTAAAAATGATTTGTTCGCAGTCAGCACATCCGCAGTTCGCTAAGCTGTGAATGGCCTTTTAATGGAGAGCTTTCCATAGCATTCGACATATGCAGATTCAAACTCGCTGCGAGCATCTATGTATGTGGATAGAGTATCGCCGGCACAGCACATTTCTGAGTGTAGGTCAATTTTTCCCAGACCGCCGACGAGGCACACTCCATGATAAGTAACAGTCATCGGGGAATGACACACCGCAAATTGGCAGTATCACATATCCGCCAAGCAAGTGCACGACCACTTAACGAGTAGAAGGAATGACCTAATTTGCGTGCATTTAAATAACATCCAAGCGAAGGAATGCTAGAAATAGCAGCAATAACGAAGAGAGTACAGGTGGTCGTTTTTGTCGTTGTGGATTGTGGTTTCGGATGGCTGGTGGGATGGGTAACTTAGCCGCGTGGCTGGTACTTACTGCTGAGCCGGCTGGATCTATGGAATTGGCTGTGACGACGGAGTATGGAACCAAAAATGACGGGAAGTTGAACTCGAAACACGACGGAAGACGGTCATTCTGGCACTACGTAAATTTCTGTAAATGTTATTCTAATTGTTTTATCTTTAATAAAAAGGCAAATTCTATAAATGGTTCTTTATTGGTTTGTCTTTTTATTTCTACATGTATGTGTACGTAAGTCCAGCCTATACAACTGTAGACTTATCGCATGAATAATACGAAAGACACCTGTATATTCTAAAACTTTATAGGCAATTACGTAAAACCTTTGGCATATGCGTTCGTGCTCATTAGGCCAACATACAAAACTTTCAAACAATGAATTAATATTTGCTGTACAAACTCGGTAACCACATCGGGGTATGATAGACTTAGAGACTCCTTATATGTCGGCAACTCTATGGAACTGCCCTCCGTTTTCAAGCCAGAGTAAGGCTGTGAGATAGTGCTGCCTTGTTGTTTTTTTTTAGGGCGTGCGAGCAATCTGTGGTCCAATTTTTGCCTTACAAATATTTCATTAAAATTAAATAACCCTAAAATGTGATACCTCATATGCGGCCGATAATTTTTTTTTCTCAAACTTTGAACATAATTATTCTTTCGGCACTATCGCTACTACTACGCTTTCACCACATAGACATTTTTTCGACTACTTTCAATTGTAAAATTATCTCACATACTCGTACTGAGCAAAACTTGTAAAATCACTTCATTTGGTGAAACGTAATCTCACAAATAAATAAAGTTTTCACAAATTTGCAACTTCTAAACTACAACTATAAATAACTTGTGGTGTAACGAAAAATTAAATATTCCCACAAATTTCCCTTTGGAAAATACAACTACAAATTTGTAATACCCAGAGTTTGGTGAAACGACATAAATCAAATAAATCACAAATTTTGTTAAAAACTGCTTGTAAATAATTAAAAATTTGTAATTTGGTTAAATAGGCCACAGATCCATTGCACAATGAACCACCTGAGTACAAAGTGCACGAAATTATGTAAATGCTTCAGTTTGCTATGGTTCTGTGCCTCCATCAACATGCTTCTTGAGCCATCTGGTATTTTCGAATTGGTTGTCCTTTTAATGCGTATCCTGATATTTTAACAATATAATAGTTAACTATGTATATAGTGGTTTTAACTTTTCCCTCATTTAATTATATAAACGGTAGGAAACATTGTGACACGAAAAAAAAAAACAGTTCACGTGGCAAAAACGAGGTGATTTTTGTAATTCCAAAAGTCGCTCATAAATAAACCCAGACAATCTGCAGCGCTACAAGAAAACACTCACCAAAACCCATTGCGGCTGGAAAAAAAACTAGGCCAGACACATTTGCAAAATGAGGCCGGCCTAAACATGACCCGATTTGTACGGATTTTGTGTCTACACACAGCGGCAACGAAGGTCAAGATTCTTTCCCCGAACACGCAAAGCCCTTCAGTGCGACAACCCTTCAAAATACAACTCTATTTAAAAATTTTAACCTAAACCTACCCCAAAATTAGTCCTAATCGCACGCATTTCTTTTTTAGTCATTTTCTCCAAATGGACTTTCCAGAAATGCGAGTTGTGAAATATTGCGGAGATGCACAGGCTACGGAGCAAGAATGTTGTGTTAGTCCTCAGCTGACCCGCAATATCGATTTCGTGATTTCTTCGTGGGGTGTTCCTAAAAAAAAAAAAAAGATTCAGTCCTTTCATCCCTCACATACACAAGTAATTTTAGCCCCACTGTATGAGTGAATTCGTACTCAAACTCGTATGTATACATACCGATGAAAAAGACAGTGCAGCAAGATTTTCATTTCATTCTTTTAGTTGAGTTTGAAGTTTTTCAGAAGAAGCACACTCTGAGGTTCAGTCCGAGAGAATTTTTTTGTTTTTTCATCATTTAAAAGATATTTAAAAAACCAAAGCACACAAAGTTAAAACAGCAATTCTGAAATATTAAGAAATTTTCGTAAAGCAGTGTACGCACAAACACCAGATTTTTTTTAAATTATCACAGCTGATTTTCTATTGTCAAATTAAGCAACGGAAAACGAATAAAAAATAAAAACTAAGAAAAATCAGCAAAGGAACGAAGAGTCGCTTCGAGTTTTCTCGTTGGCGAAAGCTGCGGCATTCGTGAGGACTTAAGGGGACCGCTATTAGCAACACATTAAAAGTGCCAATTTAGTTTAATTATTCATATGAAAGTATAAAATTTAAGAAAGTTCTTTTGAAAATTCGAGAAGACGTTTTGTAATTTAAAAAAAAGCGAAAAAAAAATTGGCAAAAAACTTGCATTGATTTTTTCACTGCGAACCATTGCGCAAAGTCACTTTACCAACATACACCACAGCAACGTGCCCACTTCGTAACAGTAGTGTGAAATACTCATACACTGGAATCATAAAAGGATACAGAAAGGCGATTATTCAAAAAAAAAAAAAATTAAAATTAAAAAAACCAAAGACCTTTCTCACTCACTCCGCGTCTGTGGTCTCAAACTATAAGAGAAGTTCTCTACTGAAAAGACTGATGCAAATTTCGAAAACGCTCAAAAATTCAAACTTTTCAAGAAGATACAAACAAAATTAAAAAAGCTAAAGTAAGCATACAATAAATTCATCGTGTTGTTGTCACGGTCATTGCGGACGAACTACTGACTGAATCAGCTGTAATTACAATATATACTCGTATATCCACATAAACGGAACCACTCCTTCACTGTCACACGAGACAATTGGTGTTCGTTAAGAAAGGAATTTGCGACATACTCGTATATCATCGAAAAATACGCGAATTAGAATTTTGAATTTTTATTTTTATTTCAAATATATTATTTTCCGGTTAAGGACTAAGAAAGCCAACAAAATTCAAATTGTTGGCAACGTGTTGATAACGGTGTTTTTCTTGTTATAACGAACGGAGTGTTGTGGCAATTTCCAATTGTAAAAAAATTAAAGTGTCACTATTTAAGGAAATAACTAAACGAAGAGTTAAACCAATGCATTTAGGTTTTAAACGACAAAAAATACGAAAATACTCGAACAGTAAAAAATGTCATTACCCCGAGAATGGAATTTACAGGTAAGCTGTGATTTCGAAAGAACTGCAAGGTTCGCCTTACTTTGATTTATTAGGTGTTCTGTTACATTATTCTCTTTTGGTAGTAAGAAAACTATATACATATTTTATAATCACCGTATTCGAATGACAAATTATTTTCTAACAAACGAGTAAAAGTCCTCAAATATTCGAAATAAAAAGAGTATAATATCAAAATTATTGTTGTTAATTAGCTACAGCTACAGCTTTTTTTAAACAAATTTCTACGAAAACGTACTTTGTCTCTATCTATTATGTTATCCTTGTTATTCCCCTACTATTTCCCTTGAAATAGTGTGGAGTTGTCTTGGTTCGCAGATCTTAGAGTCATTCTAAATACAAGCCGTTCTATTTCGGATTACTTTGTAACTGGCCAAGAGGTTGCTGATGTGTTTTCATTTGAGTGATTTAATTACTTTTCTTCGATTTCTTCTTCGAACCTCGGCTAGAGATTGAGCCTCTTGCTGTTTGAACAGGCTTTTCCGAATACTTTTGTTGAGCGTGCCAAACCAGCTGATTTACTCAGAAACCGATCTTAATGTGAAGACTCCCAGGAATGCGTGCACCTCTTAATAAATCACGTTTTGTTACATCTGGTGAGTAACATTTTCTTTTCCGTATATTTCTTGTACATTATCCAACATTGTGATGTGTATATTAAAGCTGGACGAACGACAATCATGCATAAGAGATCTTTGAGCCGAAGCTGCATTTTTCAGTCGCAAAATACAGCCGAGAATTCGCGCCATTAAAGCCACCCCACATTGACTCTATATGGGACATCGTCATCGAAATTTCTTTTGTGGTTAAGCCGTTTGTCCAATTATTAGGAGTTGCTTACAAATCTGTCATGTCGTTGCTTATAATAACGCTATCATAGGTAAAAAAAAAGTGAAGTGAAGTTCCGAATTCTTCAATGTGCTGGTCCCATAAAAAAATCTTTCACGACATTAAAGAACAACGAACTTTGTACACTTCGAATTTTTTGGTTATCCCCGCTGTGCATTTAACTTTTGTTTTGATGTCATCATACTATACTATATGTGCATACGTCTCGGGTACATTTTGCAATCTAAGCTCGGACAAAATAAGATTCCCGGCAACTGTATCGAATGATTTTTCCAAGTGTATGCAGCCCATATACAGATCTTTCAAGGCTTCTCTATGTTTCTCCATCATTATCCGTCATATGTCGACTTGCCTCGTATAAAGTCGCATTGAATGCCGTAAAGCTTGTTAATATTGCGTTGTCGACTCTCTAGAATTCTCTCATACACGAGTATTTTCATAGTATCCAGCATTATTTCCACCGATCGGTAGTTGTAATTTCTCGTGTCGCCTTTGCTTTTATACGTTACAGTACAACAGGAAAACTGATTCTCCGCTGGTAATTTTATTAAAGAAAATCGCAAGCCCTTTTATCCCAAGACTTACAAATTCCACCATACGTTTTCTTCAAAGTTGTGCGCGAAGATATTGGAAAAATATTACACGAAGTGGAAAATAAAGTCTAACGCTGAAAAATTCAGACTATCTTTTTACGCGAAAAAGAAAACCTTGTTTCCTTCCGAATATCTAGATACTCGTAACTGTCGACGGGCATCAAATCACTTGAAAGCCGACTGTAAAATACAAGGTGGGATAAAAGTAATGTCATAATGTAAATGTGCCATAATTTTTGCAAATGGCGTTAAGTGCCATTGTGCTTTGACATTTATATTGTATTGTAGACAGATAGAGAATTATTGTAGTTGACAACAAGCAATGGAGCGATACGCACCTGAAGCAGTAACCGCTTATTTGAACAATTTCCGGTCTATTATTTTAACGTAACTTGAATTTCGTCGTCGTTTTCCTCATCGTCCGCGAACAATTATGCATTTGGCTGAGCGTCTCGTGCAAATTGGGTCCATTGGAGATGTCGCAAGAAGTGGCCGGCCCCGTGTTACTCGCTCGACAGAGAATATCACTGCTGTGGCCGAAAAATCCATAAATATCGATGACACAACCATGCACATAATTTGTTACTAGCAGACGATCATTGCGTTGAATTTTGGTGAAAGACCTGAAGATATGCCCATATAAAGTGCAAAGAATGGATTGTTTTTTGGTTTCCACGATGCAAGTACCATTCAAGACATCATTGTGTCTTGGAAGCATTAAATTCTACTCTTTGATTGTTCCCCAATTGGTGATTCTGGTTATATCGGAATTTAATGAGCTTAGCATACCCTGCCGTTCCCGTTCTACAGCCGAAATCATGAACGTGAGTACGGGAACGAATATAAAAAGCAGAGTACTGTCGTCAGCAAAGCAATATATTGAATTAGAAGTAGCAGACAAGAGATCACTGATGAATATTTCAATAAAAAAAAGTGCCGGAGACAGAATGGAGCCCTGATACACCCTAGCATTTATTTTGTGGATATCAAACTTGAAACCATAAAAGACAACTTAAATTGAACGTTCCGAAAGGTAATTTCTTATTCATTGAAGAAAGGGGTCGTCGATCTCAAAAGCATTCATTTTCGACAAATTAGTCTGATGCTAAACACCATCTTGGAATTTCGTGCGCTTAAGAAAGACGTTGCAATCATTCGGGTTGGTCTTAAAGGACAGAAAAAACATTTCTCTAACCCTGATAGCCTCTATACAGCTCGAGCCGTACCATGCCTTTCCGTTTGGTTTGATACTCCGAGTATAAAGGGACAACAGATCTCATTCCAAAGAGAATAGTGTTTATGATCATATCAGCAGCGGCATTCACGTCTTTATCGAGGAAACATAACGACCAGTTAAAAGTCCTAAAGAAGCTGTTAAGTCCTCTCCAATTGGCATTCTCGTATTGCCATAAGGTTCTTTTAGGAATCCTTTCTCTAACTGTGTGGTCGATGTACGAGAAATTATCTGATATGACACAATGGCCCGACGAGCCTAGAGGAGAGAGCACTTCAACTTTGTACTTACGAGTATCAGGGTGAGAAGTTAAAAGCAAGTACAGGGTGCTGACGGTATGACTATCAGTGTCTGGTATTCGCGTGTTCTCACTTACAAGTTGGGTCAAGTAGTTTTCCGCAGCGAATATCTCAACACACCGTCTTTCGGGTATTGTCTGTCCACAATGTCGAAGCCATCCAGAATTGAATATATTAAAATCGCTCGCAATATCGATTTCAGTATGGGAATACAGGGATACAATTCTTTGAATGGAGTCAGACAGCGCTTCAAACTCCATAGAGACCGAATAACTGTTAAGTTAGGGGCTTCTATAAATAAACCAGTAGTGGATAATTTGCTTTCAGGGATGGAATTTTAACCAGATGATATTGAATTATGGGTTGGAATAGGAGTTACATTGGGAAGGAGTTTGGTAATCTATATCTCTACGCACGTGGCGAGATCGCGGTGAGAAAAGAATAGTGGCATTAGTTCGTAGCTAGGTAGCTTCAGATCAGAGTGATCTGTGAGGTATGTGCGGGGATTTAACCGCGCTTCAGTAAGTGCCAAAACAGCCGGTCTGTATTTACAGATGTGGACGTACGCAGAAAAGTGATTACTTTTTAGGCCGCGAATATTGGGTATGCCCACTCTAAATTCCCGAGCCATTATAAAAAAAAACACAAACACCGACGTTACTAAACACAGCTGTGAAGTAAAAAATTCAGAAGTCGGGTTGCCGAAACAAATTGTTGCAGGTGCTATGCCCTTACAATAATAGGAAAGAGCAAACCAACAAAATTCATACCAAATCATAAGCAAAAATCATCGTTGCACTTCATTTTATTTTGTTTCAATAGTAATGCGGTCTCCAGTTTTTTCTTGTGTTCAGTAGTCAAATAGTGATGGCGGTCCCTGAAGGTATCACAGGATATTTCCTCACATTTTTGCTCGACGATTTGCATTAAAAAATCCAACACAAACTTTACACTTAGCTCATTAGGAGATGTTTTCAGCCTTCCTATTTATTCATTCATTTACTTACTGAATGCAATTCTTTTACTGTATTAGGTATAAAGGAGTGAAGACGGTCCTTTTACCGTTTCTATCAGTGGTATTGCTAGTACATTAACTAGAACACCAAAAATTTAACAGCTTCCAAGCAGAATAAAAGTCTTGATTGGCTCTCTGGTAACAAGTGACGATAAGTATTTACACCTGTGTGCAAAAAAATAGCAGTGCTGCTACTCGTAAAAAAAAATAGTCTGAAAACTCTACTCCTTTGTTTACATCAAAAATGGCCATCTGATCGTGTTTGTATTTATCTATTCTTAATACTGTTATACGATTTTGGTTGAGTTTTCAATGGAAGTTGATAGTACCGCTATTCGATTTGACAGACCGTAGTTTTCTTCTGTGTAAAATAATAGCAGTGAAATTAAAAGTCTATTGTTTTCATTAAAGAATTTATAGTTAAAGATAATTTCTTTTTTTTTTGTGATTGGTAAGTGTGAGTGGGTTGTGGTAATCCAAAATTAATAATTTTTTCTAGATCTATTGTTCAAAATGGGTAGAGGCAAACAATGCACCCAAGAAGAAAGGAACCGCATTTTAGAAATGATTGAAGAGCGGAAAACATATACAATACTTTTATACAAGATGTTCTTTCGTGCTCTGCGAAAATGATATCAAATGCAAGAAAATGGGAAGAAAAAGTAGAAACTCGTGGTCGAAAGAGAAAAATTGAAGAGCGTGATGTAAAAAAAGTTATTCGTTTAGTACTCGTACAAACGGATCCATTTAAGGCGTCTACTCAAATTAAGCAAGAACTTAATCTACATGTGACACTTCCACAATAAGACGGAGACTTGTGAAGGCTAAATTATTTGGCAGGAGCCCGAGAAAAGTGCCGTTGTTGCAACCCCGACACATCAAAAAGAGAATCAGTTTTGCCAAGGAACATTTGCATTGGCCTCTACACAAATGGCGAAATATTCTATGGTCAGATGAGTCTAAAATAATTCTTTTTGGTTCAGCTGGACAAAGGCAATACATAAGAAGACCACCGAATGAAGAATATAATCCTCGGTTTCTGACTCGTACGGTAAAGCATGGATTAGTTTTCCTACTAAAGTCCAGGTCCTTTGTACTGGATTAAAGATACAATGGATGCAAAGCTGTACGTCTTGCAGACTGTTATGCTTCCATATGCTGAATGGAATATGCGGCTTAAGTGGGTGTATCAACAAGATAATGACCTCAAGCATACCAGTAAATTGGCTAAAAATTGATTTACAATCAATAGCATTAATGTCATGGATTGGCCTGCTCAGTCTCCAGATCTTAATCTCATTGAAAACGTATGGGCTGATGTTAAACAAGAGGTTTTTAAGGCAAAACCAAAAAGCGTTGGTGAATTGTGGACTACAGTGCAATCTTCATGGGCTGGTATTTCGAGAGAGAGGTGCATGCGCTTAGTCGACTCTATTCCACGTCATTTTATTGCAGTTCTGAGAAACAAAGGTCATTCAACGAAATATTAAGGAAGTGCAACATATCCAATTTTCAGTTTTTTTTTTTTAAATAAATTCAAGTCAAAAATTTAAGCCTTTCTAAATAATACTGCTATTTTTTTACACACTTGTTTTTGTCTCAAGTTTAATATAAGACTAGGTTTTCTATAAGACTAGTTATTTAATTTCAAATTCAATACTAAGTCTTTAGAACATTATTCCATGTAGAGAAAGAAAAAATAAATAATTAAAATGTAGGAGCTATAAAATTGGTTTATTGTAAAATAAAAAGTTAACTATCTAACACTGCTATTATTTTGCACACAGGTATATATATATAAATGAAACAGAAGTAAAAAAGCTTAATATTAGTATAATAATATTGATACAGAAGATGAACGATTCAACATGAAGTGCTGACGTCAAATAAAAAAATAAGATATTGTAAAACCAAAGTACAAAAAAGATGGAGTAAATGAAAGACAAGACTTATACTTAATATAAAAGAGGTCTCTTTTTTTAATGCGAGGTCGTTGGCTTAATGGTGTTGTAAGTCGCTGCTGTTGTGTGGAACTGACCAACCTTAACACTTACTTACATCTTTACTTATTTACTCAGTTTTTCATTTATTTACTTATTTTTTTCATTTATGTACAATACCACACTAGAGTTTTGCACCGGATTTGGCCCAATTTCGGCAAGAGTACGATAACTTAGGCGCCAAAAAATAATAACGGTTTTTTGTAGAAAAGTTCAATACAAACATTTTTTACTATGGGAGGGGGAGTCTATCTCGCCCCGTTTAGGAGGTAGGGGCAATTTTAGAAAAAAATGGCTTAAAATAAAAAAAATATTAAAAAATAACGGCAACACTTGCACCCCAATTTCTTTTTCAAATAAAAAAAAAACCAGTGTTTAAGGCATAATATGAACGAAGTTTTTATTTTAAATTGAAATACAATTGATAGGTTTGAAATATAACATCATTCAAATGTCCTCCACGAAGAACTTCTTACATTAGTGGATGCACTGGACCCATTTTTCCATGATTTCTTCATATAATTCGGCCTATATTCCACCAATTTCATGTCACATAATCGCCTGAAATTGTTTGGTTGTTAGTTTAACCCAGAGGCTTAACATAACACGCAGAAATAGACTCTAAATGTGTTCATTTCAAGAACAAAACGGCCAATTTACAGGGCTTGGTTACGTATAACCAAGTCTTTTTGCAAAATACGACACAGAAACGTTCCGAGAGATGCCCAGTTCTTGAGAATGTCTCGGAACCGATTGATTGTGGTATTGACTTACCGACTCCTGTAGAGCCGCAATACTCTCTTTTCACTGCTATCTCATTGGAGCGGTCACATTATGGAATGAGTTATAACGGCCGAATATTGTACATAACGCACGTAATGCAATCGTATCTGGCCGCGAATTTTTATACAATACAAAAATTTGAACGATTTGTAAACGTTGTTGAAGTCCATGATCAAATGGTAGACAACCTGGAATACAAATATGGTATCTATCACAAGAGTGCAGAGAATCCCTATTAGAAAAATGGGGCGAACCTAATGAAAACCACCTATTTTTACTTCTTCCTTCATTGTTTGAGTGAACTTTAAAGTGCGCTATTATTAACTCCACAAATAAAATCCGGGGATTCCTCTAAGAAAACTCGAAACAATTATAGTTTGTTTGAATAGCTAAGGTCAAAATGTAATACACAAAGACTAAAACCACTTTGTTTCTTATGGAGTCGGATTCAAGTATTAAGTAGACTTTGGTTTCCTTAAATGCGGCAGAAAGACTTTTCCTAATCAAAGTGAAGGCGGTAAGCCCAAGATTTCAAAAATTTTGATTTTTCCAGGATCGTTTATTTAGGGAGTATAACATGTCTTTAATCTAATATAGGTATTCATAACATAAATTTATCTACATTACTTATCCGGTTAGTCCTCTTAAAAGGGTTGGCATGAATTTATAACTGTCTATAATCGAATCACCCACCTACTCATCATTTTTTATTAAATCAATAAAAATAGACAAACATCAGATGTTGAGAGGGAATATTTATAAATGCTATCGTGCAAGAAGTTTTAATAATTTAAAAAGGGTAATATGATTACCCTAAAGTTTCGCGACCTTGCTTTATTTGTATTTTATATTACTTGTCTGTTTGTAATCGATTAAACAAGAGGAAATGCTATAGCAAAATGGAATTATTTTATTGCTTAGAAGCAAAATTCTCCACGAATGTATTTTGTTACCAAGTCACATAGTTTCAAACTTGTTAATTTTTTTATTGCAAAACGTCTAACAAGAACAATATTTATGCGAATACTATGGACCTATAGACGATGTGGTAAGAAAATGGTACGTTTCTTCTGAGAGGCCTTGCTTTTGTTTGAATTAAGTATTCGTAAACTAAAAAAAATTAACCCAAATGTTAAAGTTTTTAAAAAGGTAACTCAAACAATAGTTTGCTCTACTGCTAACGCTGGTGCGATCAGCGCTTTAAATTCAATATGTCCATAAATCCGTCTTCAGATATTTGCTATCAGCCATGTACTTTGGCCTTTTTTTCGTCCAATGACAATGGGTTATGTCACAGGTGCAAAAATATTTTTTACAGGGTTCCAGTGCTCGTCACTCTCAAGAGCGAAGCTTCTGATTTTTTTCCCA
This sequence comes from Volucella zonaria, assembly GCA_963966105.1. NCBI lineage: Eukaryota > Metazoa > Arthropoda > Insecta > Diptera > Syrphidae > Volucella > Volucella zonaria. The sequence continues at coordinate 27,472,061 of OZ014533.1, forward strand.
TTTGTGCCATGGTAGTTGGCGCTCTTGGGGATCCTGGAGCCTATCGGTATTCTATCTGGGTATCTTTTGCAAGTTTGGCCGGTAGCTGTTGAAAAATGCAGTACGAAGTATGTATGGTGGTCCCTATGTATTCCGATGTCAGTTCCAGGTTTGTTAGGGATGGAATTGCTAAAGTGTTGGCTAATTCTAATGTAATCGATCCGACAAATCGGAGCTCAGCTGATCTTTTGGCAGTCCTTCTGACCAAACTGTGCAACTCCACTCACCAGACGGTTGAAAATGTAAAAGTCAACAAACTTTTGCCGCTGTCTATATAAAATTGAAGAAAACTATTATAATTAAATGAATTGGAAAATTGAATTCCTATAAGTACTTAATAGTTATATATATGTGTTATGTAACATTAACTATCGCATTGACAACATTGTTCAATAAAAATTTAGATTTAGCGCCATTATACTAAGATATCTCGTATTTTTAAGTCTCCAAAAGGAAATGTAGCTTATAATCGAATCATAAAACCGATGTTACTTAAAAGAAGTTAATTTTTATTTGTCACTTCTTGTTGAACTATCGATCTGCAAGATGTTTTATCGCTATCGCTATCACTATTTTCTCGTTCGGTGTCACTACTCGTTGTTGCACAAGAACACACTTGGTATTCTCCGAAGTATTGTCCATAAGGGGTTGAGCTAGTTTGTAGTTTGTCGAAGCTTAGCACTGGATAAAAGTCAATATCCTGTTACCAAAAGGATGCCTCTAGCTTTAGGAATAAGTAAGAGTCCCACTCCTTATCACCGAGTGGTGTTTATTGGATTCCCAGAGTAGACCAGAAAAGTTTTGGGGATTTCGGGATGTTGCTTGCTGTGTTTCCACTATGTAATTTCATTTGTTCCTAGGTTATCCAGTTTGTATTGCATGAATTGACGCTCAAGTTGTAGAAATCTATAACTTTGGGGTTTCTCCTTTCCGTTGTAAAGGAAGGTCTTGACGTTTAAGAATCAGCCGGAGCCGTACAGTTAACAGAGGCCTTTGACTGTCCCGTGACTGCTATGACCCAAATATCACCACCATCCAGCAAGTGCGATGTATCGCACATAATGGTCCGCACATATTGAGGATAAAAAACTGTGATACTTGTATATACTATGGTGATTGCTATAGAGAAAGGAAACAGCGTTTATTCGGATGCGGATTTTCCATATGCGGCAGATTTAGACAAGAAATCTTGAGCCTCCCACACATGAGCGAACGTCTTGCGATAATCCGCAACAAGGCTACATTCGCCAACATAAGCCTAATATGCGCCCATGCCCCTACGGAAGAAAAGGGCGACTATACCAAACAATGTTTCTACGAGTTCATCGACAAGACATATGAGCCAGCAAGCACATGTAGCTGAACAAGGAGCATGAATAACGGCACTGCGACGAATGACGTGAGCTGCTCGGGAGCTCTACGAGCAGAAGAGATGGGAAGAACATCGGCTTTTCCAGAAGGAGAAAAAAGAGCATGAGGAGAGCGCGATCGAAGATATTGAGAGGTTATGCTCCAGGAATAACGTACGGAAGTTTTACCAACAAGTGAAAAGAACTCTCAAGGCAGGAACGTCCGGACAGAAGCCTGTAGAGATAAAGAAGGAAACATTGTAGTGGAGTCGCATTCGGTGGTGAGAATATGTAAAAACTTTTCCTGCTGACTATATAACGGCGAAAAAGCTCAACTTAGACGAAGTAAGGATAGCAATATCTAACCTAAGATCTAAAAAATCAGCTGGGCCTGACGGCTTGTGGACGGGTATATTCAAAGCTGATGGAAATGACTTTGTGGAGAGCATTCATGAACTCATTTCTTAAATCTGGTCAGAAGAGTGTGAATGGAGTACGCCCGATCCACAAAAAAAAACACCCCGTCAACTGCGACAACTACAGAGGTGTAAGTTTTCTCAACCTCGGATACAAGATCTTCACACAATAGAACGTCTGAAACCCTTCGCCAACAACCTGATTGGTTCCAATCAGTGCGGTTTCAGACCGGGAAAGTCCACAATCGACCAAATCGTCGCACTCTGGCAGATCCTGGGAAAAACCTCAAGAAGTCAAAATCGATACCCGCCATCTTTTCATCGATTATAAGGCCGATTATGACCGTACTCGTATTTATAGAGGCGAGTTGTATAGAGTCATGTCTAGTTTCGGCATCTCTGCTAAACTCGTTCGTCTGTGCAGAATGGCGATTGAAAATGCTCACTGCTCCGTCAAGACCGGTAACGACTTAAACGAAAATTTCGATGTTAAAAAAGGTGTTAGGCAAGGTGACGAAGTTAGACTTCTTTACCATCATACTTGAAAGAATTGTGCGGAACTCACAAGTGAATTCTGGACAGGCAAAATTTCAAAAGACTGGGCAACTACTAGCGTACGTAGTTGATATTGGCATAATTGGCAGAACTCGGCGGGCTGTCACTGTGCGTCTAAATTGGTATTGAAATGAAAGCTGCCAAAATGGGTTTAGCGATAAATGAGGGCAAGACCAAGTGTATGATGTCAACAAGAAGGGGCATACAACATCGACGAATTGGACAAAACCTCACAATCGACAGATATAATTTTGAGGTAGTAAAGGACTCTATCTACCTTGGCTCTGCGTGGAATTCTACCAATAGCACCTCAGCAGAAATGAAACGAAGAATCACCCTTTCGCTGTTTCTTTGGGCTAAGAAGGCAATTGAGTAGTAAGGCCCTACCCTGAAAAACTAAGGAGACTCTATATAAGACTTTGATCATCCCAGTCCTACTTTATGGCGCAGAGGCATGAACCCTATCGAAAGCAGATGAAGACATCCTCAGTTGTTTCGGGAGAAAAATCCATCGAGAAGATTCAACGGCGAACTACACGAGCTGTACAGCGACATCGACCTAGTCCGAAAACTGCGCATCGGTCCCCTGAGATGGCTAGGATATGTAGAGCGAATGGACACCAACGCTCCGCAAAGTCTTCGAATCTAAATCGCAGTTACAACGCAGTACTCATCTTTGGTGGCGCGTACAAGTAAAAGTGAACCGCAACCTAATTGAAGTGCGCAACTGGATAAAGACCAGACTAAATAGAAAGGCTTATTAGTTGAGGCCTAGGTTCGTCTCAAATTGTAGCGCCATCTAAGTATTGTAAGCAAGTAAGTAATTTAGAAAACGAACACCGTAAAAGAAAATCAGTAGCTTTTGTAGGTTGTAGCCGTACAAGATTTGCGATTGATTGCGAATAAGCAGACGGCAGCTTTAGAAGAGGTGCGAAGACTAATGCTTTAAAAACGGAAAAAAATGCACGAAATTAAATAACGGAAATAAAGAGTCTCTCAAAAGTCGCGCCTTGATGTTAGCAGTGATTAATTTTTGAACGCTACCTGTTTTTTAAGTCATCTTTGACATTTGTAAAGTAGACACATGTACAATTTTAACCATGGATAGTTACACGCCAACAGATCGTAATCAACGCAGAACTCAGTTAGAAAATGATGCTGGTTTTTCTCGCAAAATCATCTTTAGTCGTGAAGCTCATTTCACATTAGATGGATTCGTCAACAAACAAAATTGTCGCACCTGGGGAGAAGAAAATCCTCGGATAATTTCAGAAAAATCATTACATCCTTGAAAACATACTGTTGGGTGCGGTTTTTGGGCTGTTGGAATCATTCGTCTATTTTTCTTCGAAAATGCAAATAAAAGAGCTATTACTGTCAATAGAGAGTGTTATAGACAAATGATTTCCAGATTTTTTGTGGTCTTAAAATGAAGAAATATACTCATCTTTATTTTCAACAGGATGGAACTACGAGTCACTATTTCAAAAAAAAAAAAAAACATCTAGTTGCGACTTTTGAAAGACCCTTTATATTTATAAATTAAGAGTATCCCAACAAGACGTGAAGATTTAAATTTTTGTTACTGGGCCTAATCGAATTAACAACGATCTCATATTTTAAACATAAATAATTTCAAAAATGTTTGAAATGGTAGTTCAGCAGAGGAATGTTTTCCAGAATTTGCCCAAAATCGAACAATTGAAGAAAAACAACGCAGCGTACTCTCACGAAAGATAAAGACCTTCGTGCCTACAGAATTCAACCTACAGGGGGGTCAACAGGACTATGTCATACATGCCTTGAAAGAGGAGATTATATGTTATATTACTGAAATCCGTTAACATTTATGCCAAACTGAGATCGAAAATTTCGTCAAAAGAACGCAAATTTTAAAGTAAAACCGGCAGCAGAAAATTGATCGTCATTGCCTTTCAACAGTATCTAAAAATGGTTCTCCCACATCCTCAGCAATCACTGAGAATGAGTGTTGCTGTTTTCCCAATTTGGGCTCTTCAGCCACCATTTCTACTTCAGATTCTCTGACAGTTGGTTTTGAATGTGCTTTCAGAGCTTAGCTTTGAATATCACAAAGGGTTCTGAAAAAGGTCGAGGAAAGTATATTTGAATAGCATTGCTGCCAGCAAAAGACCAAATCTCTATCCTTAATCTAACTTTCTAGGCAACTGTTAACCTAACCTAACTTACATTGATTTCATCCGAACTACTCGCACTTCATATTTGCTTTTAAAATAAGAAAAATAAAACGAGACAGTATTGCCTTTTTTTTTTCTTTTCATTTTAGGATTCACGGGGATCATTGTACTGCCCGAGTGAACCGGACCCAACTTGTGGAGTCCAGTACCAGCCGGGAGGGTTCGTTCGCACACCAATTTCAATACCAGAAGCGGCCAGCTCCCAACCTGCTGCACCATCCCTCCTTACCGAATGCCAACAATCAGGATCATTATTCTCCATTCATTCAGCACCACCAGTCCCAAATACTGAATTCACAACCCAACCGGATAGTAGCTTCCAAGCTTTTGCCTGCAATGGAGTATCAACTTTGTCAAGTATTGGCGGAGGAGGAAGTGCCAGCGTCACAAATAGTCAACTTGTTCATGGATCACAAACAACGTATACTTCAATACCAGCAGTCGAAACAACACCCAGACGACCAGCCTCATTGGCTATCGAAGCAACATGCTATCCAGCGCGAACTCTTCACTCCAGCTTGTTGGAACATCAAATCTCCGAAATTGAAGAAGACGATAACGAAAACTTGTTGACTGTGTCGAGTATCACGGCTAGGCCATTGATTGCTAAATCGCATGAATTGCGCTCGAACCGACTAGCCGATAAAAGGCACAAGCATCATGGCAGTAAGACGAGCAGTGGCAGCAGCACTAGAGTTCGTATTTCGACAACTCATAAGGATGCAAAAGATGCCACATCGTCCCGGTCATCAATATCCGCCGACCCGCCAGATGGTGGTTATGGTTGGTTCATTGTTTTTGGAGCATTTTCAGTTCAATTTTGGGTTGCCGGACTGGTTAAGTCTTATGGTGTGCTTTACGTTGAGATTATGGAAACATTTCCAAGTTCGACGGCTACAGTTGCTTCTTGGATACCTGCTATTTTATCAGCATTATGTCTAGCTTTGGCACCTCTTTCCAGTGCACTCTGCCAGAGGTTCTCCTGCCGATCGGTGGTCTTCACTGGTGGGGTATTTTGTGCTTTGGGCATGACTCTAAGCTATTTTGCCACGAGTCTTTTACACTTACTTTTCACTTTTGGAATCCTAACAGGTAAGCGAGATTAGTGGAATATAATAGGTTAATATGACATAAGAAGATACTTTAAATCATTTTTTTTTTCCTTTTAATTTAAGGTATTGGGGGAGGACTTTCCACGACACCTGGCATAGTTATTGTTTCACAATATTTTGACAAACATCGGGCTTTGGCAAATGGTATTTGTGTATCTGGAACAGCTGCTGGAAGTTTTATTCTACCCGTGTTAATTAAACACTTGGCCGATAGATTTGGTTTCCATGGAACCATTCTTATTTTGGGTGGATGTATGTTGCACGTTTGCGTATCGGCTACTCTCTACAGGCCTCTGGAAGATACTTATAATTTAGATCCAAAAAATATCGAAAGTTCTCAGCCTCTTACAGACATCAATCCTAGTAATGCTGGCCTTTTAACTAACTCAACATATTTGGATTCGTGCGATGAGACGGCTTCCAACAAAAAATTCATTGAACATTTATTTTTGGAAGAATCTAAGAATAGAAGAAATGATTATTACAATACAAACAAATTTGGTAAGTAAAATTTTAATTTAAGAATAATCCAATTTTAGGATGGCATAAATTTCATGCAAATCTGTAACCGTTTTCTCTTCAAGTGATTTTGACGATGCTTAGGTTGCCATTTGCACAAATGCGCACAGACAATTGTTAAAGCCTTTTGAGTTCTATATTTTGTTTCTAGAATACTTTCTTAATACACAATGTCAACAACACAGACAAAAATTCTGCATTAAGCACCCACAATGGGTTGAAACTAGCTCGAAGGTAGGTTATAAATTAACGCTCTTGTCAGGTAACATGTATACTTAAAACGTAAAAATTTTTGGAAACAAAGTTTCTCCTTTTGTATTACTGTATTGAGCAAGCAAGCTGGAGGGGGAGCCGTCCGTTATTGGTCTTGGAAGAAGCACAGCGGCAATTTGACATACTTTGATCATTCGAGAGCTGGCCAGAAAAATTCTGTACATTTTAAGAACCAACTGAAGAACCATCCGGAACAAAAACTGATCAAATCTCCACACATATGATAGAGTGCAGATAGTGTAAAGGCCAAGTAAGATATCAATATCTTCTATAAATCCGTCCAGCTGTTTTGAATCGCTGACAACTACGTTTCCATCACAAGCCGTTGTAGCTGTTTAAACGTTTAAATCAATTAAAGAGGTGTGAAGAGTTGATTTTGTATAAAATGAGGGCAAAACCAAATACATGTTATTAATAATCAGAATAAGTGCGGTCAACCAAAGACACTTTCCTTTCCTGGACTTTCCAACCCTGAAACATCGATCAAGTATTCATACTACGGCAGATTATGGACAAGACCCGAGAATTTCAAATCGACTCTCATCATCTATTTATCGATTTCAAAGCCCGCGCTGTGTGCAAACATTTTGACCCCTAATATAATAACGCGCTGATTATAAAAAAAAATATATATATGAGAGCGTGTATAGGGATGCGCTATACAGCGCCATGTCTAGTTTTGACATCTCTACCAAACATTAGATAACGGGACGGTCTCTCATGTAATATGAATAGTGCAAAACTCACTGGCCAACAAAATAGGCACAATCTTTTTAAAATTCACACAATTAATTGCGTACGCGGATGACATTGATGTGATTGGGCGAACACAGTGAACCGTCAGTGAGGCTTTTGTCAGTATTGAGGATGAAGGAGCAGAAATAGGCATTACTCTATAAGAGGTCAAAACAAGGTGCATGCTGTCATTAGAAAAGGATGTGTGAGATAAAACACGTACTGCTGTAAGAAAGAACAACTGTGACAATGATCACGCAAGACAACCACACTCGTCGCCGTTTACAAATCAACTTCACTTTATTTCAATATATTGACGAGCTTGAAGCTCAAGAAGAACAATAAATTAGATGCTAACCATTGACATCTTAGGGTCGTGCTGCTTTTGGTGAAGAGATCTGTTGTCCGGCTTCTAGAGACCTTCCTCCAGCGGCAGAGGACACATGTTAGTAATTGAACGTTTGAAAGTACCGGATGAATTCCTTAAGGTAACGACTCTGATCAATGGATAACATAATTCTACTCGCCCCAGCTACAATTTTCTTGATAGTAAGCGATCGTCTTTGAAGAGTACCAGCTGCCCGGTTCGAATAGATGGTGCCTTAGTGATCCATTTTGGTCGTTGCTGCAAATGGTGAAGATAATCCCAAGACTTCCAAAAATGATGAAATATTTGCTGCATCAAGTGTCATCGTTTCAAATAACTGGACTTCGTATCATTAAGGTCGGGTTTTGGGACCGTCGTTAAAGGCTGCCCAATCAGAAAGTGCGCTGGGGTTAGCAGTTCGAAATCTAAGGGATCATCTCGCTAAGGCATGAGTGGTCGAGAGTTCAACACTGTCTCAATTTGTGATAATTATTATTATTATCAAGGGAACGATACAAATTTAATTTTTAGGGTCCGGGATTTAACGCCGGGGTACTATGCCCATGTGGCGCGTTTTGTCAATAGCACGCGGAGTACTGAGTTCCCATGTGGTCACCCACCTACGTACTTACAGCAGTGCTTAATTCCTCGTATCACAGCGTTCGGTCTGCCAATATTCGCCGTAGATGGTGTTTAGTCGATTTGACGGCCGCCTCCCAGATTCCTCCAAAATGTGGCGATCCTGGAGGGATGAAATGCCACGAAGTTCCCATTTGAGCTAACTCAGTACCGATGATCTTATTTTCTTGTCCAAAACGTTGCAAATATGGCCGGAGCTGTCTATCTGCTCCGTCAAAATTCGTCCCACGATCACTAAATAGGTCGCTGCAGATCCCTTGTCTTGACGTAGATCTCTTGTAAGCAGCTATAATGGCATCAGTGGAAAAACCTGATGCCAGCTCAATGTGTATGGCGCGAGACACACGAAGACACATATGTATCCTTTTGTAAGAATAATTCGTCGACCCATATTTTGGCGAATTGAGATGGATCCTGCATAGTCAACCCCAGTCTTAATGACGGGGCGACACTGCTGAACCCTAGAAGCCGGTAAGTTACCCATAAGTTGCGTTGCGCCTTTGGCCCTCTCTCGGCAGCAGATGACACATCGATGAATGTGTTTCCGGACTTCGTTTCGGGCACCGAGAATCCAGAACTTCTGGCGAGTGTAGCTTAGCGTTGACTGAATGCCTCCATGAAGGGTCATCACATGCGCATGAGCAATGATAAGTCTAGAAAGAGGGCTAATTTTGGATAAAACATACAGATGTTTCTTACCAAATGGAATATGTGGTTCATGCAAGTGCCACCTAGTCGTAGTAAGTCATCATCATCAAGCCAAACCGCAAGTTTAAGAAGAAGACTTCGAACGTTGATCAGTTGATTCCGCTGCAAGGATTATCTCTCTCCAGAATAGTAGTACTGTTGAGCCAATTTGATATTTGATAATTGGTCTTGCCACATTTCTCCCCGTTCTAGAATTTCAAAATTCCGCTTCAACTTCGATTGCATACAATTGAAGATAAAACGTCGACAGTATGCAATGACACGAAAAAGCTTCCCAACTGAAGAAAATTTACTAAGTATTGACCATTGTTCTATTGGTATTGTGACCGACGAAGTGATTGACTTTGACTCTTCCAGCCAAGGTCGTGAAAGACTTTCTATGTATTGGTCTGGCCACGCAGATGGCTGACGTAGCCAAAAAGGTCCAGTCCACAATATAGAGTACGATGCCAACTTACTCGGATAGAGACCCCTTGAAGCACAGTCAGCAGGGTTATCCTCTGAAGGCACGTGTCGGCAATGTGAGATGCCGATCGCGTCCTGTACTTCTGCCACCCGATTCACAACGAAAGTGAACGACTTGGTTAACCATGGATCCACGCTAAAGCCACAGTACAGTCCGTCTAAGCAAATGTTGCCATGTTCTTAAAATACTCAATCTGCCTAACCTCTTTGATAAGTCGAGATAACAGCACCGCACCGCATAGTTCGAGGCGTGGTAGGCTAGTTGTTTTAAGTGGAGCAACCCTTGTTTTAGCAGGCTTACTTTTTTTTTATAATTTGCGCGCGCTCAAGGGATTTAAGTACCCTTAAAAATGTTTGCACACAGCGCGGGCGAAAGAAAGTCAGGGAGGATAGAAATTGAGGTACCGGTGAACGTTGGTTTTAAATATTTGAAGGTTATAATGACAAGGAAATAAGGAACTAGGCCGGGCATTCCATAAGCGAGTTGTACGGCTTAAGAACGAATCACAATATTTTAGAGTACGTCCGAAAGTGGGCTTGAGGGTATACTGATGAGCATTCATAACGAGACGGGTGTTACGGTTAAAGGTTTGAAGGGGCAGAATGCTACTGGCAATTTCTACGGAGCACTGGTGGTGGAAATAGCGATAAAACAGGGTGAGGCACTAGACCTTACGTCGGTGTTTGAGGGTGTCCATTGTTGGAGTGATATGAGCATCACCTATGAGTTTTATCGCACGGTGCAGAGATGTTTTAGGCGCACTCGACCAGATGTGGGCGTTGTACTCCAACTTCGGGGCGGATAAATGCCTTATATATTGAGGCCAGATCAGAGGGGGTAAAGTATTTCTTAGATCGCTTGAGGAAACCTAGACATTTAGCAGTATTTTTGAGGACACCGAATTCCAACGTAAGTTTTCATTGACATACATACCGAGAATGGAAAGTTTATCGGTTTCGACGATGCAAGTGCCATTCACGGATAACGGCTGGGTGTTTAAATTTCGCCTTATCGACAGCAGACAGCATTGTGTTTTGGAAGCATTAAATTCTACTCTGTTACTGTTTCCCCAATTAGTTATGCTGTTAATATCAGAATTTAATGAGCTTAATATACAGCCGAACAGCAGGGGCGTGAGTCAGGGAACGAATATGAAAAGCAGAGAGTACTGTCGTCAGCAATGGGATATATTGGATTAGAAGTAGCAGACAAGAAAATTAAAGAGTATCGGAGACAGAACGGAGCCCGGGGCACACCAGCATTTATTTTGTGGATATCAGACTTGAAACCGTCCAAGACAACTTGAATCGAACGTTCCGAAAGGTAATTTCTAATCCACTGAAGAAGAGAGTCATCGATCCCAAAAGCACGCATTTTCGACAAAAGAGCGTGATGCTAAACATTGTCAAATGCCTTAGAAATATCAAGTGCAACTATCTTACTTTCGCCAGATTGATGTACGCTTTGGTTCCACTTTTCGGTGAGACATGCCATCAAATGATCAGTGGACCCGTTGCTACGAAAACCATATTGCCGGTCATTGAGAAGTTTTCGTGTTTCGAGATATTTCATGAGCTGACGGTTTATCAGCGTTTCCATGACCTTGGAAAGAAGGGACGTAAGTGTAATGGGTATGTAGGAGGAGAGAGAAGAAGATTCGCCTTTTTAGGGACGGGCTGGACAAATGCTGTTTTCCATCTGCTCGGAAAGTGTCCTAAAGAGTAGGATTGATGAAAATGCTTACGCAGTTTTTTTGCCAGCGTGGAATAACACCTCTTCAGAAGAAGGGGAGATATACCATCTGGACCAGCGGATTTATATAATTTGAGATCTTTAAGTACTCTTGCTACTACGCGAGTGTGAAAGTGGATTTATCCTATTGAAGATTCGGCGCACTCAAGTGTAGGCAGAGACAAAGCACAATCTAGGAGTGTTGAGCTAGCCAATGGCTGTTGGATATTGTCGACGTCATGAGTCACTCTGATATATGCAGCAGCACTGTAGGCCACTGTGGATGCATCACAAAATCCTTGGAGCTCACACGAAAATTGATTCGAACGCGATCCATTTTTATTGTTCATGCTATACCATGTCCCTCCCGATATGGTAGCCACTCTGTTTGAAGTTTTGATGGCAACGGATCATTTCATTGCAGTCCTGATGACCATAGTTTCGTGGGAAAGATTTCACCCTGTGTGATGCTTGGTGCCAGCCATCCTAAAGAATCGAACAGTCTGACGATATCGATTAATATATGACGTTTGGTAATTACTTCTGGCAAATACTGATGTACCCCGATCGTGTACGAAAATGTATCTTCTTCTGGGCTCCACTGTAAACCTAGGTGGACAACTTGACCCCCTTTGAAATTGGTGCCGTATGAACTCATGAATAGATCACGAAATGACATCCATGACAAATAATCTCCCGAAAACATAGGAAGGTTGATTTTTGGGAGTTGAGAGGACATAGCTTCCTGAGGTTTTGTGGAGTCGTTGCTCAGTTGAGTCGACGGTAGCACCTTCTCGTCAAGCTGATCTGTTAAATTTCGCAAAGCTTCACAAAAGACATTTTCTATTTCGGTATACTTATCTTTTACGAAATAGTCTTCCTTCTGGTCACCTTTTGTTAACAGATCATCGTGTAATTGTTGGAATTTCAGCCGGTATCCTTTAAGAAGATCAATTCGCGTTTTGATATACCCTTTTGTACGACTTGCTTTGGCGTCTTTATTAAAATTAACCCGAAAATGATCAATTAAAGCCATTGTCCTATTCTGTTTTTTTCATAACTCATCCATGGCGAAATTGATTTTTGTGTATTTTTTTTTTTACCCGTAATTAAACAGCAGACGATGGTATGATAGCATCACCTTAATGGACTTTACACAAAAGTTTATGACAAACCCGCGTTATTTAATAATGCAAATAAAATTGCTTTAATATTTCCCGAATGAAGAGTTCTATCCGGCTAGAAACTGGACCAAAAAATGTGAGATAACACATGTACCGCTGAAAGAAAGAACAACACTTGTCGCCGTTTACAAATCAACTTCACTTTATTTCAATATATTGGCGAGCTTAAAGCTCAAGAAGAACAATAAATTAGATGCCTATGTATCATACATGTGAAGAAGTAAATAACAAAGGAGAATAATACATGTGGTGAATACTGAGTAAGGTATAATATGGTACAGATGCACACCATTGACGACTTGACTAGAGCATCACCGTTGACATTTATAGCATCAAAATAGTTAAGGATTTCGTCTACCTTGCCTCCGCAGTTATAAACAGTGATGACATAAGCACAGAAATCAGGAATCTTGCCAATTGCTATTTCTTTCGATTCAGGAGGCATTTGTGTAAGAGAGAGCTCTTTTGTAATACCAAACTGGTTTTATATAGTATTAAACCCTAATCGTTCCGGTCTTGCGCAAAATCGGATGAAGAAGCACTTGAATATTTCGCTGTGTATGATAGTCGTAGAGATTCGACGAAGATTATCCTCAGGCAAAACAAATACATACAATATATTCAAAATTCCTATTTTAAAAGGCAAATTTAATCCTGACCTCTTTCGAGAGAAAAATTGTTTGCCGAATATGTACTATAACACGATATAACAAGATGTACTGGAAGTGTAAAAAGCGAAAACATGCGGCGACTCTGGCTCGGTTACTTCGAGGAGATGGACAATCATGCTCCAGAGGTTTCTTGAATACGCTCATTTTATAATTGAATAAGTGATAACAACTCGGTCCTTCCTCGAAGAGTCTCTGGTTCGCTCTTGAAATGCTTTACGAATATGGCTTTGAATTTTTAAAGAGAGGTTCTTCATTGCTGGTAGAGCTACAGACTTAAGATCACGCGATCGGCCTCAAGCAATAGCTTTCCTTATTTAACGTGATCTTGTGCTAATCACCTCCAGTTATCCATACCCAGTTTTCTGATTTTCTTATTCCCTTATTACTCGTATCTACAATATTGTTTGAGTTTGAGTAGACAAAGTACTTTAACACCACAAGTCATATTGTAGTTTGCCGTTGTGGCGTGCTGTTCGAACCGGTGATGTTCAGTGTTTTTTCCTTTCAACATCACATACTTTTTTTTACCCTTATTTTGTAATTAACATATCTTCACCGTTTCGGCTTCAATGGTCGCAAAAACTCCTGTAATAACTTCCTGATGTTCTTATAGTGCATGCTAGCAGTTGTACAGTCTCTGAAAATATTCTCCCTATGATCACCTATTATGTACAGTGGCGAGCAAAACTGAATACCAAAAATGTAAAAGCAGTGTTATTACTTAAGTTATAAGTTATTATAAGTCAGAAGTGCAGTATTTTAATATAATTTAGTGTGTTTAATTACAAAATAGTTTGGTTTCCATTTACTTAATAATTAAAAATTAAAATATAGTTCATAGTCTAAAGTATTCACTTTTGTACTCTGTTTCTTATTACACTTTTTATTTGCTTTGGCATTGATTCTACCAATTTTTGTATAATTCCATTCAGTGTAAACCCTGGTCCAAAGTTCGTTTATGTTTGTAGGTGGACTTTCGTATCCCAGAAGTTGCCGTTTAACAATGGCCTACAAATTCTCCATCGGATTCAAATCCGGACTTTTTGCGGGCCATTGAAATTGCGAAAAAAAGTTGGTTACCGAGCCAGTTTTTGACGATTTTGGCGGTGTGCTTGGGATCGCCATCTTGCTGGAAGGTGATCTCCTCAATGGGATACGCACATTTCTCAACGAACTCCGGAAAATTTGTCTGGAGTATTACAAGATAATTATCTTTTTTCATTATCCCATCGATTTTCACTAAAGGGTCCGACATGCTACGAAGTAAAATACCCTCAAGCCATAAGACTCCACCTCCACCGGGCTTTACGGTCTCCTTAACTTGGTGTTTGAGAACTCGTTTGTTAGGTTTGTGCCAAAAATATTCTTACCCATTTGATTAGTAGCAATTGATTTCTGTTTCGTCAGACCATATTACCCTTTTCCAGTCTTCAACCGTCCGATTTTTGTGGTCTTTGCAGAAATTTAACCTTGATTTCACATTTTCGTCAGATAACGCAGGCTTTTTCTGCTTGATTGCTGATACAAGACCGATTTGTTTGAGAGCTCTCCTGGCACTAACGTATTTTTTTATACCCCTAGAAGCAGCCTTTGGTATCTATATCTCATTTGTTCGAAGCATTGTTCGGTCTTCCGCCAACATTTTTTGGGGGGTAACAGTTTCTTTTCTCTTTTGGACCTTAGTCACTGTTCGTTGACACACATTGCAGAGTTTTGCAATTTTTCTGGAATTGTAGCCATTATTAGACAACAAAATGATGTTATTTTAAATATCAATTGTGATTTTTCCCATTGTCCTATAAAATATAACAAAATATTTGTTTTAATAATACCGTAAAATAACACTTCGAGCGCTAAATAACTGAAAATTAATATTGTGTTCCCACAACAGTGAACGAATTTTCAGAATAAAGCTAAAGCTAAAGACAAAACAAAACAAAATCTTGCAAAACGGAGTACTTCAGAGCTCCCAATTTATATACGAGTATACTAGGTGGCGCAAAATTAATCACCCTATCGGAAGATGGTATAATTTTTGTAAAACATTCCGGCGCTTAGCTACTCGACTTGAACAGAGCGGAACCACAGGAGACCAAGCAGGGAACAGCCGCCACTGGACTTGTCATTCGGCGGAGAATATCGCGGCTGCGGCTGCCGACGTTGCTGAGAACAAAGAAACATTAACTAGACGACGGGCCATGCAATTGGCCATCACCAGACGGACCCTACAGCGAATTTTAGTGAAAGACTTACACATGTTCCCGTACAAAGTACAAACAGTGCATCAGTTAATGCCTCCTGATCGTCAGTCGCGCGTAAAGCCATTCTCAATCTTAACAACGAAGAGGACGATTTTGTGTCGAGAATCATCATGAGCGACAAGGCGCATTTCAACTTAAGCGGTTACGTTAATAAGCAAAATCCTCGTTTTTGGGGGACTGAAAATCCGCGTGTGATGCACGAAGAGCCATTACATCCACTCAAAGCCACTGATGGAGTTGGATGAGCGGGGCATGGTGAACATGTGGTTTCAACAAGACGGTGCAACCGTACACACAACACGAGCCACAATGCATATTGTGAAGGAAGCGTTTCCTGGTCGCGTAATTTCCCGTTTTGTCGATTTGATATGGCCAGCAAGATCGCCCGATTTAACCATCCCAGACTTCTTTCTTTGGGGCTAGTTGAAGTCGCCGGTTTATGCCAACAAGCCTCAGACAATCGCAGCCCTTAAGGAGAATATTCGGCAGGAATGCGAACAGTTATCACCGGAAATCTTGCGGAAAGTCATGGAAAATGCGATAAAACGGTCACAACACTGGCGGCAGCCACTTGGCGAATATCATCTTTGTCAGTTAACAGAAACAATCGTAAAGGTCAAAATAAAGATTTCCATCACTCAAAATCATTTTTTTTATTTAGTAAAAAAGTAATTCAGAAACAAAATTGGATGATTAATTTTGCGCCACCTTGTATAATATGGTATATCACTATGAAGAAAGTAGTAGATGTAGTAGATTTTGTATTGTATAATAGAATATATTCTTTTTTTTAAGTTATATTTAAAAAATATATATAAACTGAATTAATTTTTAATCCTAAAAGAAAATAGAGGAATTTTCATTCATTTTGTATTCAGTTTTGCCCGCCACTATATGTACGTACGTACGTACGAGTACGTTGTTGCAGAAATTACATGACAATGCTTCACCCTGTCAAGATCTATCTAACATCAAAGCCTCGATGAAGTCATAACCGACTTTTATGGAGCTGCGAGCGAGATTCTCATCCCTTACAGGCGGGCGAGTTTGACCGGGATGCCAATATTTTACATGTCTGTTTATAAAGGATACTGTTTTAGATTACCAGCTTTGGCTAAGTGCGAGTCAATTTCACCAACTGAACGCCAGTCGCACTACCCGAACGATATGCTGATCTTGCAGCTCGTGCAAGATATTATGTTGCGGGCGCGCAACTCTGTCGCCCAACTTCCGTCGATTGTCGTTGAAAATGATGATGAGACAGCTTTGCTGGTGACGATGACTGCTTTGCGAAGTTTTCCGGTCGATGGCTACGATATTGTTGTGTCAGCTGTAAGCGGCCGCAGGGAACACTATATGGTATCTTATATAGCTCGTAAACAAGTGGTTAATATCAATTTGAAATTCTTAAGTTTCCTCTAAGATCTCCCATAAGGTAAATGTCGTGGTTGACTTACCAGTCCTAAAACTGCATTGATAAGCACCTATTAGGTGTTGGTACTCGTATAGATTTTCAAACTGTCACATAGCAGGGTAAATAAAACCTCGTTCACAATATTAAGAAGACTGATTCTTCTATAGTTAACTCAGTTTGAGGGTCTCTTTTCTTGAGGATGAGGCAAACAATGCTGGAATTTCACTCAAATCACACCTTCATCCGAAAAGAGTTTTCATATAAATTTGTGTATGCTCCTAACAAGATCAATCTCCGCTGTTTTTAATAATTCTGTAATTCTGTAAGGAGACCGTAAGCTCCTGCAGTTTTCTTGATTGAGTGGACTCAGTTATTGTCGATCGGTGCGCTGAATGGTTTAGTTTGTATGACAACAGAATGTTGGTTATTTTCGCGGTTAAACATTCTAAAGATATAATCTTTCCAAATTTTCAGCTTACAATTTTTCCAATATCTATTATGTCTTTGCATGCTTTCGTTCGAAATTTGTGGCTTTTGAAAGTTCACTTTCTGGTACATTTCTGCACAAGCACCTCTTCATGCCCTGAATAGAGCGCTTATGTGTCATTTGTCCAAAGATTCCAAGTGCCGGAAATCGCTGTCCGTTTTTCGCTTGCTGAGATCGTCAATACTCTAGTTAGTCAAGCCATAAACGAAGCTGTTTTTTGCTTCACAACATACTCATATAGTGTTTTACGTAGTTGAGCAAACACAACTTCCAACTTGGAGGACCTAATCCTTCAGACGATAGTGTCAATATTACACTACGCGGCTTTGAACGCTGCTATTTCGAGTAGCTTATCATACGGCGGAAAATCCTCACATGTTGAAGTAGCTCAAAAGAGGTCTTCGCTGGATATGCCTCTGATGACGCCGTTGGGTGTCTCTCTGCGAAAAAAAACCCGCGGTTGCATGGATTCTGCGTATACGAGTATACTGAAGTTCATCCAGCTGCACTTTTGCATGTCCAATTGTCCAGATATATTTGCGCGTTTCGACTCAGCTACTACTATGACTACATAATGTTGATGGTTGTTATCTTAACCTTCCTTTCCCAACCTAGGTTTATGATGGCTATGTTTGTGATTCTGTATAAACTCTTGTGCTCACACCTGGTTAAAGTATATCAATATCCTCCATTTTCCTTGAACGTCTTAAATTACATAATACAAAATAATAAAAATAAATATGTTTATACCAATGTAAAATAAGAAATAAATTTATTTGCAAATTTTCAGTTAACAGTAACGATAAAAACCAACACGACAGTGACGACGAATATAAGGACACCATTGGTGAAACAACATTCATGAAACCAATGAAAAGCGTACGCAGTTCAGGAATCCTTCACTCAGTAGAGGATCTCAGTACCGATTCCACTTGGGTGTATCGAAAGCATTCAGGAACCGACTCAAATCGTGGCAGTCGTCGGCGTCGCAATGTCTTTGCAAACGATGAGATCATTTCAAGAATTCAAGCTCACTTAGATAAGCCTATTTCTCCACCGACTTCAGCTATACGAGGTCTTAGTAAAAGTATGGAAATACCAACACCTGTTAGCAATTTGGCAGAGCTGAAAAATCAAAAAACCGACGATGAAGATGATTTTGATGACGAACAACCGCGGACCTGTTGCGACCGCATCCAAACCTATTTGGATATAAGTCTCCTCAAGGATCCGACATTTATTCTGATGTGCTTGTCAGTAACGCTCATGTCAGTTGGATGCCCGTATATGTTGTACTACCTGCCTGCCCACGTTATTTCCATTGGTACGAGCATACTTGTCTTATGAACTTGATACAATACATAGATCAGGTGAACTCAGTGTTTTTTTCTTCTTAGGCTATAATAAGAGTGAAGCTGGTTATTTCGTGGCTGTAAGTGCTGCATTGGATCTTATCGGTCGCCTGGGTTTGGGTTGGTTATCCGATCTACAGTTGTTTGACAGAAGGAAGACCTACATTCTATGGTACTTATCTGGCATTTATTCCCTCCAAAAATTTAAATAGATTTTTTTTTATATTTTTAGCATTCTTGGTGCTGGTATTGCTGTATTATGTATCCCATCCGTACATTCATTATATCTTATTGGAACATCGGCTGCTGTATATGGGTTGTGCCTTGGATGTTGGTATGTCCTTATGCCGGTTCTACTAGCCGACATTTTTGGTACCGATCGAATCAGTTCCAGCTACGGATTGGTAAGAATGTTTCAAAGTATTGGCGCTATTTCGGTGCCACCGTTGGCTGGATTTTTACGTGATCTATCCGGAAGTTACGATATTTGTTTCTATTGTATGGGTTCCTGCATGATAATGGGTTGTATCCCATTGCTAGTATGGGCTGTGCTTAGTTGTCAAAATAAAAGTTTATTTGCTATTAAGAATGATGATAGTGAAGATAATTCTACTGTTTCGTAAGATGTTAAGAAAAAATTAAAAATACTCTTTCTGTCAGAAGTATCAGAATTTACACGTTTTCATTTATTTTTTTTATTGGCAAGCAGAATACGTTTTAAGTTAAACTTTCAAAAATATTTATTTTCTTAAAACCGTTCTTTAATCCGCGCTTAACACAATAACGCTTATAGTAGAAGAAATCATGTCTTATGATTTGTGCGTTGCAAAATGTCTTATTAACTTAGGTGGCGATAGAGTTCGCAACTAACATGAACATCTACCAAAAACCTGCTCCCGATTCTATTTGATCGTAGCAAGTCGGTTATAATTTATATCCCACCTAAAACGAAATTCTCTAAAACACTGTCAGGATTAACTTATATTCAAGGACATTTGAGAGTGAGACTATCCAAAAGGCTTCCCAAAAAGCGATTTTTTGCTAATTTCGATGTTTGCATACAACTAATTGAGGCTCGTACCTACTTAAATTAAAACTTCCGCACTCTTCAATGCACACAAGACTGACGAAATTCCAAAGTTTTCTTTTCGTATGATTAAGGATTCTTTTACACTCAACCAACAATCTGTGCAAATATTCTTGATGGTGGACTTTACAACCCCACTGATTCGGGCAAACATTTACATATTCACATTTCTGAAACTAATTGCTTCTCATACATCTCCTGTTTTAAACATATTGACTTGTAAGGTGTAAGATTCTCCTCACAAGGTGGTAGCCTCAACCAACATACTCGTATCTTACCAACCAGCTGAAGTGGTAGTATTCTATGTTGAGTTAGTCTAAGGTCTCCTTCGAACTACGCTCACAACCTTAGGTTTTCATGTGCTCTATATGATCTAGCCATATTAGTCTCCTCCACACTCCGTCAGCGCAGCCGAACCTGGGAAATCTTTCACTTAAAACAACCAAGAAAATATTGGTCCTGTCTGAAGGCTGTTCATGCCTCTGCACCGCATAGCAGAGTTTGGTATACCGTCTTCTTCGTTGCTCGAGATAGGACTTTGCTATTTAATTACCTTCTAAGCGTATAGGAATTACTGTTACTGATACCAGTCCTGAACTTAGGTACTCGTAAGCAAATTTCTTTACCACCTCTATCTGGCAGCATGAAACCATTCGCTCCTACGACGAAAATTTTCTTCTGCTTTAAAAAGTTCGGCGACTAATCCATTGGTTTATGTGACTTTATTGGATTTTGTTATACTTACTTTGCTTTGGTAGTGATTGATCGCTTGAGTGACCTATACTCGGTCAAAATAATGCGCCCTGCTTGAGAGTGGTTTTTTCATCGTATTTACTGTTTAAGAGTCTGCAAAAGAGATTCTTTCAAATTCTCAATACCGTGTGCCTCTCTACTGTAATGTTTAACAGGTCAGTTTTGCAGGCTTTGATTCGAATTTTGTTGTCATAACACATCGTTTCTACGTTCTTGTAAAATTTCCGAGCCTTAACCGTTCGCTCGTCTAAACATCTCGTTTCTCAAACTTCATCGTTTTCCTTCTTCTGGTGTGTATAAATTGATTCTTCATCTCAGTCCTTGTTCACGATATGTTCCACTATATGCCTCCTTCTTGGCTGCAATGAATGATGATGAATGATTAATACCTGCATTACTTCTCGTGGTGCGGGATTTTGAAATTTACTGACCGCTTTACTACTCTTGATATGTTCGCTACTGCTAAAAAGTATTCCGATTCCTCGGAATTTTCAGATGTCTAGAATATCATGTTCTCCGTGAATCGCAGTGTGATATCTGGCTTGTGTTTGGATTGGGGAACCACAATGTAGCCTTCTGGGTCTGCCGGTGCAAATTATAGGTAGATTTGGCGATACCAATAGTGCTCTGTTTTTCTATGCTATCATTAAAGTCACGAAGTTCGACATTTATGTCATCATTGATTGCATCTAGTAGTTGGTATTAGTTGTGGTAGCATAGTTCTTCTTTTCCGTTGATTCATTGAATTTAGTTTTCATGCAGATTGTCAGAAGTCGCACAGCACTCGTACTTTATTGTTTCCAATGTTACTTATGAGTACATAACATAAGTGTGCATCCACTTACACAATGCAATCGCTTGAGCAGATCTTGGATGGTCGTTACAATTCAAGTTTATAACTGAGGCTTGTTCTCTTCCTCTTTTTGTTTTTATCACATGCATTATCTTTTTCTCATAAGCGTATGAGGCGTGGGTCAAGTAGAGTTTGTAGTTGAATTGGTATTTATTACTCACACACAATACACGATTGTTCGTGACTTTTGAAATGTCAGATTTACATAATGCACGTACGTATTGTACGAGTATATACCCACCCGTTGCTCTAAGTATTTGTCCACTGTTGCACCCAAAGATGGGTTTGAGCACTACGATGTGAAGGAACTAGTATCCCTTCTTTTCATTACCACGCTGAAGTTCGCCCAAACGAGCAAATGTAGTCCTGACTATCCAGCTGCAGGGGTCCTCCAGGCTTGACACACATATTATAGCTCAGAAGGCATCGCTTTTCGTATGATTTTTGCGCTCTTGAGATTTTCAGGGTTGTCGGTGAGGGTTTCATAGGAAGTCACTGTCGGACGGCGTGAGGGCGTATGAATACTATTTTCATTCTCGGTTGTTATCTCATCCTTTAAAAATTCAGTAGTTTCTACAAATAAATTTATATTTCAAAAATGGGGAAAATCGTTGGAAAAATTGCTCATAAAATATTTTGCAACTAAGAATTCGCACAATCTTTTCGCTTCAATCGTTTACTATCCAGTTTAAAGACGTATTTTAGAAACGATTGACTCTGCCGAAACTTTTCATTTCCAATTACATTTTCAAAGTTCGTAATGCTATTTTTTTTTAAACAATTTTTATACTACATATTTTTAATTTGGGCTCTCCCAGTCACAGATTACATCTGTTTAGCTTAAATAATCCAGATAAAGGCTTAAATGTATCAAATTATAATTCTTTTATATAATTTCAACAAGAAATTCTTAGAAAACTAATCGACATTGTTTCCATTTCCACATTTGCACTTCTATTATTGATATTAGTATCATAATGCGGTTTAACATCTTTTCAAAGCCAATTAGAAATCCAAAATTAATTAAAATATTTTATTTTGTTTTTCGGTAAAAACAACCACCGAAAAAATGAGAATAGCATCAACTATTAAGGCTAGATATAAAATTATGGAAAACATATAGACCTGTCTTACAAAAAGTCCTTTATGGCTGTATTAAAAAAAAAAGAAAATAACAATATTTCTATACTTTACATATAGATAAAAAATATAATCATTTAGTAAACCTTAAAAAAAAAAAATTAGATTTGCATCCGTAACTATTTGTGTTCTTGATGAATTTATTTAAAAAAAAAACTTAGCTTATGTGAATAGTCTGTAGAAACAAAAAAAAAATAAAAATACTAAGAACGAATAAAAAAAACAGACAAGAAAAATAAAAATACACAAATTATGTTCCACCAAAAACAAAGAAAAGTTTAATAATATTTCAAAAATATAAAATAGAGCATAATTGCAGAAAGAACTGAGTTTAAAAATGATTAAAACTAAACCTATGAAAAACATACAACAAAAAAACATAGTCTTAAAAATTATTAAGTATTTTATTTACTTATTTGTTTACTAATTTATTTTTTGTTTTCCTTAAATTAAGTTCTAATAAATAATTATAGGCTTTAAATAGTTTTAAGTTCAAAAGTATAAAATATATATCGATAAATAAAAAGAAAATAATAAAAGAAAACGAATGGAAAGAACTGTTCAATTGAAAAAAGAAAAAGTGGGAATGAAAAACAGTGCTTGCGTTGTTAGATTAGGTTTGGATAGGATAGATCCTTACTGAGGCGCGCTTGTACCAGTTGTAGGTCCATTGTGGTACCACTCGGGGTACTGGCCACGGCGAAATCCCAGCTACTCGTAATTTCTTGAAAAATTAATCAAAGTCGGCGATCGTCGTAGAGCAGAGATCATTTAGACAATGAAAATTAGAACTTTTTTTCTGCCAAAATAGAGGCCTCAGACATTGTACTTCTTGTATGTTCGTTTTTCTGAAGCTTCTCAGTCTTTCGTAGAAAAATGAGTTACTGCTGAGTTCCAGCATCCATCACATTAGCGCAGACTACATGCAGCCTGGTTCGAGTGTAAGACGGACACTTATAGAGATAGTGCTCCGCGGTGTGACTATCACTTTCACGGCGAGCATTGCAGGATATTGTGTCACTTATAACTAGTAAACTTGGATGTTTCTCAAAAGGGTAGAGCCTCGTTACGATGCAAGTAAGCAGCTGAAGGACAGCACGAAAGTCCCTGACATCTTAGAGACGTCGAAAATCATTCGTTTGGTTTGTCAGCAACCTGGAGTGTCATGCAATCTGCAGTTATACTCATGTGAAACTCAACTGTCAATGCAAGCCCTAACCGCGAACGCAGCCAGCTCTAACATAGGTTGGGGTCTTAAAAAATTCTCCTCTGAGGCTTGTTTCCCAAGTTCATCAGCGATTTAAACACAAATAAGTAAGTAAAGTTATTTTATATGTTAAATGCATGTTGTTTACAAATTAGTTTACAAAAAATGAAAAAGCATGACA
Source organism: Volucella zonaria (assembly GCA_963966105.1). Lineage (NCBI taxonomy): Eukaryota > Metazoa > Arthropoda > Insecta > Diptera > Syrphidae > Volucella > Volucella zonaria. The sequence goes on from OZ014533.1 coordinate 27,495,776, forward strand.
CTGCCGTCTGTCAGAGTGACAACTATCATAAAACGATTTGATTGATATACATAATATGTAGTGTGTATAATTACGATACGAGTATATAAATGTATTTATTAGTTTCATGTTTAAGAACTTAGAAATTTCCATTTGAAGCCGACAGCGGCTTCATGGCTTTCAACGTGACATGTGTCGTCGAAAGAAGTTTATGCGCTTGACGAGTCAGAGCAGTCAGCTTCTTCCTTCTCGCAATGTTTATAATTGACTGAAAATCTATTTCTGTGCACCAATCGGCGATCACGTCAATGGGTGCGGTTTAGAGCCAACACCCGCTAGGCATGATCCAACAGGTGGTACAGCTACATCATCGGCATAATGCCTGAGCATAGACGTCAGAGCTATCGAGAGCGTTAAGCAATGAGTCGATCAACATGCATCACCGCAGTGGAGACAGGAGCCCGCGTTACGTACGAACCATGTCTACCCCCGTCATCACATATTGCCCACAGTCAGCATTCGTAATCGGGGTTCTATCTGGCAAGATTGCTTTTACCCACAAAATTAGAGATTCCTCTACACTGTGTGTTTAGATGAGTTACAAATGCCGTCAGTATTGTCGTTGTCAAAAGCACCTCAATGTGGATGAAAATCCACAGCACATTGCTTTTTAGCAGAGCAGATCCATTAGCAGAGCGGCTTTGCGCACAGGAAGACCCGACCATTTTGCTATGATCTTAAATATGGAGGAGGTCTTACTGATGAGTTTGAAGCTGTTGGCGAGCGTGTAGTCATCTTTTCCGATTTTCGTATGAATGCTACTCTCACTATTCCTCAGTGTTTCAGTATGCATGCCAGTGCCAGGCTGGCAGAGAAGATTCTCCTTAAGGTTACTAGCAGATGGTCTAACCACCTGGTCTATGCGTGTGCGACAACACAACCAGTAACAGATACAGCTGCAGCGTTTTATGTTACTCAGCTCCACTTGAGGGATAAGTCAATGTCAAAGGTTCTGGTTCTGGTTTTTGTTAAAGCCTGTTACATAACCTTATCTCGGCTGTAACTAAGTAGTAGTCGAACGCTTGATGATTCGACCATCGTCATATTTAGTTATGAATGTTAAGGTAAGTAAAGCTTGTGCTAACTAAAGCGATATTTCAACCCCCAGCAAGCTCAATAAATCTAAATTAATTTTTAAAGCCAGACTGAGAACATTACACGTATGATTTATTGTGGAGCTCGCAAAACAGTCTTTCCTCTGTGCAGTCGTGAACTCAGCTTTGATTCGGATTATTATAGCATTCCGTCACGTGACGGAAGCTAAAGACTACTTACCCAAGTCTACAGCGTATAACAAATTCTGATCCAAAGAGCCTTCTTCTATTCTCTGTAGTACATATACCTAAATGTCAAAGTTGTTCAGCCCTCTTTTGCCCAACTCATATCACAACACATCCTGGATTTTAGTAATATTTGCTTTGTAGCAGCTAGGGTCTCGTCTAACCCTACGTCTGCATGTCTGAAAAAACAGTGAACACGTCCTTATCCGAGGCTCTTGGTTGCTTCGCAGTATTGCTCCATTTACTTCATCGAATAAAAAATGCAATAAATACAGTCTTTCTTATTTTAATTTCAACCTATAAAACTAGTTAAAAGTACATAGATATAAAATAGAGGAAGCATGCTACCTTATAATACGTTTTCAAATGGATCAAATGCCAAATACGTTCATTACAAAAAGGACTTCGGATTTTTTTGGGTCACTTGTCCATAATGAATGCGAAATACTAATTTTTGTATACAAACGTATATCTGTACATCGTCTTTCAAAGTACGTAGTACATTTTAATTGTTTAAATCACAGATTCTGTTGGCAATAATTTAAGTGAATACTCAAACAAAATGAACGTTTATATATGATCTCCAAAGACATAGGGTTCCGTCAAAGTTGTTTCATAAGATGGAATTTGTTTACTTCTGTAATTAGAAAGAAAAAAATCTTAAATTACAATTATTGCTTAGAGATAAATTTGTTTTTCTTACTCAGATTTTTGTTTAACACGTCTTATGACCATGTCCATGATTTCCTTAATGTTTGTCGATTTTCCGTACTCTTGAAGTAACTCACAGAGTGTTTGTATGAAAAGCGAACCTTTCTCCGTTCGATAGGCTACATAACCTAAAAAAATTAAACGTGCAGAGAAATATTACTCTGTTTAGTCGTGTATATTTTGTATATACAAGTATCATTATAATTAGCTAAAGTAGATGCTCTAATAGACTTTCAATAACTCATAAGGCAAACATCGAAAATCAATTTTCGGGATTCGAGTATCGCCTTTTAGGTACAACTCCGCAGTTCTTTGATACAACTTGTAAACTAAAGGCCAAAGTGCAACTCTAAAATTAGGACCGCATCGAATAAAATGGACAAAATAACCCAAGAGCCATGGGTCACAGAAAGTAAGGGAGAAACCTATTTTTGCATTGGTAAATTTCGGACTAAGGGCGATAGGTCTCTCAGCATTTTAGACTCCCTAAGCTAGAGTGTCATGAACTCCAATTGGCAAATCAATCCAAGACAATCTTGAATTTGAATTTTTGCACGCGGTAAATTCCGACTAAGGGCGATAGGTTTCTTAATATTTTAGACTATATTAGAGATTACATTTAGATTGATTCGCACATCTGAGGACTACCGGTGGTGGAAAGAAAATTCGAATATACATTCATATGTATGAACATTCACTCATACCAGCGCCACATGGGCGAAAGGAGAATAGTACGAAAGTACGGTATCATGGAAGTTAACATCTACATACATATGAATCTAGAGGCGAATATCTGATGTCCGAGCTCGATCATTTCCAGTGATATGGTGCTCTTTAGAAACAAACTAGGTATTGCAAGCTGAAATATAGGCACAATGACGGGCAAAAGTTTCGAACACGAAAACGTCCTATGGCAATGATAAATCAAATTAATATGCGTTCAAGAAACCGAGTGTCAACAAAAATGTATTTTTACGGAGCAAAATATGAACGGAGTTTCGTATGGACAATAAGCGACGCACTGATGATTGTTCAAGAAGCTTTTTATTGATGGCGATTTAAAAGGATACGCCGTCGAATCGAACTATGAAAATGAAGACTGCCACTGAGGAAACGATTTCGGAACGAGAAACTCAGCTTGAAAGGATATGCTAAAATCATGCGAACCACACGGTCTAACCACTAAATACACTTTTTAATGAACCAACGTTTCTAAAATGATAATAAGCTAACACATTTTTTTCTAAAAAAAAAAACCCAGAGAAAACAAACAAAAATCAGGGGGAGAGTACGATAACTTAGGCGCCAAAAATTGATAACGGTTTTTTTGTAGAACAGTTCAATACAAGCATTTTTTACTATGCTTGATAGTGATGCAAAAATATAACCGAACAAAAGTTTGACTTTTGTGGCGTTGTTTTTTTTCATACACATGTGGTAAAACGTGTCTAAACTTTTTTTTGCATGCGATTTTTTCAAAAACTACTCGTATTGACATATGTAACTTAGTTTAAATTTAAGATTAAATAACAGGTTTCTGGCTTTCAAAACCGGTATAGTACTTCAATGTAAGTGTTGCCGTTGTTTTTTAATAACTTTTTTTCACTTTAAGTAATTTTGTTTGAAAATCGCCCCTACCTCCTAAGCGGAGCGTGATAGATCCCCCCCCTCCCATAGTTAAAAATGCTTGTATTGAACTGTTATACAAAAAACCGTTATTATTTCTTGGCGCCTAAGTTATCGTACTCTTGCCAAAACCAGCATTAATTGAAAAAATAAACTGCCACAACTTAAATAAGGAAGACGCCCAACTCTGACCATTAAATTTGCAAGAATGACCTCAAATGCCTCAAGCTAAGAAGAAGAACTAGGCGCGCAAGATATGTACATATGTATGTGCGACAACTTCGAAGCAAAATGTAAGAGTACCTTAAAAACTTCGTTCTCTATTTCGAACGGCTCTACATAAATAAGCAAATGCTGTGGTTCAACAATGAAACGAAAATAGTGGTAAATATACTACGACTAGTGCAGCAACTAAGGCGCGAAAAAAGCGATAGCTAGGATCACGTGCGATAGCAATTGAATCATTGTATCGGAACTTGCAAATCAGTTCTCACAATCTAATTATAAACAGGTGACAGTCAATAGATTTGCACTGTTAAGTACGTACATATAGGTAAACGATCTAATATGTTCTATTGTAGATTACGACAAAAATCAGCAATCTACTCGTACTTTTGTTTCATAAAAGTATGAGTAGCGAACGGATGTCTGACCAGAGAACAGAGAGCTTTCTTCTTCCGCTGTATAAAGCTAAAGCGGCGGAAAATCGTTAATTCCGATATTACGAAAATATACGAGAAACTTTTGAACAATCGACAACGCATTATTGTTAAATTCAAGCTGCAGTTAATGCCGAATTATGATAAATAGATTGGCAAACATACAACGCGATTCAAATATTGCTGACAAGGAGGAAGAACAATCACAGAGCTTTGAAAGGTCTGTCTGTATATCGTCTTCATCGCCTTGGAAAAGAATTCTCAGAAATTTTATGTCAACGGCGCTAGGAATTGAAAATGTAGCCAGTACAGAAATGACAGCGATATGTCATATACTGTTAAAAAGTAAGTTAAATAATGGGTGTTTTTTTTTTGCAGTGTCAGACTTTCTAATAGGGAAGAATGTCAAATCAGCTGTCACATTGAGTTACCAAACTTTATTTATTTCCAAAGTCGAAGTTCTGTTCGCAAAACTTGTAGAGCACTTCGCACTGGTAGAGCAACGATTGACGCTTTGAAGCAAATTGTTGTTCGAGTAATACGCGATATATGCTCGAAAAAGCCGTCGAAAATTGGATCTCCAGAATGCGCTTTGTACGACGCATCCGTGATAGATGGAATGCCCGAGACTATTTTTAAATATTAAATTGCATGAAATAATCTTTTGAAAGAATTTAATAAATTGTTATCAAGTTAATTTCGTTGGAGTTTATTTTAAAAAAAAGTCTGAATCTCTAAAAGAAACACACTTTACACAACCGGAATAGCTGGAGAGTTGAGGTTTGGACTACACCAACTCCTATTGCCTTTTAACGTCGTGCAAGGTTCTCTATTGAGGCAGAATCTTTATGAGTCTGGAATGAATTCTATTCATTTCGCCGATGATAGCGTCTTACTAACAGGCCTTCAGTCAACCCTTCATAATTGGATAAAGACTCTAGAAGATAATGGGTTACGGATCAGATATACAAAGATTGAATATTTGCATGCTTATTTTTCCGAACGCATACACCCAACTTCTGGCATTTATTTAGAGGGAGTCATCACATCGTAATGCAAAAAATTTAAAAAGATTGATTCTATCGTTAACCACTGAGGATGTGCGATGTCGCACGTACAGTTAGCGTGGGGTGGCTTAAATGGTCCGAAGATAGTTGTTCATCCAGAAACTTTGAGGTAATGAAAACCTTTGAGGTAATGAAAATTCCGATGTTATTTCAAACAAGAAAACAACCGTGGAGTTCAAGAGAAAATAACTCTTGCCAATCGCTATTTCTTTGGACTATGAAGGCAACTGATATACAAGTTCCTCTCGAAAGCATCCTTACAATCCTGGTCCTATTATGTGGCGCGGAAGCTTGGACTTTAATTTAAACGGACGAAAATTCTCTTGGTTACTTCAAAAGAAAAATTATTCAAGCTATTTTCGGTCCTTTTCTCATAAACGGAATTTGGGGAAGATGTAACAGCAAATTATATGAGCTAAACAGCGATATCGAGCTCGTCATCTGCCTTAATGACTGAATGACCACCGCCTCTTCGAATATGATAAAGGAAAACCTCGCCGTTGGTGGTGCGCTCAAGTGGAAAAGGCACTCTGTCAAATTGGTATGCACAATGCAAGACAGCGCTAAATGGAGAGGTTCAGTCCCAATTTTAGCGCAATTTAAAGAAAAGGAAGTATTTCTATTTTAATCTGACAGAAAATGTTTAGGACGACCGTATGCCAAGAATTAACATAAGAATCTTCCCTATTGGCATACCCGACAATACATAAAATATTATTTCATACATATTGTATATTGCATACAACATCAATTTAACCATATCAAAATTGTGTTTTATATTATACTAAGAATATCTGCTGAACAACTCATTACAAGCTTACCTTCAAAAGTGCTATAACATTTTAAAATCTCATCAGGTGGACCATTTGGTTGCATAGCATCTTTGTGAAACTTTTCACTTTCCATATGACCCTTACAGGCTTGAATAAATAGAAGCTTCGGCTTTGATCGCAATGAACGATTTCGTAAAATAGGAAACAAAACATTATCGTCTATCGAATAGCTGCCATCTCTGGCAGCAACAGTCTCAAATCGTGTTCCATGAGTTAAAATCACAATAACTATGCAGGAAGCATTCCCAAAGTCTTTAATTTCAACTAAAAATAGAAAAGATAAAATATGTTATTTAAATGAAATATATTAACAATTAAAAAAAAACTAAAGTAATAACAGTGGAGTCTTAGAAAAGCAGAATCACTAAAATAAGGCTATCTTTTAGAAGAGGTTTCAGTAGGGCTAAATCACATCATTACAGTGGTCTTCAAGCCACAATGTGGAAAAGTAAATTAGGTTTTCAGAAAAAACTCACGAAATGCAATCGTTCTTTACCGGCGGACGGTATCAGATAACTACTAAGACGGTGGAATCTACTTGGAGTGAATGGAAAGAAACGTCCGGTCCGGAGAATCATCTAATCTGCGCCAGAAGTACGAAAGTTTAGAAAAAAATCACACCTACGACTATCCGCGATATTCTAAATGATGAGAATCGTGACATAGGTTTAAAATCACAGGAATCGAATAGATACATTCCAATTCAGTCACCAGCTATAAAACATCGAAACACCACAAACAAATCACTGAGAAGATGCAATCTGGAGACAGCAAAACAAAGCAGGCGTACTTTTCTTAGCACAGAATAAACCACAAAATTAAGGAGCAACTTCAAACCCCAGAAAAGAGAAGATATTCGGTTAAGGACTATGCAAAAGGAAATAAGGATAATTGCAATAGACTAATAATCCATAATCTAATTTATCATAAACGTTAACGCGAGTTCCTGAATAATGACCGATGGTGTTACTAACGTCAAGATCACACCAAACACTCCACTTTTGTGGGTGTACTCGTAATTGAGTCTCTCGATTTCTGGATTTGCCTTACTACCAAAAGGCAATTTTGCTTGTTCACAAACCTATTGATCCAAAAGTGAGCCTTGTCATAAAACACGATTTTTCGACAAAATAGAGATCGACTACAAGCTGCTCAAGGGTCCAACCCGCGAACTCCCCTGTAAAGCCATAATCTCGTAGTTTTAGTTTCTGCTCCAGTTGGAGTGTATGCCGACATTTTTTCGCAAAATTTTACACATACCGGACAGTCAGGCGCCGAACTGACGATTCCGGATTATCCGCCACACATTCACTCACAGTGGCTACAATTTCCTTGACGCGTTATCCGCTTGCGTCGTATAGGTGTAAGTGATTGTAAGATTGAAATTTATTCAAAACACTATAAAGGCGGGCTCAGTTGGTCAATTATGAAGACCAAACAAATCACATAATTTTATATAGGTTTCGAGAATTAATTATCAATATTCAAATTAAGTTTAAATAATACTGATACTGACGATAAATGTCAAAAATGATAGCACGTTCTAGAAGTTATTTATTGGAAGATCTATCAGTCAAAATATATGAGGATTCCCGTTATTAAGAAACTCTATAAACAGAAAAGACGAAAAAAAAAAACACAGTACTATCCATGTTACAGCTACAGCAAAGAACTAAAACAACCGCTCAGCAAAAAACACTGTTCATGTGTCCATAAAAGCTGGATGCAGCTCCGTGTTCCTCTTCGATTCTTCGAGTCCCACCCTGAAGGATGGTGCAGCAGAAATTGGCCGCATCTAAGGTGGCGCATGCAAGTCGAAACTACCTCAACCTGCGGCACTGGAGGCTGCTGATAGATCATGCTAGCTGTATAGGCTTGTTGGGTGAGCTCCAGGTTCGCCAAAGACTTTAGCGTCATCTAAGTAAGTTAGTAAGCAATAAGCTAGTTCCGGTCAAGAAGACAAAGAATGATCATAAAGTTTTACGAACAGAATGAATTTTATAGAAAAAAAACAAAAAAAATAATTATTTTTATGAAAGAACGATTATTATAGTAATGAGCATATATTCTCCAAATTGACATTTGTGAAAATAATAGTGAAAATTCACAAATGACTCATGAAATGTCATTCTATTCATCGAAAGCTCCTAATAGCAAAATTTTTGGATTAGTGGCGTGATCGTACTATACATACTTCTTCCTCAAAAATTGAAGTGTATAAAACATGCGCTGTGAAGGAGCTTATGGTGAAAGGATATTAAATAATGAAATTTGAACTATTTCAGAAAATTATGTGCTTGACAAGAAAAGTCAATGTAAGCTAATTGGGAAAAAATAAAATAAAATGTCCAGAACTCGTAAAATTAAATAAAAATATACTTCATTTAGAGAGAGAATTGTTTCGACCCCAATTTTTTCAGTTGTCGTGCGCCATCACAGACGCTCTTGCTTCCTTTGATAGCTTTTCGTTGTCTGGCACTGGCCGCATGCAGTTATGCTACAAGGAGGTATAAACTAGCTGCTGGAACCTCTGAAGATAATCTTAACTGCGAGTTTTTTTTTTTTGTTTTTAAAAAGAACTTAACACTCAAGTGGGTATGACTACACTTATGATGCCAAACCATGTGTTAAGTTTTTCGGAAAATGGGACAGAAAGAGAAAGAGAAAGAAAGTTGTTTGGGCTCAGTGGTTATTGGGTGGCTCCATAGGTAGCATCCAACATTTAATATAAATTGACTTAATGTGATATTTAGGCAACCATTCAACTCAGGAGAATTTAGTTGCCTGAAAAAAAGTCTTTCGGTCACGACTGGTATTGAACCCGGAACCGTCCGATACCACATGAGCCACGGCCACCCACTTGGGTGGCACTGCTATACATACCGAAACACCTTGACGAACTGCAACAGCTTCATATGCATAAAACTGTTTTGCGAATGCATCTTCTGTCCTACATACAACATGCCTACCAAAGCGGATGATACTGCGAGACTGAGCTTCGAAAAATTAGTGGGCAGAAGGAGCAAGCACTGTAAGCATTTTTATCAGCATTAAAGGTGTTTTCGACAGCGCAACTGTTGTAACTCGTCCAGACAGCACAGCGGAGACGGATCAGTAGTTTTGTGGATAAGGGCAATACTGCTCGTAACTGCCGCTAAAACGTGATGGCTATGTTACATGCTTTCTAAAGAACAGTCTATCTCAGCTGCATGGAGGATTTGCCAAGCACGCTTGTCTCTGCTCTAGATTCACTTGTTACTCTTCCATTTAAAAGAAAGTGAGATTTGGAGTTTTGTTGACCTTGCGCTCTAACTGTCTCTTGATTCTTGTCTTATTGAAATACCGCCTGATGTAATGACATTAAAACTTATGTTGCTGCGAAAAAACGACACCAACATTCTCTGTGTTCAAGAGCGATTTCGGCTAGGATCTGATCCAGGAAAAGAATGTAGTCAGGTCTTAGGGAATGGCTCCAAAATTGGTCTATGATTCGATACTGGTGGACTTCGGTAGGTTAGCTTTCAGTCCTTCTTAGGAAAACTAGAAACAAGAGATATTCGCAATTCTGATGGCAGTGAACTATTTTTCAGAGAACGAAGTATGTGCGTCTGTAGAGAGAGCGGAGCTGTCCTTAAAGCCTCCTGGAATCCTCCCATGACTTTCAAGCTAGTTTGAGAATGAAAGATTGAAATCACTGAATGTTGTTTTTGTTACAGGTAAAGAGCCTGCTAGACAAGGCTCGGATGATAAGTGTGAACAAAATCCTGCGATTATTTCTGTGAGAATAATGATTACAACGCGGAGTTTGCAGCTTACGCTCGTATTAAGCTTCTTGTTCTTGGCGCTCATGTGGTGCCTGATGGCACTGTTCCAAAATGTTCCTCCTATTCATCGATAATTTGAAAACCCTGCAACGGATGTACGCAAAATCTCTCAATAATGAAAAACAAAACCTTACACACAAATAAAGTACAACTACATATTACCAATTTAGGTGAAAACAGCGGTGAATCCCTCACTGCAGTATTAACTAAATAAGACGGTTATCTAATCTAATTTGATATAAAGTAATAGTCACAATGTTGGGGTAGTACATATCACAAATGTATTCTGCATTCACCACAGTGTTCTTCGCCCCTTTTCTATGTAGTAGTTGCATATAATGGTGCTCGTTGATCGCACAAACAACTGAATCATATGGATAATAAACTAACGAAAATTGTTAGCTTATGAGTACATACTATACAATTGAGAGATAACGAAAAGTTTCAATCGTTTCGATTGTTGTTAGTGAATAACCCTCCACAAAATGATGGTCTCTTCCACAAACAAAGAGCTAATCGTCAATCAAAAAGTTGACGTAACAAACGGTTACAAAAGAAAATTATAACACTCAAACATAATTTTTAAATTACTCTAAAATTTACATTGTTTTCACTGAACTGATACAGCGAACCTAATCTTTTTTTTATATGTTTTTACAGCAATCAAGTTCAAAGTTCAAATTGTAGTTCTTTTTTGTTATTAGGCATTAACTGGCAACAAGGTCAAACGTTAAAGTGGACACCTACGCCTTCGTCTGCCTTCAAATATTAGTATTTAAATATCAAAACAAGACAGAGCTAAACGCATATGCAAATGTGCACGTCACACGAGTTCAAAAAGTTCATTGACACGAATTTAATAAATCAATTAAATAGTGTACTTACTCTTTCGGACCGCATTATCCACCTCTCTAACGGTTAGATTCTCATGCAAATGTATTTGCATCTTAAAGCTTTGGAAGGTTTTTTTGAGTACACGAACATCTTCGACACTTCCAACTCGAAACTCTTTGTCGGGACTGTCGAATTTGTCATTATGAAAAATGTGAACCACTCCCGGTGATCGTCTGATTTTTTTGTTAGACTGAACTGAAGATGTAGGTATCGGTGGGGGTTTTACGGTTGGCACCTTTGCCTGACTTGCTATAATCCTCGTTGGGGGATTTAAGGGCTTAGCTGGCAAGGAGCTAACATTATTCCAGCTTGGCGTATAGGACGATTTTGTAGTTTCCAACGATGACATTGGATTCCATATTGTGGTGGTTTTTGTCCTTGGCGGAGCATTTAAAAGTGCTGTAGCAGTTGAAGTTACCATTTTACTGGGAGCTACGACTGTGGGCTTTCTTTCACGTAACGAAGAAGTCGCGTTTGTATTTCGATACGGCGACTGATATTCGTATGTAGTGGTGGTTATTGTCGATTTTGGCAATATCGGAGTTGCTAACGTCGGAAGGCTTGCTTTTCGGAAGGGCGATTCATACCTTGGATTAAATGGTGTTGCGTCTAGTTTACTTGCTCTAATAATAGAGGATTCCGGTTTTTGCAGTGGTAAAATCACTTTTTGAGAAGAATTTAAAGCAGATGAAGACGCTGACCATTTTGAAGAATCGATCGAAGGAAAACTTGATCCAATTTGTGTGTAGGTCTTTGTGACTTCTGAAGAAAATGTTTGATTTTGCGTAACCTTTTGTTTAGCTGAGTATGTGACCGTTGTTTTGCTCGACGATCCTTTTGAAGAGGACTTAAATTTTGACTCATAAGATGCTGAGGCGTTTCCATCTTCATGATAAACTATTGTCTTGGTACTTGATTTATTTTGCTGTGCTGGCGACTGCTTGTCTTTAGATTTTTTCCAAAACATGGCTGCCAATGAACTTGATCACACAAACTTTTCAACACGACTGACCATTTACTCGGAAATACAGAAAAATACAAAACTAAAGAACATCACAATTTATTTTTACGATTAGATAAGAAAAGAAAAGAGATTGCTATTAGCGCAGGGTATTCCACTACCGGTTTTTTTTCGCTATTCCTGGTTCTTTTTCTTCTCTGCGATATGAGTATCACCTCTCTACCAAAAGTAACTTGGACATTTGAATGAGACTACACTCTACAGTAACAATGGCATTGTGAGAGAGATAGTGAGTCATTTTAGCAGGAGAACTACCGCAAATACAAACAGATACAGAACTCAGATAATTCACTGAACTTGTGAAATTCGGAGAAAGCTACACAGACGAGTTAATAATTTTGAATGCTGTCTTTTTTGTGCTTTCATTTTCGATAGATTATAATTACAAATTATTTGTACTTCACGCAAAAAGCTTCAACACTACAACAGATATATGTAGAGCATAATAAGCGACTTCTCGTAATCTATTTTTAAATAAAATGCTCCCACAGAGAGTGGCAACCTGCGCTCGCAGATTAGACCGTGCATGGTTTTATTTGCTCTTTTGTGTATTAACACTCAATAAATGACGAATTGCGTTTCATGTAATACGAGTACATTTTATATAAACTTGTTTATTTATTTCTGAATTAATAGATACTCGTATTGAAGAGAGAAATGACGAATTCGTGTTGAATAGATCGGCGTCATCAAATGCGAGGCGAGCAACATTCCAGGCGGTAATTGAAAAACCGATAAAATAGTGCAACAAAAAATATCATTGCAAACGTCACTTGCGCTGCATGAAGCTGATATACCTATAGATGCTTTTCGGAAGTAGGTTTCGAGTGCCTTCAAAATTGCCCACTCATATTAGCTTCGCCATGTTGTATTGTACAAGACCTCATTAGGATAGGATTTCATGTACTGCGATTCTGGTGTTCTGTAAAAGCGAAGGCAAACCCTAATGCAAGTGATAATTTTTCCCATTTTACTCGTAAATATTTGTTCTTACGTTGAACCTTATCGGACAACCAAATCCAAGCGCATAGGCTGTTTGAGGGCCATGTAGCGCATAACCTTTACCCTCGCGTTGAGGTTGGCAGCTATAACACAGTTTTTTTGTAAGGGCAAAAACCCCTTTTATTCCGGCCAGAGCAACATTTATATGTTTGTGAAAATATAAATATTGATCTAACCAGATCCCAAGATATTTGACTACATTTCGCCAAGCAAGTTGCTGCCAGTAGAGTCCCGTGATCGACAACTTATTGTAACCGCACAGGCCCCAAACAATGGCGCCCTAAAAAGAATAGTTTGTGACTTCTGAAAGTTTAATCATATCGAAGTCATGTTGGAAGAGTATATTAATGACCTCTGGATCTGATCTGTACGCGACCAAGTCGTCTGCGTACGTTATGTCATGGTGAGCCCATCTACGAGATCACATGTGTAGATGTTGAATAGGAACGGTGAAACGACCGCATCTTGTTACAGACCGTTTTTAATGTCAAATATTCCAGTAGGTGTAACATCGTCATTCTTCATGATGAACTGTCTACTGGTGAGCGTATCAAAAAGAATGTACATACCACCTTGATCAAAAATTTTTGGGAATTTATTCAGAAAATTAAAAATACAAATTTATTCATCTAAATCTATATGGTCCCCTTCAAAGTAATCCCCATCGATTGTAACACACTTATGCCAGCGCTTGATCTAGTTCTCGAAACAATTTTTATATTCGGTTTTCGGTATGTCCATCAGTGCTTCCTGCGATTTTTCCATTACTTCCTCTCGGCTGCTGAAACGCGTTCCCCCTAGTGCTTTTTTTTAACTCGATTGAATCGAAAGAAGTCACAGGGAGTCAAATCAGGTAAATTCGGTGGCTGTTGGATGGTATTTGTTGCATTTTTCGTCAAAAAATTACGAATAATGATGGCACTGTGCTACGGTGTGTTAATATGGTGCAAAATCCACGAGTTTTCTGCCCACAATTCTGATCTCTTTCGGCGAATTGCTTCACGCAAACGTCTCATAACGCCCAAATAATACTCTTTGTTAACTGTCTGGCCTTCTGGCAAAAATTCATGATGCACTACACCGTTGTAATCCATGAAAACCGTGAGCATGGCCTTCTTTTTTGACTGAAAACGACGTGGTTTTTTTGGTCTCGGCTCATTTGGTGAACGCCATTCACTTGCCTGATGTCTGGATTGAGTGTCGTACTCATAAACCCACGTCTCGTCTCCAGTAATAATCGTTTTGATGAATGTGGGATCGGATTCAGCCTCGCAAATCATCTCTTTTGCGACGTCAACACGTTCTCTTTTTTGCCTGAAATTGAGGTCTTTGGCACCAACTTTGCTGCTACACGACGGAAACGCAAATCATTAACCAAAATGTCTTGGCCGAATCCATAGGCAATGTTCAAGTCCTCCGCTATATCTCTGATGGTTAATTTGCGGTTATTGACCAAAAGACTTCATCAATGTTTTCGTCGGTTTTCGATGTCGATGGTCTGCCACTGCGTTCATCATCTTCGATTGACTCACGACCACTTTTGAACCGCTCGTGCCACTGGTAAACGACCGTTTTCTTTAGAGAATCGTTGCCAAAACACTTTTCCAACATTTGCGACGTTCGCACACCATTAAATCCGTTTTATACGCAAAATTTAATACAAGTTCGTTGTTGCAAATATATTTCTAAAATTGTAAAAAATCGCCAACACATACAGAGATAGATGTACTCTTAGTTACGTAACTTTTGCAAATGTCAAGCTATGATGCTAAGATTTAGAGGGAATGTAAACAACAGATTTACCAACTTAACAAAAAAAACAGAACTCAAATCGGAAGAACGTGATCGCCACACGGTGGTGTGGTGCGGGAACTTTTTGATCAAGGTGGCATTAATAATCTCTGGATCTGATTTGTACGCGACCAAGTCGTCTGCGTACGTTATGGCATGGTGAACCCATCCTACAAGTTCACATGTGTAGATGTTGAATAGGAACGGTGAATTGACCGCATCTTGTTACAGACCGTTTTTAATGACAAATATTCCAGTAAGTGTAACATATAACATAGCAGTGGTTTATTTATCCCCAGCCTGTTAAGCTTGAAGAAGAGGCCATTTCACCATACGGTATCGAAGACCTTCTTCAAGTCAATCAGGCAGACACTCGTGCATTGTTTCTTGCCTTTGTTCCTCTGGATCTGTCTGGAACTCTTTCGTACACTGCTGTCCAAAATAATAAGTACAGACTTGAAAAATTAATTTCGAATATTAAAATGAAAACGACGAGTAAATGTCTTACATTTTCTTTACATTTTACATATATTTTTATTCATTTCATAGCAACTAAAACTAGAATAACAATTTTAAATAAGGATAAGGAATGAATAAATAGTTGACGTTCTATAATTTAAGGAACAATTTTTCCTTAATTAATTTAACATACATTTAAAAGTTCTGATGTGGGGTGATAATTAGTAACTGAAAGTTGCGATATTTTCTGCTATATGTAATCTCAAAAATCAAATTTTAATATTAGACAAGAAAAGAGAGAACTAAGTTAATATATTCAAACATTTTTAATAAAGATTCAACATTCTAAAGTAAATAAACATTTTTTTTTATTTCTTTAATGTATACATTCATACATACATTCATACATTCATATTTTGAGTAATACGTGCGGAGTATGGTACCTTATTAAAATACTTTGGGGCTGTAACTGAAATGAGTTGTACGTGCGACTGGTATGCTGACAAGGGCCATATTATTATTTATTCGTAAGTCATAAATTTGATTGTTTCTGCTTGGAATTCAAAAAATTCTTTCAGTACCTTAAAATATATAAGTGCCTTAATGGTAAAATTTTAAGTTTTTTAAACAGAGGCCAACTATGAGTACGACGATTACAACAAGAAATAATACAAACAAGATATTTCTGCGATATCAAAATAGGTCGAAGTGTATTCATATACGATCCTCCCCAACAGACGATACCATATTGTAACTTGGAGTGCGCGAGATCGTAGTAAATTTTAGACAAAATTTTATTGGGGGAATAAGGTTTAATGAGATACAGTTTATGAGCTACTAGGGAGCCGTAGCGGTATAGAAATGTAACAAATGGTCTTGATAGGCAGTTGAAACGTGCACTAAATGCAGATTATTCACTCTTAGATTAAATAAATGAGAATATCGGGTTAGAATATTTCCGCTTTGTCTATAAAATTCTCTTAGCGCTTTAAATACGTAAAGGTGTCTTAATGGTAGAATTTTTAAGTCTTTAAATAGCGTCATGCTGGAAAATAACTATCTTTATTGCCAATAATTCGAACCAGATATTTTTGGGCTACCAACAACTGTCTGTAGGAGCTAAAATACGAACCACCCCAGCTCACAATACCGTACTGTAACCTAGAATGCGCTAAACCATAATAAATTTTTTTCAAAACTCCTTTCGAACAAAAATGTTTCAGATGATACATTGTTCGTAAGATCAATACCGTATGTGCTTTTATGTTTTGAATGTGATCTTTCCAATTCAAATTGAAATCAATCAAAACTCCTAAATATTTATAGTTTTTTACTGCGTCAATTTTAAAGCAATTCAATGAACATGGATGGCTGTCATTGAAGTTACTTTTTCCTCAGCTATGTATTGGTAAGCTGAACCTTTTACAATCATGTGCATGAATAGAAAGGCTGTAATCATGCAAGACATTACCAGATAATTTAAGGAACATAAGTTTTGTTTTATCACTAATGATAAGTTTGTGCTCCGTCTTAATATTTCCAAATCTTCAGAGATTTTTAAGTAAAAGCGATATCGTATGCAAAGGCAGTAGGGGTCCCATTTAGTTTCAAGTTGAATACAGAATTAATGTAAACTAAAAATAACAGGTTCCGAGAACGGAACCCTGTGGAACACCATTTTTTTAGGAAACAAGATTCACTAAGAACGTGATTTAATTTAACTTTTTGTTCCCTTCCTTTTAAAAAAGAACAGAACTATTTATGTATTATTCCTATTAAACCAATGGTATTCAGTATGTATAGGAACAAATCATGGTCAACCATGTCAAACGCCTTAGTCATATCAACAAAGAGAATAATTGTAGATTTGCTACAGTTAACGCAATCATGATGTTGAGTACAAAGTCTTAAAATAGCAGCTTCAGTTAACTTTCCGTTCCTAAATCCGATCATTAAAAATGATAAGACTCGTGACTTAATCAACTTTTCAAAAATTTTAGAAAACGTAAAGAAAAGGGATATATGTCTTTCATTCGAAATATTATCTTGTGTACCTTTTTTGAAGAGAGGTATTACTTCAGCGCATTTAAGCTGGCTATGAAAGCAGCCTTTTAGAACACTAAGGTTGAAAAAGTGTTTAAGTACAATATATCAACAATATTTAAGGCAATTTTTTTAAGTGTTGTAGAAAACTAGATATTTCATCGCTTGTGCAGGAATTTGTATTTTTCAAGGGTAAAATAGACCTATAAATTTCCCAAGAAGAGAATTCCTGGAATACAAAACTATCCGGCTGGCGCAGATGATGAGGAACAATTGCAGGAACTTGAACTTTCCATTGTTGGCTTAAGTTTTTCACACATTTCCGTAAAAAAGTTATTAAATTTGTTCGCAATCAATCTATATCATGGCTATCAATCTCTATATTCTGTTTGATGTTATTTACTACCATCCACTCCTTTTTCCCATTTCTGCTAGCTTTATCAAACGAGTCTGTATAATATTTATTACGTGCATCATGAATGTTTTCTTAAAACCGTTTTGCACATAACATCATAACTTTTTTTTAAATTAGCGTTTTGAGGAGTTCTTTTATATTTTTGAGTTAAGGTATTTTTTCTTTTAATGAGTCTTAATGTGGTTCATCCAAGGTTTCATGAAAGATGTTTTTTTGAAACTATGATTGGATGCATAAGAAAAATTTTTTATATGGGCTTTCAACGTTTTTTTCAGGAACACATCGTAAGCAGTTGAAGGGTTTAATTCTAATTAGACTTGGTCCCATGTTTCATATAAAGATTTTTCGTTTAACAGAGAAAAGTCATGGTTACCTTCTGCTTAATTGATTTTATAGGATTTTTTAATATATTATTTGGAACAGAACAGAGAGTAATGAGCCAATGGTCAGTTAATCTACAATAAGATCATGTGCTTTTCCTTGAAAAAAGTTTTTATTATTTTTGTGAAGACGCATGAAAATATGATCAATACAAGTTTTAATTGTAAGATATTCGCGTGTTGGTTCATTAATAAAACTCCTCAGACCATGTAATGCTAATAGACACAAATAATTTTCATTATCTTTTTCAAAATGATTCAATAAATCAATGTTTATATCACCTATCAAAAGTAGGTTTTTATCGCTACAACAGTCAAGAACATTACTTACACAATTCATAAGACACGTTTACTAAATTGATGAACTATATAGAAACACAACATTGTATAATTTTGGCTATTGAAATTATAACAAACTTTCAGACCATCAGCGCTGCATAGTTTTAGTTTCGAGTATTCAGTGAAGTGACCATTTTTTACAAATGCTATTACACCACCTGCAGAGTATTTTTCATTGCGATTTGCCAAAGGACTAAAGCCTGAAATATTATACTGATCTAATTCATTTTCGTGTGTCCAAATTTCGTTTAGAACAATAACAACTGGTAATGTTTTGATATAAACAAACATAATTGACATAAGGAGGGGATTTGTCTATATTATCACATACAGTAGGGACTAAACGCGGATCAAGATTACAATTACTCATATTTTATCTAAATCTTCAGCACAAGTAATTCTTACAGCATTTTCACCCTCCTTCTTCCGCATGAAAACTGTTCCGTTTTTACTCCATACATAGGAGTACCCTTTCAGTTTCCTCTGTGTTAGAGCCAAGTTAATGATATGGCTTGTTTGTTGAGTTAGGCTGTCACTCAAATACATTTTCTCCTGTCTTCCTCGTTCGTTCAGGAGTGTTGTTGTTAATTTTGTTTTTTTTTTTCTCTTTTAGCGTTCAAGACTTTCTTCTTCCATTCATGCGAGACAAATTTGACAAACAAAATTTTAGTCTCCTTTGTTTGGTTGTTGTTGTTTGATAGATGCATTTGTCTCTTACTTACTGTTTTGCTATGACAAAGGTCAATGTCCTCCCTTGAAACATCAATATGAAGCCCATCACGAAAAACCTTTAAAGCCATATCAATATCGGTTTTCTCATTGCTTTCTGTTGGAACGTTATAAATCTCTACAAGAAGAAAAAACAGGTACCGATGTACATTGTTTTTAAATGTTTGTAAGTTATAACGACCAGGAAACACAGAGATCGGCAAGGCATTCCATAAGCGAGTTGTACGGCTTAAGAACGAATCACGATATTTTAGAGTACGTCCGAAAATGGGCTTGAGGGTATACTGATGAGCATTCATAGCGAGACGGGTGCTACGGTTGAAACTTTGAATGTGCGGAATGCTACTGGCGATTTCAATGGAGCACTGGTGGTGAAAACAGCGATAAAACAAAGTGAGACAGGAAACATTATGTCGGTGTTCGAGGGTGTCAATTGATTGACTGATACTAGTATCACCAACGAGTTTTATCGCACGGTTTTGAATCCTATCTAGCAGGTGCAGAGATGTTTTAGTAGCACCTGACCAGATGTGGATATTGTACTTCAGTTTTGGGCGGATGAATGCCTTATATGAAAAATATGCTGTATTTTCGTGTGAAAAAGCATCCAAATAATAAAAACCTGAAGAAATACTACGAGAAAGTGTGCAAGGAATTGAAAAACGAAATACCCATCTGCAGAGATTCTTATTTTACAAGTAAACTATCCAAAAATATCGGAAATACAAAAAAAGAATGGGCAGTAGTAAATGAGATACTGAACAGATCGGCGAAGAATGATGAGTTTATTTTAAGACATAATAATATTAACGTGTCGGACCCTTTGCAAGTTGCCAACTTATTCAATGACTTTTTTACAAATTTGTGTTCCTCACATGAATTCTTAAATGTAAGTGTCCCTACTTCTCATCATGAACATTCATTTAATTCAGAGAGTATGGAATCGCAAACATTTTTATTCTGCGAATTTACAAGTACTGAGATTCAAAAAATAATTATGTCACTTAAATCATCAAATTCATCCTCTTTTGATTCAGTTTCCAGCTCTGTTCTTAAGCAGATTTCATTTTTTGTTTCCGACGTCCTGTGCTACATTTTTAATCTTAGTGTTAAAAATGGTATTTTTTCTGAAACACTGAAAACAGCTGTAGTAATACCCCTCCACAAAAAAGGTAATACTCAGACCATAGATAATTATCGGCCTATGTCTCTATTATCTGTATTTTCAAAAATTCTGGAAAAAGGTATGAAATCGAGAATTATTTCGTTTTTAAGTAAGACGAATTTTTTCAACAATTGTCAATTTGGCTTTAGAAGTGGTATGTCGACAGAAACGGCCTTGCAGAAATTCATCGGAGAAATTTATAATAGTATAAATTTGTCCAAAAGATGTGCAGCTCTATTTGTAGATATAACTAAGGCATTTGACACAGTGGACCACTCTTTATTATTAAATAAACTGTATAATGCGGGCTTTAGAGGCTTTGTTTTTAACTGGTTTGCTTCTTACCTAGCAAATCGAAAGCAGATGATAAAAATCGAAGAGTCTTTTAGCTCGTTGAAATTTATAACTATAGGTGTTCCACAAGGATCGGTTTTGGGTCCTATTTTGTTTTTGATTTATGTTAACTCTCTGTTTAGTCAACCTTTCAAAGGAAAAATTTCTGCATTTGCTGATGATACTGCTATATTCTATTCTCATAGCAATAATTTTAATATTTTTATGGATGTAAATTACGATCTTGAATTACTCAGATTATGGCTCAGTCATCATAAACTTGTAATTAGCATGAAAACTAAGTTTATGTTTTTTAATATCAGAAGCATAGACTATCAAGATTTTTCGTTATTTTACCATAGCCCGAATTGTACACGGTTTCCTTTAATATGTTGTTCGCAGAATTCGATTAGTTTTGATCACATCACTAATTGTTGTGATTGCTGCTTCGATATTGAGTGTGTTCAACAATTTAAATATTTCGGTATTATTTTTGACCATAAACTTAGTTGGAAGGATCATACTAATTATTTGAAACAGTATATGAATAGAGTAGTAAAACAGTTGTACCACTTAAGTCAGTATTGTAATACATCTATCCTAAAGCTAGTTTACAATGGTTTACTAAAATCGAAATTCCAGTATGGGTTATCTTGCTGGGGTGGGGCTTATTACACGCACATCCAACCCTTGTTAATTAAGCAGAAACATGCGGTCAGAATTATCTGCAAAGTAAGTCGTACAACGCATAGCTTAGAACTTTTAAGGAACCTCGAATTTCTTCCTTTATGACACTTATACTGCTATAAAGTTTTAAAAATATTCTTTGATAAATCTGGTTATTATCAGGTTAGAACATATGAAGATTATAACTTGCGTAATAACACCAGGAATTTTGTAACAGTACCAGTAGTTAAAAAATCGCACTTTTCTAGGTTTTATTCTGTTGTTGCACCTCGTCTTTTTAACTTGCTTCCTGATAACATTAGATGCGAAAGAGTAAAAACAGTATTTTTAGTTAATGTTAAAAAATGGCTTTTTTCTTTTAATTACACGGATATTGAACAAACTTTTGAACCGTTAATTTAATCTATTTTTAACATTTGTTTGGATTTTCTGCTTTATTTCTTTTCTTCTTTGAAAAATATTCACAGTGTTTTTTCCCCATCAACATTTTGAATTTACTTTTTGAATTTACATTTTGAATTTAATTTTGTACTATTTTATAAGTTTACATTCGTCACTTGTCCATCAGGCAACAGAATGTACTGCATTATTTCATTCCTAAATTGTTTTGTAATTATAATATTGTTATTTATAGTATAAGTGTGCAATGAAATAAACAAATAAATAAAAAAAATAAAAAAATATATATTGTGGCCAGATCAGAGATCGCTTGAGGAAACCTAGACATTTCGCAGCATTTTCGACGACACCGAATATGTGATCATTCCAACGTATGTTTTCATTGACATACATACCGAGAATGGAAATTTTATCGGTTTCGACGATGCAAGTGTCATTCATGGATAATGGCTGGGTGTTCAAATTTCGCTTTAACGACAGCAGACAGCATTGTGTTTTGGAAGCATTAAACTCTTCTCTGTTAGTGATTCCCCAATTTGTTATGCTGTTAATATCAGAATTTAATGAGCTGCCGTTCCCGTTCTACAGCCGAAGAGCAGGGACGTGAGTCCGGGAACGAATATGAAAAACAGAGAGTGCTCAAGAATATTTACTTTATTTTGCAAATGATGGATTTTTGTATTACACTCGTTGTTTTTTTATTTGTAATTCTTCTATTTGTCTTTTTTGTATTTCTTTTACCTCGAGTAGTTCGGTGTAAATCATTTCAAGTGATATGTTGCCCTTGGGTAGTATTTTTGCACAGAGTTGGTCATCCACGGTTTTAAACGTAAGGAAAAACGTATTAGGAAAATTTATATGCAGAAAGCATGCTTTTATAGGCTTTTGCAAGATTAATGAAAACATGTCAAATGCAATAGAAGAAACATTCTCTGAATAGACTGACTCCCAGAACTCAAACGTTAACCTTTCCTTCAACATTCTGAAATCTATGATTTGTTTTTTTCTTGGATGTCTTGGAAAATTGTTATTTTCACCTAAATTCATACCAACGCACAGAGAAATCATATGATGGTCAGTAATTCTGTAGTCATAAACTGCACCATAGAAAATATTTGTAGAATTTTTATATACCCTAATATATGTATATGTGGTCAATACAACTCGAAGAAGAATCAGTAACACGAGTTGGATCATTAATAACACTTTTCAGCCCATTGGACCATAAGAAACATATAATTCTTTGTGAAATTATCGGAGTTATTTAAAATGGTTATATTGATATCACCCAAAACATTCAAATTTTTATCTTTAGTTACCCTTAATAAACCGTCTAGATCATGTAGAAAGATATCTTTACTTACTTCCTGAAGTCTATAAAGGCATAGCATAACATAAGTTCCACACTTATAATCAAAGGACAACTTCACAACATCGGAACTTGAAATATTAATTTTAGAAAAATGGCATGTACAACCACACCTCACGTACACCATCGCACCCCCCGCCGGATACGACTCATTGCAATTTCGAAAGGGAGGCAAGTAGCCTGGAATATTATACAGGGTGTCCCCTAATTCGATGACGATAATTTGGAAATGATTCCTGGGCACATTCTAAGAAAAAAATCGTTTAACAGTAAGGGTCTATCTTCAATGTTGACATCATGTATCGAGGATTTAAGAAAAGGCTTACTTTGCTGTACCCTGACCCATGTTAACGGAAATTGCTCCGTTAGTACTAATGGTAAAAACTTCGTGTAATACTTTATTTTTAGAAGAAATACCAGCCTTTATAGCAGCGTTTAAATAAAGTTGATATCTTGTTTGGGTCTTTAGATATCTAGATATCCAATTTCTAAGCCTGTTCCATTTTCATTGCCTGTGATAATTTTAGACTTTGAGGCCACTTTTCTCCAGAAAATGCTTAATTGACATAACGGGTTACTAATTTTTTCTTATGAAAGAAAACCCCAGATTTTATGATACTTGGAAAAACCTACAGCAGTTAAAATTTATAAAAAAGGGGTTTCTTGCTTTAAGCTAGAAAGGCTATGAATAAAAAAATGATTTTGTGTGGTCTTAGATAGTTTTTATTTGATGTGTATACTAAAACAGTTATAACAGGTGCTCAAAGTGTCCGCCTTGGTTTTGTATTGATGCTAACTGCTGCCTCACTTTTGATGACGCTTCGAGAATACGATTTTCCAATTCAATTAAAGTTGCTACGAGTATTTCGGTAGAATAAACAAGTTCTTTCATTCTCCCCCTGGCAACAAAATCCAATACTGTAAGGTCAGGAGACCTTGCAGGCTAGTGAACTGGTCCATTTCTTCCTATTCAACGGTTATCGTACTCTTCATCTAGCCAATCCTTAACCTCACGACCATAGTGGGCTGGAGCACCGTCCTGTTGAAAATATGATGAAGCTAGTTGAATCAGTGGAATGCTCTTCAATAGTTCTGATAAATCATTTCGCAAAACCTCCAGATAGTTTGTAGAATTCAGGCTAGGTGATAGTTTGAAGGGGCCGATTAACTTGTTTCGAAGTACACTTGCCCACATATTGACGCTGAATTTGTATTGAAATGATTTATGTCTCATTGCATGTGGATTGTGCGCAGCCCACGTATGAAAATTATGAAAGTTTGTGATCACATCTCTTGTAAATTGAGATTCGTCCGTCCAAAGAATTCTGCTAATAAACTGGTTGTCATCCAAGCTCCGCTCCAGCAACCAGTTAGAAAACTCAAGTCTCTTTTCCAAATCATTGGGAAGCAATTCTTGTACAGGTGTATGGTGGTATGGATAAAGATTTTCTTCATGCAGTACATTAGAAATTTTATGTCTGCAAACATTGAATTGCAAAGCTAAGCGTCTGATGCTGATTGATGGATCAGTTGTAACAACATCCAGTATTCTTTCATCAGCCGAAATCCTTCTTACTTGTGGAGTTCCCGCATTCAATCGTGTATTCGAACTGATCCCGTTTCTCAAACCTTCGATATGTATTTCCAAATATTCCAAATAAGTCGTCGGTTAGGATAAAATTCATGGTATCTTTGTCGCGCTTTGGTTGAACTTCCATTGCATAGCCCATAAACATAATTAGTGTCTACGTATTCTTGGTTTGTAAATGCTGACATTTCAAACAGCGTTTCTGAGCAACTGTAACCTTAGCGTAAAAAATTAAACTGATGAATTAATTTTTTTTTCCCTTATCTTTTATACCATTTCTGTAAGGTATATTTTCCAAATAGGCCTTCATACCCTAAACCTAATTCTTCTGAGAACTTTTAAGGAATAGGGTAGGGAAATGAGGATTTTGACAGGTAGTCAAATAAAAGAGCGTTCCTTAAAACTCTTTAATAGCTATGTAATTTAAAAAAAATATTGGAAAATTAGTAATTTGTGGAAAACCACTCTTACGAGTATGTATTGTCAACTGTTGTTACAAACGTTGGTAAAAAATCATAAATTCTTTTTTTTACTGTTGCAGGTTTTTCCAAGTATCATAAAATCAGTGGGTTTTTGTGCAAACTTGATGATGACCTTTTGTTTTATTATTGTTACTTTCATAAGAAAAAAATAGTAAAACGTTATGTTAATTAGGCATTTTGTGGAGAAAAGTGACCTCAAAGTCTAAAATTAGCATAGGCAATGAAAATGGAACACGCTTAAAGATTGGATTTCTAAAGACCCAAACAAGATATCAACTTTGTTTAAACGCTACTATAAAGGCTGGTATTTCTTCTAAAAACAAAGTACTACACGAAGTTTTTACCATTAGTACTAACGGAGCAATTTCCGTTAACATGGGTCAGGGTACACTAAAGTAAGCCTTTTCTTAAATCCTCGATAAATGATGTCAACATTTCAGATAGATCTTTGCTGTAGCACGATTTTTTTCTTAGATTATGCCCAGCAATCATTTCCCAAATTATCGTCATCAAATTAGGGGACACCCTGTATAAACACAATTCATCATCATAAATCCAAATTTCACTTAAAATAATTGCAACAGGCATTGATATGAGCTAATAATGAAGAAAAAAATTTTCTAATACTTCGGATATTTTGGTGTAGAAAAAAGGAAATCTTGCAGTTAGAAGGAACATCTGGATAAATACGAGTACATGCAGTATTAGGTAAATGAGGGACAGTATGTTTAATCAGAATTCATAATTTTTCAAGATCAGCAGCACAAGTAATACTAATAGAATTGTCACCCTCATTCTTACGCATATACAGTGAGCGACAAAAGTCTACTATCCCGTTCCTAGTCCAGCCATATTTGTGTTTCATTGAGATCTTCTTTAATGTTGCAGCTTTCAGTAGTTGACGAGTTCGATAAGTTAAACTGATATATGTACATTTAAATTGATATACATCTTCTCTGATTCCGCTTCTGTGCTGATTAGAGCTGTTGTTAGCGGTTCTCTCTTCTCTTTTTTTGCACTCATTACTTTCTCCTTGCAATGACGAGTTGTTAGCCGTACACGAAGAATATTTATGAAGCTTTGTTGATCGTTGTTTGATGTGTTATGATGACGTTTTATAATTTTCTTTGTGTAGCAATAGTCGATGTCTTTCTCAGTAACATTTACGTTCAGTCCATCACGAAAAATTTTTAGCGCCAGATCGATGGTGGATGTATCGCTGTTTCCAGCGCGAACATTATAAATTTCAACAGTGTTGGCTATCATTTGCTGTTCTAAGTAGTTTACTTTGTCTTCCAGTAAATTGATTTTTCTCGTGCACTCTTTGTTTTTTGTTTGTACTCGTAGTTCTTCAATCTGTACTCTTTGAATTTCTTTCACTTGTAGAATTTCAGAATATATCATTTGTAGCGTAACATTAACTGCTTGTTGAGATGAACTTTGTTGGAGTGTCGGATTGAATGGTTGAATTGCAGTTTTTTTGCGAAGTTGTTTGTTTGTTTCACTAAAAACACAGGCAAGGGCCTCGCCAGAAAGAGAATCGCGTCGCTTAGCTGTAACGCAATTTACACATCTCCAGGATTTGTTTTTTCATAAATTCCAAGTCTGCCGGCAAAATACTAGGTGGAGTGAAAAGTAACCTCCTTGGGAATTAAAACATTTTTTTTTTAAATGTTTTTTTTTTTTTTTATTTTAATCAACATTGTCCCCTTTTAGTTTGATACACTTATTCCAACGATTTTCCAACTTCTTGATCCCGTCCGAAAAGTGATTTTCCGGAAGGTCTGCAAAATAGTCCTCCGTGGCGTCGATGATTTACTCGCGTGAGCTGAATTTTTTATTGATGAGCCATCTTTTGAGGTTTGGGAAGAGATAATAGTCCGAGGGATCCTAATTCAGTTACCAATCGACGCACGCCAAAAGTCCGTCCGATTCCGCATCAGCAAGTCCAAACACTCTTTCGAAGTGCTCTCGCGTTCGTGTTTTTGGTCAGGAGTGAGCATGCGCCGCACCCAGCGGCAGGATAACTTTTTCATATGCAGAATATTGCCCAAAATATGGCGTGTGTGCTCAGTACTAATCTTTGTGGTATCTGCTAGCTCGTGCACCTTCATTTTCCGGTCAGCCAACACCATTTCATGTATTTTTTTAAAATTGTCCTCTGTAACCGCATCGGAGAGCCTGCCGCTGCGGACTTGATCGGTAGTGGAGTTACGGCCACCACGAAACTCTCGAAACCAATATTTGACGGTGTAATCTGACGGAGCATTAGCCCCATAATATTACCCAACTTTTCTTTTGTTTCCTTCGCCGTTTTGCCTCCCAAAAAATAATGTTTTATGAGAGAATGAAAATCTTTTTTGTCCATACTCAACATGATACCAAACACGTCAAAAACAATCAGCTGTCAAAACAAAACTAAAGACAGTATCGCACTGAAATTTGGCATGTCTGCCTAAATATGAACTGACTTCAAGGCACCATAACCTTTTTTGCAGGAGCAGTGCATTCTGGCGGTCAAGGAGGTTACTTTTCACTCCACCTAGTATTTACACATGCAGAGTGAAATAGTTTTTTACAGTCCACTTTTAATGCCGTACGTTCAACTTTATTATTACATTAATTGCAAGACATTTTATGAGGTTTATTAGTAAGTTGAAAATATAAAGGCTCTCGGCGCGTGCGTACCCCACAAACAACACTGAAAAACTGAATAGTAATGTATTTGTGTTTTTAAAACTCAAAACATAAATAAAAAACTCAAATAAAATATAATACTTCAAGTTTTAAAAAAAAAACTCTAAATTAAGCTCATTTCAACGATTTTAGCAGTGCAAGAAAATAATCACATTCAAATAAAAACTAAAATATTTACATAAATAATAAAAATATAAAATGAAATGAATTATTATTAATCGTTATGGATATTCTTGTTAATATTTTGTATTACTGCCTTTATTTTGTGTAAAGGTCTTGCATCTACGGCGCTTTGAATCCACTAGTGTTTGGAGCCTTTTGCCCAAGTTCCATTCTGTTTCTTGGCTGAGCAGTTTCACTGAGCCCTCTTTTAACATTTTACAAAGATTTTTTATAGGCCTAGGGACTGTGCTGGCCATTCTAACGCTCAAATATTCTTATCCGTAAACCACTTTTTACAATCATTGTCCTGTTGATACTGCCAAAGTAACGGTAGTTTTTTTTTTTTTTTTTTTGTTAGAATGTCTTGGATCCAGTGAATTAGTCCAATACCATAATGGGAAAAGCATTCCACGACCATAATGTTTCCGACACTATGTTTTATTGTTTTGACAGTAAATGGGTTCAAATTCCTTTCCAGGCTGCTTTCTGACGGTCCAAATAAGTATGTTTCGCTATTTTTGAATTGGCCTATTGGAAATCGAAGTGGATTCGGATCTTGATATTTCTTTTTGATAGAAGAGGATACTACTTGGATGATAAGCTTTTAAATTGTAGTCTATCAACCTTCTCCTATCAACCTTCTCCTAACTACCGAGGTATCGAATCTAAATTCAATTCAGCTTTAATTTGACTTGATGTTATGAAGGAATCTTTTTTAGGGCATCGAACTATACGCAAAACAGTTTTAAAAGATGTTTTGCGTATTTTATGGTATCTTAAAGTATTTGCTACCATTTTTAAGGTGCACGAAACTTTTTTGGCAATAACTCTTAACGGTTTTCCTTAGTTTCTTAGCTTTTTTATTATATCCCGCAGTTCTGCCAAGAAATGTTTCTTCTTTTTTTTCTACAAAAATTTTTTTTTTACAAATTCTGTTCTATTCTATACAATGGAAAAATGTCAAAACAATATTACAACAAAAAAATAATTACCCGAACTGTTTTCTTGGTTACGAGCATTATTTTGTACACCAGAAAAAGCGACTTCCTAAAACAAATTCATCCAAGCTACTGAACTGAACAATATTAGGGCAGTTGTTGTCTCGTATTTTAACCGTTATTTCAGCTCAACAAAAATACTGTGAAATTGGCTTGCATCATTATCACTTAAAATGCAAACGAGAAGGAAAATGTTTACAGTAGCATGTGTTCTTATTGTATATGTATATATGTATATTGTACATATTCACAGTATACAATATTAGTTCTACCAATTGGTAGTTGCAATTTGCTTTTAAACAGTGCAACAGGAAACTTTATCCTCATTTTAGTAAACAAAATTGCGAGCTTTGTAATTTGAAGATTTTCAATTGTTACCATAGTTCAGAGGCTATGCAATCCGTTCCGGCAGCATACCCCCATTCTTTTATACTGCTTCGCTAAGTTTGGCTTTCTGAAAATGTTCTTTTCGGGCGCGACTGGCTAAGGCAAACGAACTGTAAGATAATTCTTAATTTAGTTATGCTTTAAAAAATTCTTTCTATCCATCACAAGTTTCACTGTTCCCCGATAGCAGGTACATATTCTCTTATCTCCAATATATTTCGTCGATTGGACCTCTAGCGATTTTTTTCTTCGTTGTTCCGCAATCTTAAAAATATTAGCTCTTTATCTATTGCATGTAGCCTAGACACCGCTTTTCTCACCTCTTTTTTGACAACGTTCATAATCTATCTCAAGACGCACTTTATCGGTTTCGCTATTTCCGCTGTATTTAGTCTCCTTTTCAAAGGCTTGCCTTTTGGTATTTCCTGCCATTTTCTTCTCATCGTTCCTCCACATGGGATGGCCTTTTGGAACACCCAACAGAGTTATTGCACTACTTCTTCTTTTTTTATAGCATTTTTGAGGCACTCTCGCAAATTTAAGTTGCGTCACGATCACGAATAGATGATCATATCTATCTCACTTTGGTATCCACCCTGCCTAGGTTAACAGAAATTGATCTGTTAGTACTTTTTTTTTTGAAAGAACTTAACATGCCGGAGCACGTGTTAAGTTTTTCGAAAAATTGAATAGAGAAGAGGTCCAAGTACAGAATCTTGTGGGACGCCATTTTTTAAAGTCCGAGGCTTACTAAAAGTGCCATTTACTTTGACTTTTTGAGTTCTATCTCTTAAGTAAGTTCTAAACCAATTATAAATTGCTCCTCTAAATCCAGCGTTGTAAAACGTGTTTAGTACAATAATATCTGATCATCCACCATGTCAAAAACTTTGGTCATATCTAAAAATAAACCCATGGTCATTTTATCATTATTCAAACCCTCATGTAACTGATAGCACACTCTTAAAATAGCGTCCTCTAAAAATTTTAACATTCTGACTTTAAGGAGCTTCTCAAAAAGCTTCGTGAAGGTTGACAAGAGAGAAATAGGCCTATAGTTAGTTACATTGCCTGTACTTCCTTTTTTGTAAAGTGGAATTACCTCAGCATATTTTAGAGATTGAGCAAAATAACCATTACATACACTTAGGTTAAACAAGTAACACAATACATCAACTACTTGCCAAACAATAGTTTTTAATAAAGTGCTTGTTATACCATCACTTGTGCACTAGCTTTTATTTTTTAGGGACATTATAAGCTTATAAAACTCTCCAGGAGTAATGGTGTCGAAAATAAAACTATTTTTTTGCACGTTTTCAGCAGAAACAGATTGTGGAAGAGTACAGTGGCGGTTCAAAGCATGGTTTTAATTGTTCAGATATTTCAGTAAAGTACTCATTAAACTTATTTGAGATACTTTCGGGGTTTGATAAATGTACTCCATCGACCTCTATATGTCTTATTTCAGTATTCGGCCTAATTTTCCCTAAAATAGTATCAACAGCTTTCCATTCCTCGCTACTATTATCGTTTGCTCTTTCTAGCAATTTCGAATAATAGATGTCGCGCGTTCCTGTAACCTTTTTATGAACCTTCTTTTATAGTTTTTATAATACTTTTTCAGTCTTCTGATTTAATAGCGTGACGATTTTTTCTTTTTACCTGTTTAAGAAGATTTTTTTTTATTTATTTACTTTATTTTATTTCACTTTTACATTTTATAGGTACAACTGCGATTTAATTAAAGAAAAAATTAAATAAAATGGTGTTCGTTCTGTAACAGAGGTTAATGCCGAACGACTCTTCAATTTATAAAATACAATTATACAATTGATGTGGGGTAACAATATTTAAATCTGAATCCATTAGAATGAACAAGTTAAAAAAAATATATTTATACATATTCAAAGAAAGTAAAAATGAAAACAGAAAGAGAGAAAAAAAAGAAAACAAAAAAGTGAAAAAATTTGAACATATTGAGGTTTTAAAAAAGTATAAAATATGGTATATGAATGACTTGTGCTGATAATCATGTAGATGTTCTAAAAAAAGATTCTATATTATTAAAGCCAACGGTTAACCTTTTTTGAAAATAACGTAAAATAGTTGTTAGACGAACCGAAAATGGTAGGATATTAAACAATTTGGGAGCCGTAGCGGTATAGAAATGTAACAAATGGTCTTGATAGGCAGTTGAAACGTGCACTAAATGCAGATTATTAACTCTTAGATTAAATAAATGAGAATATCGGGTTAGAATATTTCCGCTTTGCCTATAAAATTCTCTTAGCGCTTTAAATACGTAAAGGTGTCTTAATGGTAGAATTTTTAAGTCTTTAAATAGCGTCATGCTGGAAAATAACGATCTTTATTGCAAATAATTCGAATCAGATGTGGGCTACAAACAACTGTCTGTAGGAGCTAAAATTCGAACCACCCCAGCTCACAATACCGTACTGTAACCTAGAATGCGCTAAACCATAATAAATTTTTTTTAAAACTCCTTTCGAACAAAAGTGTTTCAGATGATACATTGTTCGTAAGATCAATACCGTATGTGCTTTTATGTTTTGAATGTGATCTTTCCAATTCAAATTGAAATCAATCAAAACTCCTAAATATTTATAGTTTTTTACTGCGTCAATTTTAAAGCAATTCAATGAACATGGATGGCTGTCATTGAAGTTACTTTTTCCTCAGCTATGTATTGGTAAGCTGAACCTTTTACAATCATGTGCATGAATAGAAAGGCTGTAATCATGCAAGACATTACCAGATAATTTAAGGGACGTAAGTTTTGTTTTATCACTAATGATAAGTTTGTGCTCCGTCTTAATATTTCCAAATCTTCAGAGATTTTTAAGTAAAAGCGATATCGTATGCAAAGGCAGTAGGGGTCCCATTTAGTTTCAAGTTGAATACAGAATTAATGTAAACTAAAAATAACAAGGGACCGAGAACGGAACCCTGTGGAACACCATTTTTTTAGGAAACAAGATTCACTAAGAATGTGATTTAATTTAACTTTTTGTTCCCTTCCTTTTAAAAAAGAACAGAACTATTTATGTATTATTCCTCTTAAACCAATGGTATTCAGTATGTATAGGAACAAATCATGGTCAACCATGTCAAACGCCTTAGTCATATCAACAAAGAGAATAATTGTAGATTTGCTACAGTTAACGCCCTCATGATGTTGAGTACAAAGTCTTAAAATAGCATCTTCAGTTGACTTTCCGTTCCTAAATCCGATCATTAAAAATGATAAGACTCGTGACTTAATCAACTTTTCAAAAATTTTAGAAAACGTAAAGAAAAGGGATATAGGTCTATCATTCGAAATATTATCTTGTGTACCTTTTTTGAAGAGAGGTATTACTTCAGCGCATTTAAGCTGGCTATGAAAGCAGCCTTTTAGAACACTAAGGTTGAAAAAGTGTTTAAGTACAATATATCAACAATATTTAAGGCAATTTTTTTAAGTATTGTAGAAAACTCGATATTTTATCGCTTGTGCAGGAATTTGTATTTTTCAAGGGTAAAATAGACCTATAAATTTCCCAAGAAGAGAATTCCTGGAATACAAAACTATCCGGCTGGCGCAGATGATGAGGAACAATTGCAGGAACTTGAACTTTCCATTGTTGGCTTAAGTTTTTCACACATTTCCGTAAAAAAGTTATTAAATTTGTTCGCAATCAATCTATATCATGGCTATCAATCTCTATATTCTGTTTGATGTTATTTACTACCATCCACTCTTTTTTCCCATTTCTGCTAGCTTTATCAAACGAGTCTGTATAATATTTATTACGTGCATCATGAATGTTTTCTTAAAACCGTTTTGCACATAACATCATAACTTTTTTTTAAATTAGCGTTTTGAGGATTTCTTTTATATTTTTGAGTTAAGGTATTTTTTCTTTTAATGAGTCTTAATGTGGTTCATCCAAGGTTTCATGAAAGATGTTTTTTTGAAACTATGATTGGATGCATAAGAAAAATTTCAAAGTTTTTTTCAGGAACACATCGTAAGCAGTTGAAGGGTTTAATTCTAATAAGACTTGGTCCCATGTTTCATATAAAGATTTACAGAGAAAAGTAATGGTTACCTTCTGCTTAATGGATTTTATAGGATTTTTTAACGTATTATTTGGAACAGAACAGAGAGTAATGAGGCAATGATCAGTTAATCTAAGATCATGTGCTTTTCCTTGTTAACCCTTGTTAATTAAGCAGAAACATGCGGTCAGAATTATCTGCAAAGTAAGTCGTACAACGCATAGCTTAGAACTTTTAAGGAACCTCGAATTTCTTCCTTTATGACACTTATACTGCTATAAAGTTTTAAAAATATTCTTTGATAAATCTGGTTATTATCAGGTTAGAACATATGAAGATTATAACTTGCGTAATAACACCAGGAATTTTGTAACAGTACCAGTAGTTAAAAAATCGCACTTTTCTAGGTTTTATTCTGTTGTTGCACCTCGTCTTTTTAACTTGCTTCCTGATAACATTAGATGCGAAAGAGTAAAAACAGTATTCTTAGTTAATGTTATAAAATGGCTTTTTTCTTTTAATTACACGGATATTGAACAAACTTTTGAACCGTTAACTTAACCTATTTGTAACATTTGTTTGGATTTTCTGCTTTATTTCTTTTATTCTTTGAAAAATATTCACAGTGTTTTTTCCCCATCAACATTTTGAATTTTGAATTTACATTTTGAATTTAATTTTGTACTATTTTATAAGTTTACATTCGTCACTTGTCCATCAGGCAACAGAATGTACTGCATTATTTCATTCCTAAATTGTTTTGTAATTATAATATTGTTATTTATAGTATAAGTGTGCAATGAAATAAACAAATAAATAAAAAAATAAAAAATAAAAAAATATATATTGTGGCCAGATCAGAGATCGCTTGAGGAAACCTAGACATTTCGCAGCATTTTCGACGACACCGAATATGTGATCATTCCAACGTATGTTTTCATTGACATACATACCGAGAATGGAAATTTTATCGGTTTCGACGATGCAAGTGTCATTCATGGATAATGGCTGGGTGTTCAAATTTCGCTTTAACGACAGCAGACAGCATTGTGTTTTGGAAGCATTAAACTCTACTCTGTTAGTGATTCCCCAATTAGTTATGCTGTTAATATCAGAATTTAATGAGCTGCCGTTCCCGTTCTACAGCCGAAGAGCAGGGGCGTGAGTCCGGGAACGAATATGAAAAACAGAGAGTACACTCGTTGTTTTTTATTTGTAATTCTTCTATTTGTCTTTTTTGTATTTCTTTTACCTCAAGTAGTTCGGTGTAAATCATTTCAAGTGATATGTTGCCCTTGGGTAGTATTTCTGCACAGAGTTGGTCATCCACAGGCATGCTTTTATATGCTTTTGCAAGATTAATGAAGGAACATTCTCTGAATAGACTGACTCCTAGAACTCAAACGTTAACCTTTCCTTCAACATTCTGAAATCTATGATTTGTTTTTTTCTTGGATGTCTTGGAAAATTGTTATTTTCACCTAAATTCATACCAACGCACAGAGAAATCATATGATGGTCAGTAATTCTGTAGTCATAAACTGCACCATAGAAAATATTTGTAGAATTTTTATATACCCTAATATATGTATATGTGGTCAATACAACTCGAAGAAGAATCAGTAACACGAGTTGGATCATTAATAAAACTTTTTAGCCCATTGGACGCCATAAGAAACATATAATTCTTTGTGAAATTATCGGAGTTATTTAAAATGGTTATATTGATATCACCCAAAACATTCAAATTTTTATCTTTAGTTACCCTTAATAAACCGTCTAGATCATGTAGAAAGATATCTTTACTTACTTCCTGAAGTCTATAAAGGCATAGCATAACATAAGTTCCACACTTATAATCAAAGGACAACTTCACAACATCGGAACTTGAAATATTAATTTTAGAAAAATGGCATGTACAACCACACCTCACGTACACCATCGCACCCCCCGCCGGATACGACTCATTGCAATTTCGAAAGGGAGGCAAGTAGCCTGGAATATTATACAGGGTGTCCCCTAATTCGATGACGATAATTTGGAAATGATTCCTGGGCACATTCTAAGAAAAAAATCGTTTAACAGTAAGGGTCTATCTTCAATGTTGACATCATGTATCGAGGATTTAAGAAAAGGCTTACTTTGCTGTACCCTGACCCATGTTAACGGAAATTGCTCCGTTAGTACTAATGGTAAAAACTTCGTGTAATACTTTATTTTTAGAAGAAATACCAGCCTTTATAGCAGCGTTTAAATAAAGTTGATATCTTGTTTGGGTCTTTAGATATCTAGATATCCAATTTCTAAGCCTGTTCCATTTTCATTGCCTGTGATAATTTTAGACTTTGAGGCCACTTTTCTCCAGAAAATGCTTAATTGACATAACGGGTTACTAATTTTTTCTTATGAAAGAAAACCCCAGATTTTATGATACTTGGAAAAACCTACAGCAGTTAAAATTTATAAAAAAGGGGTTTCTTGCTTTAAGCTAGAAAGGCTATGAATAAAAAAATGATTTTGTGTGGTCTTAGATAGTTTTTATTTGATGTGTATACTAAAACAGTTATAACAGGTGCTCAAAGTGTCCGCCTTGGTTTTGTATTGATGCTAACTGCTGCCTCACTTTTGATGACGCTTCGAGAATACGATTTTCCAATTCAATTAAAGTTGCTACGAGTATTTCGGTAGAATAAACAAGTTCTTTCATTCTCCCCCTGGCAACAAAATCCAATACTGTAAGGTCAGGAGACCTTGCAGGCTAGTGAACTGGTCCATTTCTTCCTATTCAACGGTTATCGTACTCTTCATCTAGCCAATCCTTAACCTCACGACCATAGTGGGCTGGAGCACCGTCCTGTTGAAAATATGATGAAGCTAGTTGAATCAGTGGAATGCTCTTCAATAGTTCTGATAAATCATTTCGCAAAACCTCCAGATAGTTTGTAGAATTCAGGCTAGGTGATAGTTTGAAGGGGCCGATTAACTTGTTTCGAAGTACACTTGCCCACATATTGACGCTGAATTTGTATTGAAATGATTTATGTCTCATTGCATGTGGATTGTGCGCAGCCCACGTATGAAAATTATGAAAGTTTGTGATCACATCTCTTGTAAATTGAGATTCGTCCGTCCAAAGAATTCTGCTAATAAACTGGTTGTCATCCAAGCTCCGCTCCAGCAACCAGTTAGAAAACTCAAGTCTCTTTTCCAAATCATTGGGAAGCAATTCTTGTACAGGTGTATGGTGGTATGGATAAAGATTTTCTTCATGCAGTACATTAGAAATTTTATGTCTGCAAACATTGAATTGCAAAGCTAAGCGTCTGATGCTGATTGATGGATCAGTTGTAACAACATCCAGTATTCTTTCATCAGCCGAAATCCTTCTTACTTGTGGAGTTCCCGCATTCAATCGTGTATTCGAACTGATCCCGTTTCTCAAACCTTCGATATGTATTTCCAAATATTCCAAATAAGTCGTCGGTTAGGATAAAATTCATGGTATCTTTGTCGCGCTTTGGTTGAACTTCCATTGCATAGCCCATAAACATAATTAGTGTCTACGTATTCTTGGTTTGTAAATGCTGACATTTCAAACAGCGTTTCTGAGCAACTGTAACCTTAGCGTAAAAAATTAAACTGATGAATTAATTTTTTTTTCCCTTATCTTTTATACCATTTCTGTAAGGTATATTTTCCAAATAGGCCTTCATACCCTAAACCTAATTCTTCTGAGAACTTTTAAGGAATAGGGTAGGGAAATGAGGATTTTGACAGGTAGTCAAATAAAAGAGCGTTCCTTAAAACTCTTTAATAGCTATGTAATTTAAAAAAAATATTGGAAAATTAGTAATTTGTGGAAAACCACTCTTACGAGTATGTATTGTCAACTGTTGTTACAAACGTTGGTAAAAAATCATAAATTCTTTTTTTTACTGTTGCAGGTTTTTCCAAGTATCATAAAATCAGTGGGTTTTTGTGCAAACTTGATGATGACCTTTTGTTTTATTATTGTTACTTTCATAAGAAAAAAATAGTAAAACGTTATGTTAATTAGGCATTTTGTGGAGAAAAGTGACCTCAAAGTCTAAAATTAGCATAGGCAATGAAAATGGAACACGCTTAAAGATTGGATTTCTAAAGACCCAAACAAGATATCAACTTTGTTTAAACGCTACTATAAAGGCTGGTATTTCTTCTAAAAACAAAGTACTACACGAAGTTTTTACCATTAGTACTAACGGAGCAATTTCCGTTAACATGGGTCAGGGTACACTAAAGTAA
This sequence comes from Volucella zonaria, assembly GCA_963966105.1. Taxonomy (NCBI): domain Eukaryota; kingdom Metazoa; phylum Arthropoda; class Insecta; order Diptera; family Syrphidae; genus Volucella; species Volucella zonaria. The sequence goes on from OZ014533.1 coordinate 27,533,504, forward strand.
GCCTTTTCTTAAATCCTCGATAAATGATGTCAACATTTCAGATAGATCTTTGCTGTAGCACGATTTTTTTCTTAGATTATGCCCAGCAATCATTTCCCAAATTATCGTCATCAAATTAGGGGACACCCTGTATAAACACAATTCATCATCATAAATCCAAATTTCACTTAAAATAATTGCAACAGGCATTGATATGAGCTAATAATGAAGAAAAAAATTTTCTAATACTTCGGATATTTTGGTGTAGAAAAAAGGAAATCTTGCAGTTAGAAGGAACATCTGGATAAATACGAGTACATGCAGTATTAGGTAAATGAGGGACAGTATGTTTAATCAGAATTCATAATTTTTCAAGATCAGCAGCACAAGTAATACTAATAGAATTGTCACCCTCATTCTTACGCATATACAGTGAGCGACAAAAGTCTACTATCCCGTTCCTAGTCCAGCCATATTTGTGTTTCATTGAGATCTTCTTTAATGTTGCAGCTTTCAGTAGTTGACGAGTTCGATAAGTTAAACTGATATATGTACATTTAAATTGATATACATCTTCTCTGATTCCGCTTCTGTGCTGATTAGAGCTGTTGTTAGCGGTTCTCTCTTCTCTTTTTTTGCACTCATTACTTTCTCCTTGCAATGACGAGTTGTTAGCCGTACACGAAGAATATTTATGAAGCTTTGTTGATCGTTGTTTGATGTGTTATGATGACGTTTTATAATTTTCTTTGTGTAGCAATAGTCGATGTCTTTCTCAGTAACATTTACGTTCAGTCCATCACGAAAAATTTTTAGCGCCAGATCGATGGTGGATGTATCGCTGTTTCCAGCGCGAACGTTATAAATTTCAACAGTGTTGGCTATCATTTGCTGTTCTAAGTAGTTTACTTTGTCTTCCAGTAAATTGATTTTTCTCGTGCACTCTTTGTTTTTTGTTTGTACTCGTAGTTCTTCAATCTGTACTCTTTGAATTTCTTTCACTTGTAGAATTTCAGAATATATCATTTGTAGCGTAACATTAACTGCTTGTTGAGATGAACTTTGTTGGAGTGTCGGATTGAATGGTTGAATTGCAGTTTTTTTGCGAAGTTGTTTGTTTGTTTCACTAAAAACACAGGCAAGGGCCTCGCCAGAAAGAGAATCGCGTCGCTTAGCTGTAACGCAATTTACACATCTCCAGGATTTGTTTTTTCATAAATTCCAAGTCTGCCGGCAAAATACTAGGTGGAGTGAAAAGTAACCTCCTTGGGAATTAAAACATTTTTTTTTTAAATGTTTTTTTTTTTTTTTATTTTAATCAACATTGTCCCCTTTTAGTTTGATACACTTATTCCAACGATTTTCCAACTTCTTGATCCCGTCCGAAAAGTGATTTTCCGGAAGGTCTGCAAAATAGTCCTCCGTGGCGTCAATGATTTACTCGCGTGAGCTGAATTTTTTATTGATGAGCCATCTTTTGAGGTTTGGGAAGAGATAATAGTCCGAGGGATCCTAATTCAGTTACCAATCGACGCACGCCAAAAGTCCGTCCGATTCCGCATCAGCAAGTCCAAACACTCTTTCGAAGTGCTCTCGCGTTCGTGTTTTTGGTCAGGAGTGAGCATGCGCCGCACCCAGCGGCAGGATAACTTTTTCATATGCAGAATATTGCCCAAAATATGGCGTGTGTGCTCAGTACTAATCTTTGTGGTATCTGCTAGCTCGTGCACCTTCATTTTCCGGTCAGCCAACACCATTTCATGTATTTTTTTAACATTGTCCTCTGTAACCGCATCGGAGAGCCTGCCGCTGCGGACTTGATCGGTAGTGGAGTTACGGCCACCACGAAACTCTCGAAACCAATATTTGACGGTGTAATCTGACGGAGCATTAGCCCCATAATATTACCCAACTTTTCTTTTGTTTCCTTCGCCGTTTTGCCTCCCAAAAAATAATGTTTTATGAGAGAATGAAAATCTTTTTTGTCCATACTCAACATGATACCAAACACGTCAAAAACAATCAGCTGTCAAAACAAAACTAAAGACAGTATCGCACTGAAATTTGGCATGTCTGCCTAAATATGAACTGACTTCAAGGCACCATAACCTTTTTTGCAGGAGCAGTGCATTCTGGCGGTCAAGGAGGTTACTTTTCACTCCACCTAGTATTTACACATGCAGAGTGAAATAGTTTTTTACAGTCCACTTTTAATGCCGTACGTTCAACTTTATTATTACATTAATTGCAAGACATTTTATGAGGTTTATTAGTAAGTTGAAAATATAAAGGCTCTCGGCGCGTGCGTACCCCACAAACAACACTGAAAAACTGAATAGTAATGTATTTGTGTTTTTAAAACTCAAAACATAAATAAAAAACTCAAATAAAATATAATACTTCAAGTTTTAAAAAAAAAACTCTAAATTAAGCTCATTTCAACGATTTTAGCAGTGCAAGAAAATAATCACATTCAAATAAAAACTAAAATATTTACATAAATAATAAAAATATAAAATGAAATGAATTATTATTAATCGTTATGGATATTCTTGTTAATATTTTGTATTACTGCCTTTATTTTGTGTAAAGGTCTTGCATCTACGGCGCTTTGAATCCACTAGTGTTTGGAGCCTTTTGCCCAAGTTCCATTCTGTTTCTTGGCTGAGCAGTTTCACTGAGCCCTCTTTTAACATTTTACAAAGATTTTTTATAGGCCTAGGGACTGTGCTGGCCATTCTAACGCTCAAATATTCTTATCCGTAAACCACTTTTTACAATCATTGTCCTGTTGATACTGCCAAAGTAACGGTAGTTTTTTTTTTTTTTTTTTTGTTAGAATGTCTTGGATCCAGTGAATTAGTCCAATACCATAATGGGAAAAGCATTCCACGACCATAATGTTTCCGACACTATGTTTTATTGTTTTGACAGTAAATGGGTTCAAATTCCTTTCCAGGCTGCTTTCTGACGGTCCAAATAAGTATGTTTCGCTATTTTTGAATTGGCCTATTGGAAATCGAAGTGGATTCGGATCTTGATATTTCTTTTTGATAGAAGAGGATACTACTTGGATGATAAGCTTTTAAATTGTAGTCTATCAACCTTCTCCTATCAACCTTCTCCTAACTACCGAGGTATCGAATCTAAATTCAATTCAGCTTTAATTTGACTTGATGTTATGAAGGAATCTTTTTTAGGGCATCGAACTATACGCAAAACAGTTTTAAAAGATGTTTTGCGTATTTTATGGTATCTTAAAGTATTTGCTACCATTTTTAAGGTGCACGAAACTTTTTTGGCAATAACTCTTAACGGTTTTCCTTAGTTTCTTAGCTTTTTTATTATATCCCGCAGTTCTGCCAAGAAATGTTTCTTCTTTTTTTTCTACAAAAATTTTTTTTTTACAAATTCTGTTCTATTCTATACAATGGAAAAATGTCAAAACAATATTACAACAAAAAAATAATTACCCGAACTGTTTTCTTGGTTACGAGCATTATTTTGTACACCAGAAAAAGCGACTTCCTAAAACAAATTCATCCAAGCTACTGAACTGAACAATATTAGGGCAGTTGTTGTCTCGTATTTTAACCGTTATTTCAGCTCAACAAAAATACTGTGAAATTGGCTTGCATCATTATCACTTAAAATGCAAACGAGAAGGAAAATGTTTACAGTAGCATGTGTTCTTATTGTATATGTATATATGTATATTGTACATATTCACAGTATACAATATTAGTTCTACCAATTGGTAGTTGCAATTTGCTTTTAAACAGTGCAACAGGAAACTTTATCCTCATTTTAGTAAACAAAATTGCGAGCTTTGTAATTTGAAGATTTTCAATTGTTACCATAGTTCAGAGGCTATGCAATCCGTTCCGGCAGCATACCCCCATTCTTTTATACTGCTTCGCTAAGTTTGGCTTTCTGAAAATGTTCTTTTCGGGCGCGACTGGCTAAGGCAAACGAACTGTAAGATAATTCTTAATTTAGTTATGCTTTAAAAAATTCTTTCTATCCATCACAAGTTTCACTGTTCCCCGATAGCAGGTACATATTCTCTTATCTCCAATATATTTCGTCGATTGGACCTCTAGCGATTTTTTTCTTCGTTGTTCCGCAATCTTAAAAATGTTAGCTCTTTATCTATTGCTTTTCTCACCTCTTTTTTGACAACGTTCATAATCTATCTCAAGACGCACTTTATCGGTTTCGCTATTTCCGCTGTATTTAGTCTCCTTTTCAAAGGCTTGCCTTTTGGTATTTCCTGCCATTTTCTTCTCATCGTTCCTCCATATGGGATGGCCTTTTGGAACACCCAACAGAGTTATTGCACTACTTCTTCTTTTTTTATAGCATTTTTGAGGCACTCTCGCAAATTTGAGTTGCGTCAGTTCATTTTATTAACTGGTTTCCAGTCACAAGTTGGTGCCGACTTGCTAGTGGCACAATACTAACTTTTACTCGTCTTTTAGTGATTTTCACGAATAGATGATCATATCTATCTCACTTTGGTATCCACCCTGCCTAGGTTAACAGAAATTGATCTGTTAGTACTTTTTTTTTTTTTTAAAGAACTTAACATGCCGGAGCACGTGTTAAGTTTTTCGGAAAATTGAATAGAGAGAGAGAGAGAACTAACGGTAGAAACTTTGTTTAGGATTTTGGAAGAAATACTAGCTTTTGCAACTGCGTTTAAATAACGTCTTATTTGAGTCTTCAGATATCCAATTTCTAAGCCTGTTCCATTTTGCTTGCCCATGCTAATTTTTGACTTTGAGAACACATGCGTTGAGGAGAATGCGTAATAAACATAACGTTGTACTATTTTTTTCTTATGAACGTAACAATAGTCATAAAAAAAATCATCAACAAGTTTGCAGAAAAACCATAGATTTTATGTTACTTCTTAGGAAAATCAGCAGCAGGAAAATCAAAGTTTAGAAATTCAGCAGACTCAGCAATCACAACACCACAACAGGCAATTAATGCAGGATTATTAACTGGACTCCAGTCACCATCCGGAAAAGTAAAGACACTCATAATTACCCGCATCTGGGCCACAACAGTATTTGTTCAGGACAGACTTTTAAGCTTTGTTTCTAGGAGTGAGGATACCAATGCCTCAGTGTATGAAAAGTGGTTTAAAAATGTCTTGAAAAATCTTGGACCCAACTTCGCCATAGTGATGAATTACGCTACGTACATATCATTCAAGAAAAAGAAACAAAGCGCCTTCATCTTCAACCAGGAAAGAAGAAATCAAAACGTGCCTTAGAGAAAATAGCATCGCTTTCAAAGTAAACATGGTGAAAGCTAAGTTACTGGATGTTCCTAAACGCTACAAAGGCAAACGTAAGTTACACGTGGCAGATGAATCAAATGGCAGGACACAAAGTATTACGATTGCCGTATTACTACGAGCTTAATCCTATAGAGTTGCTATGGGCTTAAGTAAAAGGATTCGTAGCAAGCCAAAACACTACTTTCAAAATGAAAGACCTTAAGCTACTACATACAGTACTGTGCAAAACCTAAGCAACCATCTGGAGTCATCACTTCATAGTAAAACTTTTCAACTTTCTACTCCACCAAATAAAAAGAAATTAATATGTAATAGTGTGTAATAGAGTGTATTTTGAAATTCACAACTTTTTATAAAAGTAATAATATTTCAGATTTAAAATAAAACATAAATACCACAAAAGTAGCTAAATTGAGCTGTGCAGAACCTAAGCAACTTTTTTAATATTTTGTGTAATATCCTTTATTTTGAATAACAGGTTCGCAACGACGAGGCACAGAAGCAATTAACTTTGAAAGTGTATCCTGGGATATATTTTCCAACTCAACTTTCAAAGCATTGAATAAGTGAGACCGGTTGGAAAAGTGTTGTCCAGCGACACGGCTTTTAATGATAGCAAACAGGTTTTCGATGGGATTCAAGTCGGATGATTGGGCCGGCCAATCAAGGACTTGAATCCCACTATCCGTTAATCACTCATTTACCAACTACGATGTGTGTTTCGGATCGTTATCCTGTTGAAACACCCAACGAAGTGTCATTTCCCGCATATGGTAGTGATACCGATTCTAGAATGGATTTATATTTGACCCGGTCCATGATTCCGTCTATTTCGTAGAATGGACCTACACCTCCTGCCGAAAATCAGGTCCACACCATCACATTAGCCCCACCATGCTTTACAGTGAGAGTGCAGAATCTGGGATTATGTCGCTGCCCTTTACGACGTCTCAAATAACATATCCTGTCAGAATTAATTTTTTTGCACAGCCTGTAACATCGAAGATTATTTTCAATTGCACGTCTTCGCACCGTGCTAGCATCAATGTTTAAATCAAGTAATTTTACGACTTCATTCGAACTTATGAATGGTTGTTTTTTAATTACACCATAAATGTTTCTATTCGTTCGACAAGTTGTCTTACGCTGCCTACCACTGACATCTTGACTTTCAACGACTCCTGTTGCATTATATTTTTTATTAAACGTGAAATAATCGATTTATTAATATTATAACGTTTAGCTAATGTTGCCTGAGTGTCTCTAGACTTAAGTTTATCAATAATCTTTAGTTTAAGAGAAGAAGAGTAACTTTGTCGCGACAAAATATCAATTATGCGACTGACTTAAAAGAAAACTGATCAAAGGCAATCACTCAAGATCAAAGACAAAGAGCTTGCAACATTTCATGTGTAACCTGACTGGAAAAGTACTGTTAGCTATTTTTTTTACAGTGGGATACAAAGTTGCTTAGGTTTTGCATAGCTCAATTTGGCTACTTTGTTGGTTTTTGGGTTTTTTTTTTTTAAATCTGACGTATTATTACTTTTATAAAAAGTTGTGAATTTCAAAATACACTCTATTACACATCATTAGATATCCATTTCTTTTTATTTGGTGGGGTAGAAAGTTGAAAAGATTTACTATGAAGCGCTGACTCCAGATGGTTGCTTAGGTTTTGCACAGCACTGTATTACCAGAAACACTTGAGAAAGTGGACAGTGAAAAATCGCTTAATTGGGTCGAACATGTTAAACTGAAACTTAAGCATAAGATGTGGGGTGTAGATGTTTTTGCCGAAACAGCAACTTTAAATAATGAGAGCGACAGCAGCAGTGAACTTTCTTCGGATTAGTTTGCTTTTATTATATTATTATGTAACGTTTCATACTGTTTGGCACAATAAATAACTTAAGTAATTTATTTTATTTTCTCAAAAACAAAATGTTATCAAAACAGGTAAATGGCAACCCTACAGTAATTATCTTCAGAAATTCCTGTCGACAAATATGGATATGATGGTATCCCTATGAGAGCTTTCAAGAGCAAAGTGGTTATGCATTTCGTTGTAACCAGAGTGAGAGGGAAATATTCCTAACTTCCCTGTACTGCAGAATTTTGTTGAACAAGGTATAATACGTACCCGATCTGAATATCTATCGCACACAATCGACATTTACGAGTACAACGATGAAGAATTTCATCCAAAGCCAAACGATTGAAATATCATACATAACAGAATGATTTCAGTTCAGTTGCAACTTGGGACTGCGTCGGCAGTATTCGCATACTTTTTTCTTCGCATCGCTTTTATCTTTGAAAACCACCACAAACTGCACCTTTATTTTCGAAACTTGTGTAATATTTGAGAACTATAAATCCTAGTGACCATAAAAACCCTCCAGGGAAACCTATTGAAACTACAAGTTGACTATCTAGAGTCAAGAGAGACGCAATTAAACAATGAAATTTGAACCGTGATAACAAGTGATAAGAACAAGTGTTTCGGATTATATTTTGAAAATACATGCATAAATGAATATCTGTTTTCCATTTTAGTCCATTTAGGCAACACAAATTGTAACAGATATTTGCTGAGCCTTAAGTCCGTTGGTATGTACATATTTACAGTCTATGTACTTCAAATCCAGACAATAAAAGTTTAACTTATTAACTTGTATCTACTCGTAGCATGAGAAATTAAACATTTGCAGTTACCTCTTTATTTTATTAATAGATTTTACTTAAATTTTTTGAATCCATCGTTGTGCAAAATTAGAAGTTATAGTTTCCAGATACACACAGGGTGCCGTGAAATACCACCAAATGGGTCTTATTGCACTTTCAATTATTGATCAAATCAAACTTAATTTTTATTTCCCAAAAAATCCAAACAACAAATACATATACTCGTATGGGAAGAATTGAAAGAATTAGCTCAGAGAGCAAAAAATTATGCTCTACATACAAAAAACCTCGCACCCACTCCAAATCCTATAGCGACCCCCCGCCAACAAAAAACATATCACATTGTTATAAATATATATATACCATCAAAAAGTTCCCGGAATATCCACCGTGTGGGGCTCCCATTGTTCCGATTTGAGTTCTGTTTTTTTTTTGTTAAGTTGGTAAATCTGTTGTTGACATTCCCTTTAAATCTTAGCATCATAGCTTGACATTTGCAAAAGTTACGTAACTAAGAGTACATCTATCTCTGTATGTGTTGGCGATTTTTTACAATTTTAGAAATAGATTTCAATTTGCAACAACGAACTTGTATTAAATTTTGCGTAAAAAAACGGATTTAATGGTTTGCGCACCATTGGAAATGGAAATGTTGGAAAAGTGTTTTGGCAACGATTCTCTAAAAAAAACGGTCGTTTACCAGTGGCACGAGCGGTTCAAAAGTGGTCGTGAGTCAATCGAAGATGATGAACGCAGTGGCAGACCATCGACATTGAAAACCAACGAAAACGTTGATGAAGTAAAAGGAATGTTGGTCAATAACCGCAAATTAACCATCAGAGAGATAGCGGAGGACTTGAACATTGCCTATGGATCCGTCCAAGACATTTTGGTTAATGATTTGGGTTTCCGTCGTGTAGCAGCAAAGTTGTTGCCAAAAGACCTCAATTTCATGCAAAAAAGAAACCGTGTTGACGTCGCAAAAGAGATGATTTGCGAGGCTGAATCCGATCCCACATTCATCAAAAGGATCATTACTGAAGACGAGACGTGGGTTTATGAGTACGACACTCAATCCAGACATCAGGCAAGTGAATGGCGTTCACCAAATGAGCCGAGACCAAAAAAACCACGTCGTTTTCAGTCAAAAAAGAAGGCCATGCTCACGGTTTTCATGGATTACAACGGTGTAGTGCATCATGAATTTTTGCCAGAAGGCCAGACAGTTAACAAAGAGTATTATTTGGGCGTTATGAGACGTTTGCGTGAAGCAATTCGCAGAAAGAGACCAGAATTGTGGGCAGAAAACTCGTGGATTTTGCACCATGTTAACGCACCGTAGCACAGTGCCATCATTATTCGTAATTTTTTGACGAAAAATGCAACAAATACCATCCAACAGCCACCGAATTTATCTGATTTGACTCCCTGTGACTTCTTTCGATTCAATCGAGTTAAAAAAAAGCACTAGGGGGAACGCGTCTCAGCAGCCGAGAGGAAGTAATGGAAAAATCGCAGGAAGCACTGATGGACATACCGAAAACCGAATATAAAAATTGTTTCGAGGACTGGATCTAGCGCTGGCATAAGTGTGTTGCAGTCGATGGGGATTACTTTAGATTTAGATGAATAAACTTGTATTTTTTGATCAAGGTGGTATATATATTATATCCACAAGGCATAAACAGTAGAATATGTATGAGGGGCCCTGAACTCCCCATGAACCCCCCATGCTTGGGGTCACTGTAGGATTTGGAGTGGGAGCGAGCACTTTATTAAATAAAGCCAAGTTGGTCTTATTTCTCAAAATAAGTTGGCGTTATTTCACTATGCTGTAGGTGCCGTGAAATAAGACCAACTTTCGAAAATTGGTCACATTTGAAAAGTCAAATAAGACCAATTTTTGAAAGTTGGCCTTATTTCACGACACGTACACACAAAGCAATCGATTTAAAATTGTTAAAATTTTTTTTTCCTGAGTTTTATTTATTCCTAAACAAAATATGGTGTACGAGTATGTAGATATTCATATTCCAACACGGCGTTGGAGTAATACCGTTTACAAAAGATTGGAGTTTGTATAAATTGATAACATATTTCTGAATCTTCCACTAATTATAAAACAAAGCATATGCTTCGATTAAGCATGCAACAACTCAATGTACGCAGTTCTCATAGTGTTTGTCTTATAGGACATAAGAGAGGAAGTAGAAAACCGCTTCATCAATGTTGAGAGGTCTTCATTTTATTTCGTAATTATCTTCACCGATGGCACATCAAACGACGATCAATCCTCGCCGCCTCCAAAATGTTATGCTATTCGCCTTTGCTCTGCGTGCGATATTGCCAGTAATTAACAACAAACGCATTCAGATTTGGGTTTGGTATTCCCAACAGAGATACGAACGCCTTTTTCTATGAGTTCCAGCAATTAATTCCGTCAAGAGTATCATTTTGGAGGGGCGTAGCTGTCCGGTATGCGGCGATAAACCAGATTCAAACGTAAATCTTGCGAACAGTTTTTCTCTCGAAAGCTACCAACCTCCCCTGTTCGATGTTCGTCATTGTTCACAGTTCGGCGCAATACGATAGGATGTGAAGAAAAAGTAATTGGTAAGCGCTATTTTTGTCCTTCGAGAGAGAGAGCTCTATTTTTCAACTACCTACTGAGCACGAAGTTATATACATTTTTTGGCAAGATTTATTCTTCGCTGGATCTCAAGATTAACGTTTGTTATTTAAGGTTATAGGAGAGAAAGGCTATGAGAAATGCATTGAAAAGCACTGCGACCTCATAGGACCTTTGTGCCATCCCCTTAGTTCGCTTGATTGTGCTGCCCATTATCTGGTATTTAGCCCAAAATCGTCTGACTGAGCTTAGGAATAGATAATGTTATGTGTTATGGCAAAGTGAGGCTTTTGTGAGCCTCAGCCATGCAGTGCACGGTACATTGGGATGACTTTAAGAAATTAAGAAACCTTTCTTGTTGTTTGCATAGTTTTAACACAATCTTTACCTGTAGATGGACCGCGAAAAGGTTCATGGAAAACCAGCTAGACTTAGCACCTGCTTGGACAAACTCATCAACAGCTTCGTTGCCAGGTCTCCGTACCCAGAGACTCAAAGAATTACTTTATTGTGTGCAGCAAAATACAAGAGAACCTATAAACAGTTTAAAACTAGTTTGTACTCAAGGCTGAAGGATTTGAAAGCTTTGAAGGCTAACAATATATTGATGTCTGATTTGCGGAGGTTTCTTCTGATGCACTCTACGGCATAGAAGTAGAATGTCGTATTTGTGTTAAAAGTTTGTGCACAGTTGGTATCAAAAACTACAACTCCTATCCCTTTCGACACTTCTGACACTCAGTGTAACAATCGGATTAAGGCACTCTTTTCATGCGATCCGAAAAATAACTTTAAAAGGTAATTGCGAAGGATTTCCCTTCGACATGAATCCAAGATACTCGTAAACACTGCTAATGAGGGCAGCATCCTGATTTTTTTAAGTATTTTCATGTGTACAACAGTTTGACAGTTTATTTACCAGGTAGAAGGTCAACTTTCAAATAAATTGAAGCTTTGAGTCTTCATAACATTTATATGCAAGGTTTTTCCCAAGATGCAAGAGATGCATAGTAAATTATTTTAAGTTTTATTCTCTAATTTTTACCAAAGAGCCCGACGCAGCCCCAGTTGGTTTTGTTTTTCAGAGCCTTTCCAATGGCTCTATCCATATTTAGTCTAGAGTTATTTTTTAGACCCCAAGTTATTTTTCTTTTGTGTTGAGAACCAAGTACTTCACTTATTGATAGGCTAGTTTGGAAGGTTACCTTTTCCTATTGCTGAAGATAATGATGATGGTTTTTTCTGGGTTAACATTTAACCCATGTGTTTGGCACCAGTCACTTATTTTGCTCAAAGCATTTTCATTTGCCCAGGAATTCTGGATTCTTCTTTGCCGCAATAAGGTAATACGATGCTATTCAAAGTTTACAGATTATAGTAGACAAACTTCGGGACGCTTCTTCTGTATCTGTATATCGTATTCATCGAATGACACGCGATATGTACGATGACGCTAATACGAAAGTAAAATGAGTCCCGAGAGTACTCCATGCAGTGTTTAAGATCCGTTGTTTTTAACGTTGTGCAAGATTATCTATTGAAGAAGAATATTGACGAGTCTTATTTTCGTCTATGAGGGCGCTACCAAGAGCAAAGAGGTAAGAGACATTCAGACAACTATGTACTAATAATCGGATAACGTCAGAAATTGAGTCTGTACTAAATATCTTGATTCGTATTAAAGAATTATGTATGAGACGTATAGCTTCATCGGCTGCTTTTGACGAAACGCAAAAGTGAACCTCGTCACTAAATACGATTTTTGGTAAAAGAATAAGGGTTGACTCCAAGCTACTCCAGAGCCCAGTCCGCGAATTCAAGTCGCAAGGTATGGTCTTGTGGCTTTAGTTACTGCACTAGCTGCACCCGTATAAGGGGGCGTATCCCGATACCATTTCCAGCCGAGGTACCGAGCATAGTTTAACATAACATAGATGGCAAACTTTCTAGATATTGGAAAACCAAAACCCGCTTTCCACAGATCGCCTCTATCGTGTGACCCTGTTTGTGAATATGTGTGAATTGTCAACCATGTCAAGTTTTTTACCATTTTACACAAATCCTGCCCATTTTACTCAAAAAACGTTATCCACATTACAGACACATAGTGAACTTTCCGTGCAAATCGCATCTACTGATCGACTCTACATATGCGTGTGACCCTGTCTGTGAATTTTAGTCAATGGCAATTTCTCTCCCATTTTACATAAAACCCTCCCATTTTACTCAAAAAACGTCATCCACATTACACACGCGTGTGTAAATCGCTCTCATTCTAGAAACTTTACTTGTAAATTGCTTTCAATCTAGCAAATTCTGGCAGGTCATAAAGGTGTACAAAGTGTTGGTGATTCACTTACAGTGTGTCTGTGCGAAGGTTAAGGGTTTGCAAAAGTATTAGTGGGGTTTGCCATCTATGCTAGACAGAGTGTCAACTGATGGATAGCGGGTTGCGAGTGTGAAATTTGTTGGTGCACTATTTCATTTTGTTGTAAGTACATAACATCTACAACAATTTGATTCGGTAAACCAACGTCAGAATTTTAACTTTTCAGCCTTGCTTAGCATCGTCGGTGTTTGTGTTTGTTTTTTTTTTATAATGACTCACTAATTTAAGGTGGACATAGCAAACATACACGAGCTAAAAAGTAATCACTTTTCTGCATACGTTCACGCCTGTAAATACAGACCAGCTGTTGTGGCACTAGTGCAACACAGGTAGATCCCCACCCACATCAATTTCTTTGCAAAAGCCAAGAAGGCCTTTGAAGTTCATCCCGTCTATTTCCTCTACATTTTCGACAAAATATTTCCCTAAAAAACTTTTTCGACTACGCGATATTGCCTCGCATTCACACAGTATGTGTGTTATGTCCTCAACAGCTTGCAGATCACAGCAGAATCTGCAAACATCCTTATCTGACAATTTGAGTTTCTTTGCGTTTTTCCGCAGCAGACAGTGTCCTAACAGGATTCCTATTATTGTCCTAAGCTTATCCCTATTTAATTTTATTAACTCCTTAGGTCTTTTGCCGTCAAAAAGTGGCCAGAAAGCCTTGTATACCATGTGTCCTTCAAGACTGTACCACCTTTGGTTGGCAGTCTTTATGATTTTTTCCTTGATATGCAAAGGGGTTGATGTTAGCAACCTCACTATTATCGAATTTCCTGGCACCCAGCACAGTCTCACCCGGTTCTGACTGCATAATGCCTTCAGCGATGTGCGACAGCCCCTAACCATATCAAAATTGATGTTGATAGATTCCACTGCATTAAGCGCGTCCTGGATGTCGATGTACATAGCGGATAACCAGATCCTGTGATTGCAAGACACTGCTTGCATGCATAGTTCTGGGTTTTCTGAGAAGATACCAGAACCTGTTCCTTCCTCTGTTTTCGAACCGTCCGTGAAAATTACAATTTCATTTGACCTGATTATTGAATTTTTTGCCAGTCCTTCGTCTCCGGATATATTACATCATACGGAATGTCGAACTCGAAGTAAGGAAGGAATTTCATCCGCTACGACCGTGTCGTGTCCGAAACAACTACTCTTGAAGTAATCCAAATTACTGAGTCGTATCGCACTGTTGCCAGCACGTTTTTTGACCTCTAAATCAAGCGGTGTTAGGTGCTGAAAGGTGTCCAATGTTGCCGCAGGGGTGGTACGAAGCGCACCTGTAATGGCTATGGAAGCCGTTCCTTAAACCGTCGCTAATTTTCCGTAAACCGTTTTCTTGTTTGTTGCTTACCGCCATACTAGTGTGCTATAAGTTAGTATGGGTTTTACCACCACCGTATATAGCCAGTACACCATAGCAGGTTTTAAGCCCCAAATTTTTCCCACCATTCTTTTGCAGATAAAAAGGGCATTATTTTTGATTCTTTCCGCTACGTTAAGATTCCAATTCAGTTTTTTGTCTAGAATTACATCCAGATACTTCTCGCTGTCCGAGAGGGACAATTCCATTCCGTTGAGTTTTAGGAGTCTGAATTGCGGTATCTTATACTTTCTGGTAAAAAGAACCAGTGCCGTTTTGGAAGGGTTGGCATTGAGACCACAGCTTTTTGACCAAGTGCAGATCATCTTCAGGGCAACCTCCATAATCTCGCTTAAAATATTTAAGTATTTTGCCTGCATTACTATCACCACGTCATCTGCGTATGCCGTGGCACTTATACCCATTGTACTAAGCTGGCGATATGACTCCGTCTTGAGGAGTTGCACTGTTTACTAACATTCCAACCGACCTTTGTCCAATGGAACAGTTTATTTTCCTACTTGCAAGCATGTACTATATTGTAGCAAATCCAATTTGTTATGCCTTGTTCAATATTAACATCTACTAGAGCGCTTTTAAAGGCGCTGCTCCTCCTATATCGAGGAAGGCAGCCATCGCAAACTCACCGAAATGTAGATTCTTTTCTATTTTCCCCACCACTCATGCAGAGCGGTTGCTACAAATTTGCCTTTCATATAAGCATGCTGCGACTCAATCATAAAGCCATTACTGCATCTGTTCCTAATATGAATCTCCAATAATCGCTCGAGGGTTTTAAGCATAAATGATGACGGACTTATTGACCTGAAATCTTTTGTTGGTACATACATATATGGCCCTGTTTGCCAGCTTTAGGTATAAAAACCACATTAACATCCTTCGAAGCTATTGTATGTACCCTATTTTTAGACCGTGTCTAAGAATTTCCATAATTTTTTGGATTGCTACCTCCGGTGCTTTCTGTCGCATAATTGGTAGAATACCATCTGGACCGGGAGATTTGTACGACTTAAAGGACTGAATTGCCCACCGTAATTTTTCCCTTTTAATAAAAACACCTATTTCATCTTCGGAGGGAGAGAGAGATTAATGTTCTCAGTGTGTCGTAGCATGTCAGAGCCATCTGATAATGTAGATTCAGGAAAATGGGCTTCCACCAAAGTTACCAGAACCTCTTGACTACTTTCAGCCCAGGTTCCGCAATTTTTTCGAAGGTAGCTAGGAACGCTCACTTCTTTTGAAAGCATTTTGCGTAACCTCGAAGCCTCGTCTGTTACCACGATAGATTCGCAGTACTTCTGCCATGAAGCCCTTTCTAACTAGTTATTTGAATTGTTTTTTTACATTCGTAGTACTCATTCCATGTACTGTCACTTCTGAAAAGATTCGCCCTATTGTAAAATTTCCTAACCTCTTGCCTTTTTAAACCCATTTCCCTATTAAGAGGCTGTCATGGTTAGAGAAATGTTTTTTCGGACCAACCTGACAGAGGAAAACCGAAAAAAGTTTGCACTAGCTAGGAATGACTGCAACGTCTTTCTTAAGTGTGCGAAATTTCAATATGACCAAAAACGTAGGCAAAAAATACTACAACACAATGCCCCAAAGGTAGTAAAAGCTTTTGGTCGTTCGTCAGAAACATCAGAAATTCTGCCTCATCCTCCATCCCAACGCTCATTTACAATGACATTCTAGCTGGTCCAGACAAGGCCACTCTGCTTGCTGCACACTTTGTGGCTAGCTCAACACTCCCAGATTGTGCTTTGTCCCCGCCTACACTTGAGTGCGTCGAATCTACAATGGGACGAATCCACTTTCGCACTCGTGTAGTAGCAAGAGTACTTAAAGATCTCAACATGCACAAATCCGCTGGTCCAGATGGTATATATCCCCTTCTTCTGAAGAGGTGTTCTTCCACGCTGGCAAAACCACTGCGTAAGCTTTTTCATCAATCCTACTCTTTAGGACTCTTTCCGAGTAGATGGAAAACAGCATTTGTCCAGCCCGTCCCTAAAAAAGTAAATCTTCACTCTTTTTCTACAGACGCATTGCACTTACGTCCCTTCTTTCCAATGTCATGGAAACGCTGATAAACCGTCAGCTCATAAAATATCTCGAAACATGAAAACTTCTCAATGACCAGCAGTATGGATTTCGTTGCAATAGGTCCACTAGTGATTTGACGGCATGCCTCACCAAAAAGTGGAACCAAAGCGTATACCAAGATAGTTGGACTTGATATTTCTATGGCATTTGATAAGTTTGGCATCAGGCCCTTTTGTCGAGAATGCGTGCATTTGAGATTAGAAACTACCTTTCGGAAAGTTCAAATCAAGTTGTCTTGGATGGTTTCAAGTCTGATATCCAGAAAATAAATGCTGGTTTGCCGCAGGGCACCATTCTGTCTCCGACACTCTTTTTAATCTTCATTAATGATCTTTTGTCTGCTACTTCGAATCCATTATATTCCTTTGCTGACGACAGTACCCTCTGCTTTTCATATTCGTTTCCGGACTCAAGTCCATGTGTTTAGGAATGCTTTAATCGTTTATTAATTGAATTATTAATTACTTAAAAGATGTTGTAATTAAATCTCATATTCATATTTTGTAATTATAAATAATTATTGCAGTTGCACTATGTGTTTTGAGATCTCTGATATTGCCAAACATTATATATTTGACCTATAAATCTTAACGTTAGGATAATTAACTCAAAAGTAACTCAAAGTAACGTTGCTCAAAGCTTTCTATTGCCGTTTATTTCATACTTGCTCATGTTACAATCTATGTAATCTCGGCCATTTGGATTTCAGACGCAGCATGGTAACAATCATCTTCAATAAAATTATTGTTTCGTGTAGTTATACATAGAGTTTTTTTTTCGTTATCGTTCGTCCGTTCGATTTTGTTTATCATTGATACCTTTTCGGATTATTGCACATATTTTTTGGTCCAAATCGAGCCGGATATATGCTTGATTGCTGCGATTAAATCATCGTTTACTATTAATTGAGCTAATTACATATACATAAAGTGTATACAATATAAGTTTGCTAAAAATATAATCTACGCTTTGTGCTAAAACTTCTGGACATTAAAGGTGTATTCGTCGTGTTATTAGAATAATTTATTTTCCATCAATATGAGCTCGACAGTTTCTCTTTCTGCGCTTCGTATGACACGTGGTCATATCAAAGGTTCCCTTACAAAGCTTTCAACTTATGTAGAATCCATCAAAGAAACTACGTCGGTGGTAGAACTTGAGGTTAAATTAAATAGAGCAGAGGATTTGTGGAACGAATTTAATGCTTCTCAGAACTTAATATATGAGTTTTCGAATGGTCAAGGTTACACAGATCCCATACCCGACTTTGAAGAAGTTGAATCGAAGGTTTTAATTCTAAAGTTTTACTATCGGCAATTAGGGAGCGCCAAGAAGTAGAAAGGAGTAAAGATGTCGTCAGTCGTTTAGCCGACCAACAGCAGATTTTAATTGAATCGCTTAATAAATCAAATTCGGTTAAAGGCTTAGATTGTTTCCTTTCCCCGATTCGTATCGAACCGTTCACCGGTAACTATCAGGACTGGCCAGCTTTCCGTGATATGTTTTCAAGTGCAGTACATAACAAAACTAATCTGAGCCCTATTCAAAAGTTTCACTTCTTAAAGTCTTGTCTTCGGAACGGAGCTCTTAATCTTCTTAACGACATAACAATTTGTGACGCAACATATGACCAGGCTTGGGAGAGATTGGAAAAACGTTACGATAGACCTCGTTATGTGATTAATGACTACATAAAAACCTTCATGGAGCTTCCATCGGCACCTAATGCCAACGTTATGCATCTACGCAAAATAGCAGATGGAGCCGATGAAGTCATACGAGGATTAACTTCGATCAACTCGGTCAATAGGGACCCATGACTTATTTACGTCCTAATAAATAAGGTGGACCCTGACACTCGCCAGGAATAGTCCGAAGAAACTGTTTTGGAAGATTATCCCACTATTAATCAATTCATTGATTTCTTAGAACATCGTTGCGAGGCCTTAGAAAGTTCTAAACTTACCGTTCGTGACACAAAAACTAGAAGCCAATCAGCCAGAAGTATGCATGCCTCTTCGCCTGTGGCTTGTCCTAAATGTAATTCTTTGCATGGTCTGTCTCAATGTTCGGATTTCTTAGCCATGACCGTGCAATCCAGGAGAGAATTCGTGAAATCCAATAGAATTTGAATTTGTTTCAACTGTTTGCGTACTGGTCATTCGTCTGCGCGTTGCAAGTCAAAATTTCGTTGCAGGACCTGCAACACTCGTCACCAGAGTTTGGTTCACGACGATTCCGCAACCAGCAAGCTCAACCCTTTGGCTAATCCATACGTTACTAACTCGTCTCGTCAATCTAACGAAATTACTCAAAATAACTCGGTCAATCCTAACATCGATTCAACTTCGGGATCAACAAATTTCGTCGTTAACAACCATTCGGTCAACATCGCACGTCACATACCACACACATTACTCCCTACAGCTATCGAAAAGGTGTTAGATGTCAACGGTAGATTTCAACAGGTTCGCATCCTAATCGATTCAGGCTCGCAGGTTTCATTCGTGGCTGAGTCCTGTGTCCAAAAACTTGGACTCAAACGAAGAAATGCTCGCATACCGATCAGCGGCATTGGGTCGACCACCGCCGGAAGATCCAGAGGCCTCCTTTCGCTCAATATATCGTCACGCTGTGATCAATTTAGTATCCTGGTCGATACATATATTTCATCAAGCGTCACATCGAATTTGCTAACTAACTCATTTAGCGTCGAAGATTGGGATCATTTGAATCAATTGGATTTAGCCGATCCTTTCTTCAATGAATCGAATTCTGTTGATATCTTACTAGGAGCTGACAAGGCATGGGAAATCCTACAGGGAAGTTTGGTGCGCAGTAATCATGGATATCCGATAGCCCAAAAAACCATCTTCGGTTGGGTGTTAGCCGGGAACTTATCACCGAAGAATGAAACCCGTGTCCTCTCTCACCACTCGTCGTTAGACATCGATGCCATCTTACAATCATTTTGGACGATTGAAGAAGTTTCCAAACCAACCTCGTCTATTGAAAATAAACAGATTGAGGAACACTTTCTTAACACCCATCGTCGTAATACAGAGGGAAAGTATATCGTCGAACTTCCATTCAAAAACTCTCCACAGTTTTCCGATACTCTCAGTGGATCTGTTTCACGTCTAAAAGCAATGGAGAGGAAATATGGAAGTAGGAAACCCAAATGTATTCTACCTTCCTCACCACGCGGTCCTTAAACCAGACAGCGCCACCACGAAGCTACGTGTGGTCTTTGATGGTTCTTTCACGGATACAAACGGAAACTCTTTAAATGACTCGTTATTGGTAGGCCCTCCTATTCAACGCAATCTATTCTCGGTTTGTTTAAGATTTCGACGGCATCAGTATGTTTTCACCGCTGATATAATAAAAATGTTTCGCCAAATCCTTGTCTCGGAAAAGGACTGCGATTTTCAACGGATAGTTTGGCGAAAATCTCCTTCGGAACCATTACAGCACTTTTGGCTTCGGACAGTTACGTACGGTACGTCATGTGCGCCCTTTTTGTCGGTACGGGCATTGGAACAACTGGCCAATGATTATAAGGAAGAATTTCCAATCGCTTCTAAAATTGTGCTAAACGACTTCTATGTTGACGATGTTGTATCAGGTGGAAATACTTATCGCAAGCTATTTTCAAAAAACAATCGTTAGTAGAGCTTTTATCAAAGTGCGGTATGACATTAAGTAAATGGCAAAGTAATTGTGATCAACTTCTCGAACATTCAGACATTCTTTCGGAAAAAACCATCTCGTTAGACACTAGTGCAGACTCGTGGATAAAAGTGCTTGGCCTTCATTGGAATCCTAAATGTGATATTTTTAGTTTTCGTATAAACCCAATTTCGAACGAACCCATTACCAAACGCCAGATTCTTAAAGATGTGGCACGTATATTCGTACCACTGAAAATTGTCTTCCAAGAACTTTGGCACCTTAAACTCGACTGGGATGATGAAATCCCTGCTTCTATCGCTATGAAATGGAATCGGTTCCGCGAAGAGCTCTCAGTGTTTTCCAAAATCGAAATACCTCGAATCTTAGGTCTGAAACATTCCTCTTTCCAAATACATGGGTTTTCTGACGCATCTGCATCGGCATATGCAGCAGTGATATACTCTCGTTATAAACTTCCAAATGGTACATTCAAAACAACTATCATCGCCGCTAAGTCTCGTGTTGTCCCTTTAAAACAATTGAGTATCCCTCGTTTAGAGCTCTGCGCATCCCTTTTACTCGCGAGACTACTCGATGCCGTTCAAAAATCGCTTAACATAACATTCGCCAATGTCTTCGCGTGGTCGGACTCAAAAGTGGTCCTATCATGGCTATCGTCTCCTCCCAGACGTTGGAATATATTTGTTGGAAATCGAACTTCGGAGATTCTCAATGCAATCGCAAGAGACAGATGGTTTCACGTTCGATCTGAAAGCAATCCCGCCGATTGCGCCTCCCGCGGTATACTACCTTAACAACTTCTTTCGCACCCCATTTGGTGGACAGGTCCTACATGGCTACAACAAGGATCAGACAGTTGGCCAATACTGGAACAGCTTGCAGAAGACCCAAGATGCTTTGACAAAGCAAGGAAGCTTGCGCCTCAATCGCTCTTTGTGAGTTACGACGATCATCCATTTGAAATACTGGCAACACGCATTTCATCCTGGAATATACTACTTAGAACGGTTGCACACATGTATCGATTTATATACAGATGTCGCAAGGTCGCTCAAGCTTCACAACTCCAGCTACAGCCTCAGGAGATATACCAAGCCAAAACAAACACTATTAAGTGGTTGCAGAATCGGTACTTCGGTGACTACATCAAAGCTCTTAACAGATCTTGTCCCCTTAACAAAACCTGCAAAATACTAAATTTATCTCCCTTTCTAGATTCTGAGAATGTTTTACGCGTTGGAGGACGAATACAACAGGCCAACATTACATACAACGCTAAACATCCGATCATCATTCCCAAGGGTCACGCTATAACAGGGTTAATTGTTCTCGACGCGCACAAACGTTTTTTACATCCGGGAATATCTACTCTTTTTGCGCTACTCCGCCAGGAATTTTGGATAATCAGTTGTCGCAATATAATTCGCAAGATAACACATACTTGTGTTCAGTGTTTTCGCCAACGAAGGGCCACAATTTCACAACTAATGGGTGACCTTCCTCCCCAACGAATACAACAAACCAGACCGTTTGCTCATTGCGGTTGTGACTATGCCGGGCCAATAGTGTTAAAAGTGAAATCGGGTCGCAAATCTGTGTTCTCTAAAGGCTATATCTCGCTCTTCGTTTGCCTTGTGTCGAAAGCGATACATTTAGAACTCGTGAGTGACTTAACCACAGACGCATTTCTGGCTGCCTTCCGTCGTTTTGTCGCGCGTCGTGGTAAACCTTCACACCTCTATTTGGACAATGGCACAAATTTCCGCGGAGCCGCTCGCCAACTATCAGAAATGCATGAACAAGTGATGTCTGAATACCACAATTCTATAGTTGCAGAATTTCTAGCTCGTGACGGAATTTCGTGGCACTTCATTCCCCCTTCGGCACCACATTTCGGCGGTTTGTGGGAGGCGGGCGTGAAGTCCGTAAAACAGCACCTTCGCCGTGTCATAAGCACAGACATTCTAACGTTCGAACAGCTTTATACGTTGCTGACACAGATCGAAGCCGTTCTTAATTCGCGCCCCTTATGCCAAATTTCCGATCACGATCTAGATCCATTAACACCTTCGCATTTCTTTCTACTCGTAGGTGAATCATATGCAGCCATTCCAGAGCCGACGTTAGAAATTCCCTCAAATCGTTTATCCTGCTGGCAAAGTATACAGACCAGGGTCCAGGGCTATTGGAAACGCTGGCAAATGGAGTATTTAACTTCGCTGCAAAATCGACCTCGCTAGCAACAACAGCAGCCAAACATAAAGATCAACGACCTGGTAGTTATGAAGGAGAGCGACCTACCCCCCGGTAAATGGGCAATGGGCCGGGTTATTGACACGCATCCCGGCAATGATGGCCTTGTTCGAGTCATCACTGTACAAACAGCAACTGGAAAGTTAATTCGACCAATTCACAAGGTAGCAGTTCTACCTATATGCTGAAACGTTGTTCAGGGGTGGCGGAATGTTTAGGAATGCTTTAATCGTTTATTAATTGAATTATTAATTACTTAAAAGATGTTGTAATTAAATCTCATATTCATATTTTGTAATTATAAATAATTATTGCAGTTGCACTATGTGTTTTGAGATCTCTGATATTGCCAAACATTATATATTTGACCTATAAATCTTAACGTTAGGATAATTAACTCAAAAGTAACTCAAAGTAACGTTGCTCAAAGCTTTCTATTGCCGTTTATTTCATACTTGCTCATGTTACAATCTATGTAATCTCGGCCATTTGGATTTCAGACGCAGCATGGTAACAATCATCTTCAATAAAATTATTGTTTCGTGTAGTTATACATAGAGTTTTTTTTTCGTTATCGTTCGTCCGTTCGATTTTGTTTATCATTGATACCTTTTCGGATTATTGCACACCATGTTCTTTGGCTGTAAAATGGGAACGGCAGCGTTTTATTAAATTCCGATATAAACAGCATCACCAATTAGGGAACAATCGACAGAGTGGAATTTAATTCTTCCAGAACACAATGCTGTCTGCTGTCGCTAAAGCGAAATCCAAACACCCAGCCATTGTCCATCAATGGTACTTGCATTATCGAAAAACCTACGTTGTAATGACCAAATATTTGATGGCGCCAAAAATGCCGCGAAATGTCTAGGTTTCCTCAAGCGGTGTAAGAAATACTTTTCCCCCCTGATCTGGCCTCAATATATAAGGCATTCTTTCGCCCAAAATTGATGTACAATGCCCATGTCTAGTCAGGTGCTCCTAAAACCTCTCTGCATCTGCTAGATAGGATTCAAAACCGTGCAACAAGACTCATAGATGATGCTAATATCATCCAGTCAATTGGCAAGCTGGAGCACCGACGAAATGCTTCCTGCCTCATCTTGTTCTAACGCTATATTTACCACCAGTGCTTCATTGGAATTGCCAGTAGCATTACGGCCCTTCAAACCTGTAATCGTAACACCCGTTTCGCTATGAATGCTCATCAGTTTACCCTCAAGCCCACTTACGGACGTACATTGAAATATCGTGATTCTTTCCTAAGCCGTACATCTCAATTATGAAATGCTCTGCCGAGCTATTTACATCCAGACCATTATAACCTTCAAACATTCAAAACGAACGTACATCGGTGCATCTCTTTCTTTCCCCCCTAGCTTTCCTTCGTCCGCGCTGAGTAGAAACATTTTAAGATTACCGTAACCTCTTGAGACGGACAAAGGCCAAACTGAGCGATCGACGCCGCATTGGCAATACTAGATCTGTCACGCAATCACCCACAGCGACTACAGTTTTTTTCTGTACGCATGTTATGTTGACGCATTGTTGACTGGGTCCGATTTTCAAAACAGGTTTAAATGATACGAAAGCGTTCTGCTTGTGTAAGTCTAGTTAGCAAAAGACCAAGAAGGAGCTGATTCACTGGGCGGAAAAAATCAGTCACTGAACTTTCCTCTTCACCTGAGCCATGTGTGGGTTCTAACCTGGGTGACGATAATATGTTCTAAATTATTCGGTTTTGGATGCGGTCCTTTTCTATACCCTGAAAGAATCAAATGAAAAGAAAGAAACTACAATTTACACAGCATGAAACATCCATACATCAAAACGTTCAAGAAAATCCGTGCACTGCACATAGTCAACGTCGTTTAATGTGCCGACGCGGCATATGCCTTGTAATCTTCTCATTATTCTGGTCACTATACTTCAAGACCAATTTCCCGAAAAAATGCATTGCTACCGGTATGTATTCGTACATATTATATCTGTGCAATGTTTACTGATGTAACAGTTTGGTATTTCTTAAAAACATTCTGTTTGGCTCCACGGTATTACGAATACATTTTTTAACGATCAAAGTGCATTAAGACTATTTAAAAATGACCACAACATACAGTCTCGTAACACGAATAAACTTAACAGAACCGAAATCAATGTTTCAAAATAATTTACTGAAATTCTAAGAAAAGCCAAAAATAATTTTCTTAAGAACTCCCCCTTTCATTACAATGATATATAGATACATATACAAGAAAATGCTCTAGTGACAGACACTATCATGCAATCAGCGTCCAAAAATAATATCACGAAAATGAACAACAAGTATTGTTTTGTTTGTAGGCCAACAAATACGTTAGTTGACGGTTTCACATGCTTTATTCAGCACGTGAATCTGCGTAAAAATACGACTCGTTTCTTCTCTTTTCAGGGGCAACTTGTGGTCAGTTCAGTTGATAACAAGAAATGGATTTTGATCAAATTCTTGAAGAAATTGGAGAGTTTGGACGCTACCAAAAGACCAATTACCTCCTGATATGCCTGCCGGTGATGTTTGCTGCTGCGAATAGTCTGTCATATGTTTTCACTGCTGGAGTGCCAAATTACAGGTAAGTATTGGTTCTCATTCAAACCGAAATTGACAATGGACTTTTGTAGATGTTTAGTGCCAGAGTGCGAAGACTCGCTCAAGATTCAGCTGTTTCCCACTTGGCTTGTAAACGCAACACCAGGAACTGAAAACAGGGGAAAATTCATACCAGAAAAATGCTACAGATACGAGTATGAGGTCAACGATTCAATAGCATTACCTGGCTCGTGTCCAAGAGAGAATTTTAATCAGAAACATAGACTGCGCTGTAATGCATGGATATACGATTCAAAAGAGCGCACAATCGTGCAAGAGGTACACACAAAATTGGTTTCTTTTTGTTTTTTTACTTTAATTCTAAACATGAAGTGGTGCGACTAAACATGAGAATACGCACCATCATTGACTTTTTTCTTTAATTTATCTAAGCACTTATCACACTTAAAGTACAAACGTTTTTGAATCGGTTGAATTAAAAGAGCGAATATCACGTACACAATGAATAAGTATTGTGAAGACGTTACTATAAAGCTTTTTAAAAAAACAAAAAAAAAAAACAAACAGAGTCTAGTCATAAAACCATTCCCTTTAAAATAACCGTGATTGCTACTCGTAATTTGTACTTACTTCACGAATGTCAATAAGGCGCGTTTTATAAGTTTTAAAGCTGAACTGAACTCCCACAAATGTTTAACATTATTAATATTTATAATAACTAGCAAGCTAATTACTTGTATTTGTTTATGTTTACAAGCATATTTAAGGGGAATGCCCCTATAGCAACAAGAACTGTTTGCATCTTCTCTTTTAATACCCACAAGCCTACGTCTAATTCCGCTGCTTTATATAATTAGGTAAAGAGCCTGTCTTCTCCAGCATTGCTGTTGGACCTTAGTGTAAACATGACTATCCAGACATCTTCTTGCTCAGTTGGAATGAATTGTTGTCGATCATTGTCCACATTGTCCAGTGCATTCTGCCTTAGAGCGAAACAGCCCGTTTTCTCAGATTTTCAGCAAGCACCGACTGAAACCCCACTACATTCCCATTCTTATCTTCGGGATTTGTGTTCTTGTTCAGTGGCGCATACATACATTCTGAAAAGACGACGTTATACCCATCTCTATTGCTCATAGAGTTCGTGAACATCTCTCGTCCCTTTTTCCTGCGTCCTCTTCATCAAACCAGTAGCCGTTCCATTGCGGTGAAACCTTAAACAATGAGGAGTGTCTTTTGGCTCGCTGATAATGTCGCCACTTGTCTTCTATGCTTGATACTAACAGAAAGGGTCTTCTTGAGAGGTTTTCACATACTCGATAAGAAAAGTCTCTAACAGTCCCTTGTGATTACAGCCTGTGAACGCAGATTTCATGACATTAATCCTTCATATGTTAATGCCCTTGATATCCCCATTCGCAGCTTTGCTACAACAGTGTAGTACTCCGAGTTTATACTGACTTCTCAGAACGTTCAGATCAATCAATCAATCAGGTTGGAATAAAAATAAGAGTGCGGGCATCTCAACTCTCCTGCCCCTGGTCAGACTGTTGCTTGCACTCAGCGACTACCCCGTAGCTGCATTACTCTACTTTGGCATACAGCACGGGCACTGACTGAGTGTATGTACCATCCGATGAATAGCGGGTTGTGGGTATGAATTTTGTTGGTGCACCGTTTTCTATTTTTGTAAGGACATAAAGCCTACAACAATTTGATTCGGTGAACCAATTTTGAATTTTGATAGCCATATCTCCAACACCCGTGATTTGTTTTTAACTTCTCACCGCGATAAGTATACTATTGATATGCTCTTCCCTCTAGGCTCGTACGACTATTGTGTCATATCAGCTAATTTTTCGTTCACCCACCACA
The DNA here is from genome assembly GCA_963966105.1 of Volucella zonaria. Taxonomy (NCBI): domain Eukaryota; kingdom Metazoa; phylum Arthropoda; class Insecta; order Diptera; family Syrphidae; genus Volucella; species Volucella zonaria. The sequence continues at coordinate 27,560,413 of OZ014533.1, forward strand.
CAGTTAGAGAAAGGATCCCTAAAAGAACCTTATAGCAATACGAGAAAGACAATTGGAGCGGACTTAACAACTTCTTTAGGAATTTTAACGGGTCATTATGTTTCCTCGATAACAACGTGGATACCGCTGCTGATATGATTACAGTCACTATTATCTTCGAAAAGAGATCCTTCATCCTTCATCGGACGAAACCAAATAAAAGCCTTGCTATGACTTGAGCTGTAAAGAGGCTGTCAGGGATAGAGAAATATTTGCTCGGTCCTACAAGGCCAACCCGACAGAAGAAAACCAATAAAAGTTCAAACGAGCCAGGAATGACTGCAATGTCCTTCTTAAGCGTGTGAAATTTCAATACGACCAAAAGCTAAGGCAAAAAATACTACAATGCCGTTTGTTCAAAACATTAGAAATTCTGCCTCATCCACCATCTCAAGTCTCATTTATAATGACATTCCAGCCAGCTTTCAGCTCCTTGAACAAGGCCAATCTGCTCGCTGCACATTTTGCAGCCCAACACTTCCTATGCTTTGTCCCCGCCTACACTTGAGTGCGTCGAATATTGAATGAGAAGAATCCACTTTCGCACTCGTATACTAGCAAGAGTACTTAAAGGTCTTAACATACACAAATCTTCTGGTCTCTCCTTCTTCTGAAGAGGTGTTCTTTCACGCTGACAAAACCACTGCGTAAACTTTTTCTTCTATCCTACTCTTTGGGACTCTTTCCGAGTAGATGGAAAACAGCATTTCTTCAAGCCTCTCTAAAAAAGGTGAATCTTAAATTCTGATATCAACAGCATAACTAATTTTGGAACGACTAATAGAGTACAATTTACTGCTTTCAAAACACAATGCCGTCAGCTATCGTTCAACCGAAATTTAAACACCCAACCGTTATCCATGAATGGCACTTGTATCGTCGAAACTGAAAAAGTTTCCATTCTCGGTATGTGTGTCAATGACAACTTACTTTGTAACGACCACATTTTCGATGTCGTCAAAAATGCTGCGAAATGTCTAAGTTTCCTCAGGCAATGTAAGAAATATTTCATCGCCTTTGATCTGGCGTCATCCGCCCAATATTTGAGTACATTACTCACACCTGGTCAGGTGCTCCTAAAACAAGGATTCAAGTCCGTGCGATAAAACTTTTAGGTGATGCTAATATTACACAATCAATTCATGCTCCTGAACACCGACGTAATGCCCCCTGCTTTACCTTGTTCATCGCTATTTTCACAACCAGTTCTCCAATGAAATTGCCGGTAGCATTCCGCCCCTTCAAACCTTCAACCGCAACTTACCCTTAAGACCACTTTCGGGCATACTCTGAAATTTCAGGCTTCTTTCCTAAGCCGCACAACTCGCATATGGAATACCCCGCCGAGCTCTTTATAACCTTCAAACATTTAAAACCAACGCAAATCGGTACCCCTCTTTCCTTCCTCCCTAATTTTCCTTCGCCCATGCTGTGTGCAAGCATTTTAAGGGTACTCAAACTTTGAGTGCTCGCAGATTATAAACAAAAAACAAAAAAAAGAGATTTTTCGAATGGTAAATTACAACATTCTTTGTAGATGTTGAATGGTGGAAAACTCCTTTGCTTCGTTATATTTCGACCCACCTCAAAGTGGTTTACCTGACTTCGTTTTGGAAGGGGGTGCCTTCCCTTCCTTCTTAATGATTTACTTTATCGCGCAGCAAACTGTATTCTTCTTTATAATGTAAGGAATTTGTCTTAATAGATACTATGATAATTATAGGTTTACCTGTTTTCATTTTCAATTCAGAAAGTTCGAAAATGATCATCTGTTACACCTTCTACGGGCTTCATTATTATCTATTTATTTACTTTTCAACGATCCTCTAATGGTATTACTGCATCGAGTTGCTCGTCTTCCTTTACTCTATCTCTTGATCCCTTTGCTTGTCTAAGCTTAACATATAAGCAATATGGTATTAATATTTATATTTAATACTTATTTATCTTTGGAGATACCAATATCAGCACGAAGGAATGTAATAACCCAAATGTTAATAACTATCTTTCAATGATCTCCTCAAAAGGTCTATATATATTCTAATACACTGTACAATATTCTCAGAAACAAAGATTGATATATTAAGAAATTGTAAAACCCTTATCGACAACTGTTTAGGTCGAGTTAAAAACAGAAATATAAGGATCCCAGTTATTTAACTAAACATATCTGGCCACTATGCGATTTACGGAGCACTTATATCTAAAAACAACGAATTATAGAACGTCTGTTATCACAAAATCTAAACAGGCATAATAGCGACAGTCCCGCAAATGCTGAAATTATCAATCGCACGTCCTATATACAAAGGTGGTAAGAAAAATTAAATATCTAACTATTCTGCCAGCTGTAGATAAGGTATTTGAGGAAGTTGTATCCAAAATAATCTATAATTATCTGGAAAAATACAAACTCATAGAAAAAACAGTAGAAACCAACTAATTAGAGACTTCGCAAATAGATTTAATAACAGCACACCTTCTTGCCAAAACAAGTTGCACGTCTAGACTTATGTTGATGATGAATTTCTAAATTTTCAGGCAAATTTAGTGATTTTCAGATTTGCACGCACAACTTCATCAGTTTTTGCAGGATCCTGAAATCAATTTCAAACGTTAAATTCTATCATATGGTATGGGGCCTAGAAGTCGATAAAATGATTGCATGTCAACTTCTCATGAGCCTTTTCCAAGATTTCCTGACAATACTGCCATTGGTCTTCTACGCTAAATTCTGCCGTAAAGAACTTCTCGAGAGCTTTTGAGAAACTCGATCAGAAGAGGCGCTAACAATCCCTTATGATACGAGTAACGGCCTATTGCCGTCAAGTTCATTCACAGTAATTCTTCTATAGACGCTTTGAAGTACCATATATATGTATTCGTAATAGTGCTCGACTATAGGACTACCAAGTCCCTTTGTGGATGTTAAAGTATGAAAAAAGTGTCCTACTCGTAACATGGAGACTTGTATATTTCTAACTGTGCGTCCAGAGATCCGTTCCTAACTCGTCTTAAGATATTGTTCGTATTTCTGGTCGACGACCTCGTAGAAGCAGTCGTAAAAGTCGTCTGCGAGAAAGTTAACGCGGCGAATGTAGCCTTGATGTAGATTGTAATTAGAGATTTGCTCATATGAGTGAAAAACTCTATAATAGATGTCACGAATGTTCATATTTCCTTTGCCCATTATTCTCTTCTTGGATGGCAGTAATAACCGGTATTTAGTGAGTTTTGGTATCCGCGTGTGGTCTATTAAGAGTCGACCGTACCACTTACATACCCGGATGTCGTTTTCTTTTTTGTTTGCTGGGAACGTCAAGAGTAACGTCACCCACAACTGAACCTGTTTGAAACTTCACAATGTACAAGTATAATGTTTTTCGTCGTCGGACGTAGTCTTGAAAAGCTAGATCGTTCGCCGAATAGAGCTTACCATCCCTATCGCAACATCCTGGCTAAAAGTCAAATAATTCTCAAATTACCTGAGCTCCGATTGTGTTAAAGAAGATCGAATAATTCTACCGCACTAACGCCAAAGAAATAAAAGAAGGCATCAATACTAAAAAAGCACCAGGACTTGATTTGAAATCAGGAGATATCAGTTCAGATAATAGTTCCCAAAAAAAGGCTTAAAGAAACTACCACGGATTATAAATGCTGTCTTCAGGTTAAGGTATGTACCTAACATGTGGTCAGTCGTGGAGGTAATCATGATATCGAAACCAGGTAAACCACCTCCTATCGCCCCATATCGATACTAGTCCAAGCTATTTGAAGAGACGTTGATTAAATATCTGCCTAAAATCATCGAAAAAAAATCGCTAATCGCAAATCTTAAATTTGGTTTTAGAAATGAACACTCCACCATAAATCAGGTGCATAGAATGATAGATAAAATCGGAAAAACATTTGAAGAAGAAAAGATCTGCTCTACTATATTTCTCGATATAGCACAAGGTTTCGATAAAGTATAGGACAAAGGACTGATCCATAAATTGCAAAAGCATCTACCAAAGCAATTTCCAGAAATTCTAGAGGCTTATATATTACGACCATTTTTTAGGATTAAACTGGGACATGACTACTCCACGTTGAGAGAAATAGAACCTGGTGCACCACAAGGCAGCGTCCTAGGCCCTGTATTATATCTCTTATCTACCAGCGACTTGGCAAATAGTGATGGAACAACTGTGGAAATATTTGCAGATGATACTGTTGTCCTTGCTGTGGGTGAAACTGTCGAAGTAGCAACAAAAAAAAAACAACAGAACGCAGTGAGTGATAATGGACCAAGAAACTACAAATTAATTGAAATGACCTACAGTCGGCCCGTATTAGTTTTACAAATAAAAATCTTCAGCACACCCCAGTATTCATAAATGATTATTATGTTGAATAAGTAAACACAGCCAAATATCTAGACATGACACTACACGCAAACCTGCACTAGAAAAAATGAGAAGAACTGAACATGCGCTACGGAGTCGGACAGAATCCCGAAAAACAAAATCCTAAAATCCCGAAAATCTGAAGTCCCGAATTCCAAAAATCCGGAAAACCCAAAATCCCGAAAACCCAAAACCTCGCACCCACTCCAAATCCTACGGTGACCCCAAGCAGGGGGATGGGGTTGCAGGGGGTGGGCGAAACCCCCCTACCTATCCCACTGTTATTTACTGGGTATCCCCAAAATCAACATCTAGCCGGAAACGGGTGATAGGTCAAGTGGTGTCGGTTATCACAAAATTATAAAAAAAAATCTAAGTCGTGTACTTTTAAAATTATTGGCACTCAAAAAAAATCGAGAAACTGACACCCTGTGACGTAACCCTGAGTAACGGCTCTGTAAATTACGGTCTAAAATTGAAACATAATTATGTCGGTTTTAACTAAAATATTGCTTTTTTGTCCATCCATGTATCTGAAAATCATTAATCACCTAACTTGAATTGACTGACAAAAAAATGTACTGTGCCATTCTGGCAAGTAACTTCAAAAGATGGCATATTTAGTCTGGATTCCAAAATGGTATGACACTTGCTAGACCAACGCTTAATTGAGAACAAAAAAAATATTTTGTTAAAGAAACCCGATTCATAGTTAATTCTTTTTAATAAGTTGAAATGAGCACCAAGTGTGAGCGAGACAGACAGTGACGCTGTGATTGAGACGGATAAACATACCATTTCGACTAGTGCGAGTGAAACAGATAGAGATGCCACCCTTGTCAAGCAGTGACGCATAAGCACATCGTGCAATACTGCAGTGGGTACGTTACGCTCCTTCGCTTACAGCGCATTATTCCGTATTCGTGTTGATTTCGTGCTTACAACTTTGGCTTTCTTTATTGGACTTCATTGCATTGCGACTTTGGTTTGCTATCTGACCGTTTCTGTCGAACCTGGATTTCTTCTTGACTAATGTTGATCGTTGATCCCGTGATTGTGTAGTGTGAACGCCATCATGCCATCTTGATGCACTGCTTAGGAATATGCTAACATGCATATCATTTATGGGGAATGCAGGTGTAATGCTAGTGCTGCAGCCAGACTTTATCATGAGAGATACCCAGGTGCTCAGCGTCAGCCGGACCATCGAGTCCAACCCTACTGTAAAATGTGTTGGCTTATAGGGAAATTCTCCTGTTTGTTCAATTATAATACAATAAATTACTGTTTCATAAGCAAATTTTGAAACCAGTATAGATCTACAGGCTTCCAATATGGACATGCACATGCAAAACAAATTTACAGAAAATAAAGTACTACGGAATATAGTAAATGCACCATGGTATTAAACATAAGAATTTTAATTTTAATTTTGGTGGGGACTAACGCCCCCATTTATTTGGCTTAATTCAAGCTTAAAAAACTAGGACTTAAAAACTAAAAATACAAAATATTTAATTAGGGTTTTAAAACTAGGGATGGTGAAGGAGATCGAATTTGAGGGAAAGGGTTCTGCGATTAAAATCAAAAACGGAAAGGTTGGAGTTTACCTTACGCAGCATACGGTAGATTGGTTCGTTAGAGCCATATGTAGTGCAGTGGATTGTTAGATACAAGAGACGGGGGTAACGTAGATTTCAAGGATTTGTGTTAAAGAAAATGGAGTCGTAAAGAGACGTGCAGTCGACGGAGCCTGAGAGGAGTCAGTGAATGAAAAGAATGTTTACTGCGTCCCTTCGTTCCTCAAGGTAAACGATCAAGCTGCTCAAGAGCCTCGAGTCTCTATAGGGAGGTAAGATTAGAGGATCGTTCCAAGGTAGACCTCGAAGAGCAAATCGAAAAAAGTTACGCTGGATCCTCTCAATTCGGGATACATGAACTCGTTGAAAGTATCCAGCATGGTGTGCTTGGCTAGCGTACTCGAGAAGGGTGCGAAGGTAAGTGATGTATAGTAATCCGGTCACGTACTGGTTGCAGAATTCTTTGGGCCATCTTTTAACGAAGCCAAGTGATCAGTTTTCTTTAGTAATTATCTCGTCAATATGCGAGCGGAAATTAAGCTCCCTGTCGCATAATATGCCAAGGTCGCGGATAGTCTGAGCAATTGATAGAGGTTGGCTGTGGAGAACTTAAATTCGGGGAGTAGACTTGTTGCACTTACGTGAAAAAGTAATCGAATTTGGTGACATTGAGTTCTAAGCAGTTCTTGATGCACCAGGTGGAAATACTATTTAGATCTTTTGAAGGAGGCTGGAAGTCGTGTTGTGAGGAAATGGGTTTAAAAAATTTGGCATCGTCAGCATAGAGAGAAAGTGCTGAGTGGTGAATGACCCTTTCAAGATCGTTAATGGTTAGGATGAAGAGAAATGGACCTAGGTGACTACCTTGAGGAACACCTGAAGTAGCCAAAAAAGGGGCCGATAGGACAGACCTGAAACAAAAACTATAAGAACGATTATACAGGTAAGAAGATATCCATTTAAGCAAAATGGGTTCAAAGCCCAGGACGGACAATTTAAACAGGATTAGTTTATGAGATATCTTGTCAAAAGCTTTACTGAAATCAGTTGTTATAACGTCAACTTCTTTACCACTTTCTAAGGCTGAGAGAACAGAGGACACGAATTCGACGAGGTTAGTGGTAGTTGATTTACCTTTCAGAAAGCCGTGTTGATTAGGGGAAAAAAGAGATATGCACTGGAAGCTTAAGGCTTCCAACAAAACGGTTTCGAGGTGTTTGGGTATATGTGAAAGTTTAACTATGGGGCAGTAGTTAGTGACTTCGCTCGTTAACCCCTTTTTGTGTATCGGTCTTATGAAAGGGGACTTCCAAATCTGTGGAAATTCACCTTGAGAGAGCGATAATCAGAAGAGATTTGCAAGAGTGTGGGAAGGTATTGAGGAACACTTTTTAAGAAATATGGATGGAAGGCCATCTGGGCCGGGCAAATATTCATCATTAAGTTGTTGTAATTTATTTTCTATTACTTTATGATCAAAACTTTGAGAAATAGTGGGGCAAATGGTTAAGTTAAATAGGTATTTGTAATAAGAGGGATCCAGTACGAAGGAATTATCGGCAAAAGATTGCTTAAAAAAAGTAGCAAAAAAGTTGGCTATAGTATGCGGATAGGTTGATGATATGTTTTCGTATGAGAGGGACTAATCTGCATAGAGATCTAGAAATTGGAAAAAGCAGCTAATAGACATAAACGTGATTGGGAATCACGTCAACTCAGAAATGACGGAACTACTAAATACTAACAATCTGACTTGGAGATTAAGAAGAGTAAAACCTTTTGAACTAGCCAGATAGATAGAAAAATCAAACCAACGCTAAAATAGTATTATATCATCTACAGACGAATACTTAATATACAAATTTTAAAATATGAAAGACAAATGGCTAATGGCTTTAACGACTAGGTGAAATAATTGGAAGGCTGGCTCCTCACCGGCCTGCGACGAAATGCCAAAACGGTGGTACCGCAGGGAAAACGGGAAGAAGGGGTTAGTGCGTAAAAATCCCACACTGTTACTGAGTACGGGCTCAGTCTCGTCTATTGCAGATTACCACCTCCCAGCGCAAAAAAAAAAACAAAATTTATGTTCATAAGACAAGCATCCAAAAACAATTGACGCGATATTTATACCCAAATCACATATTTCTATGATACGATGATATGAATGATTGGCACAAAGAGATTCGCCAAGTCCATTTAATGCAAAACAATGTGCTAACAAAAGTGAAAGCAAGAGGAACGCATACGGCAGAACGGCTCTTCGTGCAGATCCATTAAACAGCCTTTGCCAGTTGGCCATTTGAAAAATTTTTGCAAGAATATCTCAGCCTACATCCGTATAAGATGCAGGTGGTGTAGAAAATTAAGCCACGAGACCGTGACTTGCGTCAGGAGTTTGCTGATTGGCTTCTTGAGCAGTTGAAGGTTTACATTTGCGTCATCTTATTTATTTTTTCAAAAATGTGCCCGGAGTTCGGCTTACAGTCAATGGCTCTCATTATCATTATTTCTTATGTTCATTGTTACTTCGAAAATATTAACAATCCGAACGAAATGTGGATCTATGTAGATGGCGCTTCGTGTCTCAAATGCACGAAAGAGTAGCCCAAATGCGCTTTGTCAAAAACAGCTAAGAAAGCCATACCATATATGATACAAATATTGTATCTATGTACACGCATAGTCGTCTGCAAAACGTAGCTTCCGATACAAGAGATATTCTTTAAGAAATGTTTTAAAACAATTCTTAGTATTTTTTTATCATTATTAATCTTTTTCAATATTTTTATACAGTGGGAACTAACTTGCGCAGAGAATGCTTGGAAATTAGCGTTGGTTGGAACAATACATTTTGCCGGTCTTGTAGTGGGAACAGCTTTATCTGGATTCTTTGCTGACAAGTAAGGCTTTTATCAGTTAATTTTGGCATCGAATTCTATGTTACTATGAGGTCTGGTTTTAATTACGTTAAGGTATGGAAGAAAAATAATTTTTGTAATCTGCATATTCTTCATGGCAATCACAGGCATTCTTCAAGGCCTCTCATGGGATTATTATAGTTTCCTGGTGTTTGCTTTTCTAAATGCAGTTGGTACATCAGGAGTTTATCCGTTGGCGTTCATTATTGGAGTTGAAATGGTAGGACCCAAGCGTCGAGAAATGTCATCGATTATTTTAAATTATTTCTACGCTATTGGTGAAGCTTTAGTGGGACTAGCAGCTTGGCTTTTACATGATTGGCAACTTTTGCAGTTTGCTTTATCGGTACCACCATTGCTTTTTATTCTTTACTACTGGACGGTACCGGAATCTATACGTTGGCTTATTGCTCGCGATAAACATGAGAAAGCGGAAGAAATTATTCGGGAAGCTGCTAAGGTTAACAAGAAGGAATTATCTTCGGGTCTACTATCAACATTCCAGCAGAACCTTAAAGACAATTCTGCTCTAAGGTCTGGTGATCCTAATGGTTATAAGAGTGAAATATATAAAGCTGTGAAAGAAGTTTTCAGATCTACGACTTTGTGTACTCGATATGCAATGCTGCTATATGTATGGTAAGGTTGCTAATAAGAACTGTAGAATGGGTGTTAAATGTGATTATAGGGCTGCCAATGCAACGGTATATTATGGGCTTTCGTTGAACTCTACAAACCTTAGTGGCAATAAGTACTTTAATTTTACTTTAGTGTGTCTAATAGAGATACCCGGATACACATTAGCATGGGTAAGTATTTTGATTTAGTTTTCGAATCAATCTGATTTATTTCCCTCTAGGTAGCCCTCAACAAATTTGGCAGGAGATGGTCTCTATCCGCATCGATGATCCTTTGTGCTGTTACCTGTGCAGCTGGAGCCTATGTAGCCCAAGGTTAGCAAATTCAATTTTTGTTTTATATTGACTGATAAATTTGGGAAGAGGATCTATCCCTAGTTCAAGGTTAAGTAGGCGTTCTATCCCAATTAAATCTCCTAACGATGCACGTCAACACCTACTTTTCTTTTTTTTAAATTATGGAAATACGTTAATGCACTGTTAATGCGTATGTTATTGAGTTGTACAAATTTTGTGACCTTAATAATATTTTAAAGGCACCTCGTCAGGGAGGGCAACAGTTCTTTTTCATTAATTTTCTACTACATTTTCGGCAAGTCTACGATTGGATGCATTAGTTCCTGAATTCAACCAATTGCTGCCGAAAAGTTCTGTTATCCGCTATTTTTAAGGCTTATAAAAGGGTAGAGAAGAAAGGTACATTCTTACTTATATGACGCTGCATTCTGTCGTAAAAATGTGCCTCGACCCATAAGCTTCTTTCGTTAGCCTGGTCTTTAGTTAACTGCTTTCAGTTGCGCAATTGAGGTTAGTTGAGGCCCCCTTTCACTTTCACTCACTCAGGCGAGGTTTCCTACTACTCCGTTATTCCTACAGGTTGATAATGAAAACGGTTCGGGCCGGGGTAATCGTAGCTATCCAGTCTACATGCCCATTGATCGACACTATTCGACCTGATCGGTATAGTTTTACAGCTCTTAGAGTTCGGTGCTATATTTGAATCTTGCGTTCAAATTAACCAATAATATATTACGAGTAATCCACCTTCGCTAGCGTCCGTACTTCTGTGCTGAAATGATAAGAGTCTCCTTTCTTATTACTTTTATTACATATCTTCTTGAAAAAGCCTTATTATTCAACTGTTTTCTTATCTTAATGAAACATCCATTGACACGTTGACGAAGTTTCTCAATAGATATGAGTATCTCACCCCATTCTGACAGTGATGTCAATTCGACGAATACAATAATTAGTTGCATAGATTTTAAGAAAATTGTTCCTCTGGTGTTGGTTTGGAAGTCGCGCAGTTTTCTTAAGCGCGATGTCGAAGAAGTCACTTCACTACTCATCACCTTTTGTATATCAAAAGTCTCAGCGAGATTGCTTCCGACCTAAGAAGAGCAGCGAGCGTTATTTATCGCCGTTCTCCACAATCTTACGAATTTAACAGGTATGCCTTAACTCAAAATAGCTCGTTTCAGTAGATTTCCTCATATCCGGGTTTGCAATCGATAAGAGAGTGGCATATACAATATTTACCTGAAATCTATGGATTTTCTCCAAGATCTGCGTAATATGAATTTTTGATCAATTTTATAGGTAGACTCACTAGTTCTTAAATTGATAAGAGTCCTGTCAACTGGTTTTAGGTGTCCACCCAATATGACAGACAACGTGTTGTGCACCATGTTACGGAGACTGATGCCTTTCTTGTAAACTTGTAAACTTCCGATCAAATATTGTAAATTTGTTCATGCATGCTCTCTAGCATGTCTAGCAACCATGTTGAACGTAAGTTTAGTTATTCCTACGTTAATTTTATTTTGGACGAACGATGAGGTCAGCCTACAGCAGTATCATAGTTTGTTCATATAATCAATACCAAGCATTTTCTTTCTCATTTATACATATCTCTGTTCTTGTCTTGTATTACTCCGGAAAGCCGATTTTCTTCCTTGTCTTTTGTTTGTAGAGTTCATCTACAATACCATATGATTCCATTGACCATATGGTTAACCTACATAAGTCCGTTTCCGGTAGTGTGGTAGAGGCTGTACTTTCTGAATTTACGACCATATAATCTTTATCTAGTCTTACTTAAAAACCACTTGAAACAACCTTAACGCCACTCTCCTCTGAGTTTTGTCTAGCTCGGCAATCTCATTTCCGAGACAGACAGACAGACCGTTCTTTGGCGGTTACCAAAAGCTGCACTGGCACAGACAACCGACATAGTCGTGTATATATAAAAAGGACCTTTTCAAGTGATAAGCTCCATGTCCCACCAAGAGCTCCTTTAGAGTGCCAGAAGGACGGCAGCAGATTAGAGGTTTTCGAAGTGACATGTTTAGTCCAAAGAAGTTTAGTATCCAGGATGACACTGAATAACTTATCTTCATTGTTAAACGGATTGTGATACCTTTAAGCACTAGATAAGTCATACCAGTCAGTCTTCTCCTTCTCCTTCTCCTTCTCCTTCTCCTTCTCCTTCTCCTTCTCCTTCTCCTTCTCCTTCTCCTTCTCCTTCTCCTTCTCCTTCTCCTTCTCCTTCTCCTTCTCCTTCTCCTTCTCCTTCTCCTTCTCCTTCTCCTTCTCCTTCTCCTTCTCCTTCTCCTTCTCCTTCTCCTTCTCCTTCTCCTTCTCCTTCTCCTTCTCCTTCTCCTTCTCCTTCTCCTTCTCCTTCTCCTTCTCCTTCTCCTTCTCCTTCTCCTTCTCCTTCTCCTTCTCCTTCTCCTTCTCCTTCTCCTTCTCCTTCTCCTTCTCCTTCTCCTTCTCCTTCTCCTTCTCCTTCTCCTTCTCCTTCTCCTTCTCCTTCTCCTTCTCCTTCTCCTTCTCCTTCTCCTTCTCCTTCTCCTTCTCCTTCTCCTTCTCCTTCTCCTTCTCCTTCTCCTTCTCCTTCCCCTTCTGCGTCCCCTTCTTATAAAAAAAATCTCAATTTTGGCAGATTTAATGGAGGCCCATTCCAGCCCAGCAACATCCATCACAGTAGTAACTATAGGAAGCTGCGTTGGGGCAACCACTGTTTACCCTCACAATCACATATTTGCCTCAGTCAACACTAGCCATCCGAGTCCTACTAAATGTTAACCATCATTGCTCGTACTCACATACTAGTGATTTCTTTACGCCGTTTCATCTGGCCACGTTACACATGCCGGCAAAAGCTGCGTTGCCGAAACAACTGATTTTGTAGTGCTGTCTCACAGGATTTTAACCGTTGGTAGGCATGTTACATCTTGGGCGGAGGAAGCATTCAGAAAGCAGTTTTGCGCACTTCCAAAGCTCAGAAGAAAGGGTAGCCTTGCTGTTGGATTCGGGCACGGTTTGTTTGCCGACGCCAGGCTAGCAATGAAGATTCTCTTCAGTGATACCAGCAGCTGGTCTTTACCTTTTGTATAATAAGATATATACATACCATCGACTTGCATCAAAGGAAGCAACAGAGTATTTGATGGCACCATCCATCACCACAAGCGATGACAGATACCAGTCTGCGCATTTTATTTCTTTGCTCACTTGGATCTTCTGTGATAGGAGTTAGTTCTGGTCGGGTTACCTGGAAAAGCACACTTTCTGTCTCATGCTCGACCCTCACTGTTTGGGCCATCAGAGCTTCTAAGTGTTTCGAGCCTGATTTGAGGGCTTTAACCAGTCCTTATAAGAGGCACTCTTCCAAATCTGAATAAGCTACTTAAATTCCTGATCACTTCAGCTTAAAACATTTGGTGAGGGCACCATTCAGGTTGTGAACAGTATCCTTAACCTTTTATTTCGTTCTAAGTTTACGCGGAGCATTGACGGACTTGCCGAGCTCCTTTTCACAGCTTTTCGAATTGATCTTTCGCGCATTCCTCTGTTTCAATAAAGCCGAGGCCTCGCATCCGATTCTGAATTCGATGTACGTATGGCCTGAAATAAAAACGGTCTCCGGGAGGTCTTCACAGAATATAGAAGTAGAAGGAAGGAAACAAGCTTCATTATTTTATAAATTAAATATATCTCGTCGAATGATCGATTTGTATAGTCCATTGTGGAGGGAAGAAGCTTCTCCAGAATACAGCCTTAAACAGTCTTATTCGAAATAGGAACCCCAGTCACCTCTTATAGATTTTTGGCGGTAATTGTACTATAAGCCTTCCATGACTTTTAGTTATAAGCTTCTACTTTTATTTCGTTGATCAACAACTCATGACGCCGCCGATGTCATATCTAAAAATCCTGAAGTGTTTTGCATTTAAATCTGACAATTTTACATTTTGTAATTGTAAACTTTCAATTACTCCTCATCTAATTCTGATTTTCTTTCATTCTTTCATTCTTTTTCTTCCTTACATAACATACGCTTATGAAACGGAGAAGATTTGAGTAAGAATTTGTGTGTTACTTAGTAAAGAAATTATAAAAATGGTTTTCAACAGATATCGAATGGGCTGCAGTAACCCTCTTTCTTATTGGGAAATTAGGTATAACATCATCATTTGCAGTAATATATACTTATACAGCTGAAATGATGCCAACCGTAAGATACTGTTATTTTAGATCGATTTTTTATACAACATATATAAATGCAAATGTTATTAAATTTTCTTTAGGTTATAAGAAGTGGCGGTGTTGGATGCATGTCAACATTTGCACGTTTTGGAGCAATGTTAGCACCATTTGTACCTCTCTTGGTAATGATTGTTGCTTATTTTTTTCTTCCGAAATAATTTTAGAATAATAAAAATTTCCTTGTTAAATTTTTGTACAGGAAGTATATTTCCAAGCTTTGCCCATGTTGATATTTGGTGCGCTGTCATTTTCAGCCGGATTATTGGGTCTATTTTTACCAGAAACATTTCGAAAGAGATTACCGGATACAGTAATTATTTCACACTAAAACTTAAACTTTTCTAATTCAATTTACCCTTTTTCTAAGGTCAAAGAGGCTGAGCAAATAGGAAGTAAATTAAAATTAGAAGTGATTGATGATGATCATTAGAAGCACATTTAGGCTTATTTGTTAGCAAAAGAAAACACATTTTATATATATATTTAATTTTTTTTTCGTAGTAATAATACTTACTTACTTAAAAAAAAACTTTAACATTGAAATTCGAAAGACTTTGTTCAAATAATAACGATTGTACTTAATTTGATACAATTATGCCTTAAAAATTGTTTTTAATTACTTTATTAAAATTTTATAATAAGATAAAAAGATAAGATAAATTTTTTAATTTATCTATTATTTAGACAGACTATAGATTAAACATAATTACAAAGGTTGTACATTTCATATAAAAAGAGATATTTTCGTTTCTACTTGTATGCAATTTTTGAAAATTTATTTTAAGCTCGGATACATCTTATTGTCTTCTTTTGGAATTGACAGCGAAAATGTTTCGTACATTTTTTAATTTATCATATGTACTTAGCGTTTAGCATTAACGGTCGCACAAACATCATATGTTTCCTTTGTATTTATAAAAATTAAATTAAAAAGTTATTTTGAAAAAAAAATTATGTGTATTTTAATAATGTATATTTCTTCTTCTTCTATTGACCGTTCAAATGTGTAACGCATATGATTACATACCATGTTACATATTTCTTTCACGTATATATCTGCAGTTTGCGAGCTTTAGAACCATTCTAGAGCCCACTATATGTTGTATCATCACCTTAGTGATTCGAAGAGTGTACTGGTGTTTTCTCAATTGCATGATCCACTAACTTTTCTTCCGGCCTCTTGTTCCTGTATTGCTTTTTGGACCGAGTTTTTCTATGACCTTCGTTTAACATGGCAAAACCAGCTGATTTCATCAGCCTGAAGCTTCTCGACTATTGGTCACTATATGTATGTGGGACTACTTCTTCTTAGATCACATTTTGTTTATCCCGCTGACATTCGTTATATTTTTATTTCCGTCGCTGTCATTTTTTCTATTGGGTCTACAAGTAAGTTTCCAGCGTTTGTCAGAGATGGCGCCACCAGTGGATCCCGGGCAGAAATGTCAGACCCCATGTGTTTTATTTGTAGGTTTTGTATCTGTCAACAACTTTGCAGCGTTATATTTGAGCAGTTCTATCGATGTCGTACATTTTATCGAGCAAAATCATGGCAAGTTTCCAGCCAAATAAACGTCATTTGCGGGAAGCGCTGCTTTTATTCTTTAATATGAAGAAAAGTGCGGCTGAGGCCTATCGTTTGCTTTCGGAAACTTATGGGACGGAATGTATTGGTGAATCGACGTGCCGCGAGTGGTTCAAACGGTTCAAAAGTGGTGATTTTGGAGTTGAAGACAAAGATCGCCCCGGAAAACCGAAAAGTTTTGAAGACGAGGAATTGGACGCTTTACTGGATGAGGATCCGTGTCAGATTCAAGAAGAACTTGCTACATCATTGGGCGTCACGCAACAAGCCGTTTCCCTGCGCCTAAAAGCACTGGGATTCATTCAAAAGGTTGGAAACTGGGTGCCGTACGAATTGAAGACAAGAGACGTCGAAAGGCGATTTTGCATGTCCGAAATGTTACTGCAGCGGTATAAAAATAAATCATTTTTGCATCGTATTGTCACTGGTGATGAGAAATGGATTTATTATGATAATCCTAAACGCAGAAAATCGTTTACAAAGCCCGGCGAGCCCGCCCAATCGACGTCGAAACGAAATATTCACGTGAATAAGGTCATGCTCTGCAAATGGTGGGATCAATAGGGTGTCGTATACTACGAACTGCTTCCGAGTGGTGAAACCATCAAAGGACCATTATATCGAACCCAACTAATTCGTTTGAAGCGGGCATTAAAAGAAAAACGGCCAGAATATGAGACCAGGCATGAGTCCGTCATTTTTCATCACGACAACGCTCGGCCACATGTTGCAGTTTCGGTGAAAAACTATTTGGAAAATAGTGGATGGGAAATTCTGCCTCACCCGCCTTACAGTCCAGACTTGGCACCATCTGACTACCACTTGTTTCGTTCGATGCAGAACGCTCTTACGGGAATACGCTTCAGCTCAGTAGATACGATACGTTCTTCGGCTCGAAAGACGAGAAATTTTTTTGATCCGGAATTCATAAATTGCCAGAAAGATGGGGGAAAGTTGTAGCTTCCGATGGACGATACTTTGAATAAAGCATTGTAACTATGTTTTCATAATAAAACTTCAAATTTTGGAAAAAAAAACGCTGGAAACTTACTTGTAGACCCAATATATATTTCTCATACATCGTCCAACCTAGCGATGTGTATGTTAACGCTGGACAAACGACTGACAAACCTTTAAGTTTAAACGGCATATTTCTGTCACAAAACACAGCGTAGTTTTCGCGCAAAATTAATAAAAAAAATTTAAAAAAAAACATTGCGGCCCCTATGGGAATTGAAAAATCAGCAATGCACGTTATTTTGAAAAAAAAAATTAAAGTGTCTTCGAGAAAGTTACTACCATCGAGAAACCTCTGAAATAATAATGCCAAAACGTTTTCGAACAGCAAAGAACACTTGGAAACATAGCCATTAAAAATGTTTACATTGTCCAGAAACCTCAGTATGGTCTAAAATTTCTGACCGAGCGATAGCTGACCCTTATTTCCTTAACCAGTGAGAAATAGTAACTAGACTAATATATTGCCGAATGGTCGACGAATTTCCAATCTGGAACTGTTTCCTAGGTACAAGAACAGAACGCTATTTTAGTAAGACAATGGTACTCCCCACATCGCTAGAGTCTTGATGGAGAAATTGAGAGAAATTTTTCTGCGTACATTTTTAGCAAGTATGAAGATATTCTCTGGTCTCTTTGCTAGCCACATAATGCAACTTTATTTTTCGGCGAAATTTCAAATTATAGGCTTACAATAAGAATATTAGCGAATGTTCACCATACAGGTAAATATCGACCGTGAAGTTATCCACCTACGATTTGCTCTCGCATACTTGCCAGTGTAAGGGTCCGTCTGCAAGAATGCCTTGAAAGAAACCATCGTCATTTAGACGATATTGTATTTAAAAAATTAAATCCGTAATGTTAAAGTCAAATGTTTAGAAATAAACATTAAGAAGCAAATTGTATTCTTTTTTATAACTTTAATAAGCTTCAACATCTTCCTCATTACGCACAAGAAGACCAGCATAGTTCGGGATCAATCTCATTCAAGAGAAAAATTATTGCCCGAATATTTGCTTTTGTATATAATACAACCGCAAAATCTGTCAAAATTTGGCATTTTTCGGAACCCAATGCTAACTCAGGCTCGGTCACATCGAATGAATGGACAAGAGTACTATTTATGTCCCATATAGAGACTCTTAATGGGTTGGAAACCTCCTAAAATATTGCTTCTAGGTAAACGCTGAAACGGATCTTATCTTATACACTCATGTTGTACTATAAAAATATAAAGGGTGTTTATTAAAAAGACGGCGGGATTCTGATAACTGTCAAATTAGCTGACTCAATATTTTTTTTTGTGTTCAGTGAAGTTTCTCTTCATCATGAATGGATTTACACACCAACGTTAACCTTTCGAATGATTGTTAAAAGATCTCTGACGGTTAAATATTACACAGGATATTACAAAGGCTTTAGAATATTACATAAGCTTTTAATGAATAAGACTTTTAGTGGGGCGAGTTGTAGTGTAGCGGTTTCTCAATCGAACTATCCGGCGTTCAATCCCGACCGGGGCCCGAAAGACAAACATTTTTGCAGGTAATTAAAACTTCTCATATTCTCCTGGAGAATTAAGCTATTAAAAGAAAATTAAAAAAATTAATAAAAAAAAAATACTTTCATGTTTTACAAAAGTACAGTGTTGTGCAAAACATACCGGATTTCTCCTGAACATTTTTCACTGAAGAATTCTAGGGGACAGGAATACAGTAGGTACACTTGTTTGGCAAATTAAGAAAACCCATTGAATAAGTTTACAAATAGCAAAAAAAGAACAAGGCATTGCTATCATTATTTTTTAGAGTTTTACCAATAACTGTAGCTCAACTCAATGCCATGCTTGTGCAAAACATACCGTACTTTCTTGCACTTTAACTTGCTGATAACGGTTTTGGCTGTCATTTGAAGTGAGTTATAGTCTTAACAAAACTTAAAAGATCAGGTGTCTCCAATTTGTTTGCTAATACAATGCCTAAAAATAAGTACAGTGCTGTGGTTAAAAATCAATTGATAGCGGATTTCAGGGCAGAGGTGGAACAAATTCTATAGTAAAAAAGTATAGAATGCCATCATCGACAGTGTGTGACATTAAAAAAAAAGTTAAAAGGAATGAAAAAGCGGTTGAAACCATTCACAATTGTTCTTAACGATCATTTCTTGCCTTCAAGAAAGATTGTTAGTGAGCTCAATCTTTCAATTGAAGCAAGCACCGTACGTAGGCGTTTAAGAGAAGCTGGTTTTTGTTCTTTTCGACCAGGGAAAAAACCTCTACTTATTGCTAAGCATAGACAAAAAAGGTGCCATTTCATTCGTTTAGTAAGTCTTTGATTACTTTGCTAACGCTAATCGTCTCCTAGGCTGGAATTCGCAAGAAACCATTTATATTAGTCAGCAACGGAGTGGAAAACTGTACTCTTCAGCGACGAGAGTAAGTTCACCTTGATTGCTTCCGATGGAAGTATTCATGTTAGACGAAAGAAGGGGACACGTCCTCAGTCACGACATGGTCGTCCATCCGTGAAGCATGGAGGAGGCTCAATTATGGTGTGGGGATGTTTTTCTTGCACGGGATGTGGATCAATACATGAGATTAGTGGTATTATGGATCGTTTTCAGTATAGGGATGTACTGGAGTCCGCAATGCTACCATACGCTGAGGTGGAGATGCCACTGCGTTGGGCTTATCAACATGATAATGACCCAAAACATTTATCAAAGTTGGTTTGCGCTAAGAAATGTTAATGTGTTGGAATGGCCTTCTCAATCGCCCGATCTAAGCCCTATCGCGAACTTGACGGTAGGGTCAAAGACGCATACATCCAAAAACGCACTTATGACGTCGCGAGAATGAATGGGAAAACATTGCAAAAGAAATTTTTGAGAATCTAGTGTCGTTCATGCCTAAAAGATGCGAGGTCTTAAAAAACAACGGTTACTGGACAAAATATTAAGTATAACGAAAATCCGGTAAAACTTTTTTTTTCTTTTATTTGTAAACTTATACAAAAAGTTTTCTGAAATTGACAACGAATTTACTTAGGTTCTTCCTGTTCCCTAAAATTCAAAAAAGAAAAATGCTCGATAAAAATCCGGTATGTTTTGCACAACACTGCAAATCCAAAGTAGATTTTTACCTAATTGTAATTGATTTACGTCAGTATTTTTAATTTGTTGGTTTCAGGTTTTGCGTCACTAATACTCAGGTTACATTGTTCATTGAACAGAGACGCTGGGGGCGATGTGAGTTCACTCCTTTGCTTGTCGGAGGGAATCAAAAGAAACAGAACGGTGTGTAGTTAACTTTAAATCAAGGCCCTTGATCCCTTGTTTGGTTCTACCACCTTTAGCGTCTGGGCCTGCGACTTCTTAGCGGTCATGACAAAGCAGAGGGCGACGACATTCGTTTAAGATTGTAACTTCTTTGACGTCAGTTAGTTGTTTTTGAAGCGTAGTCACATTGCATAGTTTCAGGGGATCCAAGTTGCGCATGAGCATTATACCTAAGTTAGACGCCCCAACGTTTAATTTCGGCTCATGCGCGTTTAATCAAATTTATAATTAAACATTATTCCGTTATTCAACACGGTATTAAATATTTTTAAGATTTTATTACACTTGCCCGTCGACTACTCAATAACGATGTATCCGATTTAATTAAACTTTAATTCGTTGTAAAGTGATAAACAAAAAATTGTAAGGTACGAGTATCACCCAACGAAGATCATTGAAACCGACGATAGAACAATGAGCATTGAAAACAAAAACTTGTTTTGTTGTTTCTTTTTCTTTGTATGCGTTTACATACATACGAGTATGATGTTCATGTTTTCGCTGGCTCGGCGACTGCATCTCATTTCATACATACATATGTGTAGAGCACTTGAGGTTGCTGTTCACATTGCTAAAATATTATTTTGAAAAGTTTTTTTTAATTGTAACTCCGGCTCTATTGAAATGAAATCGCAGTTGAAAAATGGGTTATCGAACAGAATCGATTCAGTTGTTTTGTGATGCTCAGACAAACCGACAAAAGGACAAAAACTCTAAACAACATTGCGTCCAGACACATCCATACGACATAACCCGTGTTTTTTTTTTTTGAAAATGTCTTCAATGTACAGACTTTTTTTTTTATATAGTCAGCGCGCGTTCAAGGGGTTTTTGTACCCTTACAATGATCGTACACAGCACGGGCGAAGGAAATTTAGGGAGGAAGAAAAGACAGGTACCGATGTATATTGTTTTTAAATGTTTGTAAGTTATAACGACCAGGAAACGCAGAGATCGGCAGGGTATTCCTTAAGCGAGTTGTTCGGCTTAGGATTCTTTCCGATATTTTAGAGTACTTCCGAAAATGGACTTGAGAGTATACTGATGAGCATTCATAGCGAGACGGGTGTTACGGTTGAAAATTTGAATGGGCGGAATGCTACTGGCGATTTCAATGTCAAGTGCCTTAGAGATATCAAGTGCAACTATCTTGCTCTCGCCAGATTGATGTACTTTTCAGTGAGACATGCCATCAAATCACCAGTGGACCTGTTGCTACCAAAACCATATTGCCGATCATTGAGAAGTTTTCGTGTTTCGAGATATTTCATGAGCTGACGGTTTATCAGCATTTCCATGACCTTGGAAAGAAGGGACGTAAGTGCAATGGGTCTGTAGGAGGAGAGGGAAGAAGATTCGCCTTTTTTAGGGACGGGCTGGACAAATGCTGTTTTCCATCTGCTCGGAAAGAGTCATATAGAGTAGGATTGATGAAAAAGCTTACGCAGTGGTTTTGCCAGCGAAAAAGAACACCTCTTCAGAAGAAGGGGAGATATACCATCTGGACCAGCGGATTTATGTATATTAAGATCTTTAAGTACTCTTGCTACTACACGAGTGCGAAAGTGGATTCGTCCCATTGAAAATTCGACGCACTCAAGTGTAGGCGGGGACAAAGCACAATCTGGGAGTGTTGAGCTAGCCGCAAAGTGTACGGCAAGCAGATTGGCCTTGTCCAAAGAGTTGACAGCTGGAATGTCATTGTAAATGAGCGTTGGGATGGAGGATGAGGAAGAATTTCTAATGTTTTTGACGGACGGCCAAAAATTTTTACTGCCTTTGGGGCATTGCAGTATTTTTTGCCTCAGTTTTTGGTCGTATTTTAATTTCACACGCTTGAGAAAGACGTTGCAGTCATTTCTGGCTCGTTTAAACTTTTTTCGGTTTTCCTGTCGGGTTGATCTTCTAGGACCGAAA
The DNA here is from genome assembly GCA_963966105.1 of Volucella zonaria. Classification (NCBI taxonomy): domain Eukaryota; kingdom Metazoa; phylum Arthropoda; class Insecta; order Diptera; family Syrphidae; genus Volucella; species Volucella zonaria. The sequence goes on from OZ014533.1 coordinate 27,582,391, forward strand.
AAACCTAATCTCTAACCCTGACAGCCACTACATTACAATTTTATACGAATAGCAGAGATATTTCCGATATCAATGTTATCGAGCACTTCGTCAATTGTATGAACCAAATATTCGCTCATCTGAACGTACTAGTCGTTTTAACTTAACAGATACATTAATAAGTAAAGGTGCAGTATATGAATAGGTACAACATTTTTCAAGGATATGGGATTCATCATTTCCAAATATTGTACGTGAATTGATCATTTCTTGCTGCTAACTGTTTGTCTATGATGTTCCGAAAAGAAGTGAGAGAGAATAATTAAAAAATCACCGTTATTTTTTCTCTGGCTCTCTTCCAAAGCATTTCATATGGAAAAATACATATTTTTTTTCTTTGCGTCAACTAAATAGCTACAAATAATGGAATTACAAAAAGGTGCTAATGGAATGAAACAAAACAAGTTTTTCTTAAACAAAACATTGTATTGGTTAATTCTAGTATTTATTCATAATTACTTCCCAAATTCGGTCCGGCATGAAATCGTAAAGAGCCTTTAAGTAATCCAGTAAAATTTCGCTCCAGGCTAATTTAATGGCTTCAATAAGAGATTCTCTGTCTTCAAATTGATGGCCATACTCGTACACTTTTCGGACTAACCATCAGGTTCAAGACCGGTGTGTACAATGGCCACTGAAGCAATTCCACATTTTGCTCTTCCCCAATTTTTAACTAACCGCGCCGTATGGATGGATGCGTTGTCGTGCTGGAAAGTCCAATTTATGCTCCCAAAAATATCGCAAAATTTGGGGAAATTTCTTTCCAGTATTCCCTTGTACGATACTGCAGTCATTTTTGCTGTTTGAAACTCAAGTTCAACAGTTCCATAGTAGCTAACTGCTCCCCATACCATAACACCACCTCCTCGACTATGATGCCGGGCTAAAAAAACTTTCGTCTTTTCTCTTATCATTAAAATAATAATGAAATCCATCAGGTCCATCAAAATTGAACTTCTTTTCATCTGAGAAAACCACGTAACGGCATTGTTCTTTCCAAGTTATATGGTGCCCCGAAAAGTCCAACCGCATACACTTCCGCTGATGGTTCAGGGGTGGTTTTTTTTAAGTTTCAGCCGTTTTAGATGATTGGCACTGTTAATCACTCTTCTAACTGTTGAAACACTAGCAGTAACACCAGTTTTTTTGCTTAATTTTCGCAGCTGAGTCGCAGGAATTGTAAGCAGCCGCTGTTGTTGCCGGTCTATTACCCCTTCATGTTTTTTCCATACGGCTCTTTGTTCCTCAAGTACGCATAGATCACATTAAAGCTTCGTCTAATTTTTATAGCAACAGCAGTCCGGTTAAACTTTGCTCGTTAAGTAAGTCGATTTTAGCCTTATTGGACAGAGAATATATGTACGTATACACCTGAATGACTCAAACTGCAACCAACTTCAGTAACCTCAAATTCTGACACATGACAGATAATTTTACAAGCCTTTTAAACGATTTGCGTCTTAATTGTGTTGAAAAAAATTTTATCCGCGATGGAATTCAAGCGTGATAATGTGATTGCTCTATATTTGGCTGGAAAACCACAAGTAGCTATCGTAGAGCCCTCCAGCACCTCAAAGTGAATAAATCATTTGTGTCTCGAACCATAGCTCATTGCCGTGATACTGGCAGCATTGCAAAACGCCATGGAGGTGGTCATAAAAAAACAGCAACATCGTCAGAAATGGTTCGGAAAGTGACGGCTCGAATTGAGCGAAATCCGCGTCGAAGTGGAAGAAAAATGGCTCGTGAGCTCAACATATCGTTGGAACGGATGCAACACATACTGAAAAATGAGCTTGGGCTCAAGCCATTGAAGTTCCAAAATGCACACGATCTTACACCGCAACAGGAAAAAGTTAGAGTCGAAAGAACGAAGGAGTTGCCACGCTTGCACGAAAGTGGTGAGTTGCCGATTTTGTCAACAAACAAAATGACCGAGTTCTTCGAAAATTTACACCTTCGGACGGCCACCAGAAAGCAGGCAGCACCGATGGTGATGGTTTGGGCCGCCATAACCGCCGATAATCGCTCTCCGCTCGTATTTTTGGACCGTGATGTCAAAATTAATGCGATCGTATACCGTGAAACTGTCTTAGAGGCAGTATTGAAGCCTTGGGCAAACAATCATTTCGGTCGGAGACCGTGGACATTTCAACAAGACTCGGCACCGTCTCACAAAGCGCGCGTCAACCAAGATTGGTTAAAAAACAATGTTCCACACTTCATTTCTTCGACACAATGGATTGCAAATACTCCGGATGCAAATCCGTTGGATTTCTCTGTCTGGGGTATTTTGAAGGCGAAGGTTGGCACTAAAAAATACCAAAGTTTGGACCAAATCAAACAAGCACTTCGCTGGGAATGGGCCAAAAAACCGCAATGCTTTCTTCGGCAGTCTCAAGGCCATTATTCGCCCCAAAGGTGGACATATTGAAAACTACTGATACAATTTGAAAATTGCTGTATTTTCCAACATTTCTTTCTTTGGCACAATAAAATTTATCAAAAAATAAAAAATTTATAGCATTTTAAAAAGTGATATAGAATTATGTTTGAAATAAGAACATTTTTTTAGATAAAAACGCAATGTCAGTATTTTATTTAAATTTATTTCCCGGACACTTGACAAGGCTTTAAGTAGTTGGATAATTGCAAAAGATTTTTACAAATGAACTGCAACACTGTGGTTACGCTTAAAAAAAATAAGAAAATGAAGGACGAAAAGGTCCCTTTGCGACATGTTTTATTATATGAACTTCAGAAAAGCATAAGTATTGGGACTGCACAAAACAATATCCAGAGCACTTATTTGAACCGTGCCCCTACTGCCCGAATAGTAAAAAAAATGGTTCGGAAGATTTCGAAAAAGCGATTTTGACTTGAAGGATCACCCTCGCTCTGGACACCCTTCTGGTATTGATTATGAAAACCCAAGGATTACTACTGAAAAGATTGCTGATAGGCTTGAAATCTGGGATACGTTTCCAAAGTCGACACAGTGCCACAACTTTTATAGGAAAACAATGAGCTGGACCACATGAATGTGGCCATTTCTCTTCTCGCACGTAACGACAATGAGCCTTTTTTAGACCTAATGGTAACAGGAGATGAGAACTGGATACTACGAGTATATACAAGTAAGAAAGTACAACGAAAGATGTTTTAGAAAAAAAAACAGGTGAAAGTACAGAGCCCGTTGCAAAGGCTGGTTTACTTCTAGTGTAGGTGTTACTATGCGTCTGATGGGATTGCAGGCGATTCGCGAAAAACGTACCGTTCTGGGCAATCGAAAAGGCATCATATTTCACCATTACAATTCTAGGACGCATCTTGGCAGACAGATGCTGCAAAAAATACTGGAGCTAGAGTCGGAAATTCCCAACCATACTTATCTGATATTGCGCCTTCAGATTACCATCTCTTCGGGTCTTTGTATTGTAGAATAGTTTAAATGGGAAAAGGCTGAGCCAACTCAAAAGTTTCTTGCAGTAAAACCAAACCCTTTTTAAAAAATGGAATCGAAAAGCTTGTTGAACGTCAGAAAACAATTATAAACAGCGATGGAAATTATATAATTACAATAATTAATAAATTTGTTGTCATAAAAAATTTATGTATTGAAGTTTAGTATCCAATCTGGGACGAACTTTTGCAATAATCCATAGATCTATTTACTTAACTACAAAATATGTTTTCATTTAACAGATTTTAAAAAAAATATCATAAATTCGTTAATCTGTAGCACAAGTAAAGGCACCGAGCTTTCACTTTGAATAAAATGCACGCTTTTCTACAGTGATTTGCTATGTGCGAACACAAATGTTATAAATGTTGAATTTCGAATTAATTAAATGCTCAAAACATTATCAAAAGTATAAGGCATTAGCATAGATATTTCAAAAATAATTGTCACAGGCTATACGAGTGTCACGTATGTCATATGGTGAGAAGCTTCCCATTTCACCATCCAACAGTTGAAAATCCCAAACCCAATTGTCGCATATTGTATATTCTCGGGGCTCGTTAAGTTTTCAATTAGAAGTCAATTGAAAAATGTCTTAACGTAAATTTAAATTTTCTCTTTGACTTCACATGGAATTCTAGTGTTTTATTTGGTAAATCTTATACCTAATAAAAATAAATCAAATAACAAAAATAGAATCCATATTGTAACAATTTCCTAAATCTTTTCAGGAAGAAGAAAATACTCAGTTGTACTGTTTATTTATAGAAACGAATTAATTTCTGTCGGTTCGCATTTATTTGTATGTGCTCGTATGTAGTCGTATATGAATTTATATCTAGATACATTTTAGCGTAGTGTAAAAAGCGTTTTTATTTCGTCTAGTGCGATCACTCATCGTGATTTGGTAGTTAAAAAGCGTTTATCTACATATATCAGTCAATTGAATTCATTGGTATGCGTCCCAGTAACGTTTAATATCAAATTCCAAAGCAACTGCGTGAGTAAGTTGCATAAGTTTAAAAAGTTGGGTGACGGAAAACCAAATCAGGCAGAGCTCATCAGATCAAAATGTCAATGTCAGCGCTGGGCGTAAGTACTGGCTTTATGGTCGGCTGTTGCGTTTTGGCACAGATCGCTCGTAAAGTAGCCTCCCGTTTTCTAAAGGATGGCCTTGTACCGGTGCTCGTCAATGAAGCTATAGCGGCAGCAGAACTCTGTGCTTGTTGCTTTGAATTGATCATAAGTATAATATTGCTAAGCGATCGTGCTGGTTTAAAGTGTTGTACTCGTATTTACTTTTCTTTTTCAGTTGCGGATAATTTTGGAGTTGCCGCATATGCTATGTTTCTTTTCATTCTAACAGTTTGGTGGGGAAAAGTCTGGGGAGATGCATCTGCTTGCCCTTATACCCATATGGAAGATCTGCTCGAAGGAAAAATTTCTTTAAGAGAGGTAGCTCTACGAACGTGGGCCGAGTTAATGGGTGGATGTTGTGTTTATAGAATCGTTCAAGTTTTCTGGTGGTTTGAATTTGCTGAGACACATATGGGTAGAGCATTCGAGGACTGCTCCGCCGATTTACAGGTAAGACGAATTACGATAAATAGCGTATACTATATCTATAAATACCAGTTGTCGCATCTGTTGCAGATCATAAGAGACTGTAGCATCAAATTTTTTCCGACGATACGTAGTCAAATAGAACGTTCACACAGTCAAATAGAAAATTTGCAACCAAATAGGCGAAGGTTTTTTATCAGAAAATATCACCTCAGTCTTGCTTGAAAATCGTTTATATTATAACTGCGTCCGATTGGATCCGACTGGAGCCCGATTTCAGCCAGCAAACTTGGCGCCAATTAAAATGCCCCATGACTTGCCGATATAGCAATTGGTGTGTATTACTCTAAAGTCTAAGGAGTCATTGTCAGTTGTCGAATGAATTGCTCACAGGGTTATTAAATGGACGCTTGCAAAATTATGTCCTGTGGATATATCTATATATATATTTATTATTCCTTTTGCTTGATTTTCGACCAGATTTTTGAAACCAACGAAACTGGGAAAAATCTCTGAACACGATTTTAGAGAAAACAAGGATTTTTCTTTTAGAGTCATCGACTAGCACCGTAATGTAACGAATAGTACTAGAGATTTAAAATTGATGTAAAAAAAAAAACAAAACCTCAAAAATCAGAATATGTCAATTGCAGTTTTTTCGTGTATCCGAAATCTTGTTTTCCATTCGCGGACCTCTCAGTTCAATCAATATTGTCAAACTATCAAAATTTAGATTAACCACGCATCGATGTCGCAATTCATTGCTTACTGTTTCCTCGTTTGTTATGTGCTTAAATACCATCATCCGCGTCCGCCTATAACATGGCGAGAATCAATTATTTAATGCATCAAAATTCCACTCAAATTGAGAATGTGCACCAAGTCTTTGATAATCGTCTTCTTATTTTACAAACCGATAAAATATTGAAAAATGTTTGTGTGAGTACGAATGATAGAACTTATTCCTTTCAATACAATCGCTTTATTCAATACAATTACAATTCACAATCCAATGGGTTTTCTCAACCACTTTTACTTTTCTTTATCTTTTACTTAAACCACTTAACCACTCTCTTAATTCACACTTCAAATTCAACTGATGTACTGACTTGCATACCTTGGGGAAGCTGATATTTATACTCCAATGACATATTTCGAGAACAATCTGCGACATCCAGCGTTCTATACAAATTTCGATTTCAGTCTCCATTCACTAATGGTTGACATCTTCTTCTATTCAAATGTAGATGGCGCTGTTCACATTTAACAAAACAACGAAACAATATGTTTCGCGTATAATAGCATATACTACTTACTACATATTTCTCCAACGTATCTACATTGCAACTCTATTTTGGATCACCTTTTTGCTTAGACTAAGAGTTTTCTGATATTTTCCATTGGAGTGACCAATTATTTTTCGTACGGTCTCTTCTTCGAACCTTGGCTGAAACTTGAGCCCCTATTGCTTTTCGACGACGACGAAATTAAATTAATTTAAACATAGGAAAGTCATCGGATTTGCTCAGCGTGCAATTTGTCGACTATCGGTTTGCAAATGTGAATACTTCCGGGAATGCGTATACTTCTTATTTAGATCACATTTTGTTACACCTGCTGACATTTGCAATATTTTCATTCTATCCTTGTTGTTTTTGCAATCTCTATGGCTCTCAAAGCCATAAGATATTTCGATCTGGTTTTTCGGTTGTATGTGGTCGGATACCCTGAAGTAGTCACCGTTGGACGAAATGGATACATTGTTTCCGGCCTTAACTCAAAACCTTAACTTTGAGGAAAAGTTTTTCGAAATATGATCATAACCCTTATACTCGGGCCAGGGAATCTATTTTCACACCACAGGACTATCTGTCCATAGTCCTTTCACAGCCTGCAGAAGATTCGTTTTTACTACATAAGTTGTAATAGAAATGCCCAAACCCTCTTGTCCCATTATTATACTATGTAGGAAGATACTCCTCAGGCAACCTTGTAGCTAACAATATGCCCACGCTCTCGTTGTTGATTTATTTATACAACATTTTGGGAAATTTATTTCCAAAACTCTTAATCTAATTAAAGGCTTATTATGGCCATTAGAGATGATAGTTAAATTGTTTCCCTAACTTTTGAACCAAAATAAAAGCATTGCTGACAGAATCAAATTTGCCACAATCCATTCAAACAGGAAAGCTGAAAAATGGCGCAATATATTATAGCCAGTTGAGACGAAAATCAACCTGTTTGGGCCACATTCCGTAAAAACAAATATGTAAGGCAATCGGGAAAAGAATATTATCCAAAATATACCATTAAAACAATAAAACATGGTGGGTGAACATGGTGGCCTGGGAATGTTTTTTCTACTACGGTGTAAGTCCATTATACCGGATAGAAGAGACTCTAGCCACGGAAAAATACATTGATATCTTACAAAATCTAATGTATCCATATGCTAAAGACAATTTAGTTTGGAAATTTCAACAGAACAATGATCTTAAACATCCTCCAAAGATGACAAAAAAAGTCCTTTATGGATATGAAAGTTAGAGTTCTCGAGTGGCCAGCACGATCTCCAGACGTGAACCCTATAGAAAATCTTTGGCATGTCTCCCGAGGAGCTTAACAAATTTTCTAAACCAAAAAATAAAAATGAACTTCGGAAAAACCTGACCAAAAATTTACTATGAAAACCCAACTTTGAACTGCCAGATGCTGATTGATTTGATACCACGACATGGTTTTAAAAAACAAGGAAAATATTAAAAAGGGAACCCTATGAGAAATATTTTTGTTAACTGTTCTTATTTTTTTACACAGCCGTAAACATTGAAGTCCGTATAAATAATTGTTTTTCCTAAACTGTATTACTTTATTTTACGAGTATATTTATGTCTTGATTTTTGTAATATAACTAACAATTGGAAAAAATAGTAGGTTATTTCAAAGTTTCATTTATTTTTTTTAAATATAGTCTCTAAAATATATTTTTTTTCTGCTCTAGTGTTCTTATTATTTTGCACAGCAGTGTATGTGTTTGTATGTATGTAGTGTGAGTACGGATATGTAAATGTGTGAATACATTAGTATGTTTAAGAATGGATTTGTGTATTACGTATGTATTCAGTGTTTGCTAGTAAAGAGGATTAAGTGTAAGTATGAGAGGTTCGTGCCGAAACTCGCCTGTTTGTAAATGAATGAATGCACGTGTGTGTAGTGTGTGTTGGCATGCGTATGGATGTTCGTTTGCTGGAGAATAAAATTTGGAAACTTCAAAGTAAAAAAAAAAAATATTTTCATAATTCATGTAAATTTTTTTTATTTGCTTTAAAACTCTGTTTTTATTAAATTCATTCACAATTACAAAAAATTATTTGGTTCCCATTCTTTCCTCAACTTCTTTCGAATGTCTTCATAAGGTTGGTGACAGTTACATCCGTGATCTTTTTGCACGCTCTTTTCCATTTAGCACTAAAATCTTTTACGTCCTTTGCACACTGCTCAGTTTTCCTCAATTTAGTTTTGACCAAAGCCCAATACCATTCAATGGGACGGCACTGTGGGACATTGGGTGGATTCATGTTTTTTAGGACAAAGTCGACATTTTTAGCAACAAGAAAGCTCAACGTCACATGAGCATAGTGAGCTGGCCAAAATAATGTTAAACCCTCGTGTTTGTAAAGGAATCAACCGTTTTTTTAGGCACTCGTTAATGTACACTTCTCCGTTAATTGTTCCCGTTGTAATAAACGATGAGCTTCTGTGTCCACATTGGCAAATGGCCTGCAAACGAAATTTTTTGACCCGAATTTTTCCATCCCAATCGATGTTGTTGATTGCGGAAGAATCTCGGCTTTGACATAAGTTTCGTCATCCAAAACCAAGCACGCTTTCTTGTTGCCGATCAACTCGTATAGCGTACATTTTCGAGCAACATCTCTGGATGAGATAGTCCGGTTTTTTACGATGGTACCCACTATTTTCCTGTCCAAATTTGTATCATGTGCTCCACTTTTAGCTCCACTTTTCTGTTTTCGCTTAACTGTCAACGTCTCCAAATATCGTTTAATAACAGAATCCACTGTACTGCGTGCTATGTTTAAATTTTTTGCGATGAAATGGTTTGGAGGCGAAGTATTTTCGAGCCATTTGTCGATGATCTTTTTACGGCGTTCCTCTTGACTTATATTTTCTAAATATTTTAAACCGCACCGAACTAAAATCAATAACAAACTGAAACTAGAGAATATACAGGCTAATTTGGGTACAAAATGGGATTGCAATTTTTACGCATTGGAAGTATAGCCCGTATTAAAATTTACAGATTTTATTCGTTTCAGTCCTTATATTCTCGGGAGTTGGTGCTTCTTCCAGTATTTCCCGAAGAGTTTGGCTTTGTAACTGGAATCTTGGGCAGTGGAAAAACACATGCCCCACATCTTCAGGGATGTCACTACAAAATGAACAGCGTCAAGTATATCTTCGGCTGTGACTCAAGGAATTTGTTGTTCTGCTGTCGATAGCTCCTCCTTCAATGAATCTCCCCTTTGTCTTAGGAAAAGCCCTTCTACTACAATATTTTCCGCAGTACATCTGCGCATGTGGCAAATGGAGCTCGAAAATTTTTAATTTCTTCATTACAACTTGGTAGGCCCTCCCCCAAAAGTTTTCATCCGCTTCATTGCACAGTTCGTTGAATCTGCGGCGTTTGCTGGTGTTTATTTCCACCTTTAGTTCTCTTCGTGCTAATTTATACTCATGCTGGAGTTCAATAAAATTGCTTCTTTGAGTTTATCCAGTCTTCTTGCGAGGTGACCTTCAGCTCGTAGTTGCGCGATTTCTTCATTCCACCAATAAACTGGTTGATAATGTAAACTGGTCGTCCGTATTACCATATTACCATAGATGCATCGCATGCCCGGCCTATTTATGAAACTATTGAATTCTTCGATCGTAAATCTTGGTGGAGCGTAACAGCTGTATATGTAGTAGCCGTCGATTTTGGCGCGACCAAGGTAGCACTCAGTTCTCCCTTCTGGTTCTTGGAAGTGTCGTTTTCCGCAGGTCCATATATCAACTTTATCGATACGGTTCACTTAAGATTACTACATCTATACCTAGATCACGAGTTGTCTGTGATAAGAGAGCTCGGGCGTGATTTAGGTTTAGCTGCAATATTCTCATTTTTTCAACATCAGTTCCTTCCATGCTCGTTGGTACGATGGGCATTTATGACTACCCGTAGAGTGGTTACTACCGATGACCTTCTTACCTTGGCTCAGTTCACATTGTGGTTCTTTCTTGCATAGCTTCGCCATATGACCAATTTCACCACATCGTAAGCAATTTTTCGACCAATCGCTTGTGCTTTTACAAGCTATGGCTTTGGGCTCAAATTCCATGCATTTGACACTCGTATTCGGCACACAACCCATCCTATACGTATTTTACATCATTCAGGTTAGTTTTTAATATATGTATGTACATAAATATGTATAATTGAATAAACTCACCTTTGCGGTTGATATCATATACGAGTATATACGAGTACGTATAATGTTTTTCCAGGCAACTTGATGCTAGTTGACTTCGCCGTTTATCACTTCTGGTATTTTGCTATTCCTGTTGCACTGATGGGTCTTCTGATGGTACTCCATACTCTGTACAAACCTGCGAAATTCAGATTTGTTTTTCCCTTCTTCTTGATCCAAAAAATTTTGCTGATTTATAGGGCTTCTACTATGGTGACACTGAATCGGATGTGTCAACACCAATCAATAAATGTTTGCATAGAACTCCAGGTAATCCGCGCAAAAAAAATAGTAGTCTCAGCAAACTTCAAGAATGGTCTCAATTTATTTGCTTTCGCTTCGAAATTTCCGAAAGTCAAAGGTTCTCGCACCAGGAATGTAATTTTGTTACATTAAACCATTGGTGTGTTAAAAGTTGGTCTGCAGCGCTTATAGAGACCTGCTTCATATGGGTATTCATGGACTAATCGAAAAGCTGAGTTGAAAGTGAATTGAAATCCTAGGTAAGGACTTTGCTGGGTGCAACACAGTATAAATTTCATGAAATGGTTTTACAACCTAAACCTGAAACATGTAGTAGTAGTAGTAGTAGTAGTAGTATTTTTTATTTCATTATATATAATACATGTGTAAAATTTACATGATTTGAGTACAATAATTCATTAAATATATTAAAAAAAATATATATATATAATAGAAATAATATAGTGACATTTTATATTTTCTATACATAAAGCATTAAAATAGTGCCAAGTGCCACTTCAATGGGTTTTAATATTATTAATATGTGGGTGGGGTGACCCGTTTAATTATATTCAAAGAACAAGTTAATTTGAGATACAATTATATTTACAAAGCAAATCAAAATAAAAGAACTACATAAAAATAAAGAAAAGTTAAGAGGAAGTTAGAAGAAAAAAAAAAACATTATTTACACCAGAATATCAGAGAGAAGGTATTCCACGTTCTGTGAATCATAATTAAAAAGCCAAGACCTTATGGAACTTTCAAATATGACAGAAATTCTTATCATTTTAATATTTAAAGGGAGCTTGTTAAATAGTCGACATGAAGAGATATTATAAAAATTACGAAATGCAGTTGTACGGAAAAGGGGTACAGTCACAACATAAGAAATGTTTCTCCGTAGATTGTAATCAGATATATGTAAGTCTGTAATTTAAATTTCCTGATCTCTGAAAGCTAAAAGAACGTTTTCAACACTTTAAAACAATACAAATGACGAACTGGAAGAATTTTCATATCACAAAACAATGGGAAACTTGGATGACGTCGATTCTTGTTACAGATTTTCCTCACTACACTTTTTTGTAAGACTAGTAAGGGCAATTCCATACTGGAGTTTAGCGTGAAAGACACCATAATAAATGATTTTTAATAATTGCTTTGAACAAACATTTTTTAGATAAAAAAAAGTGTCGCAAGGTATTTATTTCCTTAGGGACTCTGTGTGGCTTGCAAATGACATCCTAGAATTAATTGTGAGCCCAAGATACTTAAACTCGTCTACTTCCTCAATTAAAAAGCAATTATCACTACAGTTAAGACTGCTACAAAATGTTGGAAGTGTTTCACTAGAATCACAATTACAGCCTGCTAATCCATACCTTTGGCATTCTGATGCGTGGAAGTAAACATCCGCATTCATACTCATTGGGGAAGCTAAGTTAAAAAACATTATTTTTGTCTTTGAGCTAATGTTCAAATTGTGCTCCGCGAACCAAATTCTTAATAGACTAAGATCCCAATTAATGTCGGAGATTAAATCCAAAACACTTTCAGAGCCATATGAGCAGCCAACATCATCTGCATGCGCCGTAATTCTACTTCTGAAGTTTAGTGAAAACAGTGAATTTATATAAATTAGAAATAAAATGGCTCCCAACACAGAACCTTGAGGAACTCCCAAACTGAAGAAACGAATCTCGCTTCTCATACCATCAATCTTCACACTTTGAGATCTGTTTGATAGGTATGATCTAAGCCACTCTAGTATGAACCCACGAAAACCCGCTTTTTCCATTTTATCCAACAGCGTAGTATGGTTGACCATGTCAAAAGCTTTTGTGACGTTAACAAATAAACCAGCAGTGAATTTTTTACCATCAAGGTTAGAGAAAATATTTGAGCAAAAATTTAGAAGAGCGTCTTCGGTAGATTTACCCTGCTGAAAACCAAATTGCATTGGATTGAAAAACTCAATTTTTTTTCAAGTTAGACATTATTCTCTCCTTAATAACTTTTTCCAATATTTTGCTAAAAGTGGGCAGAAGTGAAATTGGCCTATAGTTTTTCATATCGTCTGCAGAGCCTTTTTTAAACACCGGAATTACGTCGGCGCATTTGAGTGCCACGGGAAATGTTCCTGCAAATATGCTGAGATTAAAAATGACTGCCAGGACGTCAATCACATAGCATGCTATTTGTTTAATAAGTATATTTGAAATATTATCAAAGCCACAAAAGTTCGAATTTTTTAGGGATCCAATTGCTTTTAGGAGCTCTAAAGCAGTGATAGGTTCGAAGGCAAAGCTCGTATATTGCGACAGGTCATTACCCCCACTTATTGAATTGTAACAACGAGTGCAATTTCTCAGGACTGTTTGTGTTGGTATGCTGTTTGTTATTGAAGTGAAATACTAATTGAAAGCATTAGCAATGTCAAGTTTGTCAAACAGTTCGCAATTGCTCACACAAATTGAATGGGGTTTTTTTGTAGAACGAGACTTGTTCAGAATATCATTCACTACTTGCCATTCTGATTTAAGGTTACCCTTAGCAGAAATGAATTTAGTGCGATAATAATTATCGCGGCAAAAAGCAATCTCTTTTTTTAAATCCAAACATAGCTTTTTAAACTTATTTTTCAGCCTAAGGTTCATGGGATTCTTGGAGCATTTTATTCTTAGCTTGTGTTTCACGTTAACTTTTTCAATGAGTTGACTAAATATCAACGGTTTTAGTCTTTTTTTTAGATTTCTTCAATGGTTCCGTAGAGGAAAAATTTGATATAAATTTATTAAGGCAAGTTATGAACACATCATAAGAAGCAGAAGCATCGCTTTCCATGTAAACATCGTCTCAGGACTCATAAGCTTTATAAAATCAATTCTTGTTTTTTGCTTTTGGCTATTAACTTCGGTACGGCTGGTCTTTTTGCTTTGAAAAGTATTCACCAATAAACCTATCATTGAGTGATCAGTAATTTGCAAGTCATATGTGCACCTTTCGCAGGCATTCAATGGAAAGTCTGCAAATCGCCCATAAATATGATCCAAACACGTACCTGAAGACAACCGAGTGGGTTCATTTATAAAACTGGCTAAACCGTGGAAGGCCAAGAGGGCCATGTAATTAGACACAGTTTCGCTACTATCTAACAGATTAATATTGAAATCTCCCAAAATAATTAGGTTTTTTGCTTTTACTGTGTTCAGCAGATAAGAAAATTCTCCCATGAACGCCAAAACATTGAACATATGTAGACGATAAACAGACAACAGAACAAAATCTATGTGATTAAACCTAACAGAAACCTTTAGAATGTCTGCGCTCTGAAAGTCGACACACTTAGCTTCATGAACTATTAGTTTCTCTTTAATAAAACAGCCGATACCGCCAGCAGCATATAATCTTCATTTGGATTCGCAAAGAAAAGGAAACCCGGTAGATAATAATCGTTAAATTCAAACCCATAAATCCAAATTTCAGAAACAATAATAATATCCGGAATGCAATGAAAAGAATCAAGGTGGGTAGCAAGAGATGCAAAGTTTTCTCTCAAATTTCTAATATTCTGGTGTACGGCAAACAGTTTGTTTATAGAGTATGAACTATTTTTAAAAACATTATCACGATTTGCAAAACTTAGATCGAGGATAGAAAAGTCATTATTTGTGTCATTAAATTCAGAATTCATTATTCAAACAAGTTCAAGATCAGTAAAAGATTTAATCGAGATGACTTTTCCACCTTCCTCCTTCCTCCTTCCTCATAAGTATTTGGTTGTTCTTAAACCACACCTTGCCTTTTGTCATTGCTGTTGCTGCTGTGGGCGCTCTCGTTAATAGTCGCGTTAAAAATTAGGTTTCCCTTCTTCTTCTTCTTCACACTCATAATCCGCTGCTTCAACGACAAGTCAGTGAACTAAACACAGATGATCGATTTGTTTGGAGGTCCGTTGTTTTTGTTTCGCACATTCTTTACATAGCATCTCTCTATGTCAGCATCGGAAACATCAATTGACAAAGCATTCTGGAGTATTGTCTGGGCTTTGTTCATAGCATTATTGTAGGTAACATTTGATACACCAACAATTTCGATGCAGTTGGAGAGAAGATGTTGCTGTTGCCAATTTAGTTTACTCTCCAGTGAATTTACCTTCGCTTTCAGCTCTGCATTTTCGGTTCGTAGCTCGTTGAGTGAATCCAGGAATCGGTTGTTTATTTCTTCCAGCTTGGTTAGCTTAAGGTAATTCATTTGGAGAGTGAATTCTGATTCAGCTTCAGTGTGTGCAGATGTATCTAGATGTGCTTCAGTAGTTTGACCTCTGTTGTTAGTTCCTTGGTTACGGTTAGCAGTGGAGGATGGTGCATTTTCTTTTATTTCTCCGCATTGTTTGTTGTTGTTGCTGATAATTGTATCAGGCATCCGCATACGGAAAGTCTTTCCGGAAGAGCACATAAAATCAGCCTCTTGTTCACTTATATTTACACAGGATAGATGAAAGAATGCAAAGCAATCACTACACGATATTTTAATGGAATAATTCCTTTCAATTCAGTGAAGGTATAAAACTTTTATTTATTGTTCTACTAAGATGCGCACCCCACGACACTCACGAGTCACACCCCACGGGACCAACGAGTCTTAAGCTATAGCTGCCTCCCTTTATTCCAATTCGAACTGGGGCAAGATAAAGAAGGATTCTTGCATACCCCTTGTTGATGGCTTTACCCGCACTCAATTCTTGGATGAAAGCTGCACGAAACTTGGATGTCCGCATTTGTGCTAAGGAGAAATTGAAAAAACTGGTTTATAAACCCTAAATGTGTAGCCCAAAGACAAAACTACCAAAATGCTAGCAGTTCTGTAATGCTAAGTCTTTATATATAACACAAGCTGAAATACGCAAATATCGATTCAACTTTTCAACTTAGATACCCCAGCAAAACTTCAACTCAATTAAGCATTAAAAGTGTAGTTGGTTTAGTCAATGCTATCAGCGTGCATCTATGTAAATACTTAAATATCTTCATACCTGGGTATGAAGGTTATTCATATCCTATGTTTGAATACCGCATATACGAGTATGCTGTATTCGTAGAATAAACTTGAGGGTGGAAGATCCGATATTAACGGATATTGCGAGGTGAAGGTAACCTATACTACAATACGAGTACAAAAGTTTGTTTTTTTATTAATATTACCTGCACCCATTTTTTTTTAAATGTATTGTATTTTTTTTTCTATTTTAAAATTAAATCGAAAACCCAATATCAAAAGTATTCTTTGTCATAGGTTCACCCTTATCTCGGTGCAGCTATCGAAGGATTTGCTACTCTTCTTTGCCGACTTGCATCCAAGGCACTGAATGAAAGTGGACCACGATTTGGTAATATAATTGATTCCTTTGTGGGTACAAGCCTTGTTGTAGCAGGTAAGTATTTGCCATTTCCAAGTATACATCCAGTAGATTAGATTTTACTGTTCAATCCTTAACTTCATGTGGGAAAAAACCTCTCAAAAAAAGTTTACGCATTTAATTACTTCATGTTTTCAGCGTTTAATTTTTCGGGCGGATACTTTAATCCTGTTCTTGCAACTGCTCTAAAATGGGGTTGCAGTGGACACACAAATTTGGAACACATCATTGTTTATTGGATTGGAGCATGCAGTGGAGCTGTACTCTCAGTACCACTTTTCAGAATGCCAATTATTCGAAGGTACTTAATAAGGGAGGAGATTGATAAGAAGGAAAAATAGTTAACGCAAAAGTATTGATTGAAATTGTCGTCCGCTTTATCAGTTGGCCTGATAGAAATGTTTTATTTATTTTATCCACATTGGAGTGCTGTTTTAGCGTTTGTTACATTTATTTTTTGTTTAAATTTTTTTCAGTTAAATAAATTGAATTGCTGATGTTTTATTTTGTTTTCTTTACTCTAATTACCATGAAGCATATTATCATAGAGATGTCAAGAAGGCAACCCGATGCATAAAACATCATTGGTAGGTCTCTTGAGAATTACATATATTCGAAGAATGCGTAACCTCGTATCTAAGACATTCTGACATCTCGTGGGATGGAGCAAACAAACGCTATAAATGACTTGTCCGATAAATTAATAGGGAACCTCATTCCGACGAAGGGCTTTGGACATCGGTTAAATATGTAGAATTAAATCAAATACTGTTGGGCCTTCCAGAAATACCCTAACCCAAAAATAAAGAACTGCATTGTTCGTTAGATATCTAACTAATCAGTGCACCAACAGGATATAATGCAGTAGAAACGATGGCTATGGGACAAAGCACCAAATATTTATTCTTTTTATTTCGTAACCTTTACATTTGGGAAGTGCGACACCTACCCCAAACTCTCCTGGGCGCAATTCGCAATTCAAGGACTCGAAGAATAAGAAGATATCTAAATAAATTTATCTAAATAAATTTATCTTCTCTGGCTGGCAACCATAACAGGAATAGACAACCCTGAGAGCAAACACTGCGAGAGAGCTAGTGTGGGAGCTAGCTAGATTTAGCATTTTAGTGGTGAAAATTCGTTTTCCCTTGTTCAGGACAGGTACTCCTGAAAAGATTTATTACCACTTAATTTCTAAATAAGCATAATAAAGTTAAAAAACCAAACACAAGTTTACAGCTGCTATGATATTTTCCTTATAATTCGGTACTTTCGAAACTACTGATGCCATCGTGCAAAAAATTATGGACCAGCATCTGCCAATTTTCATAGAATCTTTACAGCTGGCATTGCACTGACCTACATACCGAACCTCTGGCGAACAATGAGTAGCTTTGAGGATAACTTCCTTGCTGCTGTGATTATTGCGCTCCATGGGTGGCATCCAACATTTAATGGGGAGACTAAATTCTTAGTGGAAGTTAGCTCGTTATTGATTTCTAGTCAACTACTCATCTTACTTGATATTTGTTAACTGGTAACTGTGAATTATAAACCAGGTTACCAGTTGGAAATACAACTACTACATACCTTATAAGTATTCTTTCATCGTAATTAAAGGATCAAAATATCAAAACCGAGAAAAGTGGGCAAATAACGATGTCGTACGTGACAACGAAATAGCCTTTTACGTAATGGCTCGAAATTGGATAATGGTATATGAGTAAGTACAGACTTACAGTATCCTTGAAAATGTCAAACTACCGCAGCATGCTCCACGCAAAGATATACCAAAAGCTACATATATACAAAGTTGGCAACCAGGCGGGAGTACTACAATAGATATATCATATAATAAAATATAGATTTAATAATGGGTGAATGCAGTCGGAATAGCCTCTAGATAATTTGTATGCTAGGACACAACGATCACTATTGTGATTAAATAGTTTGTGACAACTGAAACTCCATAAGCCGACATTTCAGCAATGCCAACAATCGATATTTCACTATCAAACATTACATACAATATATCACTGATAACAGAGTACACACATAAAATTGCAATAAGCAGATGGGACAACGATCATAACTGCGCACACATACAGGCGATCAAATGATAGCTATAAGGGTTAAGACAGGTCACAACCTGTTAAGAACTCGTAAACAGTCTGAAAGGATGGCAGTCACGAACAGCATGAGGTTGCTATGACTCAGACGTTGAGGAAGATACCAAATACTGCCTCTGTCATTTTCCAAGCATAAATAGACAGCGCATGATTTTTCAAATCTGGCGGAACTAGAAGCGGTACCATACCAGCAAATAGTGAAGCTCTGCAACAAAATTGGATGTGCAAAGTTTCTTACTTATTGACTTATTGACCCGCCCTCGTACATCGGTGGATGCCACGAAAAACTGAGTATAAAGATCAAACTTTCAGCAAACTAATCAAACTAATATCCTCCTCACTCTAAGAGTAAACTTATGCGGGTCATCATTTATATCATCAACACAACCTTGTTTGAATGCTTTGTTTCGACAGAAAAAAAAATAAAAAATATGATAAAATATGTACATACTTATGACCATACCCATGTAGCTCTTTAAGAAGTTCAGAGTATTTAAACATAGCTTTGATGCTTGCTCGGTTCCTTATACCTGCTGCGACAAACAACTTGTAACACGAGTCTGCACCCGTCCGCAATATACCATATGGAGGCAGGTGCAGAAGTTGGTAAGTAAATATCGAGCTTCTGATACATCTTTCGCATACTGTATCAGATCTTTCGCATACTTTGTTTGCACGGTATCTGGGAACAATGACACTGAACTTCCTAGAAATGAAATACTTTTACAAGTTTTATATGTTATCTTAAATGCGTTTACATACATACGAGTACAGTGGCGAGCAAAACTGGATACATAATCTGAGATTTTGTGTTCTTTTGTAAACAAAACACATTCCTTAAGGCAGATTCCAATGGAATTTTAAGTTATTTTACATATTTTATGTTAATACTAACAAATTGAGGTATGAACGAACATAGTCGTGCAATCAGAATGGCCACAATCCATGAAATGTTCGTTCCAGAACTTCATGTATCAAGTTTTCCACGTTTGATTTTGTCATTGTTTTTTTTTTTTAATATACCGCTAAACGTTACTGTTGTCTTGTCATATTCTACGATTTTTTTTCATTCGTATTGTTGCAACACACTAAATGGTCGTAAATAATTTCTAGAAAAGTGTTTTATTATTTTATAATTTATTAAGTGTATTCATTTAAAATCTAGGAGATGAGAAAAATGGCCATTGATATTGGGAACAGCATCACTTCGATGTCTACATAAGGTCTTTCGAGACTGAAAATAACAAAGAAACTCAGTGTGTGACATCGCACAGTACTCAAGGTAAGAGAAATACGGAAAATTGACATGGTGGAAAATAAAGCTGGACGTCCAAAACTATTACCTGATGGTAATCCTCGCCTTATGAAGCGTGGGCAAATAAAGATGTTAGAACACCCAAGGCAAGACCAAAAATGTTTAGCAAAATAGTTGGCAAAAATATAAGCGAGAAAGGGCGCTGCATAGAACCGAACTGGTATCAGCCGTAAAAAAAGAAAACAGCCTTAGCACCATAAATTTGATAAATGATATTTTCAATTGCAATCAACACAGGGTTGTGTAAAGCTTTGCTTAAAGCCTCTGCATTTCGCCCCCATTCGACTTGTTTCTTAAAATATGTCAAGGAATCTCCCTTTAAAGTTTTCGACACATTATCCCGAACACCCTGTATATAGAGGACTTTTTTTTATATAAAATAACAATAAAAAGACAAAATAATTGTATGTTTCTTGCAAACTTCTATGTAATTACATGGTTCTAAACTATGAATATGTACATGAACATACGAATACAAAAAATAAGGAGACAAATTCACGTAGTAGGTATATTCATTTTCGTACGTTTCTTACATCTCTTTCGAGTTATAAATACATTAGCTGCAAGGGCACCAATAGTTTCAATAACATAATCATTCGATCCAACAGAAATCCTTTTAGACGAAGACGATGTATCGCATTGCGATTTATCATGTTGACTTAATGTTTCATTAATTGTCAGGTTCTCATTCGAATCAATTTTGGAATCAGTACAGGTACCCTTTATGAGTTCATAAGATAAGTCACCGTTTGAATGTAGATAAGTTGGAGATTGGAACATAGAGCGCATTCGGTTATCAATTTCTCGATATTGAACATCATCTTCAGCAGCATTGTACACTGGGGGAAGTGTGGCTTGTTGATTTTCCACAAAAATATCATCATTGAATAATTTACAATGTTCTGTTTTTTTTGGAGTTTCAGGGAATAAAGAATTTTCTATGGACAATGAACTTTTACGTTTGTCTGTTACTGTAAGGTCTCTATCTGTTGTATTAGTAGAGGATGTCGGGTTATCACAGTCACTTGTTGTGCTTTCTAATTGATTTTCCAACTGCTTAGATTTCTTCGATTGGAGAGATGTTTTACTATCTGCATTCGTAGGTGAGGAGGATCGTTTTCGTTTTCTTTTATTTTCTTTAGTAGATCGGTTTTTGCGAGTGATATAAATAGCGGTGCCTGTTTCTTCACATTGATTAGTTTCCTTTGAATTAGACTCACATGGTTCGCGCGTGGAACTTGTTATTGGATATAAATCAATGTGTTGAGGATCTCCTTTTTCATTCGATTTTTGCGACAGGTTTTGGTTAGTTTCCGGCAGTTTGGAATCAGTCTTAGTTGAAAACGACTCAGCCCCGAGCTGTTCAATTCTATCTGAAGAATGCGAACAGCGATTCGTAAAATCAGATTGTGCTGGTTGTTTATGACTTTCACCAATCGTATCTTCGGAATTTCCAAAACTAATCGGCTCGACGATTTTTGTCTGTAGATTAATTTTAGTAACCCTTATGATAAGCTTACCAGTAGTGCGTTCTGATTGATTCACTCGATAATATTCCTTTGGTTTTCTATGATTCACAGTTTTTTGTAAATTGTCGGATTCTAGCTTGTCATCTTCATTTTTCTTTGAACTTTTGGTACAAGTCTGCGAGGTTTCACTGTCTGAACAATTTGTTTTGTTGAAAGAATGTGCTTCATTCGATTGCTCTTCGCTGTTGCCAATGACATCTTGTTTGTTGCCATCTGTGAAAGTTTCTAACATTTTTTTCTTATACCTTTTGGTTGTACCACATGTCATAACTTTTTGTATAGGAGCTGCGTCTTCATGGATTTGTGGTACGCTTTCCTCATTTTTGTTGTCATGTTGGGCAGTTGTAATGAAATTCTTCGTCTCAGTAACGTCTGTGTGTGTCAAGTTATTCTCATTTTCTCTACACGTTTTAGTTACATGCTGCCGGTCTGCATTGTTATTTTCCGGTACTGATTGAATTAAGTCTATAGTGTCCACCAATGTCGTTTGTTCTTTATTATTTGCACCTATAGACTGTTGATATTCGCATTGAGTTAGATCGCATGACCTAGTTAGGAATAGCACCGGATCGGGACCAATAGCACTATCTACAATGTTATCATTAGTTGGAATCTTTCCGAAATTTGGTTTTAACTCTACGGTGGTCTTAATGTCTTGTGAATTCGTCTCCTTATATAAGTCACTGATAATCTTCTTTCTATGTTTTTTCTTGTTATTATTATTCGTAGCAACTTTCTCTTCACCTTGGATCACATTTTGATTTGTAATTTGTTTAATTTCAGGCACTTCAGATATTTCGAAATCAGAATTCATTGAGTTTTGTAAAATTCGCTTTTTGTGGTGAACTTTGTCTTCATTTCTCCCAATATCTGTTCGCTGTTTTTTATTATGAAAAATAAGCAGTGTTGATAATATATTTTCCTCTTCTAGACAGATGTTATCCAGTTCCTCAGCAACATCGTTTATCTCCAATCCTTTCGTATTTTGAATCGGATTTTTTACGATTAAAGACAATTTTTGTGTTGAGTTGTAGATGTTTTCAGTTTCAGGAAGGTGTGTTTTCTCACAAATTGTTTTATGGTCTAATTCGAGAGATTGAACGCCTAATGAATCTTCCTCTACTAAAAGAGCCGGCATCACTTTGTGCTCTTCAAATTCTCCAATGGACGAAAAGTCTTTTGTCTTACCCGAATCCATTGTACACGAGATCTTATTTTGCACCTCCTCTGTCGAAGTTTTTTCTGAATTCCCATCATTTTGACAAACTACTGTTTGCGCACTATCTCTTACTGTTTGCGATACAACATTAATCTCACCTTCAGCAGGTGGTAAATTATAAGTATGTGGCGGCAAATTTATATCGCTATTTTCCGACAACATTGGACAGGTTACCGTAGAAAAATTTGTAGATTTTTCTGTTACCATAGACATGGAATATTCCATTAGAACCATCTCTTCCCCAGTGCATTTTCTAGGAGTTTTCAGCTTTCTTCGTCGTCCTGATGAAACATATGCCTCTTGAGTCGTAGATTGTTCACATAAATCTGTAAAACCGGATAAATCGGTTGAATGTTGCACTTCCTTTTGTGCATTGTTATGATTTTCTTCATTTAGATTCATTGAACTTGAAACTTGCCCCTCAAGTATTTCATCACTCACGCCTTCCAAAATATCGCGTTTATGCGTTTTCGAAAAATTTCTTTCGCATCGAATGTGTTTATTTTGTTGTGTGCGACTGTGTGTCGGTTGCGGTGACCCTTCTAATATTGAAACGGATTGGGTTACTCCATTATTAGATGAGTGAGATACTTCCTTTCGAGCTACGTCTACTATAGAGTCTAATGATATAATGCCTTCATTGATAACTTCTTTATTACCAAATGTGGCCATGGAATTCTTCGTGTTGTGGCTTTGAATTTCTTCACTTTTTTCTGTCTGTATAGTTGTGGATTCAGAACTATCAGTACTGTCATCGACTTTCTCCTTCGGTTTGCCGTCTACAACTTCCCCGGGGAGAACGCCTTCAGATTCGACCTCACTGCTTAAAACTACATCTTCACTATTTGTGCTTTTACAAAACTTTTCAACTGAAGTAGATACTGTCAATGAATCGGACAAAATTGGAATACAATTATTAAAATCCATGCTTTCACCGACCACATTACGTAACTCTATGGGTGTATCTTCCAATATCGTTGGTGATCCCCTGACACGCTCCCTGTTATTGCTTTTAGTTTCGTCTATTCTGCATGGGTCCGAATTATTTGTCAATACTTCCTTTGTACTTGTAAAGGTAGATACCCCTGATGAACTGCATTCAAAGTCCATTGGTTCTGGTGAATCGGCACCAATATCGTTACTTACGCGCTTATGTATATCATAGTCAATTTTATCTTTATGTAATGAATTAATCACACAATCAACGTCCCCTTTTGGATTTTTATCTAAGACGCTGTGTGAATTGATTTCCTTTACTTCAATTAGTAACCTCTCAGCCTTATCAACATGGTTCGCCAAATCAGCCTTGTACTTTTTTACATCATCCTTTCTTTTTGTTTTCTTATCTTGAGTGGATGAAACATCCGTGAACGTTTGTAACTCTTCATCAGATATTTCCTCGCAATCTAAAGATTCAAGTAGATTCTGCTGCATGCAATTTAAATCAGAAAAGGTATCTGCTAAAGAAGATTCCTTTATTGGTACGACTTTATTTTTGTCTCTGCCACTTGTATTTTCTACGTCCGCACTGCACTCATTTTTCTTCTCTGAGCAAGTATCAGTTACGACCCTGCCGTCTTTGTTCTTTTTTGCATGATCTAAATCAGCGTTGGAATGAGTTAGAGATACTTTTTCAGGTTTAGCTTCAGTATCAACTTTATGTCGGCTGTATGTTTTATCTCTATATTTTTCATTTTTATTTCTAGACGATTCGGAAGTTTGTGAGTGTTTGCGATGAGACGAATTCTTTGAGCTGCTGGAACCTTGGTATTTTTTCGAGGAATGGTGACGGCTGTGTAAGTCCGTTTTCATAGTTTTATCCTTCTCACTTTTGCCAGTTGAATGGGAAGAGGACTCGGAAGCTGGAAAGATAAGTTAAAACAATTTATTATCAAATAAAGACGATTGTTTTATTTAAAAGACTTGAAATTAAAATTACATTAACGTACATATGTATATTATATGTCCACGTTTTCCTTAGTTGATCTGATATTTCTTAAAAGAAGGGCGACCGCACCTGTTAATTACTTATTTAAATTTTATATTGATTCTTTCAAAATTGACAGTGTCTCCTTATATTTTCCCCTTTGAAGTTAAAATTCAATAATTTGGATTTAGTGGAAGAGGGTTTAAAAACTCTTTCAGTCTGTAGAAGACCTTTATTGCTGAGTTCAAGATGCTACAGAAGGGCTCTAAACCAGTTAACAATTCAGCGAATCTTTTTTTTTCTGATTTCCATGAAAAGCCGGTATCCACTACAAGTTAGCTTTGTTAATTTTGAGTTAATTTGAATAGTGAGTGGGTATTGTATTGTACAAGTAGGTTCTAATCAGTGCCAACCTACCCAGGCCGATATTGGTGAAAATTTAGTGGTTCCAAATAGAATAAAAATAAGTGTTTCATGCGTTTGGGACATGAGTAATTAAATTTTCATAATTTTGAAACCTTGGTAAGAATGAGGAAGTTGAAACAATAATAATACAGTGGAGCGTAGATAAACATGCTAGTGCTAGTGAATGAGCTGGCGAAACTTTGTGAAGCTACGGTTTTGATATTTGCTGAGTATCTGGTACTAATTTTGGATGGAAAATTTGTTGTTCAACAAAACGAAAGAGCAAAGAAGGCAATAATAACTTCATATGCTATAGATTATCGTGTGGCCCTACTCGACGGTAGAAGAACCGGTGGTAGCAGTGACATATATTAACTTGTCATGGTGCCAAACGAAGTGCTAAGCTACCAACCTTAGAACTATTGATAACATTCAAAGGATTGCTGCAATAAAAACCATTCCAATAGCGGGGTGCCATACATAATCTAAAACCATTAGATATTTTCATGCTCAACGAGCTAAATTGAAAGTAAAAAATCCAGTCTGCCGAGCCATAGATTAGTTTTGTAATCATTCAGTCAGGTTTCCTCACTACAGTCTACTAAATTAGTTACAATAATGGCACTATTGAAAGACAAGCGGCAACAAAAGGAATTTATTTTCACTAAAATCAAAATCGAAGCTTAGCAGCCGTTATCGTAAAGAGCAGCAGCATAACATAAGATCTAACGAGTTTCCGAAGACAGAGGTATACTGGAAAGTGAAAGACCTGATGAACTGATATCATCCCTTGAGCTATGTAAATCAGAAAAATACTACAGTATTGCCTCCTGTAATCCTAAACAAGCGATTGAGAAACAAAATCTAACTCTTGGATAGCCGAGGTGCATTAAAAATATTCCATTGCAATAATACGAGTATATAGTATATATATATATAGAGTAAGTAGTTTACAATGGAAATTACAACCATAAAATATGTAGATAAACGTTTTCATATATATATATGTATGTACATAACACCAATTAACTTATATTATGCATTAATGTCCGAATAAATAAATATAATTCATTTACTCACATTTGTGGTGCCGATGCTTTTTCAAATCATTCCTTTCCCGACTTACTGATTTCTTGTAATTATTGTTTTCAGATTTGTGCGTATCCTCAGCCTTGTTATTTTTGTTACATTTGCTTTCTAAATTTCCATTCACAATCTGCTGGACAGAATTTGAAATGCTATCGATTGGCTTGGTCGGTGAAACACAATTTTCGAATGGTGGTGACTCTATGTCACTTTGTACTTCTTCTCTAGTTTCAATGTTGACTTTTCCCTTTTCATCATCTTCACTTGAATTAAAAGAGGAATCTAGCCTAATAAATTTAAAGCTTTTACCTTGAGTATCAGGTAAACTTTTATTGTCTCCTATTTCTGATATTGAAGTTAGATCGTCTTTCAATTCCTTCTTGTCAAGATCTTCTGAATATTTGGGTTTGTCGGTAACCTTATCACTGTTATCTTTTAAGTTGTGAACAATAATCGATGTTGGCTTTGCAATCGCTTCAATTGCATCCCCAACAGATTCGGAAGAATTTTTTCGGGTTCCAGCCGAACATGTATTTTGAACAGGCGAAGACCCAAAAAGATCATCAAACATGTTATTTAAAGTTTGCTTGCGAGGTGTTTGTAATTGCAGTTGTGGATAATAATTATCGTTTGTCTGAGTGGTGAGATCTGCATTTTTTTCCTGAATGGAATTTATTATCATGGGAATACTAATTGCATCAGCCAACGACACATTTTCTAAATCGCTGTACAAGTTACTTTCATCGTCTTTATTGCTTAACATCACATCATCAAATAAGGCATCAATGAATTTATTTGATTTTTCAGTTGGATCTTCCTCCGGTTTAATTTTTTTCTCGATGTCAGCAGGTTTTATTTTTTTTAATTCTTTCACATCTCTAAGAATTTCCTCTTCGAGTGATGAAATTTTCTTATTTGATGTTTTCCTTTCCTTTTCATCCGAAATTTTGCTATCTTTTAGCCCGACGTTAACATTTTCAATTTTATGGTCGCTTGTCTCATTTCTGCATTGAATTCTTTTGGATTCGTGTTTGTCTCTTGTATGTTTATCTTGTTTAAATTTATCGTATACATTTAAATGCTCATTTGCATGTCTTTCTTTGGTGTGGTGGGTACGATATTCAAGTTGATGATGACCTTTCTCGTATTTGTCTTTATTGCCTACGCTGAAAAATGAAAAAAGAAGTTCATTCTCTTATACATATTAGGAATTAGAAGGCTAATAATAAAGTACTATATTCAATTATAAAATGATGTAATTGTTCCCTATCATGGAACTGAAAATACTATATATGAAGAAACACAGCGCAAAAGTGATCCGACGCTAGTGTCAGCACTCGACGGTTTCTGCGAGTGAGCAATGTTGTTTTCATAATATAAATAAGGTATCGTAAGCTAGAACGTTGACAAAATCGCAGGCAGAAATTTCGAATTAGAAAACGTATTACGGCAACGTAAAAGTGATATAATATGTGTAGAAGATACCAAGTAGCGAAATGACAGAAACAGGGCTAGCTATTTTAACCTGAAAACGAAAACTTACAAAATGTATTATTACGGAACAGAGCAATATAAAAACGATTTATCAAAAATAGACGAGAGACTAACGGCAATAAAACTGATAACTGAACGCAAAACTTGAAATATTGTTAGCACCGCAGGTAGGCAGTGAGCAATAAGAAAAAAAATATTTTACATCAGCTTGCAGATTCAAATTATACGTTTGGGACGGTTTCGGGACGTGGAGCTTAACGGGAGAAAATATATTAGGTTGTACCACATGAAATCTCCGGTTTTCGCTCAGTCGGAAATAAGAAGTTCTCGAGTGAACATCTGTACCAGAACGTTAAATTTTCATTTTTTTATAAAATAAAGTAGTACGTGTGCTTGACGTGAGAATTGTAGTGTTCGTTACAAGTAGTGTTGTAGTGTTCGTTATTTACCATGTTTTCGGCGGTTCAAATTCGAACTCTCTTCCTTTAAGAATTTAAAATGGGACATAATGCGTCATTAGCAATGAAAAACATTAATGACGCATTTGAGGATGTAGCGGTAAACGAACGCACTTTACGACGTTGGTTTGGAAAGTTCCGTTCAGGAGATTTCAGCCTTGAAAATTAACCACGTGGGAAGCCGGAAACGTTAGTTGACGACGTTGTTTTAAGAGCAACGGTGGATGCTCCGAAATCGGTGTGGGAGATTGCACATGGGAGTATCCCCAATGACAATAAGTCGACACCTTTCTCTCATAGGAAAGGTAAAGAAACTCGATAAGTGGGTACCCCATGAACTGAAGGAATTCCAAAAACTAAGGCGCCTGGAAATCTGCGCATCGCTTACATTAAGAAACCAAACTGAACCGCTTTTGTACCGGATAGTCTAGTCACCTGTGATAAAAAGTGGATACTATATGATAATCGTAAAAGATCTGGGCAGTGATTGAATGCAGATGAAAAACCAAAACACCCCCAATCCCGATGTTCACCTAAAAAAGGTTATGGTGACAATTTAGTGGACATCGAAAGGACCAATCCACTTTTCATTTCTTTAACCAGGAGAAACGATAAACACTATCAAATATTGTGAGGAAATCGACATATTGCATGACAAATTGGCTGAAAAGCAACATGCGTCAATAGGCACGATCCGGATTATCATCTTTTCCGCAATCTGGATTCATTTTGCCGGCAGAGGTCATAAAAGCCTTTGAAGATTTCATTGTCTCAAAAAGTCGGCACTTCTACGAAAAATTAATATTTGACCTTGTATCACGTTGGAAGAATGTCATTTTACAGAAAAATATTATTTGCCTTTTAAATTGTTGCTATAAAATCGGACAGTTCAATCGGAACCCAATACTAAACTCATGAAAATCACATGGTCTTTCTGTCGTAAATACGCTATTTTTCAAGCAAGGACACCACTTGAATACATAGTGCAGCGTTGGACACCAAATCCAGATTGATTCCCATCTATGTTGGAATAACGCGAATCGGCGAGTAAAAGATTAGCAAGTTTAGCACCGAGCTTTCGTGAAAAAAAACATAGAAAAATCAACGAAAATCGGCATCAGTCGGGAAAATAAACTGTCATAACTCAAAAAATAAAAGAGGCCAGTTCTAGGCCTGAATGGCGGGGCTAAGAATGGCTCCAAATGTCATAACCTATGAAATGCGGAACAACTTCGGACAACTTCGAAGAAAAGAGGTGTACAAACTTTCATTTGCTTTCAATGTGTGGAATAAGTACAAAGTAACAAGAATAATCCGCAAGATGTTCAACCGCGGAAATATACTCGTATAGAGAATTTGAGATTTGCAATAGATAGAAGGAGTACTTTAACGCGTTAAGAAGAATTCCCGCGCAGTACCATACATTTGGCTATCGCGCTCGAACCAGATTTTAAGGAAGCCTACATATGTTAGCGAATCAGTAAAAAGATAGACTCTCCATGTACGCAAGATGTGGCCGTGGTTCAAGTGGTAGTGAACTGGCTTCCAAATCGGAAGGTTCAGTGTTCGAATCCCAGCCTCGCCCGAAAGACATTCATTTTTTTAGTTAACAAAAATCAAATAAGATGAGTAGCTGACTAGAAATCAACAAAAAGCCAACTTCCACTAAGAATTTAGTCTCCCCATTAAATGTTGGATGCCACCCATGAAGCGAAATAACCACTGAACCCAAACATCTTTCTTTCTCTCCCTATCTCATTTTCCAAAAAACCTAACACATGGTGAGGCATTATAAGTGTGTTCATACCCACTTGAGTGTTAAGTTCTTTTTTTTTTTTTTTTTTTAAAAAAGTACGACGAAGTAAGTGTACAAAGTATGTTGGAATATCTGTATTGCCCTTTTTTCAAACCAAACCCAACCACGAATATCTATTTAGGAGGCATCGTACAGAAGTATAAACTGCTCTGCGGTTAATCACCACGGAAATTGCGATGTCGATGTCGCACATAGAGTCGGTGTGAGGTGGCTTAAATTGCACGAAATCTCCGCTGTATTTTGTGATAGAAAAATGCCACTTAAACTTCAAGTGTATTACACAAGACAGTCGTTCATTGCCATCACAATTTTGTACGTGGGCGTAACCACACGCGGTATCTTGAAGTCTCGACATTAAGATACCGATAGTGGGAAAACTTCAGGCCGAGCAAATGACCTGGCTTTACCATGTTCAACGAAGAACGTCGAAAAATCCCTCCCAAGAAGTAATAGAGTTCAAACCGAGGTTCACAAAAGTCGAAAGAAAAATAATTGAATCACTTAAATGCCAAACCAGCAAGCTCTTAGCATCAGTAACGAGGTGATCCAAAATAGAGCGCTAAAGGAATGGTTCTAAGGTCCGCAAATTAGCCAAACCCACAAGCGGCATAGTAGCAATAGAAATACGTGGGAGAAATATGACGTATTAGATGTAATTATAAGCGTTATATATGTATTTCGACTTTTAATGAAGGGAGAAAAGAACACGAACCATCAGTTATATAGCAGCATCACCCTACGGTATAACGAGGTGGAATGAAAGTGGCTTTTAAATTATATATCCTAGACCTTTGTGTTTTTGCTTTTAAAGCCACTGATTAAATTGAGTGTGGGTAAACTCCTGCCACCAATGGACCAATTCAATTAAAAGTGGAAAAGAAAACTAATTTCGAGGGGAAACGATACGGTAGCAGAAACTTATACGGATTCTTTACAAATGCGACATTTTATTTATTTTATATAAATTTAGAGTCAAGACCCCATTGATTTTATAATTTTGAAAGCTAGAATCGTGTTTTCCTTCTCGGACGAAGAATAAGTTCTTTAAATTGCATTATCAAGCAAAAGAAAATAACAGTTTTTTATCGGCCCCTCATTGCATTTAAAAATTGCATTTAAAATACACTAACATGACAATTTCGTACTTTAATACAAACGCACCCTTAAACTTTTTTTTGATCTGTCGATGTCAGAACGTCAGTCAAGCTTTACATTTTTATCATGGTGAAATTCACGAACGAACAACATTTAGAAATAATTAAAAATTACTGCTGAAATTCTGGTCGCAACTTTAAGAGCGCTTACTGGAATTTTCGGTCGTAATATTCGTCCCACCAGACAGGCTGACCGTGCTATAAGGGATAAATTCGAGTCAACATATTCACTATTGAATGCTCCTGTGCCAGTGAGACACCGGTCGAAGTATCGAAAATATCCCAGTCCTAAGTGCTTCAGTTCAAAAGGAACCAAATCAGTCAATTCCACGCCGTTTACAGGAATTGGAAATCTCGCAGTCCACTTTGTGGCAAATTTTGCATATAGATCTTAGTCTACACCCTTACAAGAACTACTAATTTGATAATGAGAACTGAAGCCTCTTGATCATTTGAAACGCCGAAACTTCTCCGATTGGGCTCTGCAAAAGTTTGAAGAAAATCCTGAATTTCATCGAAAATCATCTTCAGCAATGAAGCTCATTTTTGGCCACCTCGCTCAAGCGATTTAACGCCGTTGGATTTACTTTTATGAGGTTACGTTAAGTCGTTGGTTTTTGCCAACAAGCCAACAACGTTAGAGGAGCTCAGGAACAATATTGAACGCGAAATTGCCAACGTTTCGGGCAATATGTGTGGAAGAGTGGTCGAAAATTGGCTCAAATTTAACATGTACTATACTAGATGGAGTGAAAAGTGACCTCCTTGACCGCCAGAATGCGCTGCTACTGCAAGAAAGGTTATGGTGCCTTGAAGTCTGTTCATATTTAGGCAGACATGCCAAATTTCAGTGCGATACTGTCTTTAGTTTTGTTTTGACAGCTGATTGTTGTTGACGTGTTTGGCATCATGTTGAGTATGCACAAAAACGATTTTCGTTCTCTCATAAAACATTATTTGTTGAGAGGCAAAACGGCGAAGGAAACAAAAGAAAAGTTGGATAAATATTATGGGGCTAATGCTCCGTCAGATTACACCTTCAAATATTGGTTTCGAGAGTTTCGTGGTGGTCGCAACTCCACTACTGATCAGAGGACAATGTCAAAAAAATACATGAAATGGTGTTGGCTGACCGGAAAGTGAAGGTGCGCCAGCTAGCAGATACCACAAAGATTAGTACTGAGCGCACACGCCATATTTTGGGCAATATTCTGCATATGAAAAAGTTATCCTGCCGCTGGGTGCCGCGAATGCTCACTCCTGACAAAAAACATGAACGCGAGAGCACTTTGAAAGAGTGTTTGGACTTGCTGATGCGGAATCGGACGGACTTTTGGCGTGCGTCGATTGGTAACTGAATTTGGATCCCACGGACTATTATCTCTTCCCAAACCTCAAAAATGGCTCATCAATAAAAAATTCAGCTCACGCGAGGAAATCATCGACGCCACGGAGGAGTATTTTGCAGACCTTCCGGAAAATTACTTTTCGGACGGGATCAAGAAGTTAGAAAATCGCTGGAATAAGTGTATCAAACTAAAAGAGGACTATATTGAATAATATAAAAAAAACATTTAAAAAAAAAAATTTTAATTCCCAAGGAGGTCACTTTTCACTCCATCTAGTATACTACACTTGGAATAAATTTTAACCCGATATTTCAATTATTCTGTTTTATTTAAATACAAAATTGTTATGCCCTTATTGAAAAACTCGATACTTTTCATATCTCAACCTTCTATCACTGAAGTAGGTGGATACAATCTTTCGCAAGTAGTATGGTGTATCCATTATAGCTAGTGAGCTTCTTATAAATGACCAATTTGCTGAGTTAAAGGCAGTTTTGATGTCCAGCGTCACTACTGCACAATATTCCTTTGTTTCCCATTGCCATCTTTCTTGCTTTATTGCTTCTGCTGCTATTTCTACTACCGCTTTTATGCCGTCGACGTTGGAGCGCGATTTTCTGAATCCAAACTGTTGATCTGATAATGCTCCCTCGTCTTCTGCTACAGCGAGCAATCTATCATATATGATGCCTTCAAGTATTTTGCCAATGTGTCCAGAAGACATATTGGGCGATATGATGTTGGTACTCCTGGTATTTTTTTCCCCTTTGGTAAGAGTACCAAATGTTGCAGCTTACACTGCTCTGGGGAAATCATGTCTGGTCTCTTTTGAACGTTTGAACGTCGGCTTTCCCTGCCTTATTTGGGATACCATCAGGTCCAGGCACTTTGTTGATGCCTATCTTGAAAAGTTGAAAGTTCGCCTGGTGTTATTATTGGGTTATATTGCACAGAATCGATGGTCTCCGCGGGAATAGTTCCTCTACAATAGACCTTATCATTGTTGGGCTTGATAATTGTGAAGACCTACAGCCCCCTTCAGCTTAGTCATTACCATTCTGTACGCCATGCCCCAAGGATTTATGTTATAGTGCGAGTGAGGTGATGCGACAAATTTTCCGCTGTCGACTAGCTCGCTGATATTCATCATTTCGTCGAACATGTTCTTGTCGAAGAGTTTATCTTTCCAGTTGGGGCCCACTAGGAATGACCTTTTGCTCTTTAATATCAATTATTATCGGCTGACGGTCACTGTGGGTTAATATTTTACGCTGACACACCATTCTGTATTGCACAGTAGGGAGTTACTCCTGAAAATAATATAGATGACTGATCCCATTCCAGCTTTCCTAAAAGTATTTGCTTGACCATTGTTCGCAATGCTTACATACAAGGATGCGAATGTTTCTAGTGAGACATGTTTCGTTGTGACATTGGTGAGCCTGCTACCCCACTCTGTTGCCCAAGCAATAAAGTCTCCCCCTATAACCACTGCAGATCTTTCACGTGCATCTGTACTTACGGCTGGAATTCACTATTGTCCAGCTTGGTCGCGCATAACAGGTGTAGTTGATCCCGTTTATTTTTGCACGAACGCATCCACCCGCCTGATCGCTGGCATCTTGCAAGACACGTTGTCCACATGTTCAAATTGCGGCATGCCTTGATTTATCGCAGATGTTGCTGTCGACAATTTTATACGGCTGGCTGATAAAAATGATTTCCGCTCCATCTTCTCAAGCCGGGATGTTCTGGGCTGTCCTACGGTGGTTAAGGTTAATGTCTATTATCTTCATGGTTGTTTGCTGGTAATGGCTCTCCTGAAGACCGGGCATATGTTGTTACCGGCTACGTGCTTAGCGTCCTCCGGGTTGACCTTCTTATAGAAGAAACAAAGCGGGTCTTTGTTACAGTTTTTGGCTATATTGCTTTCTTCCCCACATCTTCTACATTGCTTGGAGCGGTCCATCTCGTTTTCGCATTGACGTACAGTGTGACCGAATTCAAGATATCTGAAACATGTAATTAGGAATGCGGACAGTTTATCGATCCCATTCTGATTCTGCCTGACTTGTGTGCATTGCTTGCAGGCAAGATAGTCGTCGCATTGTCTATGGCGTTCATTCAGCTGATATTGCTGTCCGACTGATTCGCAGATCTCCTCCTTCGTCGTGACCTCGTCCATGTCCTTTACTTCCAGAAAATCTCCACATTATTGCCAAGTGTTTCACCAATTGTCTTTTTAAATTGGTATGTTTTTTCTCCTGACTTCTTGAGTTGCGTCAGCAGGTGTCCCCTTTTTGGGTTCGTCTGATATTCGTAACCGATTCACCGATAACGTTGATTTTTGGATACCCCTTAACTTTTCGGAGTATTTCTGTATAGGAAAGTTCCCCCTTCGCTGTCATCACAACTGCGTCGGGTTAAGTTTTCACCTTGGTGGGCCTTTTCTTCTTGACTTGTGGTCGGTTTTCCGTCATTTGTAATCGGTTTTATGACCTTTTGCAATTTTTTCCTCGCTCTGCGTGCCCGCGTTGTTGTGAGGCTTATTGTTCCCATCAGCTGGAGGCTGTTTTAGCTTCCGCTTCGAGCCGATTCCGGTCTTCGTTTTGGGTCCGCTACCGTTTTTAGCCATGGCGAAGTTTGTGATGCATTATTTTGCCGAATGACTTCCTTGGCTCTGTCATCGTGCATCTCAATCGCCGGCAGTTCATAGAACGCTTTGACCGATTCGATGGCATCTCTCTTTGGTTGGTGGATAGAACGCTTCTTACCATCCTCCAACATTTCCACAAGTGTTTTTATCTTTTCTCCGAGTTTATGGAAGTCAGATGACTGGTGTTACGTCAATAATTGCTCTTACGCTGCCGCACGTTCTAGTAATGTCTGGTTTTCATGAGTACTTCTCTGGTGAGTATGTATTTGTCCCCCGGATGACCTCTGCACTCACGTGATACGTTCCAGAATCTTGTCCAGGGAAGATTCTGGAAGATATATTGGCCGATATGAAGATGGTTCACCTGGTGGCTTATTTCCCTTTGGGAGGAGTACCAAATGCTGTTTTATCCATTGGTCCTTTAGACGTCTCCGGTATGTTGTTATGAACATGTATGGTCTTCTCTGGACAGCTGCTTTTACTGCCTTATTTGGAATTCCGTCCGTTCATATCTGTGGGATTTCTGCTTCCCTGTTCGCTTCCTCGATATAATGCTTAAGATGTGGTCTTTGTGGGAAAAGGTGCTGTACAATAGATGCTAGCAGATTGGGGCATGTTATCTGTAGAGTCCTATAGCCCTTTGCTTTGGTCATAACCTAGGATGCACTACCCCAAGGATTTAGATCAGCTTCGGTATACAAGTGCCTGAAGCACGTCGCTTTATTTTCTTTGATTGCAGTTCTTAAGTGGCGTCTTGCCCATCTAAAAGAGTTAAGGTTTTCTAGAAAATCTGGCCTTCTTCTAGATCGCTGCATTCTCCGACGAGCATATAGACACGCTGCCCTGGGTGCCTTAATTTCATCATTCCACCAAAAGCACAGCGCTGGCGATTCTCTTGGGCACTGGTGCATCGCTTGCTGTAGTAACAATACGTGTAAGCTGATTCGTCAAATTCTCTGCTGTTCTGTTTTCGATCAGATTGCAACTATTAATTATTTCTTCAAACGTCCTTATCAAAGAGTGTGTCGTTTCATTTAGGACCTGTAAGTTTGGGTTGTTTCGTTTTTTTTCTCTTTTCTGTGTCTATCAATATTGCCTGGTAGTCACTGTGCGTATATTTCTCGTTGACTTTCCATTTTGTTTTTGGCAGGAGGGAGTTGCTAAGGACAGTAGTATCGACAATAGAGCCTCCCCCTATCTTACGGTAGGTGTTTGACCTGCCAACTACCAGTAAAAAATAGCTTCTGGGGTTAGTAAACATGCTGCCCCACGTGTGTCTTCAGCTAGATTATCTAGCATTTCCTTAAATTCACCCATTGTCCAGCTTGGTCGGGTATAACAGCTTAAAAGTGTACGCCATTGATTTTTCCGCGGACAAAACCATATCCATGAGTGTAGGTCTCTTGGAATGCCTGTTTGCCGCATCTCCATATTCCCGCCAGCTTCGTTTGGTCGCAGATCCATACGTGGCTGTCAAAGGTCTTACATGGTTCGCTAAACAGGATTATGTCCGCTCCCTAATCTTTCGCCGTCTGCCTCAAAATATCTTGAGCTGCCTCACAATGATTGAGATTTAGCTGTATCATATTCATGGACGTCTTCTGGTTATAGCTTCCTCGAAAATCCGGCATATACTGCTGCCGGCTACGTGTTTTGCGTCTTTCGGGTAATCTTTCTTGTAAAACATGCAAAAGGAGTGCTTGTTGCACTCCTTTGCAATATGCCCTTCGGATCCGCACCTTCTATATAATTTAGAGTGGTATTCCTTATTCTTGCAGAGATTTGCTATGTGACCAAATTCCAGGCATTTGAAACATTTTTTTAGCAATACCTTTTCACGGATTCGACAGATGACCCAGCCAATTTTTATTCGTCCGACGTCTTCTGGTGATACTCTCTCCAGTCCAAATTGCGACTTAATTGGTGCGCTTATATCCTCCTTCATGGTTACTTCTTCGACATCTTTTAGTTCGACAGTAACACGGTGGGTCAGAGCCTTTACATTCGCTTGTTACCCTAGTGCTTGGCTTATAGCGCCTTTAAACTCGGCTGCTTTTATGTCCGTCTCCTTGAACTGAAACAAAAGAGCACCTTTCTGCGACCTTCTGATTCTTGATACCAGCATTGACCTTGAGTTTCCTTACGCTATGCCGCTTTTTTGGACTTTGCTTTTAACGACTTATGTCAAGATTTCTTCCGATGGTATCTTTTTTGGAAGTAGGGTTGCCTTTAGGAGTTTCTACATTATTGTCTTTTTCCATTTCCAGGTCATTTCGGGTTCGCTTGGTCTCACGGTTGCCTTTAGAGACTTCCGCATTATTATTATTTATCGTTGATGGATCCTTTTGGGTTCACTTGACCTCACGGTTTTCGTCGGTTTGTTCCCTTTTTCTTTTTGGAATTTGCTTTTGTTTCAGCCAGGGAGAGGTTTGTTCTTTCTGATTACCTCCTTGGCTTTCTCGTCCAGCAGATGGAGTTCATAGAGGACTCTCATGCTCTCAACACTGTCCCTCATAGATTGATGATTTGAACGCCTTTTTCCATCCTCAAGCATTTCGACGAGCTCCCTGATCTGCTCGCCTGGCTTATGGATTTGGAGTTCCTCCTCGCAAATATAAGCTCTTGTTGCTGGTATCTCAACATGTCCGCCCGAATTTATAGAAGGAGATCTCGGTATTCTGGAGAATCTCTGGAATAGGTTCTCCTGATTGAGTTCATATCTTTAGGGTACCCTTTTTTTTCTTTTTTTTATAATTGGCGCGTACTCAAGGGATTTAAGTACCCTTAAAATGTTTGCACACAGCGCGGGTGAAGGAAAATCAGGGAGGATGGAAAGAGAGGTACCGGTGAACGTTGGTTTTAAATGTTATAATGACTAGGAAATAAAGAGCTAGACAGGGTATTACATAAGCGAGTTGTACATCCGCACGAGCGGATGATTATTTGTTGAGTAAGTACTGCATATGCCTGGTAGACATCCGCTCGAATAATCGAGGTATCAATTTTCCGTTGCTCGTGCGGTATGCTTACCAGGCAAAATCAATTATCGTTGCTCGTGCGGTATGCTTACCAGGCAAAATCAATTATTGTAATTAGTATTTAAGAAAAACCCAAAAATAAAGCGACACAGTTCTTGTTGGAAACTCGCCAAACACATAAGCCGTTATTTTGTTCTCGTGACACGATCAAGCTAATCTCATCCTTGGCCAATCTTTTAGTAACGTACATTTGTAGTCTGGTATTCTGGTTCAAGCAGTTGTCAAGGTACATGCACCTTGGGCAACATTACAAAACGTACAGATATTTTAGAGTACGTCCGAAAGTGGGCTTGAGGGTATAACACATGGGCCGTGCCGTTTTATAGTAAAACACAAAATTTTTGCAAAATTCAACTTTATTTACCAATATAGTTGCCTTCGAGGGCGATACACTGATTGAAACGATTTTTCAATCTTTCGATACCAGTTTTGTAGTACGATTTCGGTTTAGCCTCACCGAAAATAGGCCTCTGTTTCGGCGATTCGGTCTTAAATCTCTTTCCGGCGAGCATTCTTTTGAGGTCTGCGAACAGGAAATAGTCACTGGGGGCCAAATCTGGAGAATACGGTGGGTGGGGAAGCAATTCGTAGCCGAATTCTTTCAATTTTGCCATCGTTTTCATCGACTTGTGACACGGTGCATTGTCTTGATGAAACAGCACTTTCTTTTTCTTCAAATGCGGCCGTTTTTCTGCGGTGATATAGTCGCTGTTGATAGTCTGCCCCTTTTGGAGATAGTCGATGAAAATTATTAAATGTGCATCCCAAAATACGGATGCCATAACCTTGCCAGCCGAGGACGAGGTTCGTCGCCTGCTTGCCACTCAGCTAACTGCCGACTTGACTCTGGTGCGAAGTGATGGAGCCAAGTTTCATCCATTGTCACATACCGACGCAAAAATTCGGCTTTATTGCGGTTGAATAGCTTTAAACACTCCTCTAAATCATCAACACGTTGTTTTTGGTCGACTGTGAGCAAACGCGGCACCCACTTTGAACACAGCTTTCGCATGTCCAAATATTCGTGTATGATATATCCAACACGCTCTTTTGATGTCTTCAGAGCCTCAGCTATCTCGATCAACTTCACTTTACGGTCATTCGTAATCATTTTTTTGATGTTTTCATCTGAAACAGCCTCTTTTGGACGTCCACTGCATGCATCATCTTCGGTGCTTGTATGACCACTTTTAAATTTTTCAAATCCACTTGCGAATTGTTCGTTCGCAAGGTGCAGAGTCCGGGTAACGCTTATCAAGCCATTTCTTTGCATTGGCTGCAGTTTTTCCCATCAAAAAGCAATGATAAATCAACACACGAAATTGCTTTGAATCCATTTTTTTCACAATAACAAAAGTATATCTCGAGAACTAATCGTCTGACAGCTGTCAAATTTATACACGTATCTTTTGAAGGTTGGTACTAACTGAAAATGGTATAGACTTAATTCAAGTGGTGCCCTCTCTTAGAAACGGCACGGACTTTTCAGCCAATGTGTTATGTTGCTGCGTATTGGGATACTTTTTTGTGGTGTTCCATCCGCGTTCCGCGTCATCCATAACTTCATTCCCTGAATGATCTTGGTGAATATTTTCTTCATCACGCTCTTGACTAAACTCAACCCCAGGTGGATCCACTATTCTATTTATTTCTAGAAGCCATCACAGTTTCTTCCAAGTGGTTGAAGATATGCAGCTTATGTGGGTCACCACCAGTTGCTTTCATTTCCACATTATTATCAGACTTCATCTTGATCTTGAATATGAAATCAGTCCAATGATTGTTTTCTCATTACATTAAACCATTTTTCCCATGTACGTGTCCTATTCAATCCTATTGATATTTTCTCCCATCTTTTTTTTGCTAAAGTTTTTGTACAAATACTCTTAGCAATGTCCAATCAATTACTTACATTTTGCTCACAACTTTTCAGCCCATGTGTTATGTACAATACATACTTTAAGCTATTCATGGAAAATTATATTTGCTATCGTTCACTTGCGATTGGACCAGAACCGACATTAGTAACATTTAATAAATTTATGTTATCACGTTTAGTTCGCGCCTTTTTTATCATCTCAACGTTGGACTTAGTAATTTCCATCGCTCGAAAGGTTGCCTAACATTTTTTGGTCCGTATTCGTCGCAATAGAAAATCATCTCGATTATAAAACCAGCAAATTTTTGATCAGATCCTCGTATTGTTTTCGCTCGCTCGCACATGAAGTTGCAGTTGGATTTTTCTTTGAACGAATATTATGACTAAGTAATGCTAAACTTTCATTGCTTCATTACAATTTATTGCAAGTGTGAGGTGGATAAACTTATCTTGGCATTATATAATCCATCGAATGGATTACTGTGTTGGTGTAGTATAGCTTGTGATTCGTGAATTAGACAGTGATTTTTTTGAGATTTTCGTCGCAAGTGGGGTGATTTTTTCCTACGTAGATTCCTTCATATTGAAATTATTGCAAATAAAACCCCTTGGTTTGGAAAGTTTCATATTCATCTGATTTCCTAGATAATAACTTAAATCCATTAAATTGAAATGACTCCTAAGGCTAAGTTGACTATTTTACATTGTACAGGTGGACGTGTAAAGTGTTCTTTGACTAAACAAGCATCTTTTACGGAGTCAATAGTGGGCACTGTGTCAATGGAAATACTGGAGGTATGCAAGAAGGTCAATGAGTTGTGGTAAAAATTCAAAACATCTCAAAATTCTGTGTATGAATTTGATGAACAGGAGGGCTACATTGATCCTGACCCCGAATTCGAAGAGTTTGAGTCAAAATATCTTACGGTTAAGTCAATACTTTTAGCTGCGATTAGGGTACGTTTTTCAGCGTATCGCTTAGGTCAACAACAAGCAGTTTTAGCAGACCGCCGAAATAAGTCGTCATCGTAATCGAACCATTTTCTGGATCTTATCGAGATTGGCTGACATTTCGTTATATGTTTATAGAAGCCGTTCATAATCGATCACATCTCACGCCAACACAAAAATTCCAGTCACATCACTATTTCAGATGCTACATACGCCTGTGAACGTCTTGAAAGTCGGTACGACAGACCAGGTTATATTATCAATAACTTCAGAAAAATATTTGTTGATCTGCCAACAACTAATTCATCGAATGTCTCTATTCTTCGCAAGATATCCAATGGAGTGGATGAAGTAGTGAGAGGTTTTCTTCCATAAACTCATTGAGCAGAGGTCCTTGGCTCATCTACCTCTTGCTGAATAATGTCGAACGAGAAACGCGGCAGGCATGGTCTGAATTCAGTGTTGAAGAAATTATCCTTCGATAGAAAAATTTGTCATTTTTTTGGAACGTAGATGTGAGGCATTGGAAAACGGTAGCTGTTCACCTGTTCATCAACCAGTTAAGACTAGGAATATTGTTGTACGAAGCATCTATGCGTCGTCTATTTCGTCTTCCAACTGCCCCAAATGTGGTTCTCGCACATACTGCCCAATGTACCAAGTTTTAGCGCTCACTATGCAAGGAAAAAGAAATTTTGTAACATCAAATAAACTGTGCTTAAATTTTTTTCACTTGGGTCATATTTCAGCTCGTTGTTCGTCAAAGCATCTATGTTGAACTTGTTACCTCGTCATCACAGTCTCGTTCATCTCGCTACAACAGCTTCATCGCAACTATACCCGATTCCTGCAGAGGCACATTCTAGTACCAGCAATAGCTACCTTTCAAACTTTTTCTAAGCTATCCTCGGACCGTCACATTTCAACGCGTAATCCAATAATGGAATTGCATTGCTCGCCACAAATCTTACTGCCAACTGCTGTCGGCAATAGGCAGCCGTGGCAGTTATCAGCGAGTTCGCTTTTTTTTAGACTCCCGATCTGGAGTATCATTTGTGTCCGAGTCTTGTGTCCAGGGGTTAGGGTTGAAACGGGGAAATGCACGTGTATTAATAAATGGAATTGACTCTACCAGTGCCGGAAGGGCCAGAGGCTTAGGTTCGATGCTCATCAATTCAATCAGCATTTCTGTGGAAACAAGGGTTGTCTGAAAAGTTTCCGATCGCAACGTAAAGATAGCGGCACTCGTCAATAAAAGCTAGTGAATGCTAGTTGTGCATCTTTCGACAGTTACTTACCGAAGTTTCAGTCATTTAGGACGCCCGGTTTTTAGTTGGCAGTGGTTTGAGTGAGTCGATGTGAGTGTTTTTTGTAAAAATGGAAAAAATTTAGTATCAAGCTGTTATTCAATTCTTGTTTTTGAAAGGCAATACGCCTACGCAAATCAAAAATGAGTTGGACTCTGTGTATAGCGACTCTGCACCATCATTTACCACAGTGAAATTTTGGGCAGCTGAATTTAAACGTGGCCGTAAGAGCTTGGGAGATGATGAACGTTCGGGACGTCCAAAAACTGCAACCACTGACGATAACATTGCTAAAGTTCACCAAGTGGTGTTAGACGACCGCCGAATTAAAGTGAGAGAGATAGTAGAGGTTATGAAAATGTCCAAAGAACGTATTTGTTACATATTAAATCAAGATTTAGGCATGAGAAAGCTGTCCGCGCTTTGGGTGCCGCATTTATTACGTTAGACCAAAAACGTGTTCGAATGAACATTTCCAACGCTCTGTTGGCGCAGTTTAGGAGTAATAAATCCGAGTTTTGGCGCCGATTATTTACTGTAAATGAAACTTGGATACACCATTATACGCCCGAAACAAAAGTTCAGTCAAAACAGGCGAGCCGACTTCAAAAAAAGCAAAAACTGTTTTTTCGACTGGGAAAGTGATGCCGACTGTTTTTTGGGATAGTAAAGGAGTTATCTTAATCGATTATCTTCAAAAAGGAAAAGCCATTACTGGAGCATACTACGCATCATTACTTGCCAAGCTGAAGGCAGAAATTGCGGAAAAACGGCCACATTTGCAGAAAAAGGAAATCCTGTTTCACCAAGACAACGCGCCGTCTCACACCTCAGCGGTTGCCATGGCGAAAATCCATGAATTATGATTTGAACTGCTTGACCATCCGCCTTATCCGCTCGGAGGATTTTTGTCAAATGAGGAGGCAATCACCTTCGTGAACAATTATTTTGCAGAGAAAAACAAGGAAGTACTATTTGGACGGGTTAGAGAGATGGGAACATCGCTGGGAGAAGTGTGTAGAGTTACAAGGAGACTATGTAGAATAATAAAAAAAATTTTGAGAAAAAATGTCTTGTATCGTTCGGTCGGAAACTTTTCAAACAACCCTCGTATGTATTGCCTCAAGTAACATCCAACTTACCGATGGCTTCGTTTAATGTAAATACTTTACGCAATCTTAAGGACCTGGACCCCGCGGACCCGGACTGATAAAGTGTGGGAATTACTTCGAGGAGATTTAAGATATGGTGAATTAGGATACCAAATTGCTCCAAAAACAATTTTTGGCTCGACTTTCGCAGGAAGGTCCATAGATTCAGAGTCATAAATAGTGCGGCCGTAGGACAATCGACGAAGATATTTTAACGTTTGAAGAGTTATATACTTTTCTAACTCAAATAGAAGCGATACTTAACTCTAGACCTTTGTGTCAGATGTTTGACAATGATATTGACGTTTTAACTACTGCTTACTTTTTTCTAGGCGAACAATTATCCACCGTCCCAGAACCATCTTTGGATATACCAACAAGTCAGCTCTCATCATGACAATCCATTCAAGCCAATGTTCACGGAACCAAATCTTCCATCTGATAAATGGGTGATGGGACGTGTTACCAACACTCATCCTGGAAATGACGGACAAGTAAGAGTAGTCTCATTGAGCAATCCCAATGGAAACTTTCTACGTACAATTCATAAGTTGGCTCGCTTATCATTATGCTGGGAGCGGGGGTAAATGTTTAGAAATAATTGAATTGAAATGTACATATGTTAATTACTCCATTATTATTTACTTCATTAACAAACAATATCTAGTTATTCTCTTATTCGCTCTATGTACAATCTCTTAAAACAAGTTTTCTATGATTTCAGTTGTTGTAAATTCTTTGTTTAGATTTTCTTTTGTGCTATATACTTTAAGCTATTCATGGAAAATTATATTTGCGATTAGACCAAAACCGAGATTTGTAACATTTAATAAATTTATATTATAACGTCGCCTTTTTTATC
Source organism: Volucella zonaria (assembly GCA_963966105.1). NCBI lineage: Eukaryota > Metazoa > Arthropoda > Insecta > Diptera > Syrphidae > Volucella > Volucella zonaria. The sequence goes on from OZ014533.1 coordinate 27,626,377, forward strand.
GTCTCACCGTTGGACTTATAAATTAACATCGCTCGAAAGGTTGCCTAACAGAAAGCATAATATAATGATTTAATAAAAGCATTGTGCCATTATCACACTGTATGCCACTATCAACGCTTACAACTGAAGTTATTTTTCTAATCCCACTTTCTTCGGGCTTAGAAACAATTAAATGCCAAAGACCCGTCGAAAAGTGATTTAGCTCGAAAAGTCCTGCTTTACGGAATCTTACCCAAGCGGATTAAAATATCCTTGGCTATTTCGAAGAAACCTTTGGTCCCTTGGAATATTTAGCAGATTTAATAAAGAGCTATACAGACTTGTTTTTTTCGTCTTTCCCATATCAATTAATAAGAATGTTCTGAATCTGACGGCAGACATTAAAACTATGGGTTTGCATCAAAGTTCCATGAGAGATTAAAGATTGATTCAACAACTGTTAGAGGAATAATTTGATAAAAGTTAAGAATTTTCATTGAAGGATTAAGATTTCGTAATTATTATTGGTAACCAGAATTTTCTTATTCAAAATAAAGAAAAAGCTATTAGACTAACACTGTTAACTCACAATTGTTCATAAATTTATTGCTTACCTTTCCGTTCGCTGTAAATTCCTATCATGCCGATCCCGACTGCGAGATATATTCTCCATGTCCCTACTTCTATGAGCGTCTTTATGTCGATTTTGATCTCTACCACGTTCGGGCTTAGCCACATCTTCCCTCGAAATCCTTCTGTCTTTCCTGTTATATACGCTACTTTTTTGGAAGGACGACGATGCTGCGCACTTTTCATGTTCAGACTTGTCAACAGTTCTGCCGCACTTACTAATTGCATTTTGTTGATCAAGGGAAAAATGATTAACATGTCCATCACTTCTGACATCTGTGTCGATACCATCAACCACCGCATGGGCGCTAGCTGGACGTGTGTTTCTTCTAAAGCATATATTATCTTTCCTGTATACAAAAAGGCGAGTAAGCAACAAATTCAAAAACATCCCGGCCTGACTTACTCTCTTCGAAGTTCAGCGATTTGATTGTCCTTTCTTTTGATTTCAGTGCGTGCAGTTTCCAAGAGGCTTGCGAAATTGATTTCTAATTGTTTGATCTTCTTATTCAATTCTTTTTTTTCAGCTTGAAGTATCTCTATGGTCCCAAGTGCGACTTGATACTTTTCCTTCCACTGCTGCTCTTCAGCCGCTTTCTATGGAAATTTTAAATTGTTTCACAAATCCATATAAAAACCAAAAGATGGGGAAATTTACTTCTTTCTGTTTTTCATGAAATAGATCCAAATCATCATAAAGGCCTAAACCAGCCATTTCACATGCAGATTCGCATACAAAATTGAAAATATGCTAAGTTATTTATTATTTAATTGAATGTAGATGCGAGCCGTACTACAATTGGGAATTGTCTATGCAAACTGTCAAAGTCAAACGCGCCAAAACAGAAAACCGGATCGAAAATGTACACGAGAAACCAAAGTTTTATTTGAAATCTTTAACACTGTATTATCCAGAACGCATCAATATATGTCGTTATGTCGTTATGGTTTTACGTCTAAGAAAAGTGTTGAAACAATGTTCAGTTAGATGAAAGACTCATTTACATGGTAGATTCCGAAGTTTGGGTTTAAATCGGAAACGGCTAGTACAAACCTCATCAGAGCAGCATTTTCCGATGAATGTTGGTTCGCTAAAAACAACGCTCCTATCCTACAAAACACAATAACTGTCGGTCTGTACCCTAGGAAAAAAAAACCTTTGTCTCGTATAATGACGACCTTTGAAAAATGAAAACGGACAGTGGATTGATTTCTTATACGTGAACTCGTGACCTTATATTTATTCTAAATGTTAGATATCATGGGAGTGTGTAAAAAAGTACTCGTATGTTGAATAAGATGGTTCGCTGACGGAACAGGGTTTTAACATATGTTTTAGGCCTTAGATTAGCATTTTACAAAGATAAGGTTATTTACTTTTAAGGAATATTCATTGCACATAAGCAAAACTAAATAAATTTATTAAAATATTAATCAGTTTCATTTTAAAAAGAAAATGGCAAGCATAGGAATTCCGCTGGGAAAAATACGCCGTGCCTTCGATGTTTTATCGAATTCATCTAAGTACACCCAAGTGGTGGCACCTCGCCCAGATGCATTCAGATTGGCGAGGGGATGAAAGGCCTTCCCACGAACGTCGTGTTCACATTTGCATGGTGATGAAAGACTTTTTGGCAAGCGGAACACTTGAATCGGAGCACTTTTAATTTTTGAATTTGAGCAGCTGGCCTGAAACATACTTTTTTTCCTCTTCTTCACACTTCGTTGATGAGCAACATCAACGATCAAAACTAAAATGACAAAATATGTCAGAAATTGAACGATATGGAAAAAAACGACGTGCTTCACCCGAGAATCCACTTTAGAAATGGATTTTCGGTGCAAGTAACCCTTCTTCTTCCCGCTTCAATAAAAAGCGTTCCTTCTCTTTCGGGCAGTCTTCCTGCCCTCGCCAATCAAATTTAAACAAATTTAAGCAATAAGTCAGGATTGTTTTATAGAAAATTTTTTTCCTTCTTCCTCAGAGAAGACCGGTTCCTTCGGGTTCAAACGAAGTTAACATACGTTTTGCTGAAAAACTAGATAATAAAACTAAGTAGTCAGAATTGATGCCTCAGCTGTGGAAAGGACAAGCAGAGACACAAAACCTCGACAACAAGACTTTCAATAATATCGCTACAGCGAAGGTCCAAACACAATTAAACAGTCTATTCAATTTTTAAGCAAAACTAAATATTTATATGAACAACAAACTGTCAGTCAGCAGTAACATAGCCCACAATCACTAAAAAAAAGGTTAATATTAACTACTCTCTTATACGATAACATAAAGATATTGTCGACCATTAGAACACATAAGGAAAACAAGGAGTATAGAAGACCGAGTGCCTACTAAAACAGTAGAGTGAAACCACAATTATCAAGGTGCCCGGAATTAAAAAAAAATTAATAGAGTGCGAGAGTTTTGATAAATATGGTGGACAGACTGCTGGTATTGATACCATGGTATAGCATAGTTTGTCTGTCTCTACAATATTACGTTAGAGTTTTTTTATTCTTAATTTTTGTTTTGATTTTGCCAACACAAACGTCAACCGCGAAAATCACCCTGCACTACCAAATGCTGTCTGCCAGGGGTAGTGGTATTCACAATACCATGGTATTCATACGTTACTAAATCTAAAACCTAAATTTCCTGTAAGATTAGAGCTCCACGGGAATGATTCTGGACTAATATTTTTACAATCCTAATTCCTCTGCCTTTCTAAAATACGGAATCGCTTCAGTGATATAATGACTGCACCAATACCCACATCAAGAGCCTTTTTTTAAATGTAGGACTTTAGGACTTATACAAAGGAAAGACTCTGCAGTGTCGTAATTACCACCACATCATTCAGCAATGTTTAACAGATTAGGATGCCTATCAAAAGGTTAGTTCCTTTTTAAGGCAAAATAATCTGTCTATAGGTCTTATTGCCAGGGGACTACAAGAATGCCACTGGCTTTTTACAGGCGTCGAGAAGTGTACTTTAGGCTTCCTTCCATCCTCAAGACCCTTGTCACCTGCAAGCAACTCAACTATCACCCAAAGCCCTAATTAAGGGCGCAGTTAGTCCTAATATGATCGTAGATCCTGCGAATTCTATATCTGAAACACAGATATTTTCCCCCTTTCAAGTGCTCTTCATAATACATTGCCATAAGCATCACATATACATATCTCCGCTTGGAAGACAGACTTAAGCCTACCTAACAAGAAGTGGTGTCTACCCTTGTCGTCTTTCAAGAAGTCACCAGCGAAACATTCTTGAACGATTTGGGAGGTATTCCTGAAAAATCGATACACCTCTTCCTTTTTCGAATATTGATTTAAACGAGTTATGACTGCAGGGGAAGTCGACTTCTTTCTTTTCGAAAAAAAACAAGAAATTCTGTTGTTTTTGCATCAAACGAAATATCCTTAAGACCACATTCAAAATACAAATGGTATCTGTCCAAAACTACATAAATCTAGGAAAATTCATTCGCGTACCCATATTTTTCATAGTTTTTCTCAGAAGAGTGCTAAATGAGAGAGCAATATCAATTTCCCCTCTTTTGTTGATTTTGGTTCAAGAAATTTTGTGAAAACTGTCAAACTGCTTTTTTTATTCGAAACTATCATCGCGTTTGTTTTTATTTCGAAATTGAACATTTTTTACCTTGTTTTACTAAAAATAAGTGCAATTTTAATATAACATTAATTAATACTTAATGTTTGAATTGGAGAAATGTTTCAAGAAAATGTTTAACACAAAGTATATTGAAAAGCAGGCGAATTAAATGAAAGTGCACCCCAAAGACTTTCAGGCATCAACAATTGGCACATAACGAGTGGTCCACATACAAGTTTCTTTTTTAATCATATGTTATTTTGACGCTGACAGCGCTTTCCCACTCGAAATCTTGACTGGCAGTTAGAATCATACTCCCGCAGAACGGAAAAGAGTGTTATGTTGCCCGAAAAGTCCGTTTATTGAAAATAAGTTTTGGCCGAAATGAAGCACCCATCGCGCCTGGTATACGCAAGTTTGTGCAAAAAGTTCATGGCTCTGCCTTGCTTGCGGACAACACTCACAGTCCCCGTCATCGTATAGTATCTACCGTCGAGAACGTAGTTGCTATGGCCGAGAGTGTTCGACTCAATCCAGGAGGATAGACTCGCTATCGACCTGAACAACTACACATTTCACACACCAAGCCGATGAGAATTTTGTGAGGTCTCTATTATTCTCTTACAAAGTCCAATTGACTCAGTAATTGAATACAAACGACCATCCACTTCATTATCGTTTCTCAGTTTGGGCCTTACAGCATTTCGAACCCGACGTCGAATTTTGGCCGAAAAATCTGTTTTTCTAACAAGATCCATTTTCATCTCGGCGGCTATGTTAACAAAAGAAGATGCCATATCTGGGGATCGGAAAACCCGCACGTGATTGTCATTGCGATTAAGAAGCCAGTGCATCCGCAGAGAGTGACAGTTTGGTGCGGATTTTGGAGTGGTGGAATCATTGCACCATTATTTCGAAAATGCTGTTGGAAAGACCATTTCAGTCAATGCTGAGCGCTGCAGAGCCATGATTACTGAATTTTTGTGGTCTGAGATTGAAGAAGTGGAACTGGACGATCTTCGGTTTTAACACGATGGTGCGCCATGTTACGCAACCCATGAAACAATCGATCTATTGCGCGCTAGGTTCGGAAGTCGTGTTATCAGCCCCTTTGGCGATCACAATTGGTTGTCTCAGAGCAGCGATTTGACCCCGTTATAGTTTTTTTGTGGGATGCCCTTAAAGATCGATATTATGCGGACAATGCAGAAAGAATTTAACCCCTTGAAGCAAATATCGTCCAAACCATCCGTGAGATAGTGCCGGAAATAGTTAACACTATGGATTGACAGGATGCACTACTACGAAGCCAGCCGAGGCAGCCGCATGAATGAAATAGTTTTCCATAACTAATGAGAATGTTCGCTCTCTCTAATAAAGCCATAACATACCGAATATAATTGGACCACCCTGTAGATGGGCAATAAAACTGAAATTATCGGAAGAACTCATCATTCAAACATGTCTAGCCTTAAATAATCTTCGTCCTGAAGTTCAAGATTTTAAATAAAAAACTGCTGAATTCATCAATACTTGTTTTTGAATTTTTTCTTAGTAATAAAATAAAATAATAAAATAAAAAACATTTGTCCGTAAAAACATTATTAAATCCATTCGCTTACTTTTTAGGAAATACTCTCACTGAGTAAGTATCTTATCCTCACTCCTCGGTATTTGAAAATTTTTACATATTTAGTCCAAAAAGTACCAATAATTCGGTGAAAGCTTATTCCACCAAACAAACGACATAGAAATATGGCTGAATGAGTTTATGACTCCTCGCCGCGCCGTTTAGATTCATACTTCCCTTTTCGGCTTGTCTTGCTGCCTTATACTACGAGAACACCTTCAGCACCTTCACAGTTGTTGATCCCATGTTGAAACCACAAACATTGCAACGATACAATGCATCTTTCCGCTTGAATGCAAACACTACGTTTTATATAGCTTCTAAAGATAATTTGTGACTAATAGTAGCTGAAGTCGATTTCCGCCGCACGTCTGTTTCTTTCTTTCAGGTTCTATAAGAACACAGACGATGTCACTTCATGGAGACCTGTGTTGATGGATGGAGATAAGCGTAAAAAGCTAAATCACCCCCGCCGCTGAATCAATTGTCTCAAACCAATCTACTGATTGACTCCATTGTCAACGGCCAACCTGGAGTGAGGTCTGTTGAAGTACTCGTATGTCGGTTAATGCTTTCTCAGTTAACCTTTAGTCTTCGGTCACAAAAGCATTGTCTATTGCCGTATTGCCACGTCAATTAAGTCAATTAAGAAAAGCTGTGGTGGAACAATGAGAAAATTGCGGTAAACGGCAAATCTATAGCGGGTAGGTAGCATTGTATCGAAGCTTAGAAGACGTACCCTTACGATCGATATACGGGCTACAAGCAATAAAAAATGCAACCAAACGAGTTAGCGTTAACGTTTTTAATTTTTATAGAAGACGAAGAAACCCTCACTACCTTCCCGACAGTACAGTAAGAACAGATAGCAATCAGCATAAGTACGCGCCAAACAAAATATAACTGCCAAACTGACTAAAATTTGTGCAAGATAAACAAAATTGTTTAACAGCTCTCCACGAATGAATTGAAAAGTAATGGATCCTACAATTTCAGTTTCGAAGGTGAAACACGATTTTCATTTATCTGGTTTGTCTGTATCTGTTAAAATAAAAATATGTTTAGGGTTGCTTTGTATTTAAAAATGGAGCTACACGCGCTGAAAAGGACAAGAAAAGGTCAAAAAGAGGGAAACAACAAGCGGTGGCACTTCTTGGAGCAGAAGTAATCGGACAGCCCTTCTATAAAACATATTCTGAAACGTGGAAGAATTTGATTTCGGATATTGAAAACCTGCAACGTGAAAGTTATTCGAAAATTCTAAAGGATTTGGTGGATCATGTAGGGAAAGCTTACAGTGGACGAAGTTCAGTAAACAATATACTCCCAGCTGCAGCTCTTTTAACTGGTAATGGAATTCGTAAATAGTAAGAAAAAATAGTAACTACGTAATCAAACAATTGCAGGTATAAATCAACCAGATCATTATGAACAATTCGATACATTGTCCGAGAGAATTAAGGAGAAACTCTCAGCAGGAGTATGCATTATACAGGCGCGTGATTGCCCAAATGTTAAGTCAGCCATCGAAACAATGGTATATGGATTTGTTGAAGCACCTTTTGAAGATGAAGATGAAGAAGATCGAGATCATAAACGTCTGCGACGGTCGCAATGCACGATGCAAGTCCTCACTGCGTGGTACAGCAGTTTAAACGAAAGGAAAAATTTGGTTTTGATTTTGCCAGATTTTGAATGCTTTAGCGGATCGATTCTTCAAGATTTCATATTGATACTAAGCTCATACTGTTCCAAAGTACCAATTGTATTGATTTTGGGTGTAGCAACATCGGTATCAGCGTTACATAATACATTACCTTATCATGTAACCAGCAAAATCAGACTTAAAATTTTCCAAACGAAATCTGCACCGAATGGATTAAATGAAGTAAATCAAGAAGTCATCATTTCACGTTTAAATTTTGTATGATTTTTGTTTGCCTAGATTTTGGAGAAGGTGATTCTTTCCCCCAAGCATTCGGTTCATTTATCGGGCAAGGCATTCAAATTTCTCACTCATATCTTCTTGTACTACGACTTTTCCATCAATGGATTTATCCAAGGATTCAAGGTATAAATTTGAATTCGTTTTTTCTTTGATAAATTTTCATTTTCCTCCTTACTATAGTATTGCTTAATGGAACACTTTTTCCAAGGGAACGCTTATGCTCTCTGCACAAATTACTCGTCATCCCTTAAGATGATCAAGTCTCTTACTCATGACGACATGGAAACCATTAGGCGACTTCTTTCCTTCCGTCCATACGTTGAGGCATTAAACGATTGTAAAAAAGTAATAGCTATTCTTACCGACGATGCGTATCTTAAGAAGAAATTACCTCAGCTTCTGCGAGATTGTCATCTACATTTTATTTACTTCCGGACTTACCTGGAATTCATAACTTTTCTTGTACATGACTTACCTAAGTGCCCTTTAGGTAGTTCCCAAACTGAACTTTATGCCAGTTGCCTGTCCAAGGACATAACAGAGACTGCCGAATTCAAAGAAGCTTGGCACATGCTGTCATTTATGTCTAAAGATGAATTTGTCGCTAAGATCTCGCGTGCTGTAACAGCAACTACTAATTTTATTAAAACAGAAATCAATCACATGGATCTTGCAGATGCTTGTCAGCCAAAAATAAATGAGGTATTTTTAATATATTCTGCTCAAAACTTGAATGAAAATTTTTTACTTTACGATTTCAGAAATTAGATGCAACGAAGGAGTTGCTTACGAAAGTTGTGATGGCTGGTATGGAAGCGAAACAGCAGAATACCTCTACGAGCAATGAATTTTCTCAAAATCTAAAACAAATCAGCCGTCAAGATCTAAAGGAAAAACTTTTGCAAATGTCAAAACAAGATAAGCCTGTGTCTGATTTCACTAAATCAGTAAATGAAACGCTTGATTTTATCAAGACTGAAATTGTGAAGCAATATCTAAGTCCGCTTAGCAAGGCGCCACCACTTCATGAGTTATTTATTTTCTCTGATATAACGACAGTAAGGAGAAATATTATTGGAGCTCCACGTGCAGCCCTGCATATGGCGTTAAACAATCCCCATTACTACATACAGTGCAAATGTTGTGAATTGAATAACCCCTCGTCTTTGGTACCTACGTTGCCTGATCTTTCAGTGGCCTACAAATTGCATTTAGAGTGTGGGAAAATGATAAATCTGTTCGATTGGTTGCAAGCATTTAAGTCCGTGGTTGACTATAATGAGGATGATCACGAACAAGTTGATCCAAAGATCCAGTAAGTTAATTTTTTCTTTTTTTTTTTGCTGTCAGCAACGTTAACATAAAGAGTTCCTTACATCAATATACATATTGTTTACTTTTTTACTTTTAGAGCTCGTTTTACACGTGCCGTTGCAGAATTACAATTTCTCGGCTACATTAAAACCTCGAAGCGAAAAACTGACCATGTTACGCGGTTAACGTGGTAGAATTTATTATTTGCTAAGTTGCTTATTTATTTATCAGGAATAAAAGAAACAATTCTTATTTTTAATAGATTGCTTCATTCGCATTTTTATCATATGTCATATTTTCTTACAGTGTAGTCCGTTGTTATGACTTCTGGAATACTCATATTTGTACAGTTACTGCAGTAAATCCTTAATCCGAGGTAAATGGGCGCGTCACTCACAGCGATCGCGCTGTGGTGGTTTTCTTGAAAGGTGTAGTACTTCAGAGACAGCCAAAAATGTTAGCCCGATTCGATTAGAGACATGTAAAACGCGTTTTACAAATATTTTGCAAAAAAATACGCTTATTCTTATCCGGCTAGGAAGTATTGACGGCTTTTGGCCTGTGTTAGAGACCTGGCAACTTTCACAGTTTGAAGAACTGTGTCCAATTTCTTGTTTTGTTTTTTTAAATCAGAGGCTCGGTTTGCATTCCGTCTCGAGTTGGGTGGCAATTAAAAATCTCGTTGGGCGGAAAACTGCTGCTCGTCCGCTCGAAGTGGCCGAACCACTATTGTGGGTGGGTGGCCGTGGCTCAAGGGGTAGTGGACTGGCTTCCAAATCGAAAGGTTCGGTGTTCGAATCCCAGCCTCATTTTTTTCAGTTAATGAAAATCAAGTAAGATGAGTAGACTAGAAATCAACAAGCCAACTTCCACTAAAAATTTAATCTCCCCATTAAATGTTGGATGCCACCCATGGAGCGAAATAACTACTGAGCCCAAACATCTTTCTTTCTCTCTCTAAGCTGACGCATTATAAGTGTATTCATACCCACTTGAGTGTTAAGTTCTTTAAAAACAAAAAAAAAAAAAAAATCTATTGTTTGTCAATGTATTTTAGGAAGAAGTTCGGGGGTGAAGAGCAGGTTATGTCGATATGGGTGAGGGTGTTATGCGTAGAGAGATGGGTTGGCGAGCCGTCGTTTAAGATGGAGAGATTGGAGTCTAGAAGAGAGTTCAATTATTTTCCCCCTGTGATTCGAGTTGGCAGATCCTCAGCGGATACTCCATGAGTTAACATCTCCAGCTAAGATCACTGGACGAGGGAGTTGGCTTAGTATGGAATCAAAGTCGTTTTTAGAAAATAATTTTTTTTTTCATTTGTATATTTATTCACTTTACAATTGACAAAATTAGGTACAAATATAGAATGCAAGATCTTAATTAAAAAAAAAAAATTTTAGAATTAATAAAAGAAACAAGCAGTTACTTAACAAATAAAGAGAGATTAAAAAGTAAATAATTTATCAATTGAAAAATGAAAAGATACATTCTGTAGTTAACTAGAACTAGTGTCGAATGCATCAATTATAAGACTATAATTCAAAAATACAAAACATAATAAAATGGTGTGAAGAGAGACAAAACAAATGTTAAGATTCATCGATTATTAAAAAAATTCATTTAATCATTCAACAAAATCAGACCATGCGATTAATTAAATGGTTTATTTCATGTAGGTCGAAGTGAAATAGCCATTCCTTAACTTTCCTATTTCGAACGACAAGATTTCTACTTTGCCTAATTTCAAGCGGCAATATATTATATAATCTTGGAGCAACAGAGGAGTAAAAGTTCAAAAAGTGATGTGTGTTGAAAGATGGAATGATAGCAAGATGATTATTACTACTACGCAGTGACTGATGGGTTGGATTTCTGTCACCACTCCTAATGAAAAAAATCCTTAACACTTTGTAAAAGTAAAGATGCTTGAGTGGTGATGCTTGAGCATTTTAGAGTTTACAAAAAGCAAATAACTACTTTCTTGGCGATTCTTTCTCCAGATTATTCTAACTATATGTTTTTGCACAATGGGTAACGGATGGACTTTATTTTTATGAGTTAATCCCCATCAGATTAAGCCGTACTGCAACTTTGATTGTACTAGTCCATAATATATTGTTTCCATCAGTTTTTTAGAACAAAATTGCCTCAAATGGTACATTAACTTCGTAGTTTTTAACAAGTAAGATCTTAGACTGGCAGTATGATTACTCCAATTCAGTTTGCTATCAATTTCCAGACCCAGATATTTAAAAACTGTAGTCCTTTCTATGTAAAAACACTGAGGTGAACAAGTTAAATCCCGATTAAATAAGGTAGAAGATGATGTCGCTTTGCATGTAACAGGGCTAATTAATAAATGCTTACAACTAGCACTATGAAAAATCATAGGTGGGTAATCGACCATGTTAGAAGACAACTTGAAGAACATTATTTTAGTTTTATCACTGATTACCAATTTATGTAAACAAAACCAATGTCTCAGCTGCTCTAAGTCATAGCTAATGTTAGCAATTAAATCTAATGCAGAGCTATTAGAATAAGAACAAGCTATATCATCAGCAAATCCTATTTGTTTACCTTTGATATCGAGGTTAAAAATTGAATTGATATATATCAAGAAAAGGATTGGACCAAGCACTGAGCCTTGTGGAACACCAATTTTTATATATAACGATAGGCTAAAATTATCATTAATCTTTACAACTTGTTTGCGGTTGTTTAAATAGGAAAGAAACCATTTAAGCATAAAACCTCTTAACTTTTGTGTTAATATCATATGGTCGACAGTATCAAACGCCTTAGTAATGTCAATAAAAATAGCAGCCGTATATTTTTTATTGTTCAGGCTTTCGTAGCTAAAGCAGCAGAACTCTAAGAGGGCATCCTCTGTTGACTTCCCAGCTCTAAACCCAAATTGATTATTACTAAAAAAAGAAGATGAATCTAGGAAAGTCATTATTCTATTTTTCACTGCTTTCTCAAAGATTTTAGAAAACACAGGAAGAAGAGAGATTGGCCTATAGTTATTTAGATTTTTATTATCACCTTTCTTTAAAACAGGTATTACTTCTGCAGTTTTTAAGGTATCAGGAAAAATACCACTGTAGATACTTTTATTAAAAATATCCGTTAAGACATCAACAATATTTAGTGAGACCTTCTTAATAAAATTGTTAGACCAACTATCTCTCGTGGACGAATTAGAATTTTTTAGAGAGTTGATAATCCTAAATAATTCTAAAGAAGAAATCGGGTTATGAAAAAAACTATTGGCTTGACTCCATTCATTGCTAAAGCAATCTTCTACACAATTATTCGACGATTCAGAGAAACCAGCACTAGAAAGAGTCTTGTAAGCCACACTTGTAAAATATTTGTTAAAAACATTAGATATTTCACTAGGATTAACTATATTATGTCCCTGATAAAATAAACAATTGAGTTCATCTAAAGCGGGTCGTTTTTTATTTATAAATTCGTTAATAATTGTCCATTCTTTCCTTAAATTGCCTCTAGCTAGATGTAGTTTATTGGTGTAATAATTGTCTTTGTTCACAATAACTGCCACTTCCTTGCACACTCTATCATAGAGAAGTCTAAGTCTGATATTATTCGGTTTCTTTTTGCATTTAATATATAATTTATTCTTCTTTGCAATCTTCTTTAATAAAGTTGTAGACATCCATGGCTTAATTTTTTTAACTTTACATTGTCTTTGGGTTTCAGTAAGACATTCACCAACATGAGCTTTTAAGATATTAGCAAAGATGTTAATATAATATAATATAAGATAATTGTTGAGGATGAACGTAAAAGGAGACTACACAGATTTTTATTGGAATGGTTATTTCTATGGCGGAACAGGCTATGGTTGAAGTGATAGGAATTACCCTATGATGTATATAATTTTTTACTAAAATTGAAACACCCTGTTTTGCTGACGTATTTGAAGGGAGGTTTTTGAAATAGCCTTTGAATGTTTTAGGCGAAATCGGCGTTGTGTTAAAAGGGGAGGCATATAACTGAGGGTTTGATTTCTTTTAGGGGGATATTAAGCTCATCGTAATTGTTTACGTAACCTTTCAGATTGCACTGGAGAATCCTAAGTTCAGCTTTATCCTGAGCGAGGGCGAATCTAAGCGCAGTATTCTGATGTGAACACTGTGTGAAGTTCTTTTGATTAGAGATTAGAGGTAGGATGTGATGATCTCGATGTTCGGGAGTCGGATCAAGCAAGCTTGCACATGAGCTAGACTGTTGTTGAGCCCGGATATCGAGGTCTTGGATAACTAGATAACTAAATCTTTTTCCTCTCCCCAGGACTCTGCCCTTCTTCAAGAAGACCTTGATCGGTTTTCAATCTGGTGCCTCAAAAACTGCCTAGAATTTAATATAGCCAAATGTCAATTTATAACCTTCTCACGTAAATACAACCCGTCTCCTCCCCGACTTTATTTTCTCCATGGTCAACCAATTCCCCTTGTTCAGTCTTTTCAAGACCTTGACATATTATTCGACTGTGTGCTTAATTTCCGTTCGCATATCGATAAGATGAACCTCAAAGCCAACTCATCACTTGGCTTTATTAAACGGTGGTCCAAGGAATTTTCCAACCCGTATGTAACCAGATCTCTCTATATTACGTTTGTTCGCCCACTGCTTGAGTATGCCAGTCCCCTTTCACCGGGTTCATGTTTCCCGAATCGAGGGTATTCAACGTCGATTCCTCCGATTTGCCCTCCGTGGCCTGTCATGGAACGACTCTTTAATCTTACCTCCCTATCAAGACCGCCTCAAACTTCTAAATATGAATTCGTTAGAAGAACGTAGGAATATTACTGACGTTCTTTTCATTCATCGTCTTCTCTTAGGTTCCATCGACTGTGCATCCATTTTGAACTCCATTTCCTTCAATACCAACCCCCGCAATCTACGTTGTCCTCGTCTCTTCTATCTACTGGTCCACCGCACCTCTTATGGCTCTAACGAACCAATCTCCCGAATGCTCCGAAAGGTCAACTTAAACCTCTCCCTTTTTCCTTTCCACCTGAGCACTCTTCGTCTCAAACAAGATCACCTCCATCACTTCCTTGGTCACTAGCTCTTAAGTCTTTCAGTTAGTTTTTAAGTTAGATTAAGCTTGTACTAAGCCAATAAATGGGGGCCTCAGCCCCCACCAAAATTAAAATTAAATTAGCGGAAGATTGTTGTTTGTGGTAGTTTTGTTTGCTGCTGAGTTTGGTTCTAGAGAAAGTGGGTTAGGTTATTTTACGTTGGCGTTGACAACCCCGCTGCGTATTGGCGGAGGGGCCCGGACAGTTATTGTTGTCCGAGCGGCACAACCACCGGTCAGCGGGGCAACCCCTCGCCCAACAGGTAGTTGTTGATTATTGGTTTGGTTGTTTTTCATCATGTTTACGGTTCTGAGGCAAATAATAGTATTTATTTTCTTGTATTAGAAACTTAGTAATAGCTGAAATGGGTGAAGTGACATTAGCACCTTCTGATTTAGAGTCAAAAAAGTTCATTTTTTCGAATAGATTATAATTTTTTGGATTTTTTGGGTTTTTATGTGAAGTTTGATATGTGATTTCTTTGTTTTGATGTTGGTTTGTAGCAGTTTGAGTAGTAGCACACGGTTGTTTTTTATTAATTGAAAGTTGTTGTGATGGGTTAGAAAGAGAAAAGGTGAGTATTTGTAAATTTGGAGAAGTGGAAGGTTGTGAATAAGAAAGAGAATTATGTGGTTGTTTTTGAGTTAGAAAGAGAAGAGGTGGGTGTTTGTAAATGTGGAGAGGTGGTAGCTTGTGAGTATGAAAGAGATTTATGTGTAGCTGTTTTTGAGTTTTCCCGTGAAATGGCATTATCTGTGGAAAGGTTGTTGCCTGTTTTTGCGTTAATTTGTAGGGTATATTATTAAAGCTTGTTTCAGTTGGTTTGCCTATACGTCTCGCTTCAACCATGCTGCATTTGTTTCTCGTCTTAATTGTTAGAATTTCTTTGTTTTTAATGTATTTGGGGCATTTAATAGAAGAGGACGGATGTGGTTCTGCAGTTGGTGGACAATTTGCACACATGAACGTGTACAAGTGGCGCGAGCATTTTCATGTGCTTGGAGGTTGCATGTGACACAAATTTCTTCCTTGGTGCACCTTTTGATGGTGTGCACAAGAATCTGGCACTTGCGACACCTCATAGGATTAGGAATGTATTCCTTTACTTTTCCTTTGTAAAAGCCGATTTCTATCGAAGTTGGAGGTTGGTACAGATCAAATGTAAAGATCATGAAGCCGGTCAGGCGCTGCTTGCCGTGAACATTTTTGTTATATTTGTAGACATCCGTAACACCTTGTATGGCCATTTCCAAGATAATATCTGACTTCGGAATATTGATAAGATAAGGTGCAAATACGATTCCTTTGCTAGAGTTGAAGGCGATCATGATATTTAACTTAAACTGGATATTGATTTACTATGTTCGACATCTTTATAAATTTTTCAGCAACAGTTTTACTTTTTGCAAGAATAAGATTGCTCCCATCGCGAAGTTGGGAGACATTTTCGTATACTTTACTAATACCATCTACTGCTTTCTTCAGAACAAAGATACTTAAACTAGAGAGTGGTTTATTTTCATCAGTAGATCAAATAAGGACGAATTTGAGGTTTTTACAATTGGTTCGGGGAGGAAGTTGGGGGAATTCTTCGAAGTTAACAATCCTTTTTGATCGCTTGTGGGCAGGAGAGTGAAGGGGCGGTGAGTTAAAGGGTGTATCCGCAGATAACCCCTTGAATCTATTCCAATTCATTTTAGTCCTTCGGGATGGGCTTTGTGGGATTGGGCAAACACTATATTAAATAGAAAGTCTCACTACGCGTGGGAGTAGGAAAAAGAGATTACACGAAAAGAGAAAGGCAAAAACAACCGGTGAAAGATAATGCACTTGAGGAGAAAAGTCGCAGACTAGGGAAACGATGTCGACGCAACGAATGCTAGACGGAGACTGTCACAGATAATAAAGTTAAATAGATATCGCATGCACAGTAAAAAAATATGTCACTTTCTCAGGTGAATGGGATTTGCTACTACGTCCCAGTTTGATCGAACTCGTTCGAATCGTGCATAAGACATGATGTTCTTTCAAATTTGGTAGGAACCACAAATTGCTTATTGCTTTTGCTTATTTCTCTTTGTGTTTTGTTTTTCATTATTTCGGTATTGTTTTCATGTACCTAGGGTTTTTATTTTTGTATTTCAGATTCTGATTGCGATTCAATGGAAGGAATTTCTTGTTCAAGGTTATTTCCTTTTTTTTTAAGAATAGTGAGAGGGGATTAGCAGGAAAGTATATTTTGCAATAGCAACTTGGGATACTGCTTTTAAGTCTGGGGGTGTTGGTTTATAGTGAGGTCCCTGTGCCTCTCACTCTTGGGGTGCGGATTTATATTGAGCTCCCCGTGCCTCTCACTCTTGAGGTGTTGGTTTATAGTGAGGTCCTGGTACATCTCACTCTTGGGGTGCTGACAATATTAAATTTTTTTGATTTTTACTGGTAATTATTTTTTGGGTTTTCCAGGCACAATGTTTTCGCAAGAGAATAAGAAGTAGAAGAATTTCTCTGCGATGCTCAAAGCATTGGTTTTTCTCATCAAACCAGTTCGAGTCTCTAAGGTTTTTTTATTCTCATGCATTCCAAGGCCATTCTCTCCCTTATATTTCTAATATGCGGACGATCTCTAAAAATTGTATGGTATACTTTGGAATGTAGCTTAGAAATATCGAAAAATTCATCAGTTGGTGCTAAGAGACTCCCAAAATCACTATTTTGTGAAAAATTCTTAGCAAATATGAAAAATTCCTATGGAAATGTTATTTGTTCATCACTTTTTAAAAATAATTTTGAACAATTTGCACACTAGTTTTTTAAAAGCACTTCAAACGTCAGATATCCTGTAAAATAACGCATTGCAGTCGTTTCCAAAGAAATTGCATTTGTAATTTTGATTTCACTTATCACTTTTTCGAACAAAGTATTATCAAGTGCTTCAGGTAATAAAAAAGTTCTTGATGTGTGCGGTTGAATCTGGGAGGTATCTAAATTTAAAAATTCTACATCGCCATCATCACAATTACTATGAGGAGAGAAAACAATTATATTTGAGGACAAAATTTTTGACATTAAAAGATTCAATTCGTACACAGAGGCATTTTTGTTATTACCGCGTTTACCGCGTTTACTGCGAATAATAGAAAATAATTTTTCCAAAATATCTTGATGGGTTCTCTTTGAAAGTAAATACTCAACTTATCACTTGTATCTTCACTAAGTAATAAAACCCCGTTTATTGTCTGTACCACTTCTTTTACACAAAAGTTCCTTTTAAGATTAGTAGACTCTTGCATTGATCTGAACTAAGACAAGAATTGTTGAAGCTCATTATAAGCTGGATTTCCGACCTGAACTCCACGCTTTAAAATATTTTTAACGTAATGAGAGTCACTATCCATAGAGTCGAAAGAATTATTCATTTTTAATGTAAACGCTTATGTTGCTAGAGCTTGATTTGAACTATTTTTTGGGCAATTAAGTTGATCAGCAGTTTGTATTGATGCTGCCGTTGTCCTACTAAAGGTTTCCGTTGCCAAGCGAACACTCATTTTTTCAAATGCATTTGGGGCTATGTGTGAACTTGTAAATTTCAAGCATGTTTTAACCACATTATCTCTTTCTAAATTGAATATTTCTCTGAAAACATCAAAGGAAACATTATCATCTGGAGTTAGTATATCAGATTTGAGTAAAACATTACGCATGGATTTTAATAAATGAGGAAAATCATAAAAACAAAATATTTTTTCATTATTGAAAATTGTAAAAGGCTAACACAAATTTTGTTGCCGTACAATCTTTTTCGATCCACTCCTTGATCTTCAAATCCATCAATTAAGTCATTTTTGATATTGTACGTGAGATTTGAACGAATTCTAATTATACCAAATATCAGTACCACATTCCTTTCCCGTTGGCTTTCAGAAAACAGTGTATATTGTTTAGGCTTTAACAGGAGTCCAACGATGTTTTGGGAAAGTTCTCTTTCGGCAACATTATATATTTTGGACTTGAACAGCCCCATCAATATACCAAAAAAGAATTTTGAATGCTCTGAAATATCAAGTACTTGAATTTGCGATGATAAATTCGTTGATATTTTGCTAGTTCGTAGAGCGTTATGCGTTTTAGTTCTAGAGCGAAGTTTTCTTCTCAAGCTTGTCAAGTCTGCAGCTTAATATTTTTTTGTTTTCTCCTCTTGTGCGCATTTTTCTAATAATTTATTGCATCTAACGCAAGAAATATTTGAACTACTAGAGGTCCTTCTACGTTTTGGTAACAAAGATGAAAGATTTTCTTTTTAAATAAATTATTAAAATGAGTTCAATAGAGCGGTGGTTCGATAAATCCAACGAAGAAAGTGCGAGTGAATGTTTGGAAATGGTCCGAAGAAGGAGGCGAATAAGCGATGCTTCTAACCCTTTGGAATTGGACGAAAGGCTGAGTGTTTTTTCATGTGGAAATATTCTTAATAGCTTATTTCTTATCCTTTGCAGTTTTCTTAAGTATTGTCGTCTCTCGAAACCAGCATTTAGAAAACTGTTAACAGAAACAGACACCAAGCTGAAACCGATAATACGGGTATCGTCAATTCCCAATATCATCAAACTTGATACCGCTTTAAGATTCTGTGCCCATGGATCTTACCAAGTAAGTGTGGGAAATAAATCCTGTCTTGGTCTGGCTCAGTCAACCGTATCTCTAGTGCTGAAGGAAGTTTTCAATGTACTAGAAGCACATATTTGTCCCAAATGGATAAAATTTAAATGTTCGGAAGCAGAAAAACGTCGAGCGCGAATGTATTTTTTTGAAAAAGTGGGTTACCTGGCGTAATAGGATGTATAGACGGCACGCATATCAAAATTGCATCACCTAATAAAGATCTTCAACACGCCTATTATAATCGTAAAAGTTTTTATAGCGTAAATGCCATGATAAGGACTGAAACGAATAACATCTGTAAATTTTAATACGGGCTATACTTCCAATGCGTAAAAATTGCAATCCCATTTTGTACCCAAATTAGCCCGTATATTCTCTAGTTTCAGTTTGTTATTGATTTTAGTTCGATGCGGTTTAAAATATTTATAAAATATGAGTCAAGATAAACGCCGTAAAAAGATCATCGACAAATGGCTCGAAAATACTTCGCGTCCAAACTATTTCATCGCAAAAAATTTAAACAGTACAGTGGATTCTGTTATTAAACGATATTTGGAGACGTTGACAATTAAGCGAAAACAGAAAAGTGGAGCACATAATACAAATTTGGACAGGAAAATAGTGGGTACCATCGTAAAAAACTGGACTATGTCAACCAGAGATGTTGTTCGGAAATGTAATACCAACCAAACAATGGTACAAAGATCTAAAAAACGTAATGGTCTAAATACACGAAAAAAACTAAAAAATACCAAAAGTTACTGAAAAGCAAAAAAAAGTCATAAAAACACGAGCCCGAAAGCTATACGAGTTGATCGGCAACAAGAAAGCGTGCTTGGTTTTGGATGACGAAACTTATGTCAAAGCCGACTTTAGTACTCTTCCAGGTGCGCAATTTTACAACTCGTTTGAAGCTGAGCACTCTTCGTCTCAAACAAGATCACCTCCATCACTTCCTTGGTCACTAGCTCTTAAGTCTTTCAGTTAGTTTCTAAGTTAGATTAAGCTTGTACTAAGCCAATAAATGGGGGCCTCAGCCCCCACCAAAATTAAAATTAAATTAGCGGAAGATTGTTGTTTGTGGTAGTTTTGTTTGCTGCTGAGTTTGGTTCTAGAGAAAGTGGGTTAGGTTATTTTACGTTGGCGTTGACAACCCCGCTGCGTATTGGCGGAGGGGCCCGGACAGTTATTGTTGTCCGAGCGGCACAACCACCGGTCAGCGGGGCAACCCCTCGCCCAACAGGTAGTTGTTGATTATTGGTTTGGTTGTTTTTCATCATGTTTACGGTTCTGAGGCAAATAATAGTATTTATTTTCTTGTATTAGAAACTTAGTAATAGCTGAAATGGGTGAAGTGACATTAGCACCTTCTGATTTAGAGTCAAAAAAGTTCATTTTTTCGAATAGATTATAATTTTTTGGATTTTTTGGGTTTTTATGTGAAGTTTGATATGTGATTTCTTTGTTTTGATGTTGGTTTGTAGCAGTTTGAGTAGTAGCACACGGTTGTTTTTTATTAATTGAAAGTTGTTGTGATGGGTTAGAAAGAGAAAAGGTGAGTATTTGTAAATTTGGAGAAGTGGAAGGTTGTGAATAAGAAAGAGAATTATGTGGTTGTTTTTGAGTTAGAAAGAGAAGAGGTGGGTGTTTGTAAATGTGGAGAGGTGGTAGCTTGTGAGTATGAAAGAGATTTATGTGTAGCTGTTTTTGAGTTTTCCCGTGAAATGGCATTATCTGTGGAAAGGTTGTTGCCTGTTTTTGCGTTAATTTGTAGGGTATATTATTAAAGCTTGTTTCAGTTGGTTTGCCTATACGTCTCGCTTCAACCATGCTGCATTTGTTTCTCGTCTTAATTGTTAGAATTTCTTTGTTTTTAATGTATTTGGGGCATTTAATAGAAGAGGACGGATGTGGTTCTGCAGTTGGTGGACAATTTGCACACATGAACGTGTACAAGTGGCGCGAGCATTTTCATGTGCTTGGAGGTTGCATGTGACACAAATTTCTTCCTTGGTGCACCTTTTGATGGTGTGCACAAGAATCTGGCACTTGCGACACCTCATAGGATTAGGAATGTATTCCTTTACTTTTCCTTTGTAAAAGCCGATTTCTATCGAAGTTGGAGGTTGGTACAGATCAAATGTAAAGATCATGAAGCCGGTCAGGCGCTGCTTGCCGTGAACATTTTTGTTATATTTGTAGACATCCGTAACACCTTGTATGGCCATTTCCAAGATAATATCTGACTTCGGAATATTGATAAGATAAGGTGCAAATACGATTCCTTTGCTAGAGTTGAAGGCGATCATGATATTTAACTTAAACTGGATATTGATTTACTATGTTCGACATCTTTATAAATTTTTCAGCAACAGTTTTACTTTTTGCAAGAATAAGATTGCTCCCATCGCGAAGTTGGGAGACATTTTCGTATACTTTACTAATACCATCTACTGCTTTCTTCAGAACAAAGATACTTAAACTAGAGAGTGGTTTATTTTCATCAGTAGATCAAATAAGGACGAATTTGAGGTTTTTACAATTGGTTCGGGGAGGAAGTTGGGGGAATTCTTCGAAGTTAACAATCCTTTTTGATCGCTTGTGGGCAGGAGAGTGAAGGGGCGGTGAGTTAAAGGGTGTATCCGCAGATAACCCCTTGAATCTATTCCAATTCATTTTAGTCCTTCGGGATGGGCTTTGTGGGATTGGGCAAACACTATATTAAATAGAAAGTCTCACTACGCGTGGGAGTAGGAAAAAGAGATTACACGAAAAGAGAAAGGCAAAAACAACCGGTGAAAGATAATGCACTTGAGGAGAAAAGTCGCAGACTAGGGAAACGATGTCGACGCAACGAATGCTAGACGGAGACTGTCACAGATAATAAAGTTAAATAGATATCGCATGCACAGTAAAAAAATATGTCACTTTCTCAGGTGAATGGGATTTGCTACTACGTCCCAGTTTGATCGAACTCGTTCGAATCGTGCATAAGACATGATGTTCTTTCAAATTTGGTAGGAACCACAAATTGCTTATTGCTTTTGCTTATTTCTCTTTGTGTTTTGTTTTTCATTATTTCGGTATTGTTTTCATGTACCTAGGGTTTTTATTTTTGTATTTCAGATTCTGATTGCGATTCAATGGAAGGAATTTCTTGTTCAAGGTTATTTCCTTTTTTTTTAAGAATAGTGAGAGGGGATTAGCAGGAAAGTATATTTTGCAATAGCAACTTGGGATACTGCTTTTAAGTCTGGGGGTGTTGGTTTATAGTGAGGTCCCTGTGCCTCTCACTCTTGGGGTGCGGATTTATATTGAGCTCCCCGTGCCTCTCACTCTTGAGGTGTTGGTTTATAGTGAGGTCCTGGTACATCTCACTCTTGGGGTGCTGACAATATTAAATTTTTTTGATTTTTACTGGTAATTATTTTTTGGGTTTTCCAGGCACAATGTTTTCGCAAGAGAATAAGAAGTAGAAGAATTTCTCTGCGATGCTCAAAGCATTGGTTTTTCTCATCAAACCAGTTCGAGTCTCTAAGGTTTTTTTATTCTCATGCATTCCAAGGCCATTCTCTCCCTTATATTTCTAATATGCGGACGATCTCTAAAAATTGTATGGTATACTTTGGAATGTAGCTTACAAATATCGAAAAATTCATCAGTTGGTGCTAAGAGACTCCCAAAATCACTATTTTGTGAAAAATTCTTAGCAAATATGAAAAATTCCTATGGAAATGTTATTTGTTCATCACTTTTTAAAAATAATTTTGAACAATTTGCACACTAGTTTTTTAAAAGCACTTCAAACGCCAGATATCCTGTAAAATAACGCATTGCAGTCGTTTCCAAAGAAATTGCATTTGTAATTTTGATTTCACTTATCACTTTTTCGAACAAAGTATTATCAAGTGCTTCAGGTAATAAAAAAGTTCTTGATGTGTGCGGTTGAATCTGGGAGGTATCTAAATTTAAAAATTCTACATCGCCATCATCACAATTACTATGAGGAGAGAAAACAATTACATTTGAGGACAAAATTTTTGACATTAAAAGATTCAATTCGTACACAGAGGCATTTTTGTTATTACCGCGTTTACCGCGTTTACTGCGAATAATAGAAAATAATTTTTCCAAAATATCTTGATGAGTTCTCTTTGAAAGTAAATACTCAACTTATCACTTGTATCTTCACTAAGTAATAAAACCCCGTTTATTGTCTGTACCACTTCTTTTACACAAAAGTTCCTTTTAAGATTAGTAGACTCTTGCATTGATCTGAACTAAGACAAGAATTGTTGAAGCTCATTATAAGCTGGATTTCCGACCTGAACTCCACGCTTTAAAATATTTTTAACGTAATGAGAGTCACTATCCATAGAGTCGAAAGAATTATTCATTTTTAATGTAAACGCTTATGTTGCTAGAGCTTGATTTGAACTATTTTTTGGGCAATTAAGTTGATCAGCAGTTTGTATTGATGCTGCCGTTGTCCTACTAAAGGTTTCCGTTGCCAAGCGAACACTCATTTTTTCAAATGCATTTGGGGCTATGTGTGAACTTGTAAATTTCAAGCATGTTTTAACCACATTATCTCTTTCTAAATTGAATATTTCTCTGAAAACATCAAAGGAAACATTATCATCTGGAGTTAGTATATCAGATTTGAGTAAAACATTACGCATGGATTTTAATAAATGAGGAAAATCATAAAAACAAAATATTTTTTCATTATTGAAAATTGTAAAAGGCTAACACAAATTTTGTTGCCGTACAATCTTTTTCGATCCACTCCTTGATCTTCAAATCCATCAATTAAGTCATTTTTGATATTGTACGTGAGATTTGAACGAATTCTAATTATACCAAATATCAGTACCACATTCCTTTCCCGTTGGCTTTCAGAAAAACAGTGTACATTGTTTAGGCTTTAACAGGAGTCCAACGATGTTTTGGGAAAGTTCTCTTTCGGCAACATTATATATTTTGGACTTGAACAGCCCCATCAATATACCAAAAAAGAATTTTGAATGCTCTGAAATATCAAGTACTTGAATTTGCGATGATAAATTCGTTGATATTTTGCTAGTTCGTAGAGCGTTATGCGTTTTAGTTCTAGAGCGAAGTTTTCTTCTCAAGCTTGTCAAGTCTGCAGCTTAATATTTTTTTGTTTTCTCCTCTTGTGCGCATTTTTCTAATAATTTATTGCATCTAACGCAAGAAATATTTGAACTACTAGAGGTCCTTCTACGTTTTGGTAACAAAGATGAAAGATTTTCTTTTTAAATAAATTATTAAAATGAGTTCAATAGAGCGGTGGTTCGATAAATCCAACGAAGAAATTGCGAGTGAATGTTTGGAAATGGTCCGAAGAAGGAGGCGAATAAGCGATGCTTCTAACCCTTTGGAATTGGACGAAAGGCTGAGTGTTTTTTCATGTGGAAATATTCTTAATAGCTTATTTCTTATCCTTTGCAGTTTTCTTAAGTATTGTCGTCTCTCGAAACCAGCATTTAGAAAACTGTTAACAGAAACAGACACCAAGCTGAAACCGATAATACGGGTATCGTCAATTCCCAATATCATCAAACTTGATACCGCTTTAAGATTCTGTGCCCATGGATCTTACCAAGTAAGTGTGG
Source organism: Volucella zonaria (assembly GCA_963966105.1). NCBI lineage: Eukaryota > Metazoa > Arthropoda > Insecta > Diptera > Syrphidae > Volucella > Volucella zonaria. Next base: position 27,650,910 of record OZ014533.1, read on the forward strand.
GAAATAAATCCTGTCTTGGTCTGGCTCAGTCAACCGTATCTCTAGTGCTGAAGGAAGTTTTCAATGTACTAGAAGCACATATTTGTCCCAAATGGATAAAATTTAAATGTTCGGAAGCAGAAAAACGTCGAGCGCGAATGTATTTTTTTGAAAAAGTGGGTTACCTGTCGTAATAGGATGTATAGACGGCACGCATATCAAAATTGCATCACCTAATAAAGATCTTCAACACGCCTATTATAATCGTAAAAGTTTTTATAGCGTAAATGCCATGATAAGGACTGAAACGAATAACATCTGTAAATTTTAATACGGGCTATACTTCCAATGCGTAAAAATTGCAATCCCATTTTGTACCCAAATTAGCCCGTATATTCTCTAGTTTCAGTTTGTTATTGATTTTAGTTCGATGCGGTTTAAAATATTTATAAAATATGAGTCAAGAGGAACGCCGTAAAAAGATCATCGACAAATGGCTCGAAAATACTTCGCGTCCAAACTATTTCATCGCAAAAAATTTAAACAGTACAGTGGATTCTGTTATTAAACGATATTTGGAGACGTTGACAATTAAGCGAAAACAGAAAAGTGGAGCACATAATACAAATTTGGACAGGAAAATAGTGGGTACCATCGTAAAAAACTGGACTATGTCAACCAGAGATGTTGTTCGGAAATGTAATACCAACCAAACAATGGTACAAAGATCTAAAAAACGTAATGGTCTAAATACACGAAAAAAACTAAAAAATACCAAAAGTTACTGAAAAGCAAAAAAAGTCATAAAAACACGAGCCCGAAAGCTATACGAGTTGATCGGCAACAAGAAAGCGTGCTTGGTTTTGGATGACGAAACTTATGTCAAAGCCGACTTTAGTACTCTTCCAGGTGCGCAATTTTACAACTCGTTTGAAGCTGAGATTCTTCCGCAATCAACAACATCGATTGGGATGGAAAAATTCGGGTCAAAAAATTTCGTTTGCAGGCCATTTGCCAATGTGGACACAGAAGCTCATCGTTTATTACAACGGGAACAATTAACGGAGAAGTATACATTAACGAGTGCCTAAAAAACGGTTGATTCCTTTACAAACACGAGGGTTCAACATTATTTTGGCCAGCTCACTATGCTCATGCGACGTTGAGCTTTCTTGTTGCTAAAAATGTCGACTTTGTCCCAAAAGACATGAATCCACTCAATGTTCCACAGTTTCGTCCCATTGAAAGGTATTGGGCTTTGGTCAAAGCTAAATTGAGGAAAACTGAGCAGTGTGCAAAGGACGTAAAAGATTTTAGTGCTAAATGGGAAAGAGCGTCCAAAAAGATCACGGATGTAACTGTCACCAACCTTATGAAGGACATTCGAAAGAAGTTGAGGAAAGGATGGAAACCCAAATAATTTTATTTTTTGTAATTGTGAATGAATTTAATAAAAACAGAGTTTTAAAGCAAATAAAAAAAATTTACATGAATTATGAAAATATTTTTTTTTTTACTTTGAAGTTTCCAAATTTTATTCGTTTCAGTCCTTAGTAGGTAAGTTCTGTGGAATACTCTTTGTTTATATATTCAATGTTTAATGACTTTTGTACAGGTTTGTGATAATATCATGAGAATACGTTATATTAACGCACAATATCCTGGATCGGCTCACGATTCCCACGATATGGCAAAGTTTGCATACATAAGTGCATATGAAAATTATATACATATACGTTAAAGGAGACGCTGGATATGCTCTCAAACCATACCTCATAACATCATATCGAAATCCAGAAGACACATCGTTGGAGAGTGTTTTTAACAAAAGGCATACAAAGGCAAGAAACATTGTAGAGCGCTCAATCGGCGTCCTTAAAAATAGATTTAGGTGTTTATTAAAAGCACGAGAGCTGTACTATAGTCCAAATAAAGCTAAGCAAATTGCAAATATCTGTGCTGCTTTGCATAATATTTGCATTGCTTATAGGGTTACCCTAATCGTGGAAGACATGCATGATGATTTCAGGATTTCACAGCGGAGAATATTCGGAAGACGAACTTTCTGTAAATGATAAAGCTGTAGCAATAAGAAATAATATTCGGAATTCTCTTATTTAAAAAGCAAATTAACAAAACTTTTATTCTATTCATATCACGTGTTAATTACAAAATAATTTATAAAAAAATAAGTTATCATACAGACAAAAACAGGAACCTCATTTACTTAATAAAACTATAAACTAAATACAAAAAGCATTATTCAAATTAGGCTTTCAATAAAAATCAGTGTTTTAGAAAGTTGCGGTTATCCGCCTAAAAAAATGCTGTGGATCCACTGAGTTCTTTTTACAACTCCAAAATCTGTTGTTTTAATTCTAAGTTTAATTGCTCGATCTCTTCGTTGACTTTTAACTTCTTCTTTAAAAATTGAAAGCGTTTCCCTCCTTGGTGTCCTTTTCCAATAATACCGTTTTTTTCGTACTCCTCACTTGCCTTGGTGATTGTTTTTATTTCATTCATTATTATTCTATCATTATAAAACGAGTCCTGAGCTTCTCTAGTAAAATTAATCTTTCCTGTACCTTTTCATTCTTTTTTTTTTTACGAGAATTTTTAACTAATAACACATTGGCTGAAAAGTCCGTTTTATAGTAAAACACAAAATTTTTGCAAAATTCAACTTTATTTATCAATATAGTTGCCTTCGAGGGCGCTACGCTGATTGAAACGATTTTTCGATCTTTCGATACCAGTTTTGTAGTACGATTTCGGTTTAGCCTCAAAATAGGCCTCTGTTTCGGCGATTACTTCTTCATCGGTCTTAAATCTCTTTCCGGCGAGCATTCTTTTGGATCTGGAGAATACGGTGGGTGGGGAAGCAATTCGTATCCGAATTCTTTCAATTTTGCCTTCGTTTTCATCGACTTGTGACACGGTGCATTGTCTTAATGAAACAGCACTTTCTTTTTCTTCAAATGCGGCCGTTTTTCTGCGACTTCGTCCTTCAAACGCTCCAACAACGCAATGTAATAGTCGCTGTTGGAGATAGTCGATGAATATTATTCCATGTGCATCCCAAAATACGGATGCCATAACCTTGCCAGCCGAGGACGAGGTTCGTCGCCTGCACGCCACTCAGCTGAGTGCCGACTTGACTCTGGTGTGAAGTGATGGAGCCAAGTTTCATCCATTGTCACATACCGACGCAAAAATTCGGCTTTATTGCAGTTGAACAGCTTTAAACACTCCTCTGAATCATCAATACGTTGTTGTTTTTGGTCGACTGTGAGCAAACGCGGCACCCACTTTGAACACAGCTTTCGCATGTCCAAATATTCATGTATGATATATCCAACACGCTCTTTTGATATCTTCAGAGCCTCAGCTATCTCGATCAACTTCACTTTACGGTCATTCGTAATCATTTTGTGGACTTTTTTGATGTTTTCATCTGAAACAGCCTCTTTTGGACGTCCACTGCGTGCATCATCTTCGGTGCTTGTATGACCACTTTTAAATTTTTCAAATCCACTTGCGAATGGTTCGTTCGCAAGGTGCAGAGTCCGGGTAACACTTATCAAGCCATTTCTTTGCATCGGCTGCATTTTTTCCCATCAAAAAGCAATGATAAATCAACACACGAAATTGCTTTGAATCCATTTTTTTCACAATAACAAAAGTTGCTTCAATCACAACGGTATATCCCGAGAACTAATCATCTGACAGCTGTCAAAGTTATACACGTATCTTTTGAAGGTTGGTACTAACTGAAAATGGTATAGACTTAATTCAAGTGGTGCCCTCTCTTAGAAACGGCACGGACTTTTCAGCCAATGTGTTATGTTGCTGCGTATTGGGATACTTTTTTGTGGTGTTCCATCCGCGTTCCGCGTCATCCATAACTTCATTCCCTGAATGATCTTGGTGAATATTTTCTTCATCACGCTCTTGACTAAACTCAACCCCAGGTGGATCCACTATTCTATTTATTTCTAGAAGCCATCACAGTTTCTTCCAAGTGGCTGAAGATATGCAGCTTATGTGGGTCACCACCAGTTGCTTTCATTTCCACATTATTATCAGACTTCATCTTGATCTTGAATATGAAATCAGTCCAATGATTGTTTTCTCATTACATTAAACCATTTTTCCCATGTACGTGTCCTATTCAATCCTATTGATATTTTCTCCCATCTTTTTTTTGCTAAAGTTTTTGTACAAATACCCTTAGCATTGTCCAATCAATTGGTCGACGGCCGCAATCGGGACCTCAGTCATTCGTATACGTTCGTTTGCAAGATTGATTGAGACGTAAAACAAAATAAAGGGTTACAGCAAAACAAAATACAATATGTATGAAAAAAATGTGTGTATGTATATCGAAGTTACAACACACTGGAGGATGGTTGATATCATAATTATATATTCTTTGTCGATATCCACGACTATGTATATAGGTATGTCATTGCGACTCAAACCAGTTAGACGTGTTTTTCTTGTTCTCCCTATTCACCTGTTCAATTTTCAGTTATAAATCTCGTTAAATTGCATTTTCCGGTTAATAACCCCCAGTGCTCGAATTCCTTATTTTTTTTTGTCTACTGGCAGATTTCAGTGCAAATAAAAGCCCCTATCTACAAAAAAAAAAAAAAAAAAAATAACTCGACCTATATCTATACCCTCACTGACCTACACAACCAATTTGAATATGTCTTGCGGAATTGCCAATTGTGTAATCGAAGACAGCAATGCTGACTGGGTAGCTTGCAAGGGCATTTATGGGAACGCCTTTCATGCTGTTTGTGTCGGGTTAAATAAAAGAAACACGGTGTTTATTAAAGAATTTTCCGATAACCTACTTTTCTTCTGTGATGAGTGTAAGAGTATCTCACTTTCACACGTTCTTTTGGCAATAAAATGCCTAAGTGATTCAAATGACTCCTACCAGGACGCACTCGCCAAAAAGATTTCGGATAAAATTTCGGTAATAGAAAACAGTGTTAAAAGTGTTGAAGAATTACGTAACTCAGTGCAGAACTCAGCCGATGTAATAAAATCAAAAGTAAAGCACATGGACAAACAAATTGCTGGTCTTATCGAGTTAGACTCCGGGAGATCCACGAATGAAGAAACTCCCTTACGTCACCTCGATAAAGTGTTGATTGACATTAAAGCTATGTGTTCTGCGCAGGTTATCTCCAACCAAAAAACCTGCGAGACGATAAACTCCCTCCGTGACGACATAGACATTCATTTTCAATCCTCGTCACACAAACAACTCTCTCCCAAACACTGTGATCCCATGCTCGAAGTTATCTTCGATAAAGTGAACGATGTCGGCGACGAACTTACTGCGACTCGATCCCTCGTATGCGATATTGAACATCACATCGCAACAATAAACTGCAAAATCGTTGATACACAAAACTTGCCGCAGCCTTACCAGAATGTTCCCTACAATACATCACTCATGGCTGAATTAATGGAACCTGAAGTGGATTCACGCTCACCCCCACACATAAGTCATCTGCGGACGGTTCAACCCACTGATTCCTGCGAAGTTTCTTCCAACTTAACAGCAGAAAATATTTCTATGTCAGCTCCTCCAATCGCTGCCCCACGGAAGCTTATCAGTCATTTTAATTCAACTTGGACACCTTCCGAATGGCAACGTAGATTTGATAAGCTTGCTTCGAAGAATCAATTGGTCACTGCGCTTCTTATCAAAGGCGCCCCCCAAACGCTGATGTTGATTGGATCTCAAATTTCTTCGAAAAGAAATATGGCATTACCATTAGCCACTGCAATTTGCTTCCTACATCTCACCACAGAAGCAAGCGCAGCTTCAAGCTCAATCTTCCAACCAAGTGCGAATGGTTATTCCATAATCTTGCCAGCAACAATTTCAATCTTGGAAAGATGCGTGTCTGCAAATGGTTGGAAAATACGCCCAAGAAGCAGGATAAAGCCAAGCAGTCCGTTATACCTAAACCAAGAAATAAGTTAGTAAATAAATCCAATATGCCAAAACCCACCTCCTCTTCCCACAACAAACCCAGCTCCAATTGGAGTTCTAAAATTAACTTTTTTCGTAATTGTAAGCCTCCAACCCAAACTCCAACTCCCCCTATTCCAACTCAAATCAAGCCCCAACGTCAACGTGTCTCTTTCGACTTAACCCCTACAACTCAAACTCCTGCCACTCAAACTCCCACCATTCAACCCCTAACACACACGCCTTTCCCTAATTTCGACCTCAGAACTGGAGCTAAGTATCCCAATTTCATCAGTTCTCACATTTTAAACCCTATTTCAGAAAAACCAGCCGTTGCGACATCGAACTCATTAACCACTCCCTCTTCTATTGACCCCCTTTCGCCACCCACTGTTAAATTAACGCAGCAAACTAGCGATACCACCGAATGTCGCTATGCGCTCTCTAGGCTTAGAGATAAAAAGATATATGAGAATATACGTCTATATCTCGCCTATCTGCACGATAAATCCGACTCGGTGTGCTACGAGGGTAAAACAAAAACAAGCATCATGGTTTCTATCCAGCAGGAAGGCCTCCCTACAGACGTTACCAGTCTCAGGAAACTTTATATAAAGTATCTCGAGATTTTCAATACGCCCCCCCAAAAAGTTGCAGACGATCTTGCCGCTCTTCGCCACTATGTACACTCTAAAAGAGTCTCACACCTCCAACGCAGTCGCCTTGACCATGATAAATTTGTTCGACCCTAAAAAGTCAGTCAAACCTCCCTCTCACCTTCTATTACCAGAACGTAAGAGGACTCCGTTCTAAAACCCACGCTGTATTCCGCCAATCTCATGCTCTCCCATTTGATATCTACGCTCTGACCGAAACTAATCTTATCCCCAACATAAAAAACCAGGAGTTATTCCCTCTTTCTTTTAATGTTTTTCGGGATGATGATCGCGCATCCCCCTTAATTGAATCCCCTTGTCGAGGTGTCCTACTGGCTATTCACAACAGCTTGGACTCCTCTCTCGTTGCAACTTCATCCTCTCCTAAGCTCGACTTTGTGTCGGTTAAAATAACCCTTACTCGTAGATGCTTGTATGTTATGTGTTGTTACATTCTTCCGGCGCAACCTATCGAATCCTACCAACTTGCTATTGCAGCAATTGACAATTTGATCGATTTATCAGACTCACTTGATGATATCATTATCTTCGGCGATTTCAATCTGCCTCAGCTGAAGTGGACTCCATCTGAAGACCAATCTTTTTTCATCGCTTCCAATCCCATTTCTACTAAGGAATGCCTCTTCTTAGATCGGCTAACAGACTCTAGTCTATGCCTAGTCAGTGGCGTTTCCAACTATATGGAAAGGCAATTAGACCTTATCTTCACAACTGATCCCATCAACTCCTCAGTATCGTGTTGTTCCCTATCTCTTTCAACTATTGATAATTTTCATCCTCCACTTCTTCTCTCATTTTTCCACAACTCTCCCCTTCAGTCGCCTCCCCCCGCAGTTCTATTTTCTTACAATTTTCACAAATTAATTACCTATCTAAGCAGTGCTTCTTTTGAGTTTACCAATCTATCTCTGGTTGATGCCCTCTCCATTTTTTACAGAGAAATATTCAAATCCATCTCCCTTTATGTGCCTTACTCCCGCCATAAAACTTCTTCTACATCCCCTCGTTGGTATAATCGTAGACTTCGCTCTCTACGAAACAAAAGAAACAAGTTATGGGCGATATTTCTTCGCACCCACTCTTCTTCCGACTATTCAAATTATCTAGGTACATATCTTCATTTCATTGAACTCTATAACTCTCTCTATCAGCGCTACCTGAATAGTGCGCAAACCAATCTCATAAATGACCCCAAGTCCTTTTTTCAATTTGTCAATTGCAAAAGTAAGACTGATGGTTATCCCTCCTCCCTCGCTTTCGAAGCCAAATCTTCAAGTGATCCTCCTACCATCGTAAACTTTTTTGTTACATTTTTCAAACAATCATTTGCCAACAACTCCTTCGTACCAGATCCCTCTTACTTCAATGATCTACCAAATTTCTCCATATTGGTCCCTTTGTCACTCAACATTTCGATCCTGCAGTTATTGAAGAAAAGTTAATAAATCTTAAAGATAAAGATGAATTTGTACCTGGCCTCCCCGCCGAGTTTCTTAAAAAATGCTCTTCCAACCTGTCTCTACCCCTTTCCTACATTTTTCGACTATCCCTTACACAGGGAGAATTTCCTCCAGATTTGGAAGACCTCTTTTATAGTCCCGATACACAAAAAGGGATCTAAGCATTAAGTTACCAATTATCGTCCCATTGCTAAACTCTCTCATATACCCAAACTCTTTGAAAGCATTTTATACGAAGCGTTAAGCTTCAAATGCAAGCCTTTTATTTCACCCCGACAACATGGTTTTCTAAAAGGTAGATCAACTACCACAAATCTAGTTGAATTCGTGTCTTTTGCCCTCTCAGCCTTAGAAAATGGCAAAGAAATCGATGTTATCGCAACTGATTTCACTAAAGCGTTTGATAAGATATCTCATAAATTGATCCTTTTCAAATTGTCTGCTCTCGGCTTTGAGCCGCTCTTTTTAAAATGGATTTCTTCTTACCTGGTAAACCGATATTATAGTGTTCGGTTTAGATCCGCCCTTTCTGTTCCATTCCTGGCCTCATCTGGAGTTCCACAAGGCATTCATCTTGGCCCTCTTCTCTTCATTCTTACTATCAACGATGTTGAGAGTGTCATTAAGCACTCCCCCCTCTCCTTTTACGCTGACGACACAAAATATTTTAAATTTATTTCCTCTCCCCAGGACTCTGCCCTTCTTCAAGAAGACCTTGATCGGTTTTCAATCTGGTGCCTCAAAAACTGCCTAGAACTTAATATAGCCAAATGTCAATTTATAACCTTCTCACGTAAATACAACCCGTCTCCTCCCCGACTTTATTTTCTCCATGGTCAACCAATTCCCCTGGTTCAGTCTTTTCAAGACCTTGACATATTATTCGACAGTGAGCTTAATTTCCGTTCGCATATCGATAAGATGATCCTCAAAGCCAACTCATCACTTGGCTTTATTAAACGGTGGTCCAAGGAATTTTCCAACCCGTATGTAACCAGATCTCTCTATATTACCTTTGTTCGTCCCCTGCTTGAGTATGCCAGTCAAGCTTGGTCCCCCTTTCACCGGGTTCATGTTTCCCGAATCGAAGGTATTCAACGTCGATTCCTCCGATTTGCCCTCCGTGGCCTGCCATGGAACGACCCTTTAATCTTACCTCCCTATCAAGACCGCCTCAAACTTCTAAATATGAATTCGTTAGAAGAACGTAGGAATATTGCTGACGTTCTTTTCATTCATCGTCTTCTCTCAGGTTCCATCAACTGTGCATCCATTTTGAACTCCATTTCCTTCAATACCAACCCCCGCAATCTACGTTGTCCTCGTCTCTTCTATCTACCGGTCCACCGCACCTCTTATGGCTCCAACGAACCTATCTCCCGAATGCTCCGAATGGTCAACTCGAACCTCTCCCGTTTTCATTTCCACCTGTGCACTCCTCGTCTCAAACAAGATCTCCTCCACCACTTCCTTGGTCACTAGCTTTAAGTCTTTCTATTAGTTTTTAAGTTAGATTAAGCTTGTATTAAGCCAATAAATGGGGGCCTCAGCCCCCACCAAAATTAAACCAAAATTATACAACTTAAAATGGATTCATACTGAATTGATACAACCATCCTTAGGTTTGAGAATTTTATTGTCTTTGAAAAAATGGTATTTTGTTTTTTGTTCTGCATGCGATATCTATGTAACTTTATTATCTGTGCTTTGGTGCTTTCATTCACAAGTGTATTATATGTATAGGCGAATGCCTGACAGTTGTTAACATACCCTTAACATACTTTTCACAAAGTGAAAAAGGCCAAACTTTAAAATATGGCTGTAATAGATATTGTATTCTTTGGTAAGAAGTCCTTATTTTACGTAGCGTGTACTCGTATATCTCATTGATACCGTTTTATTTTTTGTGGTCAATTTATACTACGTTTGTTCACTTAGTGGATATTTAAATAGCTCAGATCCCAGTGAAGGCCGTATGTCAGCATGACTTTTTATCCATTACATATGTAGGTTGATTATTTCGGAAGGTTTTAGCACAGATAATAAATTTACTTACCCAGATGTCGCATCCCCATACAAAAAAATGTTGATCTTTTTTACGATGAGCAAGCAACGATGGGCAAACATTTAGCTTTTCTGCTTCGCAAAGAAAAAAAACGGAAAATAAATTTTCTGTGCAGAAGCCCTTTCTTTTGCTTTTGCGAAAGTAGAGTAGAGTAGAGCAGCGTAGAGTTTGTAACATATCCACAGCGAAATATATTTTTTTATTTCGTTTTGTACTCTCGTATTTTTTGTCCTGGCCTGCGACTTCGGTACGATAAGGGACAGACAGAGCAGAAATATATCTACATATATATGTATACCTACGTATGTACATTAAATTAGGGTAGGTTAAGATCAGGAATAATTTTACTGCGATCATCGATGATGTTAAGAATTTGTAGGTACGGTACAAAAAATTTAAATAGTAGGTACTATAAGTATTGTAGGCTAACTCTATTTTATTTTACTTTATTCATAAGTATGTAGGTATGTACATATTGTAAGATTGAGGCTGAGACAAATAATTATGTTTATTTATTTCCTAATTGTTTGAGTACATCTGTTTTTTACAAATCCTTGTAGTACCTACTCCTACACTCATTTAGAATATGTTTGACGTTTGGTCTTTACATTTCACATAAAAGAAGAGATCTGATAGGAAGCCATAGCCACTCTTTTATTATTTTTTTTGTTCATGCACATTAAACAATAGGAAACAAAATCTACTCTGCTCTTAGCCCACTTCAGTTATTTTTGTCTTTAGACATTTACATAATACATATTAGAAGTATGATTTGTAGCTATTCACAGTGCCTTAACCAAAGTGGTTTCCAGGGACCTGAACGCGGACGTGGCAAAATATTGACCCCCACCACCTCACCACGGCCTTATTTTTTTTTTCAAATATTAATACATTCATACTTTAATATATTCTGCGGCATTATAAGTGTATTCATGTAGGAAATGATTTTAAACACAAGTGGTATATTAAAATGATAGATTTATTACATATGTTTTACAGAAAGTCTATGAACAAAACGAAACAATTATTTGCTCGCGAACCGCTGAGCCGTACCCGACTCTGCTCTGTTACACCTTGATGAAGACTTCCTTTTTGCTTTGTCGTCTGCCCCTTATATCCAGTCCTAAATGCCCATGGAACTCAACACGCTGTGCCAAGTCCACAGTTTTAACCCCAGGCTTAGCACCATCCAACCACCGTATATCCCAATCACGACGACTATTAGCTTTAGTGGAGTCATTATGTCACGAAGATAATATTGCCCACATCGCCATCCGCTTTTATGCTTTTATTTATAGGTCACAACTCATTCATGGCGAATCTAAACAGCATTACCTCCGTGACTCAACGAAAGTAAATAAACTCCAAACGACTGGGTCAAATGTAAACAACCTAGTGGACGACGACTCATACTACCAACAAGAGTAAACAAACCCCGAACAACTGGGTCGATGTAAACAAATGCGCGACACTCATACTGCTGAAATTGGAGATCAATTATATCAGGTGCAGCTCAGCGATCGATGATCTGAAATTACTTAATGGGTTATTTATTGATACTTAATTGAATAACTTAGCAATTCTACATTCATACCCACTTGAGTGTTAAGTTCTTAAAAAAAAAAATATGTAAATATTTATTTTAGTTTACATATTCATTTAATTTTGCAACTTTTCTGTCTTATATTGTGGACTTACTGTATCAATTTTGTGCGAATGAGATTTATTTGTCGTTTCAAACCAATCTGGATAGTGCAAATTTATTTTTGAGATACATTGATAAACTATGTATATTTTCTCTAAGATTAGATGCAAATGGACATTTCTAAAAGCAAGTGGTAAATACTTGTATATGAAGTTGACATATTTTGAAGTACTTGTCTGACGGCCAGATAAGTATTGCATTTTCGTTCGAGTGTTCATATTCTTTCAATTTGATCAATATTTCCGTGAGATCGAAATTGGTTTCGTCCTTTATCATTTCTTTGACACAGTTCCCACAAACTGCATTAATTTTTTAAGTTTTTTTTTTTTTTTTTTTTTTTTCCGGCGAGGGCAGGTGAAAATCTTCCATCAGACACTATGAGGATCAGAAGCGCGTGCTCATAGTAGTGTGAGATTCTTACTCACTAAAAACACCTCCCTTCATTGTTGATTTTAATACCGCAACTAAGTAGAACTTATCAAGCAGTTTTTATTTCATAAGTTAGTCACGATTGGTAGGACACTTCCCAATGGAAGACCCTACATATTCCGCTTTCTTAATGCGGTTTCAATTTATCGCGCAAGGTCCAACGGTTTAGTTCGTTGAAGACGGCGTAGTATGTTTCGTTCGTCCAAGACTTCTAGGACTGTATTGTTGATATGGCCGCTTAACCGGACTTTATGTTTTCGTGCGCAGTTCCTGACTTCATCTTCCACGAAAGGAACTCCGAGGTCTCGATGCAGGTCATTATTTCTTATAAACCATGGGGCACGCACAAATTGTCGTAGCACTTTATTTTCAAAAGTTTGTATTATATTTACATTTGATTTCTTAGTACAACCCCAGAGTTGTATACCATAGGTCCACACCGGCTTTAGCACTTGCTTATAAAGAAGCAGCTTGTTTTCTAAGCTTAGCTTGGAATATTTACCAAGTAGCCAGTACATTTCTCTGTATTTGGCCTCTAGTTCTTTTCGTTTCTTTCTAACATGCGTTTTCCATTTAAGCTTCGCGTCAAGTGTCATTCCCAAATACTTAGCCTCGTTTGCAAAGGGGATACACACCGAGTTTATAGAAATGGGCAAGTGATTTATCTTTCTGTAGGTGAAGTCAACATGTACAGATTTTGTCTCATTAAGGGTAATTCGCCAGATCTTTGTCCACTCGTAGACTTTATTTAAAGCAGTCTGAAGTTTCGCCGTTGAGTCTTCTATTGATTCTCCAACCGCTAAGATAGCGGTGTCGTCAGCAAAAGTAGCGAGAACAGTATCCTCGACTTGTGGTATATCTCTTGTATATAAAAGGTACAAAAGTGGGCCCAGTACGCTTCCCTGCGGTACTCCGGCTAGGATATCTTTAAATTTCGAAACATCATTTCCGTATCGAACGCGAAAAATTCTATTTTCAAAATAGCTTGTCAATATATTATAAAGCTTTAATGGCAAAATTCGTCGCAGTTTGAACTTCAAACCTTCATGCCATACTTTGTCAAAAGCTTGTGAGACGTCAAGAAATACGCTCGAACAAATCTTTTTTTCTTCCAGGGATCTTTCAATTACATCAGTAATTCTATGCACCTGATCAATTGTTGAATGCTTAGTCCGAAATCCAAATTGATGGCTGGGAATAAGATTTTGGTTTTCGATAATTGGGAGAAGACGTTTTAGCAAAATCCTCTCAAAGATTTTCGACAGGATCGGTAGAAGAGAAATGGGTCTGTATGATTTTTTATCGTTTGGAGGTTTTCCTGGTTTTAGTACCATAATGACTTCTGCAACTTTCCACTGGCTTGGCACGTATTCAAGCCTCAGAGCCGCGTTAATAATGTGTAAGAGCTTTATAAGTGCTTTTTGAGGTAGCATTTTCAGAACTTCTCCGGTAATAAGGTCATACCCCGGAGCCTTCTTTGGTTTTAATTTCCTTATTACAGTTTTGATTTCAGCAAGAGTTGCATTTGTCATTACAAAATTACTATATGCTATTTCTAAAGAACTGGTGCCGGGTGCCAGTGTCGGGCCGTCGGAGGGCTTGAAAATTTCTTCAAGATAGTCGGCAAAAACCTCCGCTTTTTCCTTATCCCCCTTAGCCCATTCGTTATTGCCGACCTTGATTGGTGGCGCGGGGATTTTGGGCCTTTTTAAGCATTTTAAAGCTTTCCAAAGCGACTAATTTGTTTCTTTTCCTGCCATCAGGTTTTGAACATATGTATTTACTTCGGAATTTCTGTAACTTTTAAGAGTCTCCTTGAGCAGATTACAGAGCCTGTTTAAGCGTGTTTTATCCTGCGGCGCTCGAGTTGTTTGCCATCTTTTGCGAGCTTTTCTTTTTTCTCTTATCATATCTTTTACCTCAGGCGGGTAGTTAAAGTTACGTTTAGCCGTGTTTTTTCGTTGACAAGGTGTATTGTTCCACGCAGCACATTGGACTATTTCAACGAAAGAATCCACTTCGATTTCGAGTTCAAGTGCTGCTTTAAGTGAAACGTCTAGTTCTAGGTTATTATTAATCTCATTTCTGAATCCTTCCCAATTAGTATTTCGTCCAGTTAGTCTTAATGGCCCTTGTTTTTTAATAAACGTGTCGTTCATTGTCAGTATGACTGGAGAATGATCGGAGGAAAGATCGAAGCTTTCATCAACGTTTATATCCGAGTTACGAATTCCTTTAACAACGAAGAAATCGACAAGATCGGGTATTTTCGTTGTGTCTGTTGGCCAATAAGTCGGCTTGCCCGTTGAATAGAAGTCACAATTGTGTTCCATACATGCTTTATAGAGTATTTTACCCTTTTGGGAGACACATCTTGATCCCCAAAAAGTGTGTTTGGCATTGAAATCACCGCCAATCATAAAAGCCGATCCAAGAGATTTGAATATATTTTTAAATATATGTTTTGAAGGCGTAAATCGTGGAGGACAGTAGATGGCTGAAATAGTAAAGGAGTTCCGTACCAATTTTACGCGCACCGCAATTAGTTGTACAGACTCGAGCTCTACTTTTATATCTTCGTTGTGCTCAAGAGACTCTTTAATGTATACAGAGGATCCGCCTCTCGCGTTTCCCGAAGGGTGATACGCGTAGTAATCTTTAAAACCTCTAATTTTTGCAGATGACCCATTTTTCAAGTGGGTTTCGGAAACCAAACAAACGTCAATGTCGTTTTTCCTTAGGAATAACTCAAGTTCATAAAGTTTTTCTAAGATTCCGTTTGCATTCCAGGTGAGTACGTTTAATTTTTCCCTTTTCATTTTTTTGGCGAAGGACGTTTTTTATTGAACCTATTTTCAAACTTCTTTAGCTTATCTAAAATAAGTTCATTGATTTTGTTTTGCTGCTCAAGCTGCGCGAGAATAACGGAAAATACTTGGGAAGCAGGATCTCCGGAATCTTTTGCCTTTAGCTTGGTAGCTTCAGCGTATGTAAGTTTTTCCGATGCTTTCTTTTCAACACTGGAATCAATCACTTTCGCCTTGGCGTTTTTAACGATATTTTGAGCAGATCCCGATGTTTTTTCTTTAGTTTTGGGATTCTCTTTTTGTGGCTTAAACAACTTGTCACGTCTGTTTTGCAACTCCTTTGCTACTTCACAGCCACGGAAATTTGCTACGTGTTTACCCCTGCAGTTGACACAAGTCGGAGGGGTTTGTTTGCTTACGTTGCATTCTTTGGACAGGTGTTTACCTGCGCACTTTACGCACCGAGGCTCTTTTTGGCAGTAAGCTTGCGTATGGTTAAATTCCTGGCATCGCTTACACTGCGGGATCAGTTTCGAGTTTTTGCGTCGAGGCTCAATTTTAACAATAATGTTGAGGATTGACTTAATATCGTATATTTTTTGGGTATGTTCAGTGTTCTCAAAGGTTAGCATAAAGAGGGGAAGGCTACGTTTAACTGTCATATCCTTTCCTTCAATTTTTTGTTTCTCTCGCTTTTCGATGTTGACGACATCAATGATTTTAAAACCCTTGTTTTTTAAATCACTTACGATATCTTCTTTTGGGCAAGACGGATGCAGTCCTCTGGCGACGACACGAATAGGTCTTTCGCACTTGTTCTCGTATGTGAACCATTGGATTTTTTCGACGCTTAACTTGCGAGAAAGAATGCGATAGTTGTCAGCGTCCTTGACGTTGACTTTCCATACATTATTATTGCGCGATGTTACTATATAGTCCGATCTCGGCAGGGTCATCAATATGTTTTGGAGTTTCTTGTAATCTGAAACTCCAGTGACATTGATTGGCGGGGGTGTTCGTTGCTTTTCCGCTTTGATTTTTTCAGGACTCATGTTATTGTTGACATTTTTCTTCGATTCATCTCCCTTTGCTTCACGTTGAGAGACGATTTTGGGAGAAGACGCAGCTTTACGCTTTTTTCCGGGACGTTTTTGCAAGATCCAGTCGGTTTCTCGACCTAGCTCTTCTTCATCTGTTTCGTAGATATTTTTAACAGATTCAATAGACATAACGTCGCTGTTTGACTTTTCCTTGGTTTTCAGTTTTTCCAGTTCTTTTTTAAGATCTTCGCATGTCGCTTCCATTTTGGTTAGCCTAGTACGAAGTTCGGTATTTTCGTCTTTCAGGCTATTTATTTTCGCTGAGGTCCATTCTTCGCAAGACGACGTTTTTGGTGTCGTTGGACTTCTTTTGTTATCTTCTTGTTTTGGAGATCTAGGTGGTGGAGATCTCGAAACCCGTGAACTTTTTCCGAACGGGTTGATAAGATGCAATAATTGGCTCGCCCCAGAATCCATCGAGCCGACCTCCGTAGAGGGTGGATTTTCCAGCATAGCTGGTCTGCCACCTGGGGTAATAATTCCATTTGTTTTACTCATTGCATAATTAGTATACACTTCGCGCTCGGTATACGGAGGGTGCATTTTAGTCGCCTCTTACGACAGGCATGCATACCTCGGGTATATTCTAACCCCTACCCGAAGGGGGTAATTTTTTAAGTGTTTTAAAAAAATAGTAACCTGCAAAATACCTTGTGGCTATGTCACTCATTTCCGTAATTTTTATTGAAATCGTGTCTTTATCTGGTAATTCTATCGCTAGAAGTTCGGATTCACAATATTTGGCTAGATCGAATATGTTTTCATTTTTCTCTTGCTCCTGTGTTAGGACAATCTTTGTCTCATTTTCAGTATTCAGCACAGCATTCCAATCTAACTGTAAATATTCAGAATCTTCTTCTTCACAATTAGAAAGTTTTGACTTAAACAAAAATTTTAGAGCCATAATTTTGGCTAGTAATGAGCCAAATTCAGACGCGTTTGGATTATTTTCATTAAAATTTCTTGCTATTATTTTTCCAAAAAGGTTTTCAAGTGGGTCCTGATGAATTTGTTAACATATACAATATATAATGCAACTCACAGTAATTAGTTTTTTTTTTAGTTAGTCTTGCATTTGCATTGATTAGCTGAATTTGTTTTAAATATGATTGCATTTCTTTTAAAAACCCAATATTTGAGTTATTTCGAATAAGTGCAGGTCTTCCATTCAATAAATCAAATATTTTATTGATTTTATTTGTTTTTCATTTTTTGTTTTCCAAATAGTTCTTAACCGGAATAGCAACGTGGGGCGTTTTTCGGCCACTGCTCTCTTCAAACGGATTAATTGTGTTCGGTAGCGTTGTCCATTGATGGTTTCACCCGGTTTTAGCAGCTCATAATACAGCACACCGATCTGATCTCACCAAATACAGAGCATTACCTTCGCGCCATGGATATTCGGCTTTGCCGTTGATTTGACTGGTTGGCCGGGTTTCACATATGATTTTTTGCGCTTGGGGTTGTCGTAATGGATCCATTTTTCATCACTAGTAACAATCCGATGCAAAAATGACTTCCTTTTGTGGCGTTCCAGCAGCATTTCGGACATGCAAAACCGCCTTTCGACGTCTCTCGGCTTGAGTTCATGTGGAACCCAATTTCCTTGCTTTTGAATATATCCAGCTGCTTTTAAATGTTTTGAAATGGCTGCTTGAGTGACAACCAAAGATTTTGCGAGCTCTTCTTGTGTTTGGCAACAATCTTCATAGAGTAATGCTTCCAGTTCTTCATCTTCAAACTTTTTTGGCTGCTCAGGACATTCATCGTCTTCCAAGCCAAAATCACCACTTTTAAATCGTGCAAACCACTTTTGGCACGTTCGCTCAGCTAGCGTATGTTCACCATAAACTTCCACCAAAATACGATGACTTTCGGCAGCAGTTTTCTTCATATTAAAGTAATGAAGAAGAACTCCCCGCAAAAACACTTTTTCAGGCACAAAGTTCGACATATTTGAGTGAAAAAAAATTATTGTTGTTTATGCTTCAAATGAATGACATATACTGAAATGACGTAAAATGACAGTAGCTTTCCAGCGCATGTTTCAATGGAATAATACAAGTTACGCCATCTCTTAGCAAACCGCACGAACTAAGTTATAGACCCAATAGCTCTAATTTATTGAAAAGGCTTCGATTCGTAGGGCCTTGGTCACAGCAAATGCCTCTTACTTTTAGTCCCAGATTTCTGCATATGTCAATACAGTTGCATACTTCAATTTCGAGCTGCTTTGTTGGTATATTGCTTGGACAAACCACTTGTTTATATTTACCAAATATACCACGAATCATGAACACGCAAACTGATTTCGCACACAAATCTAATCTTTGATTTTCTTCATAATCAAGGAAGCCCTCGCTTATGTTTTTATATTTGTTGTATTTTAAATTCGCTTGGATACTCATCTCATCGAATATTAAAATGACTTCTTTGCCTTTTGGTGTTTCCTCAAAAACATTTTCGTTTACACCAGGGGATAAACTTTTAAGTTCTGAAGCTGGGTGTGGCAAGTGCAATTGCAGCTGATCGCGAAGAAAATAATATCCAGACGACGAGCGGAAAAATATTCATTGGCAAATCCACCTTTCTTCTTGGGTAAATTGTCGTTTGCCTTGTGATAAAATTAGTTTGCAAAATTTATTACATCATATAAGAAATCTATTTTTTCTTCTATTGATTGCCTTTGATATTCTCTAAGCTATGCTTTATCTTTTTTTAGCTTGCGGACTTTAATTGCCAGGATATTTCTGAATTTTTATCTCTCTGTTTGAGAATTTTGCTAAATTTTTTCAGTCTACTTATTTGTTGAATATAAAAAAAATTGCTTTTTTGTCTTCGCTTCGCATTTCTATGAAATCTATAGATCTGTTGCAGTCTATAAGTGCTGAAACTTCATTTAGTTCATCAATGGATATATCGGTACTCGTTTGCACTTTTAATCTTTTGGGATTAGAGTAGTTTACTTTGGCTTTCTTAAGATCAAAAGCAAGTTCGTTGTCATTATATTCCAAAAACATTTCACTCCTTTTCATAAAAAGTGTAGGAACAGCGTCGTGTTTTTTTGTTCCTCAAAAAATTTCAAATCAAAATGTTTACTACAAATGTATGACCGTTTATGGTTTTCAACATTATCACGGGATTCTTCTGCCTGTGCTGGCCAGTCATTATATTTCTTAGTTCTCTTTTTAGGAAATCTAAGCATTTTCCTTTCTGGAAATAGGGCAGTTGTTGCATTGCAGCATACAATAGCGCACTTTATTCGCCACGACATTTCCTCTAAGTCGATTTTTTTTCGCAACGTTTTTGTTTGTAAGTACCAAGGTTAGGTACCTTGGTACTCAACCTGAAATAAACTTAAATAATATATTTTACCTTTTCTAGACTAGCTCTTCAAAATTTTTACTAGACACACACAGTAAAATATCGCTTTTTACTTCGAAAAAAATACAATTTAAATATTTTTTACCACACCACAGATCTACACAGATCGAAATTTCGGTCAATATAGCAAAATGAAAAGTTAAAATACGTAGCTACATATGAATATATGTACATACACATGTATGTATAAATGAAATTGTCTCTCGCAGTCGCAGATCGCAGACGTTGCAGAGCAGCAAAAGAAAAAGCTTTTTGTTTGCCCATCGCAAAAAAAGATCAACATTTTTTTGTATATGGATGCGACATCTGGGTAAGTTTATTATTTGTTTTTTTAGTGTATAAAACTTAATTATACGTTCCGAAGTTTTAGAGCTATGTTAATATTTGTAAATGAGGAAGCCCTTGGTTATTTCGAAAGAAAAGCGGTATTTCAATCTCGCTTGCGTTAATGAGGATCCATAGAAATTGACGTGCAAAAACGCTAGGGGCTATTCAGCATACCGTACGACTTGAGGTCTGCTTTTAAATACGGAAATATAATATGTTAGTCCGAGATTGTTTAACTAATAAATCCACAAAGTGTGGAAACAAAAAGACATGGAGAATTTTTAGTTATTTTCTATTTATTATTTTTTTTAGTTTTTAAGGTGTAAATGCTGTGCACAAAAAAAACCCTCTGATTTGAATAGTATGAGGAAATTACGGTATACACTGATATCATTACGGTTTAATAACTTATATCAAATTAAAGAAATCTTATTACATCAACTTTAAGGTTTCAATAGCCACAGTAATTCTTTGGATCTCACTTGAAGACTGTTCGAGTTTTTCAGTGTTCGCAATCTGGACATCGGTTGGAACTTTTGTACTATAATCGACAACAGACATGGCTTGATTTAGTTTTGTGACGGTCTGTTCAAGCTGCTGTTTTTTCTTCTCTAACTTCGTGATTTCCTTATCGGCTTCAATAAGTCCCTTTAATAGCAAATGTACCTCACATTGTCCAGTTATGGTTAGAATAGCGCAGCCCTGAGGTGGTACTGTGTCAAATTCTATTTTCGAACAGTATGCAACGGTGGCTAAATGATTGGCATACTTTTTAAGTATCTCAACTGGTTGTGGATCAGTCGAAATGATAAAAGCCTCAGTTTTCGTTTTATTTGGAAGATTATAATCACTACGAGCAGATCGAATAATCCGTGCCGCCTTCTGCATAAACTCAACTTCGTTTTCCACCTGCTCGTTCCGATAACTTGTTTCCTCTACAACAAAAACAAAAAAAAGGTTCAAATTATTATCATTGAAAATATTCGAATAACTTACCAGGGTAAGGAGCTACGCAGATGCTTGGTGGTTGATCTAATCGTGGAAGCCTCTGATATAATTCCTCTGAGATGAAAGGCATGAATGGTGATATAATTCTTAATCCTAAATCGAGGCAAGTAAACAACGCACTGCGAGCTGAGATCTTTTCTTCGTCTGTCCCATTTTGGAAGATGGGTTTTAAGCACTCCAAGTATACATCGCACAAATCATAAAGCCAGAAATTGTAGCAAGCACTTGTAGCCAAAGCAAAATCATAATTTTTAAACCCAGTATTACATGCTTCGATTGCAGCACTTAATCGGGATAAGATCCAGAGATCTATGTTGTCTCTTTTTACATTCAGGGTAAGATCTGAAGAATAATTTTTCTCTTCACCAAAATACATTAGAGCAAACTTTGTGGCATTCCAGATTTTATTGCAGAAAAATCGATAGCCTTGAACGCGATTAATGTCCAAATTGATATCACGGGCTTGAGTTATATATGCACACAGAGCAAATCGTAGAGCATCTGTTCCACACTCTGGAATACCATTGGGGAAGTCTTGCTTTTGACCAGCCTTCGCTTTCTCGATTTCTCTAGGATCCAGATTTGATGACGATAATTGCTCCTGTAGGCCTTCAAGGGTTATTCCACGAATGACATCAATGGGATCTATTACATTTCCAAGAGATTTTGACATTTTACGACCATGTGCGTCGCGAACCATTGGATGCAGATAAACTTCTTTGAATGGTAACTTGCCCAACAGCTTTTGCCCAAAGAATACCATACGAGCTACCCAGAAGAAGAGAATATCATGTCCGGTTTCAAGAAGTGTTGTTGGATAGAAAGCGTGCAAATCATTTGTATTATCCGGCCAGCCGAATACAGAAAATGGAAAGAGACCAGAACTGAACCATGTGTCAAGCACGTCTTCATCTTGATTAAGAACAATTTTACTAGCGTCCACTTTGAATTTGATTGCTGCTTTACTAAGAGCTTCTTCTCTGGTACGGGCTACAATCCAATACTCTTCGTCGGCGTTCTAAAAAGTAGAATTTATGTTAAAAAAAATTTTTTTTTGATATTAACAGCTAACATTTTTATAAGTGTAAACACTTGTATTTTGAATTTTGCATGTAGCCCTTCATCCACAATAAGGAATAAATTATTTTATCTATTCACACATTGATTGTGTATTTAGAGCATTATATTCTAGTTACCGATCAAAAGCAGAAAAAACACTATGTCCTCTTATTTTAATGACAAATAACTTTCAATAACAGTCACAGGTTTAAGACACACAAACCGGTAGATCTCAAATACTCCCCTATTAAGAAAACTTACAATATTTGGATAGTTTTGGACGACGTCAATTTGGAAGCATTGGATTCCACTAATGTACCATTTTGTTCCAACCGGTTACGCTTTTTGGAGTTAGCCTTCTTACATTTGGAATTTAATGCATGCTCGGCAGCGTGTTTTTAAAACACAAAGAAATTATGTATTGGATGAATCATCGTCGGCAAATGGTCATTAATAAAGGCAACACTAACATTTATTTTGTAAATTACTTACTTAAAACAGACTTGTATAGAACGTTAGAGTGGTAAAAGCCATGAAACATGTTAGATAGAGATGACGTCACGCTTGTTGTTATTGTAATTGAGCGTAAGCATCCGGAAAGTTATTAAAAAGTTATTGAAAAAAACGACCGGGAACGTTAATGCACATCGATTTAAGGGTGTGTATCTATGTGCGCTCATTGTGTATTTCAGTGCGGATTCATCATAAGAAGTGTATTAAGGACTTCAAGTCGATAAATGGTAAGTTTTTCTGTGATCCGAATAAATGCTAAGCTGCATAACATCACCCTAATATCCGTACACGACCATATCGATGATTCACAACCGACGACTACAAAAATCATTAAAATTGGTTAAGAATACATTTTCAGCACACTTTTCCGTGGGCCATTGAATTCACTAATCTACGACAGAAAACAATTTTTTCGACTGATAGATTTCGCTGCAATGTGGTGATAAGTAGCACAAGTCGCCACGCTTAAAAATCCACACACTAATTTGGTAATGCGAAGTACTTATCCAGCATTATGAATGTGCAAACATTCAGAATGTCAAATGGTAACTCTGACCATTATCTCGTGCCATCTAAATTGCGAACTTGACTCCAGAAAAAAAACTAAGCTTCAACGCACACAGGAAAATATATTTAGGCGCCTTAGTACGCCGGAATCAGCCAGAATCCACAGAAAGCCTTGGCTCTGAAACTCTCCACGACTATGGCGCTCTGCCTTAGAGGTTGATAACCAACTAAATTTTTATATAAACAAAAAACCTTAAGTTTGAAATCGAATAACATCATCGACTTTAAACCTGCATGACCCCATTTGTCGAAAAAAGTTCTTATTTCGGAGTGGGCAAGTGTGTTACACTCTTCCATAAGTCCATCCACCTGTTGAGACACGCATACGACATCAACATCATCGATGTACACTAATTGAAGAAGAGGCAAGACAAGTTGGTTTTGCAACAAACGACAGTAAAGCCAAATACATGTGAGATCAATAAACAAAATAGCCCTAGTCGACAACATACAACACAGCGTTACTGTTGGCGACTTCAATACAATTTTGTAGTAGTTAGAGGCCTGTATCTCGGAGTTAACATCAACCGTACAAAGAACACCTTAATAGAGATTAGAAGATTGATCCTGCAAAACCGCTGCTACTTTGGTTTGACCAGTCTGCGTTGATTTTGTCAGTTTTACAGTATGGAGCAGAATGCTTTGCTTATAACCCTTTGGATCGAACAATTTTTCGCCGAATATTTGTTCCTAGTTGCAAAGAGCCCGAATAAAGGGGAAGATATAACTGCGAATTCCAAAAGGTAATCAAATACCACACTCTTTTTGGTCATATAAAATGAATGGAAAATACTACAGTTAAGAGGATGCTTGAATTCTAGTCCCCAGGTTTAAGGCGACAAGGAGGAGTTAGAAGGAGAGTGCTTGAGATCACCGAGTATGGAAGTTTACGGTGTTTACGGCTGGGATTCTCCACGAATAAGTAGCCAAAATCTTTAATTTGTATGGATATATCCCATTATAATCAAATCAGGCCAGGATTTATAAGTCGGTATGACAAGCGCTTATGGTACTTCAGTAAGAATTGTGTTCAAGGCTGCCGGTCTTCGTATACATCAAAATTAAAAAAAAAATACTTGCGATAGACTAACGCCAAGTTTCTCAAATTTCTATTGGCAACGTTAAATTGAAAAGTTAAATTAGCTAAATTGACTAAACCGATAATAAACATCATTCCATTCATTTACACAATTAAGTAAGCAATCTTTTGATCAAAAATACCAATTTCGGGGAAAAACTAAATACATATTAAAATAAACTTACCGATCCACCCTTAATACTAGCGTCATTAAAGGTCACATAGTAAGCTGGAATTCGATGACCCCACCAGAGCTGACGTGATACACACCAATCTCTGATTCCATCCATCCAATGGTACCAAATTTTAGTATGGTGTTCTGGTAAAATCTTAAGATCTCCATTTTTAACAGCGTCTGTTGCAGAAGCCGCCATGTCAGAACATTTCACGTACCTAAAAGAAAAAATAAAATAAGAATGTTGCTTTCAAAAAAAGCGATTGTAACCAAATGTACCATTGTGGTTTAATAATTGGCTCAACAATATCCTTTGAACGACTGCAGAATGGCACCACCATTGGGTTGTTGACAGTGTCTCTATACAATCCTAATTCCTTAAGCTTTTCCAAAATCTTTTTTCGACAATCGAATCGTTTCATTCCCGTAAACTCTCCATGGTCCCCTATTATGTATCCATCATCATTGAAAATCGTAATGAACGGCAGGTTTTGCCGTTTTCCAACTTCATAATCGTTAGGGTCATGGGCTGGTGTAATTTTTACAGCACCAGTTCCGAAATGCATCTCCACGAACTCATCACATACAATCGGAAGCTTGCGATCGCAGAACGGATGTTTCACAAACTTGCCATGCAAGTGAGTGAATCGCTCATCGCTGGGATGTACAGCAACAGCTGTATCACCCAACATAGTCTCAATACGTGTAGTTGCGACGATAATCTCCTCATCACTGCCTTCAACTTGATAAGCAAATTTCACTAACACGCCAAACTCAACTTTTTCATCATAGCCAGGTATACTGAAAAAAGTTCTTCCGGGAATGTCAATCTTATCTACTTCAATATCGGAGATCGCTGAACGCAAAGCACATGACCAATTTACGAGTCTAGAACTTCTATAAATGCATCCACTCTCATGCAATCGAACGAAAGCTTCGGTAACTGCACGGCATAACTTATGGTCCATAGTGAACGCTACACGACTCCAGTCGTAGGAAGATCCTAGCCATTTAAGTTGCTCATAAATTCGATGGCCTTTTTCACGTCGCCAATCCCAGATTTTTTCAATAAACCTCTCACGACCCAAGTCATAGCGAGTTAGTTTCTCTTCACGCCACAGTTTCTTCTCCACTACAACCTGTGTAGCAATTCCTGCGTGATCACACCCTGGCACCCAAAGTGTAGTATAGCCCTTCATTCGATGGTAACGAGTAATTGCATCTTCTATGGCGTTTGTAAGCGCATGGCCCAAGTGCAATGATCCTGTGACATTGGGTGGTGGGATTACCATAATAAACTTCCCTTTTGGATTCTCATCAGAAATCGATTTACGCTATAAAAAAATAAACATTATACACATGACTCATTGCAATTTGTATGACGCAACTTTGATATTAACTTACCCCGTATTCGGGCTTAAAGAATCCCTCCTTTTCCCACCAGCTGTACCAAGCGGCTTCAACATATCGTGGACTATAAGCATCAGGCAATGCATCAATAGTATTTTTCTTCTCCCCTGGCGCTGTATTGACTGTATAGACAGCACCTTCTTTCACTTCCTTTGTTTTTTTCTTTGAATAAAATGGTAACTCAATATGCTGACTTTCACTACTTTCTGAAGCCTTACCTCTGGTTTTTCTTTCTTTTCTACTGTTGGTATTGTAGCCTTTTTATCAAGTTTTTGTTGTAGTTTTTGTAATTTTGCAGCTTTCTTCGCTTCTTTTTCCAATTGTTTGGCAGTTTTTGGTGGTTCTTCACCATTGACAAGGGTAGTGGCCACCTCCTCAGACATTTTTCTCTATTATTTTATTTACCTTTGTGTAGAAAAAAGATGCCACGACACACTTATTCAAAGTCAAAGAACGATTTATAAACTAGACGCAAAAAACCAAAGCCTTAAGAGCTGGATGCCAGGGACTTGGAGTCGTCGACAAATTCAAGTGCAAAGACACGCAACGTGCGCGGTCGTTTTGTCAGGTGGAGAAGTGACAGAGAGAATTGATTTTCGAAATTTCGAACATTTACCATGTGTTGTTCGAAATGGGAGATATACCTGACAGATTGTCTTCAATGCCTATGCTTAGGTTTTTGCACAGCTTGCCACATTGAAATCAAACGCTGTCGACTACTATTTTCTCATCAATTTTGATTTATGTAGAAACATTTTTTAATTATAAGTCCTATGCCAAACCCAAAAGCGGGACCTAGTTTCGATACATAGGTACATACGCATTATGACTTATCTAATGGTTGGGTTGAGGAATTAATATATGAATAGTGCCCACAATAGCTTTGACGGAGTTTAGAACAATTGAAACAAGTATTTTTGAAGTAACAGGTAATTGTTTAAATTGCTGAGAATAACAAAAGAGAGGCAAGCCTTATGAAAGCAGTTACCTACCAGTGTATGGTTTATTTATGGGTATGACTACGCTTATGGCGTTTCCCTTTGGGCTATCAGAAGGCTTTTTTGTGTACTCCGATTTTTATTTAAATGGAATTATAAAAACTTCTTCGGACCTTAATATTTTAAATATATTTGCTTGCGAATTAGTTTGAATATTCAGAATAATAAGTTGGTCATACACAACCGATTGCACGAAAATAGGAATCTAGCTTGACACACTATACTATTTGTTCGTTTGCACTAAAAGATATGAAAACGCTTTTTCGTTCGTTTCGTGAATGTAGTTACTGTCAGCCAGGAGTGGAATCAACAAGGAAAAGTTGGGTTTATTTTACATTGAGAACAACGGTTTCATTTGGGTGGATGAGACGAAATTGGTTTTTGGTTTTCTCGAAGTACATGATTATAATTTGTCGTTAGTGTTTATTATTAGTTAGTTAACTAGTTTTTTTAACAAGTTATATTTCTTTAAATAACTGTTTCGTTTCGTTAACACAAAAACCAAAAACGACCCACCTTTCATACCCACTTGAGTGTTAGGTTCTTTAAAAAAAAAAATCAAGATTTGTTTTTTCAGGTATAAAGCACCGATCACGATTCTGCTAGGATATATCCTTTTTAACCCCTGCGAGCAATGAAATTCTATTTTAATCATTAAGTTAACGCAATAATGTTTTTCCTTGAAGGATTAACGTTCGAACTCCAGTGACCCAAAATTTCCAAGATCAAGTAAAAAATAAAATCTGAACGCCTATGACCCTAAATTTCCACATTACAGTAGGCCTTAGAAAAAAACCCATAAGATCCAAATCAATACATACCACCTCCTCATCGATTTCAAAGCTGTATATGACAGCATCTATACAGGCGAACTATACAGAGCCATGTGTAGGTTTGCATCCTTGTCAACAGGACTTAAACAAGGCGATTTTTTCAACATAGTTCTAGTTATCAAAAGAATTAGGCGGAACGCGGAGGCCAACTCCAAATAGTGCCATTTTTCAAAAGCTTGTTCAGCTACTCGAATATGCAGATGACATTGGCATAATGGGAAAAATACAGTGAGCGGTCAACGGTCAACGGTCAACAAAGGAAACAAAAAGTACATATATGCTGTCAATACAAGAGGAATGCACAACATCGACGCCTAGGACAAAATGTCACGATAGGCAGTTACATGTTTGAAGTAGTAAGTGACTTTATCTTAGGTATTTGTGTAGTAAAGCCCCCTTTCGGGAACCCAAAATGATATTATATAACTTACTGATCATACCCGTCCTGCTTTCGGCGCAGAAGCTTGGACATTGAGGAAAGCGGATGAAAATGCTCTCTGGCACTTCAAGAGAAAATGTCTTCGGATAATTTTCTATACCGTTTACATGAGCACCGGGTCGGAAGGATTTCGATTCGAACGCTGCATAATAGCCGAGCACATCCCTCTCAGCTGGACAACACGTTGACGACGTAGGCCGTTTACTTTCATAACTTCGTATGATTTCTGTGAACACGTATAACAATTGCAGTTCGATGTTCGAGTAATCAATTGGAGAGTAGAATAATGTCATTCGGAGATCAGATCATAGTGATTTCCGTAAAACCTCTGTGATGCTAGAGCATCAGTACCGCCGTTTTAGATTGTAATGAAGCGGTATATAGGTATATTCTGCATCGCCGTTTCACACAGATGGTGAACATTGGATATAACTCTAAAGAGTATTTCGAATCAGCGCTTTCACCGATTATGGTTTTAACTGTCAAAGCTAAAGCTTGGATGTTACTCTCTGTAACTTAGCGAGATAAGGAAAACTTTCCACCCTGTGGAGAGCTACAAGGTTTTTTAATCAAAAGCTTTTTTTAATAGCCCGTTAGTGTGTCAATAAAATCTGACAAGTAAATTCTACCCTACGCTTAACCAATGCACTGAAATTGTCGGAATTCATTACACAAATAGTTACAATTTTGCTAAAACAGGTCGAAAAATTAGAAGCACGGTCGACTTGAAACACCTTTTCCCTAAGTAATTGTACAATTAATTTAGATATATGTGCTATTGGTACAAGTGTGCGTTTCGCGCAACAATAACTGAGAAATTTTTTTTCAAAGCTCGAAGTGTAGCTAATTTTCCTTCACTGTAGCTGACAACACTTCTCTAAATTTTGTACAAAGACTTGAGCCTTACGGCTCAGCCTATATGGTTCAATTGACGCAAGTATTGTACTTAAGCCTGTGGGTGTTGAAAATGCATAAAAGAGATATAATAGGTATGTTTTTTCCGTATCGGTATCAGCACTTAATATTCAGAGCCCAAACCAATGGCTATCGCCATTAACTATTAACATTCGGATGGTTTGGCAGTACTTGCATTGTATTTGTTCCAAAAGTGACACATGTCACTTGTCGAAGTGGTGATCAAAACTGGCCGCCGAGATTATGCGATTTATGACCGTGGGACTTGGTTCTTTGGAACCATATGAGTGGTGTTCGAATTTCAACCGCGCCCGAAAGACATTCATTTTTCAGTTAACGAAAATCAAGTAAGAGTATTTGACTAGAAATCAACAACAAGCCAACTTCCACTAATAATTTAGTCTCCCTTAAATGTTGGATGTCACCTATGGAGCGAAATAACCACTGAGCCCAAACATCTTGCTTTCTCTCTCTATCCCATTTTTCAAAAATCTTAACACATGCTGAGGCATTATAAGTGTATTCATACCCACTTGAGTGTTAAACTCTTTACAAAAAAAAAAAGGAAAAAAAGGAATAGGTATCCCATCTCCTTGAGTAATTTTCCACAGCATGTTCACTTTTCATGGAGAGACAGAAGAATGTTATGCAATACATTTTTGGGTGGGTATTTCATAGCTCACTATTTCACTTCGATGTTTTCTCGTGTTAGAGGCCCTAAAGGAATTGAGAAAATTACAAGAAAGAAAGAAAAAAACAAAAACATAAGTTCTGGGTAAATCCGTTTTTTGGAAAAAAGAGAGTTACACAATTTATAGTAACATACATATATTTATTTATTTATTGAATAGCTACAGAATAATTAAAATTACAGAGTAGCTTAATAGCCAGAGCATCAAGAGGCCTTAGGCTATAACATACATATAATAGTATGAGAAATATATGGTATGCAATATTTCATAGAATACTAGGTATTTGTGGAATTACTCTTGGAGACGGGGTGTAAAGATTTAGGCCAATTAAAGCACTCAAAAGCAGCATCCTGGATGTTATTGATGAAACAGAGCCGTAAATGTGCGAAAGTGTGATGAACAATTTTATCGAAAGACTCCAGATGTACAGCATAGGTCTTTGAAGTCATTATTAATTGCAACCCTTATCTATCGACTAAAATAAGAACCAAATCATTTTGCCTAAAACATACGTTTTTCAAATCAATTAAAATGAAACCTCTTTATTGGTCATTGTAGCTCTTTTAGAACCTTAAATGCGGTTTTAATATGAGAGTATGCTATTATTTCATTTTTATATAAATGAGTTTGGTTTTATTATCAGCACATCGGCATTTCCTTCAATGCAATCATATTCAAACATTTTCTGAATAAATACATGGAAGCCCTACCTAACATGTATGAAGCTGATTTCTGCCACCTTGTATGCGTTGAACGTATTTCGTTTTTGACATTTTATTCATGACAGCAATTTCTTGTCATTGAATTTGTGTAAATTTGTTTATCGCAACTTTAACCCAATTAAGGATTTTAATAGAAGTTAAATCTATTTCGCAGTGAGTCGAATTTATTTGAGAGAACAAAGAAAAATGGACGAAGATCTCCCAAAGGTATTTGATTTGGTAGTTGTAGGAACTGGTAAGACGATTTTATACCACCTTGTATGACTCATCCTATTAAACTAATTTTTCTTTCCTGTAGGATTTGGTGAATCAGCTGTGGCAGCTGCTGCAAGTCGTATTGGGAAAACAGTTCTTCACGTTGATTCCAACGATTTTTATGGTAGCTGTTGGGCTTCTTTTAATCTTGAAAACTTCCAATCATTCCTAGAAAACACTAGTTCCACTCAAGCTAACAATATATTGTTAGCCAAACAAACTTGGCACATTCCTGCTGAATCAAACGACAATGTTTCGAATGGAGACAACTGGACACAGTCTCGTATTTTGGAAAATTCAAGAAAATTCAATATTGACCTAACACCTAAACTCTTGTTCTCAGCTGGAAAATTAGTTGAACTGTTAGTGTCCTCGAATATTTGTCGATATGCTGAGTTTCGTGCAATTGATCGCATCTTTACCCTGTATGAGGAAAACTTACTTAATGTGCCTTGTTCACGAACGGACGTATTTAACACAAAGGATTTGTCGATTGTCGAAAAACGTCTGCTGATGAAGCTGTTGACTAGCTGTGTAAGTTATGAGGAGAACGCGGAAGAATTTAATTCGTACAAAGACAAGACATTCCTTGAATATCTCAAAGCGAATAAATTAACGGAAAAAATTATTCACTGTGTTATGAATTCCATTGCGATGTGCGATGAGAATGCACCCCTTTACGAGGGATTAGAAAAGGCGAAAAATTATCTGCAGAGTTTGGGCAGATATGGAAATAGCCCATTCCTGTTTCCAATGTATGGCTGTGGAGAAATTCCTCAATGCTTTTGTCGGCTATGTGCAGTGTTTGGGGGAACCTATTGCTTGAAGAGAAAACTTAAAGTTATTCGTACTGATGAAGAGGCTGTTACTGTGGGAATTGATGGACACATAATTGATACGAAACATTTGGTTGTTTCGAGCGGAAGCATTCCTGACGGTATTTTTCCATCAAATAAACTATCTGAAGAACAACATCGATGTGGAAATTTGGCAAGGGGAGTGCTTATAACCTCAACACCAATTGGCAATGAGGAAAACAACTCTGGTGGTGGAGGTGTTAATGTAATTCGATTAATAGACGCCGAGAATATAAGTAGGGGCGCTATGTTATTGCAACTTTCACATTACTCTGGAACGTGTCCCAAAGGATTGTGTACGTATGGAAATTATCTTTTTGTTTGGAATAATATGTTTAGTGTGAAATGAAAACCACTTGCAAAAGAAAATTTCAATATTTGCATTTTCTATGGCAGTTAACATTACACAGAGTCTAACCGAAATTATTTTATGATATTGCTAGTAGAGAAATAACACTGGTAGTTTCGTTAAAAGGTGTCTAATCAATTTTTAACTGTCCGGATCCAGCATTTGGGTTTTTCAAACTTTAGACGTTAGTTTAAGCAAAACCTCAACTTTTGTTACTAGCGTACTGAACTTGACGTCGTAGAGATAAAATCAATTTCAATTTCAATCCAATTTCAATTCATTTAAAGGGATAGGTGTGTGAACTAAGATTATAATCTTTTATATTACTTAGTACTTTCAGTATCTAATGGGATTTTATTTTCTATAATTGTAAATAAACGCAGTTCCTGGCGTGTAGAGTTTCTTGTATATGTGGAGCTGTGGTCGTGTTTCTACGGAGGTCATAGATATACCGCACAGCGCCATTGAAAACCGCTTGCAACTTTCGTTGAGAAAAAGAATCAAGAGTGCTGTAAACAATATCAGCGTAGGTTATAAATGGTAGAACTAGGGTTGTTACAAGCCTTCGCCGACTTTTCGTGGCTGTGAAACTAGAAGTTAACCATACTTTACGAAGGCATCCGGAAATACGGCCAATAACTAAGTTGGCATGAGTAAAGTCTGACAGATTGCAGTTTATTGAATAGCCAAAGCTGGTCACTGATTCTAAAGATTGTAATTTGGTATATCTCGCAGAAGGTTGAGATCTAATGATCTGTTGGAAATCGGAAGGAACTGTGGCTGGTCTGGGTTTAAGTACAGACCATTTAATTCTGATTACCTATGTATTCGATTCAAATCCTCATTAGTTGAAAGCTCAGTTGTTTCATATCCTTTTGGTCGGGTCAAATGAAGTTAAATATCATCAGCTCAGCAGAGGGGTGCTGAAGATTTTTTGTAAATAGATGGTAGGTCTTTTAATAAATAAGCAGAACAATCTAAAACCGATGCCTTGCAGAATAGGTTTAAGAGCTGTAGACTTTTCTCCAGATATGACTCGGGGCATCCCTCCAGAGAGAAAACTGCTAATCAGTTAGTCCATTTTCTGTTACACTTCCCTTTTTTTTAAATCGCGAGACAACCGTTTTTTATTGGTCCTGTTAATTAGATACGAAAATTTAAAACATTCTAAGGATTAGTAGGCTATGATTTTAAACTACGATTTTAAACTTACTGGGTCCCATAGAGACGAAGTTTGGTTGAGTTATTAGTACGGTCAATTACAGTGGCGAGCAAAAATGAATACACGTTGCAAGTGAATGAAATAAAATGCAAAATTTTTATGTTTTGTTTTATTTTAGCTTTATAAACTATATTTATTCTTAATCCTGAAATGTTGATTTACTTTTAAGCCAATAAAAAAAATAAAAATATCCTTTAGAGATAACTGTAAAAAACGAAAATGTGAAAGAAACCATCATTTACTCAATTTTGCACGTTTCTTAAGTTATTTTTATTTACCTTTTTCTGGTACTATTTAATACTTGGTCCATAGTCCTTTGTTTTTAATTAAATTTCTTATTCTTTTTGGCATGCTTTCCACCAGTGCTTCAATATTTCCGTGCGGAATATTTCCCACTGTTCTTGTATTCGCTCCCATATCGCTATCGTAGGCCGCAAGCCGTTTTTTTAGAATCACCCAGAGATTTTCAATCGGATTTAAATCCGGACTCTGTGCTGGCCACTTAATTGTGTGAAATTGGTACTCTCCAAGCCAGCTCTTGACAATTCTAGCCGTATGTTTGGGGTCTCCGTCTTGCTGGAATATAATTCCCTCGACATGATAAGCTGCTTGCTATACGAATTCTGGTAAATTTTGTTGCAGAATATCAAGGTATTGTTCCTTTCTCATTATCCCTTCTATTATTACCAGCGGACCGACATTCCACCAGGTGAAACATCCCCACACCATTAAGCTTCCACCTCCACGCTTCGGTTTCTTTCACCTGGTACTTTTGGCGACTTTCATTTGGTTGATGCCAATAATGCTCCTTGCCATCTGACTGGAATCTATTGATTTTTGGCTCATCGGACCAAATAACTCGTTTCCAATCAACAATGCTCCAGTTCTTATGTTCTTTGCAGAACTTAAAGCGAGCTCTAACATTTTTGTCGGAAAGCGCTGTCTTTTTTTGCTTAACAGCTGCCTCTAAGCCAATCTTACGTAAGGCTCTTCTAGCTGTCCACTCGTTGACTTTTTTCTTTAAGGCCTTCGCCGCCGCCTTTGGTGTCTTGCATTCTCTTCGCCTCATCAAACGCTCTATTAAGCGCGCATCAGCGTCAGTCAAAAGCCTTGGTCGTCCTGGATTGACATTACTGGACTGCAAATTTCTTCTTTTTTTAACCAACCTGTATTCTTTTGGCTATTTATCGTGAAGAAAGTCAAAGTTCCTCAAGTAAAATTATTATGCTGTTTTCTTTATTTGCTGAAATTTTTCTCATTTTTACTTTTTTCTCTACAAAGAAAACATTTTTTTATGCTAAAAATATATAAACTAAGCTTACAAATATTCACCTTCAATCCAGACCTAATACAACTAAGAATAAAACAATTAAAACAAAGAAACAAAGCTTCGTCAATATTAACAGGTTTTGAAAAGAACTGGGAGAAACGTGCAAAATTGAGTAAATGATGGTTTCTTTCACATTTTTGTTTTTTACAGTTATCTCTGAAGGATATTTTTATTTTTTTTTTATTGGCTTAAAAGTAAATCAATATTTTAGGATTAAGAATAAATATAGTTTATAAAGCTAAAATGAAACAAAACAAGCATTTTATTTCATTCACTTGCAACATGTATTCATTTTTTCTCGCCACTGTACACATAAATCTTCCTTTTATATTTAAACCAAGCTTTTGAGCTTGATTCTTCTTCTAGTAGTCTTAAACACTTCTCGTCAACCTAAAAGCAAGTGGCAGAAATTGTTTTTTGTTTGCGAGGTTTCTTTTAGTTTTTTTTTTTAATATTCTGTTATCTATGGGACCATTTAATTAAAAAGTTTAAAACGCTATAATGCTTTTTATAGGAAAGTGATGCAGTTAGTGTTTAAATTAAGCAGCAAATGGGAACAATCGAACGTCTTTCAGCACGAATAAGCATGAATCCCATTCTACTCCCACCAGTAGGTAACTAATCCTGGTAATATGCGTTCTAAGAAAATCCTTCGATGATAAACCCCTCATGTATTTTGCTTCGTTCTTAGCAATCCTGCCATTAATGAAAAGATTCGGAAATTTAGTTGTGAATATAATTGTTTAAGATACTAAGAATACGTTAGTTGGATCGACAATAATTCTCCTGACAAAAGACTAACGGTTTGAGTTCTTACGAAACCCTTACTGTTGACAGTTTCAAAAATTACAATCTTGTATTTATTTATACATTACAACTCACTCAGGAGCATCATTTAAAACAAAATTCTCTTTATTCAAAAGCTAGTTTTGCATCACACGTATGTTTGCGCATGGTGTGTCTGAGTTTCATACTTAAAAATGTTATTTGAATACGTTAATACTTTAACCTCTGTCTTAAAAAAAGCTATATTCGTGAGTTCTATGCTATCACTAATTAAAAACAAACAATTAGTTCGGATAGAATATATATACGCGCAATTTAAAGCCCGTATTTATTGTTATTATTATTATAATTTCATTAAAATGTAAATAAATTACAAATTTAATAATAACTAGTGCTAGCTGCCAGGGCTTTCAACTAGGTAGTTTTAAAAAACAAAAGTAAGGTTAAATAGAGGTTTCAAGATAAAGAGCGAAAATGATGTTACGAACTTGAATAATATGATCTATGTATATTGACGTCGGAGAGGATAAAGTTGAAGCTATGGTCTGTTATGCTTTTATACGTTGAGAGAACTTTTTTTCAGGAAAGCAGGTGACTTATATTGAGAATAGGGTTTTCTTCGCAAAGATGGCATAATGCAGGAGATTCCTTGTTGAATAAATGTTTGTGCGTGCTGTATGAGTGCCCAAGTCTAAGTCTGATGTATATCCTTAGTATTTTTTAGAGAGACATTACTGGGGTAGGTTGATTTAACGCCGTTGGTATTAAAGTTTTGTATGAGTGGTTGTAATTCGTCCAAGCGCTTTTTCTTTTAAATTTCCGGTTAGCAAGGAGGAGGTTCTTAATGTCTTTTTTGTTGTATTTGTAGAACATTATTAAAGGTTCTTTTATCGACGCCTTAGTGTGGATTGGTATCCAGACAATTCTTAATGTTTTCCTGTTAGATATGAGGAGGTCACGAAATGTTTCGACAATCCCTATGGAGTTCGAGATGTTTTTCGGAGCAGAAATTGTAGATAAACTGTCAGGGAAAATAACAATCTTTTTCTTGTTAGAATATTTTATTGCTTTAAATATGGCAAATGCTTCTGCGGTGAAAATGGATGAAAAACTCGGTAATAGACCTTTGAGAAAATCAGGTCATTTTTGTCGACAACTGCAAATGATGTATGGCAATCTGTCTTCGACGTGTCAGTAAACAGAAGGTTCCAACCAACGGTTTTGTAATTGTCTGCGATGCTAAGAAATAAAGCTTTGTGGATGTTATCATTGGTTGTGGATTTAGTGTAGTTATTTATCACGTAGTTTGGTTGGTTCCGGGGGGGGGGGGGGGGGGGTTTGGTTGGTTCTGTGTAGAGACACAGCGGATGTAAGTGCGATGCATAAAGTTGATTGTAGTCTCTGTGTTCTCTTCTGGTGCAGGACTTTCTTGGCATCAATGTTAATGGATGTTAGAAGTAAGATACTAAGTAAGTTCCATCCGCTAAGTAGAGGAGTCCTCTTTCGGTAAGAATGTTGTTGATAGGAGTTGAATGGAGAGTTTTCAAACTGGTTCTGA
Organism: Volucella zonaria; assembly: GCA_963966105.1. Classification (NCBI taxonomy): domain Eukaryota; kingdom Metazoa; phylum Arthropoda; class Insecta; order Diptera; family Syrphidae; genus Volucella; species Volucella zonaria. The sequence continues at coordinate 27,687,607 of OZ014533.1, forward strand.
TGGCAGCGTGGTACGGTGTTGTGATTAGTTGTAATGAGGATTTTGAGCATTTTCCGTAGATTGGCAACCCATAGTCAATTTTTATAGAATAATAGATTTAGTTATATTTATAAGAATATTATTGAGCAACTGTTTTTTGAGGATAAGTATTTAAGTTAACCCTGGCAGTGAGGCTTTTTCTAATGTTCTGATTTTTAAAAGTAAATTTAGAATCTAATATAAGCCCAAGAATTTTGGGAAAATTAACATTTTTTATATAAGTTTTGTTTAGATTTATTTCTATCGTTTTTTTACAATTATGTAGCCTGAGTATGTGGTCCAACTTAGCAGGGCTTCGGTAATACGGGAAAAAGTATCTCCCAATACATATAGGTCTTTGCATTTAAAAAAAAAAAAAACAGTAATATGGTCGGCGTAGAGCGTATGCCCTACATTTTTGAAGCTATCTATTATTGTATTAATTTCATTAAAGGCTATAGTAAACAAGACCACAGATAGTGGTGATCCCTGGGGGATGCCGTTTATTAGCTAATAAATTTTGGAGTACGGATTGTAGTATTTAATTCGAAAGCTCCTGTTGGAGAGAAAGACTTAACGAAATCAAATATTTTTGGCCGATTTTCCATTTTAGAAGGTGTTTCAAGACAGCATGCGCTCCGATCCTCTCAAAGTCTAAATTGTGAATCGAAGCATGGTTTCGCTCAGACAATGTTGAAGCAATGAAGTTGTCGAGGTGAAGGAGAACGTCTAAAGTAGAACGCCCTTTTTTAAATGCGACTTGTCGATTGTCAACTAAATTCTGATTTTCGAATAAAATGGCAATGATTTTTTGCAGTATTTTACCCGTACAAGGAGAAGTGAGATAGGTCTATACTCGGAGGTGGAGGTCAGGTCCTTGTTCGGTTAAGGTAATGGGATGGTGCTCGCAACTTTCCAGACATGTGGAATTACTCGGGTGCTCAAGATATTGTTGTACAACGATAGTAGGCGTGTTTTTATAACAGGGGACAGTTTTTTTAGTATTTCGTAGGAAATGCGGTCAAAGCCTCGTGTTTTGGCTTTTACTGTATGTAAACAGGAGATGAGATATGTCATATTTAAATGTGATTCTATGGAGAGAGCTGAGTGACTGGGAATAAAAGATGTGTTTGAATCGTTTAAGACTTTTAATTTTTCATTGACAAATATAGAGCTGAATGCCGAGTCTTCAGCAAGTTGTTCACAGGTCTGAGCAAAATGTTCAATAATTTCTGTTAGACAGGTAATTGTTTTGGTGTGGGTTTTTATTGTTTTGGTTGTATTAGTTGTATGTGCCTGTTAAAGTTTTGATGTCAGCCTAAAGTGGCTGGGACGTGGAGTTTGGATTGATATTCGCAGTGAATATTTCAAAAGACTTTTTTTTTTTCAGCCTTTACCGTTTTACGGAACATAGCGCTCAGCTTTCGGTAGATAGAAGACGAGATTTGAGTCAGTAGTTGATTTTTTAAATATGTGCCAAGGTTTTTGCTTTTGCCTGCGAAGGAGATTAATTTTCTAGTTCCAGTATTTTGTCGCTTGTTTGAGGAATGGCTATATTTGCTGCAGTGTAGATGTATTTATGAATAAATGAAGCTTCTTTATTGATGTTAGGTGAGACTTTCCTCGAAAGTAATTCGCTTGAGACGGTGGTTCGGAAGCGATTCTAGTTTGCGCTGTCCAGCAGAAATTTTTTGTGCCATTTTAGGTGTTGATTGTAGGTGCCAGATGTTAGGGTGATGAGAATGGGGAAATGATCGCTGCCAGAGCGGTTATCGGAAATGTTCCAGGTAGATTTGGGCAGGAGAAAAGGTGAAATGGGGTACAGGTCAACGTGAGTAAATGTTCTGTGGGTGGAAAAGTGGGTGGGTCGACCGTCATTATGTTTGCAATGAAATGTTCCCCTAGTTTGCCACGTTTGTTTGGTTTCTCTGAGCCCGAAGAAGGGCTCCATGGATTGAAGTCGCCTGTTATTAATATTGGAGTGTTTATACAGTCTATGACACTTTTTAGGCTTGTACCTAAATGATCGGGGGTGATGTAGTGGGAGATAACTGTAATATGTATATTAAGGTTGATTTCAACTCCTATTGCAGAGATATTCGAATTTATAGTGATCCGGATTTGTGAATCAGGAGGCAGGCACCTTGTTTGGAAGTAGAGATAGAGTCAAAATTGTGGTGGAAATGGCTGGAAATTAGATGGAATTTCTGGGCTGATGACAGTGTGGAAGGTGTGTGTGTGTGTTTGAAATGGAGGAGCTTAGCTATGAGCGACTACGGCGTATGATTTTGTAGAAAACGAGGGGGACGGGTTTGGTTCTTCAAATATTTTTTTTGCGTCAGCCATGGTGCATTTTTTATTGTTTTTATTTTGAGGACTTCTTTGGCGTAGAGGTACCGTTTGCACGTTTTGTAAGAAAATGTATGTTCTTCGGGGCAGTTAGTGCATGAAATGCGAGTGCAATTATCGGATTGGTGAGAGGGGAGGTTACAGGTTTCGCAAGCGGCAGAACCAGAGCATCTTTTGGGGGTATGGCAAAGGAGTTGGCATTTGCGGCAGCGCATAGGAGTAGGGAAGAATTCTTCTACTTTAACATTGTACCAGCCAATGTTGACGGAAGCGATTGAAAGTAAGGCTCGAAGATTGTTATCAGGTGTTTTTTTTTTGAATTTATAGACCTCAGTTACTCCTCGGGCTCTCATTTGACTGATTATCTCTTCTTTGGACACTTGTATTAGGCAAGAGGGTTACACTATACCTTAACACGAGTTTAGGTTAGCGTGAAGTCTAGCTGAATTGGGCAAGAACAAATTGACTGTTTTCTCAGATTTCACAAGGGGAAGGAGGCTACCGTCACGTTGTTTCGTGATGTTTTCGTACGGTGCTTATGCCATCGATAGATTTTTTAAGTAAGAATATACTTATGTTTGAGAGAAAGGTTTTTTCGTCGCTCGAAGAGATCATTACGAATTTAGGTTTATGTAGAGTTGTATTTGTTAGGGCCGGTTTGACAAGATCCATATAGGAATAGTTATTATTTTTTTTCTTTTTTTGAAGTATGGCTCAGGTCGCAGCTCTACGTTGAGCACGCTAAATCTATTACCAGAAGACGCTGGTGGCCCAGGGGCCATGCGTACGCACTCTTCAGCCGATTAGTATATGTGTACCGGGGTAAAAAAAAAAACAAGTAATAAGAGATGCTGAGAAGGTACCGGTAAAAGTAACTAAGGTTAGCGAAAAAAACGAGCGAGCGAAAGATACTATAAAAGTTACTGGCTTGAATGTCAGACGGTGACTGAAAGCCCGTATTTAATCCACCTACGTTGTTAGGTCGGATATGAAGAAGGAATTAGCATCCAGATTAACATAGAAATAAAGATGTATGTACAGTGGAACCTGATCCGCTGTCACCCGGTCACCCGGTCATTCGACAATTCTATTATTAGTTCCATCGGCTCTCGTTTTCATGTGCATATGTGAATACTCGACGTGGTCACATTATACGGCGTTTTAGTGGGAACAGTCGATGTTGCATGGCACGACGACTTAACAGGATGACTATCGATGCAGATGATGATTACAATGGGAGAGACAGTGAATCGCTCACTTCAAATGATTATCGCAAGGAAGTGAAAGTGGTAAACGTAAACATCCAAAAGTTTAAAAGTTTAACGATTGGTATCCACGATAAGGAGACACAGATATGATTCATATGATGGTGTCGAGAAAACTGCATGATCTGCAAGAAAAGCGAAACTTCTTTGCTACAAACCATAGCATCAGAATTTTTCAAATGAAATGAAATATTCGGTTTGTTTTTTTTTTAATTTAATTCATTTATATACATTTTTTTTTTAAACAGCCAATCTAGTCTCCGCATTAAATGTTGTATGCCACCCATGGAGTGAAATAACCACTGAGCCCAAACACCTTTCTTTTTCTTTCTACCCCATTTTCCAAAAAAACGTAATACATGTTGAGACATTATAAGAGTATTCATACCCACTTGAGTGTTAAGTTCTTAAAAAAAAAAAGTGATACCCCGTTTCCACGCGCAATTTTTCATAGCATGCTCACTTTTCATAGAAAAAGAAAAATGGTATGTAATACATTTTAGGGTGGGTATTTCATAGCTCACTATTTCACTTCGATGATTTCTCGTGTTAGAGGCCCTAAAGGAATTGAGAAAATTACAAGAAAGAAAGAAAGAAAAAGAAAACAAAAACGTAAGTTTTCGGTAACTCCGGTTTTGGAAAAGAGTTATACAATTTGGGGCAACATTTAATAGTATGAGCAAACTTTCATAGAATACTATTTGTGGTCTCCATGAGCAATTTTTATAGAATGTTTTCTTTGAGCTTAGATATTTATTGTTAGCTGTAGCAGTCATAATTGTTGAAAGATTAAAGTATCGAATTTATGCATCGACATGCATTTATTTATTTACTGTATAAATTCTCTCAAAATTCATCTCATTACATACATATGTATCTATTAACCGTCTTTTCGATTATCCTTCAAGCAAAGCGTGCGTGTCTGAGGCCAAGTGCGTGGTCTTAACAAGTTGAAGTAAGTAGAACTTTTCGAAGCACATCTAATGGTTTTTGGAAAAAGATATCTTTTACGCGATCCCTGATACATTTTTTTTACATGGAAAAATATTTGTTAAAAAACTACTAAGAATTTTTTATTATGCTACGAGGGCGGGTCAATAATTCTGTGCATTTTTGAATTTCTGACCTCTTTACTGAAACAGCAACACTGCTCCTGTCAACAGGCATTTGTCAGTTGACTCCTGTCAAAATTTAAACTTGCTGCGTCAGTTAGTTTGTGTTTGACAGCTATTTTTATCAGACTACTCACTAATTTGAGGAGAAAATGGAAAAAAGTGAATTTCGTGTGCTTATTAAGCATTGTTTCTTGCGAAAAAAAACCATTACCGAGACCAAGGCTAAGCTTGATAAATACTGCACCATCGATTTCAATGGTAAAAAAGTGGTTTACTGAATTTCGTTGTGGCCGTACAAGTACTGAAGATGCCGAACGTCCTGGACGCCCAGTTGAGGTCTCTACACCCGAAACAATCGAAAAAATTCACGATATGGTGTTGGCCGACCGAAGATTGAAAGTGCGAGAGATTGTGGAAGCCGTAGGGATCTCGCATGGCTCAGTGGTTTCAATTTTGAATGATCACTTGGGCATGAGAAAGCTTTCCGCAAGATGGGTGCCGCGTTTGCTCACAGTCGACCACAAACGCAATCGTGTAACAACTTCACAGGAAGGTTTGGCGTTGTTTAATCGCAATATGGAGGAGTTTTTGCGCCGTTTTGTAACCGTGGACGAAATATGGATCCATCACAACAAACAACAGTCAAAACAGTGGGTTTCTAAGGGTGAATCGGCGCCAAAGAAGGCCAAGGTGGGTTTGTCAGCCAATAAAGTTATGGCGACTGTTTTTTGGGATGCACGCGGGATAATCCACATTGACTACCTTCAAAAGGGAAGAACAATCAATGGGGAATATTATGCCAACTTATTGGACCGATTCAATGACGATTTGAAAAAAAAACGACCTCATTTGGCCAAGAAAAAAGTTCTTTTCCACCAAGACAATGCAAGGGTGCACACATGTGCAGTTACCATGGCAAAAATCCATGAATTGGGCTATGAATTGCTCCCTCATCCACCCTATTCTCCAGGTTTGGCTCCGAGCGACTACTTCTTGTTCCCAAACCTGAAGAAATGGCTTGGTGGAAAAAGATTTGACTCCAATGATGAAGTCATCTCGTCATTTTGAGGACCTCGACAAATCATTTTTTTTGGAAGGGATAAAAAAATTGGAGAAGCGTTGGACAAAGTGTATAGAGCTCAAAGAAGACTACGTTGAAAAATAAAATAATTTTTTTATCAAAAAATCTGTTTTAATCCAAAAGTCACGGACTTATTGACCCGCCCTCGTATTTTCAATACGAAGCTATTGAAAGATATTGCATGGTGGAGTGGGGGGACTGTGTTAAAGTCAGGTCCGTTAATTCTGTAGAAAAATGAAAAAAATTGTTTAGTGATATGACAATTTTTCCAATACGTAATTCGTTCCTGTTTTCCAAGGTCATGGAAACGGTGAATAACCGTCACGTCAATTCAAGTCGCCTTGGAGGACCCTTAGTCTGATATCTTCAAAATAAATGGCAAGTGTGTTCTATCTCCGACATCATTTTTAATCTTCAGTAATGATCTCTTATCTACTACTTCTAATCCAGTATATTCATTTGCTGACGACAGTACTACCTGCTTTTCCTATTCGTTTTCTGTCTCACGTAGCGTATGTTAAATTCCAATATTAACAACATAACTAATTGGGGAACCACCAATAGAGTACAATTCAAACCTATCAAAACACAATGTTGTCTGCTGTCTGCGAAATTTAAATTGCCAGTCATTATTCATAATGGAATTTGCATTGTCGAAACCGGAAAACTCTTCATTCTTAGTATACGTATGTGTCAATGGCAACCTACGTTTGAATGACCTAATATTCGATGTCGCCAAAAATGCTGCGAAATGTCGGCACAAAAACATTGAAAAATGTTGAAAAAGTGCTTCGCCAAAGAAAACCGAAATTAACTTCGGAAAACCGGTCTCTTTCAATGTCCAAACGCTGCTTTTTTGGAAGGAAATTCAAGTTTTGCAGCGCCACGTCTCAAGCCCAATTTGCGGTTTCTGCTTGTCAATTTGCGGTTTACGACCACTTAATCTTTGATTTCATTGACGTATTCCTTAGTTGTTGATGTCTTTAGTCTGGCAAAACGGTGGTTCTTGGGCATGTATGGCGATCACAAGCCAGTGTTTTCTATAAAGCAATCTCATTACACAAAATTTAATACAAATACGTTGCTCAGCTTTTGTATCCATTTCAAATCTCGCCGAGGATTTAAAAAATTGTCTTAAAAACCCAACGCTGTATTTTTCACAAATGTTATTCATGTTGTTGTTCATTGAATTTTGCAGATTGGAGAATTAAAAGAAATCAGTTCGACCTTGTACTCATCTATTTTTCTATGTTTTATTATGCTTCACACATCTATTAATAAATATTTACAATTTTAGATCTAATACATGTCACTGCTGAAGCTGTATCGAACGACCCGGCAGACGATCTTGAACCGTTTCTTAAGCAAATTTTCAATACAAACAAAGAGGGATCTCCTAAATTATTGTATGCAGCATATTATCTGATAACGCAGTGCAAAGCTTGTCAACGAAATGAAAATTCTCTAGCAATGCGCGTACCAAGAGTGTTTTCAACGTGTGGACCCTTCTTTGAGATCGATTATGATTCTTCGATTCGGAATGCCAAAAAAATATTTGAAGAGATTTACCCCACCGAATCTTTTCTTCCTAGAGCACCAGATCCAGAGGAGATTATAATTGGCGATGAAGATCCGGTTGCACTGTCCGAACATTGTTTACCAGATGATTTAAGGGAACAAATAGACGAAATCAACGAAGGTGTCGAGACAATGGAAGTATGTGATGACGATGTTTGCGGGGATATGGGAGATTTTTAATTTATTTTTACAATTGTTATTTAAAACTTTTAAATTACAAGGCTTATATACGCACTAAATTATTAAAAGATTATCAAACTATACACGCCTATTATACAAAGTATATGCTTTATCAAGAAAATGTATTTATTAACGACCAAATAAACGACTCAAGTAATCATTGTATATTGTATTGTATTTGAATTTATCAAAACGTATAAAGTTGGCTCCTGTTCTCAATGTAGTACGTACTCGTACATACAGGTAACACCCAGCAAGAAAAAAATCTCTAAAATGTAAAGCTGTTCTGATACATCAGGGCTTGAAATTTTTAAATCTGATTCACGGGTTTAGTTGGCACCCCGTTGATGATATCAGGAGCAAAATTACAATATCTTAGTAAGCAGAGGTACAATTTTCTTGTTCAAACCAATTGAAACCGATAGTAACGCTAAAATCTACAAAGCTGACGGCCCAGACTTTATTATAAAAGTAAACACGGATGTTCGGCAAGTATAATTCTATCTAAACTATCGACGCATTAGTCTCCTAAACACCAAATATAAGATTCTATCTGCAATACCATGTGAACGGCTGACATTTTTTGTCAAGCAATTGATCAGTATTTGTCCGGGCGGTTTTGGTTCAGAGAAGTTCCACACCGACCAAATGTTAAGTTTACAACTTTCAAAAAATAACCATGGAGATAGGTATCCCATAGTTATAACGATTTTAGTTTACGACAGCCATACGTCCGTGTTATACATAGTTATGTCTAGGTTCAGCATTGCGGCAGTCTGTCTGTCCAAAATTCCAAAGAATGTATTTTGCTCTGTAAAAATCGAGAATAACTGCATATATACCTTTTATGCCAGGAAAAGATCAATACATACCGACTTTTTCATCTTATTCTCAAAAAGATTGTAACAACTTCGCAAAACACACCAATTCAACAGCAAAGTCCTATCGAAAGGCTTTTGCACTTTTGCTTAACGGTGCAAAAACCGTCTCTCAAACAGTTACTCAAACCAGTTGGACGTGTTTTTTTGTCCTCCCTATTCACCTGTTTAATTTTCAGTTCTAGATTTCGTCAAATTCCATTCTCCGATTAATAACCCCCAGTGCTCGAATTCATTAATTTTTTTTGTCTACTGGCAGATTTCAGTGCAAATAAAAGCACTTATCTACAATAAAAAACAAAAAAAAAAAAAACTAACTCGACCTATATTTATACCTTTACTGACCTACACAACCAATTTAAACATGTCTTGCGGAATTGCCAATTGTGTAATCAATGACAACAATGCTGACTGCGTAGCTTGCAATGGCATCTGTGGGAAAGCCTTTCATGCCGTTTGTGTCGGGTTAAACAAAAGAAATACGGTGTTTATTAAAGAATTCTTCGATAACCTACTTTTCTTCTGTGATGAGTGCAAGAGTATCTAACTTTCGCAGGCGCTTTCAGCAATAAAATGTCTAAGCAATTCAAATGACTCCTATCAAGACGCACTCGCCAAAAAGATTACGGAAAAAATTTCGGTCATTGAAAGCAGTGTTAAAAGCGTTGGAGTTACGTAACTCAATGCAGAGCTTAGCCGATCTAATATAATCCAAAGTAAAGCACATGGATAAACAAATTGCTGGTCTAATCGATTTAGACTCCGAGAGATCCAGGAATGAAGAAACTCCCTTACGTCACCTGGATAAAGTGTTGAATGACATCAAAGCTATCTGTTCTGCGCAGGTTATCTCCAACCAAAAAACCTGAGAGTTGATAAGCTCACTGCGTCACGACATAGACATTCATTTCCAGTCCTCGTCACACAAACAACTCTCTCCTAAACAATGTGATCCCATGCTTGAAGTTATTTTCGATAAAGTGAACGATGCGACTCGATCCCTCGTATGCGATATTGAACATCACATCGCAACAATAAACAGCAAAATCGTTGATACAAAACTTCCCGCAGTCTTACCAGAATGTTGCCTATAATACATCGCTCATGGCTGAATTAATTGAACCTGAAGTGGATTCACGCTCATCCTCACATATAAGTCATCTGCGGACGGTTCAACCCACTCATTCCTGCGAAGTTTCTTTCAACTTTACAACAGAGAACACATCTATGTCAGCTCCTCCAATCGCTGACCCACGGAAGCTTATCAGTCATTTTAATTCAACTTGGACACCTTCGGAATGGCAACGTAGACTTGATAAGCTTGCTTCGAAGAATCAATTGGTCACTACGCTTCTTATCAAAGGCGCCCCACCAAACGCTGATGTTGATTGAATCTCGAATTTCTTCGAAAAGAAATATGGCATTACCATTAGCCACTGCAATTTGCTTCCAACATCTCACCACAGAAGCAAGAGCAGATTTAACCTCAATCTTCCGGCCAAATACGAATGGTTATTCCATAACACAGCCAGCAACAATTTCAATCTTGGAAAGATGCGCGTCTGCAATGGTTGGAAAATACGACCCAGTAGCAGGATAAAGTCAAGCAGTCCGTAATACCGAAAGGAACAAATATGTTAGCAAGTAAATCCAATTTGCAAAAACCCACCTGCTCTCCCACAAGGAACCCAGTTCCAATTGGAGTTTTAAAATTAACTTTTTTCGTAATTTTAAGCCTCCAACCCAAACTCCAACTCCCCCTTTTCCACCCCAAATCAAGCCCCAAGCCCCAAAGTCAACGTGTCTCTTCCGACTTAACCCCAACAACTCGAACTCCCACCACCCCAACCCCTAACACACACGCCTTTCTCTAATTTCGACCTCAGAACTGGAACTAAGTATTCTAATTTCATCAGTTCTCACATTTTAAACCCTACTTCAGAAACCCCATCGGTTGCGACACCCACCAAACTCATAAACCACTCGCTCTTCTATTGACCCCCTTTCACCACCCACTGTTAAATTAACGCAGCAAACTAGCGATACCACCGAATGTCGCTATGCACTTTCTATATATCTCGCCTATCTGTACGATAAATCCGACTCGGTTTGCTACGAGGGTAAAGCAAAAACAAGCGTCATGGTTTCTATCCAGCAGGAAGGCCTCCCTAGCGACGTTACCAGTCTCAGGAAACTTTATATAAAGTATCACGAGATTTTCAAAACGCCCTCCCAAAAAGTTGCAGACGATCTTGCCGTTCTTCGCCACTATGTACACTCTAAAAGAGTCTCACACCTCCAACGCAGTTGCTATTCCCATTTCATGTCATTCTGCTCATAGGTTCGTTGCAGCAGCAATCGGTGCGATTGCAACTGAGATAGAATGAGATGCTGATGGAAATAATGTGGAAGAGTGAGTCGGACAATCAATACATCCAGTTAGAGACTGAGTAATCAAGAGTACGTCAGCAACTTCTCGACGTCCTTAGAGAGGTTCGCGCAAAATAGCTATATGAATAATAATGAGACTAAACCTGGCTTACATACTACAGTAAAGGCCTAATATTGGTAAGTTAAAGGAACTTGGTTACATAAGGGTTTGAGAGTCATTTGGCCCAACGTTTAACAAAGCCCACCGCAGAATCAACTCAGCTAATTATGCTATCGAGAAATAGTGCCACCAAGTTGGCAAAAAGTTAAAAAATGAGTCCGAAAGGGTTGAGATTTGGTTATAAATGCTCATATCATCTACACAGATGAAAATCTGAGATCCATTTATAATAAAGTGTACAGCATTAATCATAATCATAGAACGGAGGTGGCTTACTTGAAATACTCCCGTTCTGATTCTGACACGAAAGATTTAAAGAGATATTTTTGTACTTTAAATAAGATTTGATACACAATATAAAATTCGGTTGGAAGCCGAGAACTTTGAATGATTGAAATCGCTAACAATAACATCAATTCAAGTTGGTAATTGTTGATACACTGAGGAGCAAAACTGTAACATCATGTTACAATTCCTATTTCAACTCATATATTTTTTAATTTTTATCAAAACTGTGAAATAGCTATGTCTTATTCTTTGTACATTAATATTCTCTTTCGATAACTGCTTTGAAGGGGATATAACAACAACAACAAAATTGGTAAGTCAAAATACATATAAACAAAGTCAAATGTTACAGTTTTGCACTCACTCTCAAAATTAGTGTTTGTATGAATGTACTATATTACATACTATAGTTTACATTCTCCAATATTAGTTGAAGCCGTTATCTTTCGCTTCTTTTTTTGCAACCTTGAAACTGATATTTTATTGTGATGAGTTTGTTAAGTGATTAAAGGTGCATTTGTGATAATGAAAGTGGAAAAGAAAAATCAAACTTTTAAATTACTTCTGCAGGGTGAATCTTTAAGAAATGTGGCTAAGAAATATAATATAAGCCACATAACAGTTCAGAGGATGTGTAAAAGCATATCAGAAAAAATTCCAGAAAATAAAGGAGGCCGGCCGCGTAAATTAAATGATCGTGACGCTCGTCATATAGCAACTTGGTAACGAGTAGTAGGTATGTACTGACATCCTATCAATAATCGAAGCCATTAAAAACATTAACAACAGAACACCAATAGCTGAAACTATCTGGAACCTACTTATCGGTAGCAACAACAAAATCAAGCTTATGTGGATACGGGGACACATAGGTATCAAAGGCAACGAATTAGCTGATAGAGTTGCAAAATCGGCGAAAGAAGAACCTCTAGTTTCCTTCCAAGTCCAATTGAATAAGGCAAATTATAAGGCACTGGGAGGACAAAAGGATAGAAGACTGGAAACTGTACACCTACCACTATGCAGCAATAAATGTGGACGCTAAAAAGGCCATCTAACCAATCATCTTTTCGAAGAAGGAAATCAAATTATTCGTTCGACTCCGCTTAGGGCACTCAAATCTTACGCACGGTTATCTAATGACAAAAACCGAACCACCAGTGTAATCTATGTTACAGCAACGAAGCAATGTCCATGAAACATTTCATCTATGATTGCAATCTAGTCAAGAAAGTGTCCGAAAAAATAATTCATAATAAATCCTTATTAAACCTTCTTAACATTCCCTCAGAAAAAAATATTGAATACGTTTACCAATTATTAACCGAACCGAATATTGTAAAATTGTAAATGATATATAAACTCTCTAGTTTTCTTAATTCTTTTAGCCGAAAGCCCTGGTAGTTAGCGCTAACCTTTTATATTAACATTGTAATTTATTCCAGTTAATAAAATTATAAAAATAATAATCATAAATTTTTTAAATAATAGCTTTCTTCAGTGAAAACAAACAGAACAGCACAAATTTGTGAAAAATGTCAGATCAAGTGAGAACAGAAAAGTACAGCCATATGTTAAATGTCAAAAATTTAAATATGACATTTTTTTTATTCTAGCGGTGCAAAATCAAAATGGTACAAACTCTTCATTACCATTTAGATCAGAGCCAAACGATTGCTCGAAAATTTGCATGCAAAGATTATCTCCTCGAAGAATAATGAAATATAACGTAAAACATGTTTAATCCATTAAACTACAAACTGCCTTTTTTCTGACTTAAGTTCAATCCCTTTCATGTTTAGCTTTAACGGAAAATTGCAATCACAAACCAAATCAAATTCAACTACAGCTGTTTTTGACACACTTCTCATAAATCTGTTCTATCTCAAGTGTAAGTGCAGAACTCATTGTTCTAAGTAAGCATGTAAATAAATTTTAGTTATTCTTCAACCTATTAAATATTATTTTAGACTTAAATATAATCTTATTCTAGAAGAAAGCCCTAAGAGCTTTATAGTATTAATATTAATAATGTAAATGATTACTAATGAAGAAAGTTATAATAATAATAATAAATAGTAGTTTTTAAGATAAATATTTTTTTAAAGAAGAAATCTATTAGTTTTTTTAGATTATTATTATAGCCGTTCCTGTCTTACTAAAAATAAATGAAATCTTCACTAGATGTCGCTGTCATTTACCTCAAACTTTTGATTCTGTTGTTATGGTAACAAACAAAAACAAGAAACCAAAACAAACAACTTGGGAATCGAAAATTGCGGAAAAGTTTTCTCAACAAAATGTGCGAAAGTTGTCCGTAAAGGTTTCTTATTCATTTTTTTTTGATACAAAATGCCTTTTGACCAAGTACTGTACAAGTATGATGAACCTCATGGTCCTGGCGATGTGTATTTCATTTGGCAAAAGGGTGCTTCCGGCTCTCTCCTGGCATCCACGGGCGCCGATGGTACTGTTGCAATATTTAACAGGCAAGGTCAGCTGATAGAACGTATATTACTTCAGGGGTACATAATAATCATCCAGCATTGCTTTCTATTTTACGTTGTTAATCTATCCACTTACAGCCTTTGTTCAGGGTTCTCTTGGGACAGCGATGGTGACTTACTTGGGATAATAACGGCAAGTTCTTCACAGATTCTTTTATGGGACTCGAATACTCAACGAAAGCAAATCATCGACTCTGGACTGCGTGATCCACTCAGTTGTATTGTTTGGTCTAAAGAATCTCAAATGCTTGCTGTGGGAACTACTCGTGGCAATTTGGCGATTTACAATCATCAAACATCGAAGCGAATACCTATTTTGGGAAAGCACTCAAAGAGAATAACATGCGGAGCGTGGTCTCAACAAAATATGCTCGCCTTGGGAAGTGATGATAAGAGTTTTTCTATTTCAAATGAAGAAGGTGATTCTTTGCGTGTGGTGCAGTTACGCGATGTTCCAAGTGATATGTATTTTGCTGAGATGTCGAGTGATGAGAAGGTTTCAGGGGAGAACGCTGTGAGCATGATTATTGGAAAACGAACACTATTTTTGTACTACATGCCAGAGCCTGATTCTCCTACCGAACTAGGATTTCAAAGTCGATATGGATCCTTATTGCAACATAAATGGTTTGGTGAGGGGTACATTTTGTTGGGATTTTCGAATGGACATGTTGTGGCTATATCCACAAATCCAAAAGACGTTGGACAGGAGCTTTGGCAAGTGAAAAATCATAAGGAGACGTTGACAGGTTTGGCTTATTGTCCAACACTGGACATTGTTGCCTCGTGTGGAGATGATACGTGAGTTTGTATTGTAGATCAGGATCAATTGTTATGATTTCACCCTTCCACAGGGTTAAGATACATTCGATTACAAATCTTCAGGAGACAGAAAAGATAATTACTCTGTCCGACCACTCTAGTGTGCAAATGATCGATTGGAGTAGCGATGGCCAACTTCTAGCAGTGACCACGAGTCACGGATCTATTTGCACTTTTGTAACTAAACTGCAGATGATGCACGCAGTATCTCCACCTCGCATAGCAATGCTGAGTAGTCTAGCAGAAGTATCCATATTTGTGTATTCTGCAGAAAGAGTAAGTTTTTGTGCTTTACTCTGTCGAAAATTTATCTAAACAAATAGTCTTCAGTCAAAGCCGATACCAATCAAGTTGAACTTGGAAATTGAACCTTCTTTTATTGGAATTGGGCCATACCACTTGGCTGCAGGCATGAACAACCATGCTTGGTTTTATGATTTGGGAAAGACTTTAGGCGATGCTCCTATGTTACTTGGTGACCGAGAATTCATTTCAGAGATCAAAGATATTAAAATGAATGCTGATTTTTGTGCTGTTCTATGCGGATTGCACCTAGTTCTCCAGTCAATTGAGTCAGACAATCCGAATACAAGAGATAAACCGACGCAGTCATTTCCCGCAGCTATCTCAGGATTAAACGACACAGTGATCGTTTGTCATTGTTTAACAAATGAGTTCCTTATATTTGCAACTGATGTAGGTTAAAATATTTAACACAAATCTGTGACTTATGTTTTGCTCTTTGCTAGCTTGGACATTTAATTTATTTTTCGCTGGAAAAATGGACCGTCAGTACGAAGTATAGACACAATATGGGAATAAAAAGCCTCAGTTGTGATGCAGAAGGGACGAAATTGATTTTCTTTGATGAACATCAGCAGGGCTTTGTTTTTTTACCTGTGAGTAGTCTAATATTTTTTTTCAAGAATTCTTATTTATTACTAATATGTATTTGTTATTTTTTAGACAACCGAGGAGACATTGCTTATATTGGATTTGCCAAAAAAGTGTGATGGTGTCTTGTGGGATTTGTCGCAACCCAATATATTCATCGTGTATGACTCGAAATTGTGCTCTACTTACGTATTTCAGAGATACTCCATAGAAGGTGAATGAAACTTAAATTAGTTATAATTTACGTGACATTTATTTCATTACCAATTTTTTGGCAAAGGTTTATATTTACTTGACCTTTTTGACTGTTTTTCTTTTATTAATCGTATGTGTTGGGTTCGAAAAAACGGCAATTAAGTGTTGCTTATAATAGCTGTCGGCGAAAAGAGAAGTCGTTCTGGACTCATTTATGTGTTACCTAAATATAAAATCTTGCTCGACATTAAAAAGCAACTTTATCTTTGTACACTGCCTTGGTGAACTCAAACTTTTACTTGAAATTCGCCGGTTATGTCCACTATACATTTAAAATTTTGCTTTAACACTCTTGTACATATCGCGTAACGCCCGGGTATGTTTTGACATCTTAACGCCATCCAATAAGATGTCTGCAAACTCTATCGAACGCATTTTCCAAATCGATGAAAACGATATGCGAATCTTTCAAAGCGTCCCGATGTTTCTTGATCATTTTCCGTAAACTTTCAATTGAGTCACATGTCGACTTGCTTTCCATTAAGCCGTTGTCGACTGCTTAATAACCTGTCGTGTACTTTCATAGTATACGACATGTGTTTCACCGATCGGTACTCATTACAATTTCTCTTATCACCTTTCCTTCATACGATGAAAAAAGAAAGTTCTTTCCACTGGTTAGGCAACAAGCCAAGTAAACCCAATTGCCAATTGTCGGTCATACTTCGGAGGGTATGTCATCCGGTCCGACTTGTTACCTGCTTTAGTACACCTAAGGGGTACATTTAATATTCAATAAAGAGTTTTCTGGAGATGTTGGTGGGTAAGACTTGTTGGCCTACCTTAATCTGACTAAAGTCGAATTCATCGATTTAGAGGGAGAGGCAGAATAGGTCGGATACGATCTGTTGATGGTCGATTGTATGGTGAATTTACTTGCTCCAATCCAAGAGTAGCTTTGACTTAAGTTTATTGTTGATGACTCGAAGCAGGACGGATTTTATGTAGAACACAGATTTATACACTGGCGCTGGGGTTCCTATATGACTAGGGGTCCACATCAGTTTGATCTTATTGGGCGAGTTTAGAATCAAGTCTCTGATTTTATTAATGATTTCACCATTGTGACTAGGATTTTTTATGGCGGTTAATACTGGGTAGGCTATCCAAATATGTGTTTTATAAATATAAAATATAATTGCTAAAGCCGCAGCAGAAAAGTTTAAAGTGATGTTAGATGATATCCCTATGGTTAACATTTTTATACGCGGCGGCAAAAGATGTGCTGAGGTTGGTTTTAGATCCGTCGGAGAAAATGATAATCCAGCCTCTGTATTTTTGATCTTTGAATATAGCGGTGAAAAATGAGGTATATACAATATTTCCATTGGTGTGTGTGCTTTGTGGTGTTCAACTATGTCCATAACGCAGGATGTCGATTTTATCTTTCATGGTGGAAACGCGGGAAGATCTTTACCAAAGAGTTCGATTGGTAATTTTATTTCTCTTGCGGAATTTAAAGCATACAATATAGCTGATTGGATACATTTCGAGGTTTTCGCTTTCTTGCAGGGGGTAACGTTCTTATCGACGTTAAACCCGTTTGAAAAGAAAAGTTTTGCAAAAAGTTTTGCTCTGGTTGCCACTATTCGGCCCTCTATAGATGGTTTCTACCAATACATTCTTTACGGTGCTGGCGGCGAAAGCATTAATACTCCTTCCGGGCGGACTCAAGGTAGGGTGTTTTTATAATGTTAATTGTCGATATTGGACTGTTACCGTAAAGGAATAAACCATAATCTATTTTGCTAAGCATCCAGGATTTTGAAATGGTACATAGGGTGGTAATACTATATGTGCATGGGAACAAATCTCATTTGGAGTTGATATAGGACCATCAGGTGCTTCTATGACTTATTTGCCTGTCTTTTTGCTTTACTGATTTTTAATTCTCTTCGAAATTTAGCATTCATTTTTTTAAACAGTATTTTTTTTTTTTTTTTAAAGAACTTAACACCCAAGTGGGTATGAATACATTTATAATGCCTCAGCATGTGGTAAGTTTTTTTTCGAAAAGTGGTTATTTTGCTCCATGGGTGGCACCCAACATTTAATGGGGAGACTAAATTCTTAGTGGAAGTTGGCCTGTTGTCAATTTCTAGTCAACTACTCATCTTACTTGATTTTTGTTAACGGGTTGTTTGCGGCTTTCTGGAGTAGAGCAGCTTCTTTATTTATTTTATCCGAAGGATTATGTACTGATAAGTAATCTAAGGTGAGCTTACTGAAACAAGCCCAGTTAGTTTTAAATTTGCGGTGTACTGGTGTTTGGAAGTAAACTTTACCAGTAGTGATTATTATACTCGTAGAAAAATGGTCACTAGTAATAGACCATTTAAAATTTCTCAGGACGTCTTTATGAACAATTCAGGTGAATAGCATGCTAAGTCGACCTGTGTCAAAGTGTTGTATGTGGAAAGATGAATAGGAGAGCCGTCATGAGGTTAGAGCTCGATATAAATTTTTCCAGTATGACGCCTCTAGGATTGGTGATGGCAGATCGCCAAAGAACATTAATCGTGTCATTTTCCGTTAACAAAATAGGAGTTTTGACTTTTGAGAGCGATTTGAATAAATCATTTCTCGTAAAAACTTGATCAAGTAGAATACAAAATAAATACACACCATTGTGAACTTACGTGAAAATTGTATCTCAAACGCCATAGTTAGGGTGGTGTGGTTTATGTCGATTGGTTCAAGCGGGATATTTTTTTTTTATCAAAATACCAATACCTTGTTTGGCTGTTAGATTATGGTGAATGTTATGAAAATATTCTAGATATGATTTTTGGGTATGTGGACTATATTTAAAACGACAGTGTGTTTCTTGCATCGATATGATACTGAGGTTATATTGATTTATCAGCATGTTAAGTTCGTGATAATTGTTTAAATAACCTTTGATATTCCATTGTAAAATATTAATTTTACGGCCTTTTATATTTATAACAGAACTTAATGCAGGATTAGGTAGATATTACACATAATTGGTAGTTCTATTCGGCAATGTTCGTAAGCATAAATATTTTTGGTGGATTGTAAAGTAGGTCTGTCTGCGTTTGAAATTCATGTCAATCCATCTAGATGTATTAAGACATATTGTAATTGCACAGTGTATCTCAAGGACACTAGCAAAAGGATATTTCTAAAAACGTTGACTGAACTTTGTCCAAGCCTATTCTTTTAAAAATTGCGCGCAGAATCTTTGGCCTCAGTGCAAATAAAATGTATAAAAATGAACAACGGTACAACCTTTGTGGCACGAACATTTGAAAGTAATCGAGTAGCTAAGAAGAATAAAATAAAGACAACTCCCTTTTAAATTTAAACTAACCTCGAGTTTATTAGCTTAAGTCTTGATTGGGAATGAATTGACTCGTCGTCCAGCTGTGTCTGTCACGAAACCTCTTAGCCCAACTGTTTCTTGTGCGAAACCACTACGGCCAGCTGTCTCGGCCGTTGGCTTTAGTTGGCCTGATTATTGAACTCTCTAATGATTTTCCGTCAATGCAGTGGTGTTTTGCCGTCGGCTTGTTGCATTTTGACATTATCTATTTTGCTAACGGAAAAAGCATTGCGCGGCTTTGAGACCGGGATGTTTTCATGTTGCTTTTGCAACATCCTTCCGGGCCACAGCAAATACATCGATGTCGAGAAGTCATCTCAAGCCATATATCGTCGGCAGTTAACGGTGAATTTTCTCTTCTATGACTGATGTATGTTGCCTGATGAATGATGAATTCTGCTGGTCGTAAGCTCCTCGAAGTGTTGACAGGTAGTGTTCCACACGAAAACTAGCATACAAAAATATATATTCCCAAGACTTAATTAAGTACCAATTTAGACAGAATCTAGTTAAAAAAAAAACTTAAATCAAAACGCAACTATTGCTTTTATGAGTTTTTATTTAGTTTAAATTGCAGGTGCAGTCACTTTGCTGGTTTAACTGGGAATGCCCATCCATTCGCCGCAGTTGTCATAATGACACCTTCTTGGTCCAGATAATTCTTGAATCAGCCTTCTCTTCTGTTCAATGACCCATTGCCGACCTTTGCGGAAATTGTTGAGATCATAGTTGCTTCCGTTTGCTATTTAGTTTTTCGTTGACCAGCGAGTGCATACATCACCAACACACGCTTATGTGCAAAGCGCCACTGCAAAATTCACTCATTGGGCGGGGCTAATTGTCAAAAGCATATCTTTTTTTTTTTCTATGCGTTTTCTCATGCTGGCGTCTCCACAGCTAATGTGTTGCGGCTGTTTGTGGTCTTTTCTGAGCGCCCAGTTTTACTGGGAGCTACGTCAGCTCATACGTGTTTGCCGTCGGCTTTTCAAAAATTGGTAAATGCCGACAGGAAACATGCAGTTTGTAAGAAGCTGATTTTCTTGATTGATGTACGGAGTTTGTTGCGTTGCAACACCCTGCCCCCCACAGGAAGAGTCGTCGATGGCTTAGGCCTTCGTCCGCGTTTTTTTGGCTAGTCGAGTTTCAGCCTTCGCCTATAGATGTACCTGTGTTAATTGTTGAATGATATCCGCTGACTTTGCACCTTCCGAGACGTTTTGGAGGTTGAAGAGTACATGTAAAGAAGAAAGGGGTGTGGTGAATGGTGTGTGGCAATAATAGTTTATAGGGATTGGTTAGTTTAGGTTATTGATTAAATTTAGGTTATTTAAATTAATTATAATCAAGATATTCATTTATTTTTGTGTGTCCGTATATATATGTGTGTGTGTAAAGTTAATTAACCATTGGAAGAAGGCGAAGTTTGACTACGGGGCGTTTTAATGATGTCATTGCCGTCTTGATGGTGACGACACGAACTTTTCCGTCGCCTGTTGTAGCCGCGCAAGGTACTCCGACTTTCATTTTTTCCAGAAGTCCTGTTGGATCCTCTGCATAAGTTGCCATCTATCAAAATAATTTGATTTTTCGTTGGTTAAATCTATTTCGGGTGCTGCGTTTAAGGGGGCTCCGATTAAAAAATGTCCTGGCGTCAAGATGAATAGATCATCAGAGTCTTCCGTGACTGAGCAAAGCGGATGTGAATTCAGGCATGCCTCTACCTGTGCTAAGACGGTTGCCACGGTGTAGTGGCCGATAATTCGCTTCAAATGATGCCCTTGCAGTTGAGTCAGGATGTCATCTGTCCATTGTTTTGACTATTGTGAGGCTTGAAGATCTATGATCCTTGCAGCACCTTGAAAATTTGTTCCACAATCGCTGTAGAAGTCGGAGCAAATCCCACGGCGTGCACTGAAGCGTTTGAAAGCTGCGAGAAACGCAGATGTACTATATTCTCTCACAAGTTCGAGGTGAATTGCCTTCGTGCAGAAGCAAACGAAAATTGCGATGTAAGCAATTTGTTACACCGACCCTTCAATGCTTTTAATTGTACCGGACCAGCGTAATCCACTCCCGACGTTTGAAATGGGCGAGCCTGATAAACTCTGAATGCGGGTAGATTGCCCATTTGTTCGTGCATTTGGGTTGTTTAGTGCCTATAACACTTAAGACATTTATGAATGCAACTCTTTACAGTTAATTTTAGGTGTAATATCCAATATTCCGCTCGAATGGTAGCCATCATGAGCTGCTGACCGCCATGCAGTGATTTTATTCCACTTCATGAACTAAGAGAGTGGTTAAATAGTTCTGCGCGGGTAATATTATTGGAAGCCGCTGTGAATACGGGAGATCCGCGTTCTCTAATCGACCCGTAATGTACCGTTTTCGTCTATGATTGGTGATAGTCGTGCCAGTTTGCTTCCTTGTAACAATTTTGATCAAGCGTAGTCGAGCTGACGATATTTCCCCGACCGACAGTGACCTAGACAATTTCGCCGATTTCCTCAGGCAGTTGTGAGCAAAGCGAAGGAAAAAGGCGGTTATATGTGGTGACTTAAACCTAAACATCTTAGAAAAAGAAAATAATGCTTTTAAAGAATTTATTGAGTCCCTTCGTCTGAGTTTTGTAAATAGTATCCATCCTACTCATTTTGCATCCAATAAAACACTCTTTAATTGATATTGCGTTAGTGTCTGAAGAAAATTTCATGCTTCGGTACGATCAACTTCCTGTTCCAGCATTTTCGCATCACGACATGATTCTTTTAACAGTCAACATACTTTCAGAAGTAACGAATAATGATTTCTTCGAGCCATTTGATTATACAAAACTTAATCTAGTAGTACTATTTTATGACTGCCAGACGATAAATTGGCAGCCGATATATGCAACAAATGATACCAGCTTTCAAATTCAATATTTCAATGAGAACATTTTATACCTTTTTAAGAAGCATGTGCCAGTGGTAAAAAGAAGGTCCAAGAAATGAACATTACCTTGGCTTACAAAAGAAGTCTTTGATCTCATGGAAGCCCGGGATAATCTATACAGGAGATGGAGACGGTACAAATGTCCTGAAATACACACAGAGTTCAAAGTTGTTCGTAATGCATGCAGTAACCTCATTAATCAGATCTAATAAAAGATCATTTTATGCAAAAAAGTTCAATGCAGTTAGCTCAAACACCGACATTTGGAAGACTGTGCGCTCACTCGGTTTGACTTCTGAAAAGCCAGCCCTTCAATACTCACAACTTCAACCTTCCCTGAAAGTTGGAAAACTGCTAAAGTGGTGCCAATTCCGAAATCTCCATCGCGCCCAGAAACTGAATATCGACCCATTGTCATACTTCCATTTCTGAGCAAAGTCTTTGAGACTATCGTTAGCAAACAAGTCAAACATTATTTAAACGATAAACAGCTTATTACAAACTGTCAGTCGGGTTTCCGTGCTAAGCATAATTGCACCACAGCTTTACTTAAGGTTTACGAAGATATGCGTGAGGGCTTAGACCACAAAATGTTAGCACTAATTGTGTTTTTAGACTTTTCTAAGGATTTGATTGTTGATCATAAAATACTAGTCATAAAACGTCGGACCCAATTCTTGTTCGACCGGTCTCTATGTAATTTGGTGTCGTCATATCTAAGTAATCGGTCACAGTATGTGTGTCATGAGAAAAAGCGCTCATCTTGTCTTTTTGCTCCATCAGGTGTTCCCCAATGATCCGTTTTAGGATTACTGCTCTTTATATGTTATATAAACGACTTAGCCGTGCGTCTTGTGAATTGTAAACGTCATATATATGCAGATGATGTGCAGATTTATTCTGTTTTTCCCAAATCCCAAATTAAGCAAGCGATAATTAATCTAAACGACCAATTAGCAACAATTTGTAAGTGGTCATTTGAAAATAAACTCAGTCTTAATCCAACAAAGACTAAAGCAATGATCATTAATGCTAGCCGAGTTATATTAATCGAACTCTAATTGAATATGTTGAAACATTCAAAAATCTTGGGGTTTACATGAGCCAATAATTTACCTGGAGGACACATATTACAAAAACTGCATCGAAAGTTTACGGAGCCCTTAGAGGACATAGTCCAACCTTAAGCTTGTAAAATCATACATCCTGCCTATTGTATTATATGGGTGTGAAATATACTCCGACATGGATTATGAATCTCGGCGAAAGCTGAATGTTGCCTATAATAGCTGTGCGAGATACATATTCGGCATAGGAGATACATAGGCATAGGAAGATATGAACATATCTCTTTCTACTCCCATCAGATTGTAGGTTTGTCAATCGACGAATTAATGAAATATCGAACTGTACTATCACTACACAAAATTTTAACAACAAAACAACCGGAATATCTATTTCAAAAAATTATTTTTCCGCGTAATGTTAGAATGTTGCAATTGATCATTCCAAGATGCAAATATGTTAATACATATAGACAATTTTTTGTTAACTCGATACGCCTTTGGAATAGTTTACCCGTAGATATAAAGCGCACGACGAACAGAACCGGCTTTAAGAAAAAATTGTTTTTTGCTAATAATTCCTAATAGATTTGCCTACTTTCCTACCTCTTCTTTTCCTTATGTTTCTTTTGCTTGGTACTTTCTTTTCCTTATCTCTTTCTTTTATTTAAACTTAACTCTTTAAACTAAACTCAAATTAAAGTAATGTACAAAAGCTTGTTCTATTTTTTAAAAGATGTGTTTTGTACACAAGTCTTATGTGGACAATGAATTCAATATTAATAATAAACTAAACTAAAAAAAAAAAAAAACTCGTAATAAACGCTGTAGTGAGGAAAACCTCGTGAGAAGTTCATTATATTCAAAGGCGGTAAAGTGGACGTAGAGCTGAAAAATATTTGTTAACGGGGACCCAGATGTGATCAATTTATTCTTAGTCTTTAAAATCTTTGAAGCTTTCAGTTCGAGGTCCGTGGACTGAATGTCAAACGAAGGATGCAGTTGTTCCTTAAAGGATTGCAGAAATTCTGGCCCTTGGTATCATTCTTTATGATTGCTCAGATCCTTAGATGAAAGATGGGACCTAGTTCCAACGCTTAGGATTTGTGAGCTCCTGGATTGCAGCAACGTGGTTCTGTTGTATGGAACTGATTTGATCCACGCGAGGGTGATTTGCGAGGCACACCCAGCATATATTTTGGCATTGCTGAGCTTTCTAATTTGTTTTGTGTGGGCCAGCAGGTGTGCTAGCAGCAGAGCTCTACATAGCTCCAAGCGTGCCAGCGATATTGTTTTTAGCGGTGCGACTCGCGTTTTGAATGCAAGAAGACTCGTTTGTGATCCATTTCCAGTGATGACTCAAAGATAAACAGCTGCAGCATACGTTTTTTCAGAGGTATCGCAAAACCCATGGATTTCGAGGTCTGATTCCTTCGTCATATTAATCTAGCGAGGAATCTCTATGTCATTAAGGGCGGTTAGCTCCTCTTTAAATGTATGCCATGTTGTAATGATTGAAGTTGGAAGTTCGCTTCCAGATCTCTTGTATGAACATTTTACCTATGACCACGCAAGGAGAAATCCATCCCATTGGATCATACAGTCAAGCGATGTCCGCTAAAATTGTTCGTTTTGTTGTCGTCATTGCTTCTGATGGATTTACTCTGAAAGAAAAAGTATCCTTCCCAGGATGCCACTGGATCCCTAAAGTCTTTATTGCGTTGTCCTCATCAAATAACAGCGGTAGCTGTACCTCTCTATCTTCAGCTGGAACTGATGCCAATTAGTTCTCACTGTTGCTGGCTCATTTTCGCAATGGAAACTCTCCAAGCCTCAACATTGTTATGAGCTGGCGTTGTATCTCTAAGGCTTAGTCTTCACAGTCAGCCCCATGAATCACATTGTCCACGTAAAAGTATTTTTAAGCAATGTCTGATGCAATTGGGTAGTCTGCTCGCTCATCTGCAGCAAGTTATTGAAGTGTGCGAACTGCCAAATACGGTGCAGCAGCGGTGCAAAATGTCACTATGTTGATGCGATATGTTTTTACTTCCTCTCCTTCCGCATCTCTCCACAAAACTAGTTGGTATACAGAGTCTTCAAATGGAACCCAGATCTGCCTATACATTTTGTTGATGTCGGCTACAAACCCTATCTTATATTTCCAAAACGGGCGATGTGATCAAAGATGTCGTCTTGTAGCCGTGGGCCAACAAATAGATGATCAGTGATGTGCCGTCGGACGTCTTACATGGCGCATCGAATACAATAGGTAGTTTTGTGGTGGAGCTAGATTCCTTCCTCACTGCATGGTGGGGAACAAAATAATGCGCATGGGCTAATGACGTGGTTTCTAAGAGTGTCATGTGCCCTAGCACTTTATAGTCTTCTACAACGCTTTTGCACTCTTTGTAGAGCGATGGGTTTAGCCTACATTTTCTTTATAATTGAAGATACCTAACAAGAGCGGATTTAAATGACAAGCCTAGTTTAGGACGTAACCCTTTCTTGAATGGTAGCTGAACAATATATTTACCATCTAACTGACGCTGGTGTGTTCTACAAGCAATTTGCGATGCAGCTCCATAGTCTCCACGGTATGCACTAGTATGTGTGCCAGCAGTTGGGCTCCATACAACTCGAATCGTGCAAGAGATTTTAGTTTTAATGGTGCAACACTAATTTTGGAGACAAGAAGATTTGTTGCTGATTTCGCTCCTGTAGTTAAACCCGCGGATTTCGAGTTGCGAATCGTTTTCTAAATCTATTGCCAAGCTGAAACAATTGTTGATGGTAATCCGGCATCCCACGTTTTCTCTTCCTTCCAGATCTCTTGCATTAAAATCTTACCCACGACGATGCAGGGAGAGGTCCAGCCCATAGGATCGTATAGCCGAGCTATGTCGAACAGAACCGTTCGCTTTGTAACCTTAATTGAATCTGAAAGATTGATTTTAAAAGAAAAGTTATCCTTTGCAGGGTACCACTGAATGCCTAGTGTTTTTATCGCGTTTTCTTCATCGAATGAGAGTGGTACCGGTACCTCTCTATTCTCCTCTGGAACGGATGACAACAACCTTTCACTATTGTTTGCCCATTTCTGTAGTGGAAAGCCTCCGCGTTTCAACATTGTTCTAAGTTGTCGCATCATTTCTATAACTGCACGTTTATCAGAAGCAAGTTGTTGAAGAGTGCGAACAGCAAGGTATGGTGCGGCGGTCGTTCCGAACGTAACAGTATTAAGACGGTTTGTCTTAATCTCTTCTTCATTATTCTCTCTCCACAGCATCAGTTGGTAGACCGAGTCTTCCGATGGGACCCAAATTTGCCTATATATCTTCTTGATGTCTGCTACAAACGCAAATTTGTGTTTCCTAAATCGAGCTATGTGATCAAAGATATCATCTTGCAATTCCGGCCTACATAAAGGTGGTCATTTAGTGATATCCCATCCGAAGTTTTGCAAGATGCGTCAAAAACAATTCGCATCTTCGTCATGGAACTTGATTTCTTCATCACTGGGTGGTGGGGAACGAAGTAGTGAGCTCTTGTTATTAAAATGGGATCTACCTCCATCATATGCCCTAACCCCTTATACTCGTCAAAAACTCTTTTGTGTTCCTCATAAAAGGACGAATTTGTTTTGAATTTCCTTTCCAAATACAAATACCTAATAAGCGCTGATCTGTGAGACAAGCCTAGATCTGGCCGTGTTTCGCCTTTAAATGGAAGTTGAACCACATATTTACCACAATCTTGACGCTGATGCGTTCAGCAGTAATGTATCTCACACGCGTCTTCTTCCGGTGATTGCATTTTTATTACTTGAACTTCTTCAAGCTCCCAAAATTTCTGCAACAAATTGTCCAAGGATTGGTCTTCTGTGATGATGTGGTGCGACGTTATCGTTGACGTTGGTTACGAAGCCAAATGCGTCCAGAGAGTACCCATCCCAATTCCATCCTTTGTGCCATAGGGGTACCTAATTCCCCTTTAACAATGCCATCAAGTAGAATTGATGAATAAACATGGCTGCTCCCCGATAGTGATTTTCAGTATTATTTTATAGAAATTGAAAAAAGGAAATGCCTGTTTGATGTCGTTTATAGACCCTACAATAATATTGTCCTGTCATCCCTCTTTGTCTTATTAGAAAATTATTCGTCGCTATACTTGCGAACTATTGTGTGTGGTGATTTTAATTGTTATATTCTTGAATGTATGAGATCGTCAAATTTTATTTCTTCCATTAAAATTCGACCATTCCAACGCACTTCACTGGTTCCAACAGCACACTCTTGGATATTTTTATCATCAGTGACTGTCAGGAAGTGTCCTTTACCCAGGTTTCTGCTCCTGTTTTTTTCTAAACATGGCCTCATTTTTGCCACTTTTAATCTAGTCATCAGTAATAAACAATCGGTTTATACATTCAGGGACTTAAAAGTCTAAATGTGGAGCAACTTGAACAAGACCTCCTTTCCTTGATTGGCATAACGTATTTTTTGAAACATCGGTCGATGCCCAAGTTGAATTTCCCCATTACAGCTCTTCGATAAACATGTTCCTCTAAAAAGGAAAGCAGTCAAATGTAATAACATCAAGTGGTTTACCTCTGAAATTTTTGAGCTAAGAAACAAGCGTGATGCTGAATTCAAAAAATGGAAACGATTTCGGATTCCCGAATACTATGACAGTTATCGATTGTTACGTAACATAGTTAACTCGAAGATTAAAGAAGCCAAACGTCGCTATTATGCCAAGCACTTCGATCATAAACTCCTAACCAAAACACTTTGGACAAACTTACGAGAATTAGGTGTAGGTAGAATTCGCAAAAGTTCAAGCGATGTTGCGCCCAAATGGAAACAATATCCAAACGCCTCACGCTGGCTTATTTGAATCTCGCCGAGTGGAACAAATTGACGTTGCCAGAGCTGTGTTAAAAATTAAATCTAACGCTGTTGGTGTCGATAACATCCACCCAACTTTTATTAAATTAATATTACCCTATATACTTCCAGCTTTAACATATATTTTCAATAATACAATGACAAGATCCACTTTTCCGTAAGCTTGGAAGCAAGCTAAGATTATACCAATCCCAAAAAGTAAAGCAGTAGGCAACTCGTCAACTGAATATAGACTTATCGCTATACTTCCATATTTGTCAAAGATATTTGAAAAAGTTATACACCATGAAATATCAAGTTTTCTTCAACAAGAACAAGTTCTTTGCGCCTACCAGTCTGGATTTCGGAAACACCAGAGCTGCACATCAGCTCTAAAAGTATCCGACGACATGAGAGTTGCAATAGACAAGAAACAAATCACCCTTATCGCTCTCCTAGATTTTTCTAAGGCCTTTGACACCGTTGATCATTTCCTACTTGTATCAAAATTGAAAAACTTCTATAATTTCTCTACATCAGCCGCTAATCTCATACGGTCCCACTCGTATCTGGTTGAAAGAAAACAAGCAGTTCACGTCAGCAATGCTGTGTCAGATTATATTACAATTTCAGTTGGTGTTCCACAAGGATCCATTTTAGGTCCCCTATTTTTCGCAATTTTTATTAACGATCTTCCCAAATGCATTAAAAGTTCAAATTTTTATATGTTTGCTGACCATATCCAGCTCTATTTAAGCTTTGAGAATGATCTTATTGATCATGCCACTTTGAAATTTAATGATGACCTAAAACGTATTCATTGCTGGGCAGGTGAAAACTTTCTGCAGCTTAACCCAAGAAAAACGAAGTGTCTTCTTATAAATAGAAATCCGTTATCCCTTATTAACGTTCCTCCAGTATACCTTGGTAATGAACCTATAGAATTTGTAAACAAAGCCAAAAATCTTGGTATTTGGTTCAATACAAAATTAACCTGGGACGACCACGTTTGCTCAGTTGTGGGAAAAATATACGTATGTCCTAGAAATCTCTCCCAATCTCAAAACTTCACACTAGTAAATACGAAGCTCATGTTGGTCAATGCCGGAGCCTTTGCTAGACGTAAGCTCAACATTGCTTTTAACAATGCTGTGCGATACGTATACGGCCTAAATCGTTTTGCTCATGTGTCGGCTTATACCAAAAATATTCTTGGTTGCACACTTGACCGATATTTTGACTACTGCACAATCAAATATCTACACAGGATTATAATCGACCAACAGCACCCATACTTATATGATTAATTAAGGTTTTCGCATTCAAGTAGATTTTTAAATTTAATTGTACCTCGTGTTGCTTATCAAATTACCGAACGACAGTTTTTCGTTCACGCCATTCGCCTTTAAGGGGTGGCCGTGGTGTAGTGGTACTAGCAATCGCTTTATGAAGTGTATATGCGTTGTGTATTGTATATATTTGTATGAATGTATTATATGTAAGTAGGTTAAGTAGATTAAGATTTATTCTTAGGTAGTCTGTAAGTTTAATTAAAAAAAAGTCCATATACTAAGTTTTTGATTAAAATTTATTTTCTTAGTTTTAGTTTTAACGTAAATATAAAATTAAATATAGACTGTAAGATTCGTCGAAAGACTTAGTTTAAGAGTTAGGTTTAACTTAGAGTACCCGCATGGGGCCAGTATGTTAGAATAAGACTATTTGTAAGTTATTTAAGCTAATTTTTAAGCATTTTTTTGTCTAGCATGTAAGAGTAAATTAAGAGATCAAATAAAAATGCATTTAAACTGAAACTGAACTGACTAGCAATCGCTTCTCACTCAGAAGGTCAAGGTTCGAATCCTAGCCACAGCCACTTTTCATTTGTGTAATTGAAACTCAGTCAGAAAAATCTGCGTGTGAAGGCATAACACTGACATGTAGATTTGGCTGTTGTAGGGTTTTCAAGCACAAAACAACCGTTAAAATTCACAACCTCACATTCCGAGAGAAGAAAAATCTCTCCGTCCTATTCGGACTCCCACCCCTGGAGAGTCAATATCGAAACCAAACACACCTGAGTTTCAAACCACTACATCACAAAACTTTCCTTTCTCCTCCTTCTATCTTTCCGCCCGCGCCCTGGCAACAGTATAAGGGTATTCATAACCCCTTAGGTGCGCGTAAATTATAAAAAAAAAAAAACTCACTCCCCCTTAATATAAGACGACTCTACAATACGGATAGCTTTAGTGAAACTCTCTTTCGACATATAGCAGAAAACTAGAAGGATTACCGAATATAAATACCACACCATACAAATATTTTATTTTAATTGTTCAAGGAAGCTTATAATTTTTTTTTCTCTTTCAATCAGATGTTAATATTTTAAAGTTTACTTTATTGAGAAGATAATTTTAGTTTAATCTTAAATCACTTATTAATTGTATCACATTTATAGCTTAAGGATTTGAATGGTCTATTATAAATGTCGCTATTATACTGAAATAAAAATACTGAAATACTGCCAAGAAGAATGTCGATCTTGCTTGGTTTGTTGAACATTGGATCGGCAAGTTCAATGTTTTGTAGGTGACTCCATGTTGCACATGGCATGTTGTGAATTGGTAGATCAGCTGTTAGCTTGGGTAGAACTAAAGCGTTAAACTGTAAGCTGAACTTTTCGCTCAAATTTAAAAAAATCCTGAGAGAAACCCTTTGTTTGGAGGTGGATGTGTTGGTTTCTCCCACGCCAAGTATGTTGAGGAAAAACCTTTTCCTCTTCAGACCTAACGTTTGAGGGGCAGCTTCAGAAATAAAGGACGCCTCTGATCCAGGATCTAATAGCGGTCCATCAGTAACGGTTGGCCATCGGTTGTAAAAACCTAGATGAGGGCTGTAGCCAGAAAAACATTTTGTGTGAAATTTAACCGCAGAACAACCCACACACAATTCTTTTATTTATTAATTTGATAAATCAATTTTAATATGTATGTATATTAATTTGATTATATTAATTGATAATAATTGAATTAATTAAATTGCAACACATCTGTAATTTAGCGTTGCTCCTTCGTTGCTGCAATCAGATGCAGATCGTTGCTTTCTCGTTGCAGCAGTCCAATCCAGATGATCACACCAAATCACAAACCGAATAACGAACGTATTGTTCTTCCGCGACACACGAATTCGAATTTAAAAGCACTTTTGCAATGTCTTTATTGTTTTTAATTGTTTTTTGCACCGATCCTATTGTGAGCGTCCGCTCCTATTAGACTATTACGAGTAGGTATAGATACTGCATAAAAAATCCAAGATCTCTCATTAGTCGATATATTTTTTGTTTTTAGTTTGAACACTGCCAAATTTATAATGGCTTATTTTAATGAACTATTTCAGGAAAACATACGGCCAAAGTTGGTGAAACTAAGTTACTCTCCAGTCAAATTCCGCTTCTTCTCTACGATGGTGAATTGGGACTCTGTGTTGATGGTGGACAGTTTTCTACTTTAACTCTAACCACACATATTGTGAATCCTGGAACAAGTGCAACTGTAAATCTTCGAAATTTAATTCGGCTTAGAAAATACAATGACGCCTACAAGACATGCGAGAAAATTCAATTAAAGGCGTCTTGGCTGGAGCTGGGAGAACAGGCTATATCGGATTTAGAACCTGATTTTGGTATGTTTTCTTTGTACGTTTCAGTATGATATTTCATTTCTTTAAATTCAGCACTTAAGGTATATCGCAAAATTGGAGATTCTTCTATGGTATCTGCATTAGAAGAAATTCGCTATGTCGAGGATATTAACACTCTCTGTGGGTTTTGTTGCCTGCTGTTGGAGAAATCCGAGGAAGCTAAAGAGTATTTTACAAAAAGTTTTAACACCAAAGAAGCCTTAGATATATGCAGAGATCTATTGCAATGGGAGCAAGCAATGCTGTTGGCTGAAAAGCATGATCCAGATCAAGTTCCATATATTGCACGTGAATATGCTCACCAATTGGAGTTCACGTAACTGTTTAAAAATTATTTTTCCTTTATTTGTTTGTTTAATGGGGAATTTTTCATTTTAGAGGCAACTACGCCGATGCGCTATATCACTACGAAAAAGGTTATAAAGAAGATCTAATCAATGGCAACCAGGAGCTGTTGGTGAACACATCACAAGAGTTTGAGGAACATGTAAAATTGTGTAAAGCTGGAATTGCTAGGACATCCATTCGAACGGGAGATTTTAGACGTGGGGTAGTTATTTACTTTTTTAATATTCTTGACTATTTCTAATTTTTATATCACATATTTTTAAAGATTCAATATGCCGTGGAACTAGATGATAAACAGCTTCTTCATGATTGCGCCGAATCTTTGGCTACAATTGGTCACATTACTGAAGCAGCGGGACTTTTTGAACGCGGTCAGTTTTACGATGAAGCTTGTGCTCATTATATATCTGTGAAAATGTGGAACAAAGTAAATCAAATACTCCCAAATGTGACAAGCACCAAATTGCATGCAGCTTATGCAAAAGCCAAAGAAGCCGAAGGACAATTTAAAGAAGCTATTTCCAGCTATCGGATTGCTGGGGATTTAGATGCTGTTGTTCGAATATACTTGGATCAACTTCAGGACCCACATTCCGCTTCAGAGATAGTACTGGAATCGCGATCTGTGGAGGGCGCTAAAATGTTGGCGAAATTTTTCCAAAAAATTGGTGATATTGAACAAGCTCTACAGTTTCTTGTCATTTGCGGATGTGTGCAAGAATCATTTGCTCTGGCACAACGTCACAACA
Organism: Volucella zonaria; assembly: GCA_963966105.1. Lineage (NCBI taxonomy): Eukaryota > Metazoa > Arthropoda > Insecta > Diptera > Syrphidae > Volucella > Volucella zonaria. The sequence goes on from OZ014533.1 coordinate 27,720,423, forward strand.
AACTTCGTCAGCATGGTGAATTATTGGAACGTTACGAAAACGCCAGGTCTGCTGACTACCTAGCTATTGCACATTATTTTGAAAGTGAAAAACATACCTTACTGGCGGGAAAATATTATTTCCTTGCTAGAGAATTTTCTAAGGCTTTGAAGTTTCTACTTAAAGCATCATCTTTCAGTAATGATGAGTCACAGGCTATTTCTATGGCAATTGATTGTGTAGCATCCTCAAATAGTGATCAATTAGCAAATCAATTGATTGAATTTTTGTTGGGAGAAGTTGATGGATCGCCGAAAGATCCAAGATTTCTCTTCCGTTTATATATGGCAAGAAAACACTATAAGGATGCTGCTAAAACAGCGGTTATTATTGCGAATCAGGAACAATTGGCTGGAAATTACAAGGCGTCAAGAGATTTACTCTTCTCAATGTATCAGGAACTGAGACGAAATAATCTATCAGTGACCTCGGATATGCGACACAATTTGATTTTACTACATCGATATACATTGGTTCGGACTCACATTAAGTTGGGAAACCATCTTTTAGCTGCGAAGCTTTTGATTGAAGTAGCAGCTAATATATCACAGTTCCCAGAGCGTAAGTATGATTTCAGAAGTTTTCGTTCTTTGCCTAGTTCTCTTGTCGAACAGAATAGCTGTTGATTGCTTTCTAGTCGTGTTATTAGCAGAAAATTGTCACTTATATTTGTGAATCTACTCAAATTTGGATAGAAGAATCTCTGGCGACAGCTGCCATAAATACTTACAGAACCACAAATGCTGTTTTTACCTACAGTCTATACTACTGTCAGAGTACATATAGGCGACATAAAGTGTACTTTATTTTGCGTAGCGCTTCATTAAAAAAAAGTTAATTTCTTGTTTTCTAATTCTTTTCCTTGAATAAAAAAGTAATGTAACGTAATGTAAAGAAATTGTTTTTTTTTTTCAGATACAATCCCAATATTAACATCAACAGTAATTGAGTGTCATCGTGCTGGATTAAAGAAATTCGCCTTCAATTATGCTTCAATGTTAATGCGTCCTGATTATCGTAATCAGCTCGATCCCAGATATAGCAAGAAAATTGAATCAATTGTTCGAAAAGCCCCAAAGGGTATAAAAGACTTAAAAGAAGAATTTGACGATGAAACAATGGAATGCCCCATTTGTTCAGCAAAACTACCCAACATGGAAGTGACATGTTATAGCTGCAAAACAACGTTACCAATTTGCATTGCAACAGTAAATTCTGAGAACATATTGGTCTTATCTTTTTCAATTTTAAAATTTGTTCTCTCTTTAAGGGACAACACATTATTAAAAGTAACATGACTTCGTGTCCAGAGTGTGACTTTCTTTGCTTTCGTTCTGAAATGGAGAAGTATATTAAACAAAAAACGTGTAATATTGTGTTATTTGTTTTATTATTATCTTTTTAATTTTATAGGATTCTATCTGAAATGAACGAGTGCCCAATGTGCGGTGAGAATGTGGACTCTGGCCGCTTGTTGGACGTGGAGGATATCCGTCCTTATATACTATCAATATCGTAGATTAAATTATAGCAAGATTTTTGATTTATTATAATATTGTTTTAATTTATTTATTTACAAAAAAGATTTTTACATAAACCGAATGTATTAAATAATTTAAATATTTGAATTTATTGCTTTTCAGTTTTAATATTAATTACCCTTAAGGTAACCTGAATCGAATCCTCAAGTACTAAACGGATTTGGTAGCCCTAGAATACATCCATCGGTGGAGGTTTAAGTTTACAATTATATTCGATCAAGATAACGACTCTCTTTAATGTAAAAATAGTTTTCTGTTACGGGAACTAAATACTACTTTTGAACTTTACTTATATTCATGCCTCAACATGCAAACAAATGAAAATTGATTCATTCGCGTTTGACTGACTGCTGCACCAATATCTTCGAAAATGTTTTCAAAAAAAAAAATAAAATTCATTGTAAGAGATCTGATAGCTTACGCCGTGTCAGGCAGCCAATCAATAAACCACTAAATTTGTGTTTTGAACAACATAAAATAAAAACAATCGACTTATTCGATAGTTGTAAAATATTCATTTATTCGATAATTATTAAAAAATCGTTCAATTACTATTTTTCATAAATCATTCATTCAAACCAGTTAAATGAAAAAAAACATTCAAATGTTCGATTGCTTTTCATCCCAATGAATGGTTTTTTCACTCGTATGAGGTGTGGACTATCGTGTTGGAAGTAATGTTCCTTTAGTTTTCATACCAATGAATGAATTTTTGGACTTTGGACTATCGGGATTGGAAAAATATTCGAACTTTTTCATATAAATGATTGGTTTTTTCATTCGAATGGTTTTTCCACTCGTATGAAGTGTCGACTATCGTGTTGGGAGTAATTTTCCTTTGGCACCAATGAGTGATTTTTTCACTCGTTGGACTTTGGACTATTGGTTCGTTTTCTTTTAACCGAATGTGCGAATGTTTTTATATTTAAACGGATGATTTTTTTCACAGTTGAATATGTTTGGAATTTATATTAATGTGTGTAATGTGTATAAGGTATAAAATGTATATAAGGTATAACGTGCCCGTTCAACCCTCACGCGCGTTTGACAAAATGTTGGGGTGCATTAGTATGAGTGAATAAATGAATAAAACTATTTGATAGTTGAATTAGCTACGAACTAGTCGAATTCATTCGATAGTTCTCATCACTACACTAAATACTCGGCTACTGAGGCAACAGTATTATACATAAAAACATTGGACTTATGATCTGGTTTATAAACGAAGACACCCTTAAAGCTATTATGCTGCCACACGCTGAGGAGGAGTTGCCGGGAAAATGATCCGAAGCATGCCTCAGAATTCGTTAAAAAGTGGTTTGTAGGTCGGCGAATACTTCGGGAGTAGAGTAAAAACGGGGACGCTTTTTTTCGTTCAAGTAAAAGATGCCTGGATTCGATCATTTCAAAGCGCCTAATTTTTATCTTGATTTCGCTGAATCAACTGCTTTTTAACTAAAAAAATAAATTCTTTTGATACAATTAGGTCGTCCCAAATTAAATCACGGATTTACAGATCATTCATAAAGTCGTCGTTGTGGCGTGAGGTTGTGAATAGTTTTTGAAAAAGCGCTTTTTCAACTTTTTTTCTTACATAGAGAATGCTTCCACCAATACATTTAAGAGTGACTTTCCTTGTTAAATTAAAAAAACAATTAACGCAGCCGCATTGACTAAAGAAACGAAATGTGGAGTGTGGCGAAAGGTTGAAAACTGGTCTTGTTGAAGAAAATCGCACTACAGCTGTTTTTCCTGTTTATCTTCCTACAAGGTTCAAAGTTTCAACTGCAAACATAAATCGTCATATTTAGTCATAGAAAGGGTAAAATTACTGGAAAGACGGATACAACACCTTAACACCAGCGAATATGCTACGACGTTTAAGAAATGCTATATTTTGATAAACGGACATCCGGACATGGACCATTTTTGGCATCGACTCGTTACCTACGATGAAAAGTGGATCCTCTAGGATAACAGGAAAAGTTTAGAGGAATAACGAATGAGTCTCTAAAGGAATTTGACAATGCAGAACACCAACTCGAAAAGTGGTGTTGCAAGCTCATACTGTAGCGAAATCGGAATACTGCGTAGCAAATTGTGTCAGTTTGTCTATACATGGCTTTCACTAGTAAAAAGGCATGGTCCCATCTTGCTACATGATAATACAAGATTATATGCAGCATAGTTTACGCTCCTGCATCTAGCATGGTTGAGATATAAAGTGTTGCATCATTTACACTACTCATCGGACTAATCCCCTACCTACTACCATATTTTCAGCTTTAACAGTCAGTCAAGTAGTTAATAAGCTCAGATGAAATCAGAACTTTGAAGAGTTTTTGGCCGAACAGGATAAGATCTTTAAAACAGGCATATTTACTTTAGTGGAGTGTTAAATAGAGATGTTAGATGAACGTGTAATAAACTCTGTGTATTTTTAAAATAGTACTGTTTAATTTTCCATAAAAAAAATTACAATTTCATATGTAACCGACTATTAGGTCAGTCAGTTATATTGAAATTGAGAAGTTTGAAAGGCTAAGCTTTTGTTTAGGTTACATTTATCTATAGCTCTTCTCTCTCAGTTTCCACTTTTCATATAATTTTATTATAGTCCTTGGTGAAAGGTATTAAATCTACTCAATTTAGTCGATATGATTTAGATACAATGTCATTGCCGACAGAAATCCTTGTTTTCTTCCAAAAATATAATAGTGCACGGTGGTGATGAAATGCAGTACTTCTGATTTGACAGGTTGCCAGAAGATATTCGTTTCTTGTTTGTTTTTTATTCTTCTTTGCAATTTGCTTAATCGAAAACGTTCTCGCTGCATTATATGAAAAAATAGATTGTGATACTCGAAGGAGTATTGCAATTTGTTCGATAGAGAAATGTTATTGGTGAAATCCAGAATTGCAATACTGTGTTCAAGATTAACCTGCCTCAAATTCACAGGACGCACTTGTCAACCATGAGCCATGTAAAAGCCCTATGGGCTCCAATTGAACTCATTCGGTTGCACAAGTTTTCAAAGACGAGAAAAAAATAATCCTATAGAGCTAATCAATGCGATAGGACTCATTCTTTCAGCCGAGAATATCTCCAGTAGACAATTAGGTCACTTTGTTATTGTCTTGAATCTCTCTGAGCTAGAAATGATGAACACGGTATCCGACCTTATGCTACTTGTGCTTACACCCTTCTCTGGTGTTAAATCTTGTAGAATGGTAAATTGAGATTCATGTGTTGTACGCTATAAGCCTGATATGATATTGCTAATCAACAGAATTTATTCACATATAGTCAAAGAGCATGAAAAGGCGCTGCCCAAAGTTAAATAGCCGCTTCTGAGCTAAACAGCCTATGAAATATGTGGGAAAAGGGGGACCACTTTACATACGGGGTAAATGTTAAAGGAAATTGACAAGCTAGACAGAGTACGGAGAGATGACTTGGTAGGAAGCATACATTTAGTTCTACTAAACGCCAATTCTTTGTTCAAGTTGTCCGGCTTTAGAACTCTCTATATACTGACCTGAGAAGAATGACAAGCACGAATAAATTTAAGCCATCCTTACTCGCACTAATATGCACAAACTTGTATTAACATGTTTTTGAACTCTTTATGTATTGCTTACGAATCTTGAACTCACTACTTTCTCTTTTCTATTTAATCCTTTTTTTTTCTTAAATATTTCATTTTTACTTTTCTTTCTCTTTTTTATCTCAAACTTAATTTTTTTTTATGTAACATCTTGCAAATCATTGTATAAGATTATTTAATCTTCGTTTGTAAGTAATATATTATATTGAATAAATAAACAAATAAATATAAATAATCTGCAAAATGGAATTAAACGAAAATATTTCTGATGAATAGTAACTAAGAATTGTACGCCCAATCCTTCAAAAAGGAGATCCTTTTAACTCCGTCAAATAAAGAAAAAAAGGCCTCCGCAATAGGTATATGAAATCCTTCCAGAGTTTGTCGACACATTGATCTGATTGATCTATATTAGTGTGACTTTAGACCAGAAAAGCCCACCATCGATCAGAACCCACTGGTCGCGGCCGAGAAGATTGATTTAGCAGTCAATGATGCCAAAACGTTTTGTATGCTACCATACCAGAGAAAAACTCTTTGGGTTATTCTCAGTTCCGTTTGCATAAAAGGAAAATGGAGATTTGACATTGACTTAGAACAGTCTGAATATGACTACGATGGTTGGAACAAAGAACAAACTTCAAATTCTTTCCGGAGGGTGTAGTAGACAGTTGAAAGAAATCTCAACAAAAGGCGTGGGCAGCTAGCTTGTGATCGAGCTTCATGAAAAGGCTTGATGGTTGAGGCCCAAAGCTACCTACGACCCTAGCACAAGCTAAAAAAGAAAAGAAAAGCTAGGTCTAAAATCAGACTAGTCCTGACTGCACAATTTCGGTCGAAACAAACAGCGCCGTTTACGCGCCGTAAGGCTTGGCCACTTCATTTTAATATTTCCTGCTTATTTTGAACTCTATTGGTTCGTTTGACCAGTAGTTCCTAAGATATTGTGAAGATATCTGTTCCATGAAGATTTGCATGGTCCTTGTTACGTTTTTGATCATTGTCAGGTACTACTTCCATAAAGTAACATCGTTTCTGTGTTTGATCGGAACAATCTCTTCCGGAGTTTTGTGCTGAGTACATTACTCGTACTATATATGTATCTGTGCCCTCAAAACCGCACGAAGTCTTTTAATTCTTACGCTCTCTTTGTTGGTAGAGTATAAAATTAAATTGCAAAGAAAAAAATATGTTTAATAAGACTGGCTTCTTTTAATTTCAAATAAAATCGTGTTTTGACATTCGTACTTAGAAATAAAAATCGAGAAATAGTGCCGCTAACAACAGTTACATATACTTATCTTAACAACAATCCTAAGTACAAGCCGTAATCACGAAAAAAAAAACAATTAGCCCGAAGCATCGATGGTGCACTTAGTCAAATGCTGCTTAAGCTCAGCTACAACCGTGTTCAAGTCGTTCACTGCTTGCATATCAAAAATTCGGAGCGTTTTCAGCTCAGTCAGTTCCTTTATTAGCAAAAGCCCTTCATCGTCTATGTTATAACACGAAGAAACCTGCAAATGCTTAAGTGTATCTTTAATATGAGACAGTCCTTGCAGACCATCGCTTTCAAGATGTTTACAGCTGTGCAAAATAACTCGATCGATGTGTTTGCATGATTTCAAGTGATCTAATCCAATTTTCATTATTGATGAATTCGAAGCATCGATCTCTTTTATTTGGATGCGTGTGGATTCTGGTGGAAGATTGTTGTAATCCTTTAGGAACTTTCCTGGTGCTTGAACAAATGACACTGCTCCTGAATTTTTAAGCAGCCACTCGGCACAGAGACGATCCGGTCCGACTAGTTTCAGGCGTTCGGTTTCGACCTTATTGAAGGCTATAGCTACATATACCCATAAGCTGTGAGATTTAAGGGTTTGCGATGTTGTGGCTTTCAAAAAGATATTTGAAATGGGAACCATTTTCCCGTATATTAATTTTTAAGCGTATTGCGATGTAAATAGTGATTTTAATTTTTCATTTTACTTATTTTTAAAACGTCGGCTTTTCGAATTGTCAACAGAAACGTCAGTACAGAACGACAGGAAAGAGATAACATTAGGGATAATACTTTGCGTTCAGGATGTCAGAGCTATAATCATTGTCTCTTAGGCCATTACACACTAGTTTGCTGTCTAGTTTCAAAAATTTACCCAAAATACAACCTTAAAATATGTTTTATTGGCAAAAGATTTGTTAGCATGATTTTCGTGAATACACCAATGCATAGTAGAAATTCAAATTGAATTGAGGGCTTCCAAATTCGACGCTAAAATATACAAAAAAGACTTCATAGATTTAAAAGCTATATTTTCCTTATCCGAAAGGAACACATCCATCGACTTTACTACATAATAAAATATCATATTTTGAGTAGTATACTCGGTCATGGTTTCTAGTTGATGGTTCCATTATTGGAAGTGCTCAGGATTTCAAACGCACGCATTTTTAAAGAGTCAATAACGTTTCAAAATATGTTTTTGAAGAGTTATGTCAAATGTTCGAGTACGCAAAACAACATACCGTAACATATTTGTGTGGGTACAAATGATAGAACTTATTTCTTTCAATACAATCACTTTATTCAATAGAGTTGTAATTCACAATTCAATCAATTATCTCAACCACTTTTACTTTTCTTTATATTTAATACTTTATACTTTACATTACTTATCACTACTCGTAATTCACACTTTAAATTCAATTGGTAAACTGACTTGCATACCTTGGGTCTGCTGATATTTATACTCCAATGGCATATTTTGAGAACAATGGGCCAGCGCACAAGAGGCTAATTACCTCGTGGTAAAACTGATTTTATAGAAGAAGGAGATGTACGGGGGAAAACCAATACACAAAAGTTGTCAATTTTAAAGAGTAAGAAAAATTATCAGAAATACCACATTTCTAGTACACTCTTTTCACAACTTTCTTGTTCTGTTATTATTTCTCTTATCCTCTCATTATACCTTTGCTATCTATATATAGCAATTGAAGCTTCGAGTAATGATTTTATTTCGATTTTATGTTGTTTTAGGGAATCTTTTCTTTTAGGTAGTTGCCATTTTTATTTACAGTTTCCTGCATGTCCTTTAACACCATATCCACATTGTGGATATATAAAATACATTCTTCGCATTTAAATTTAATCATAGGATCAAAGAACTGCATTGAGTATGATCGTGTCAATTCAATCATTGTCGCCAAAAATTCGATATAAGTCAATCGAACGCATGGTAGATGTGTGGTCGTTCAAGCTGCGCACTCGAAACAAAAAATTCTTGGGCAAACATGTATGAGACACAACATTATTTTTTCGAGTTTGTGCGGTAGTGTACTATTACTGATTTTTAATCTCGTGTATGTCTCGACACGAATGAATGTTACCGAAAGGATGGATGTCTCCATTGGCATGAATTCATCGTGAGTGTATGGTATATTCGAGTGTTTCGAGTATCTCTATTGGCTCGAGTGTGTTCAACCACCGAAACAAAGGAAAATGCGTTATCAGTATTCTTTACTGATAAGGAACAAAATTCATAATTACAACAAACAATAAAACAAAAAACACAACATATGAAATGTAATATTGTTTTGTGTATGGACATGGGTAAGGGAATATTCGAGTGTCTGCAGTATCTCGATTGTGTCGAGTGTGTTCAACCACCCGAACAAACGATCATTATTCCCGAACCCGACCACTCGAATGCATGTATCTACATGACTGGAATGTTTCAACCAACATGTATTTTTTAAGTTCATGAGCAAACGATTATTCCTTGCTGCTCAACGAAAGTGATTGCTTCAAACCAAATCTGAGTCATTGATCGGGTATACACAAATACAAAGTACCCGTTGCAGCTCTCTGCACAGGATTTGCATCAAGAGTACCGCTGCTGTATTGTTCTATACAGCTACAGTTTAACGTAAGGTGGAAGTTTTTGCCGCACACACTTGCGCATGATATTCCCGATTCTCCACGAATCGAATTTTTGCATTTATAGCACTCCCGCATTATTTTTGAACCAAATGTCGCCACAAATGCACCACTTGTGTCCAATTTTAACACGATGGTTATTCTTCTTAATGTAAACTTTAAAAGCTCTTGTAATTTTACACTTTATTTTGGATCGTTAACTAATACGTCTGCTCTTGTTTTTTGTTCACAACGACTCGTCTCGCATTCGTAACGACAATCAATAAATCACAAGGCTAATCATTGAGTGTTTGTGGCCTGAAACTGGAAAATGAATGTTTTTCACACGGTCAACTGCATGTCTCATGTTCCCGTGTCGGAAAACCATCCGCTTTGATCGTTTTCGCAGCTGACAATAAAACGAAAAATATCGTTTATCACAGAGTGCTTCAATGAGGGAAATACAATTCAAAATCGACCCGACCGCAACCCATCCAGCAAATATTTCAACACAAAGCATCAATTGCAATGGACAATTGACCACAGATTTTCTGCAATGACGCAGGGCAACGTCTGAGGGGTCAGTTAGTATTAAATAAATAACTGGAAATCCGACTTACCGTTTTTTAGCATTTCCTCAGCTCACGCTCCAATTCCGACGACAAATGAATTGGTTTTTGACACGTATTTGAGACAATTTCGCGGGATATTTGGCAACGATTTAATGAGCGCATTCAGGAAGTTTAATATGTCATTTTCACGGCTGGTTAAGTTTGTTTTGGAATCGGAACCTGATCCTCGGTTACATATGAAATTTACTTATGAAATTCTACGACATCTAACCTCCCGTGAGGCGCTCCGAATCAAAACCTCACCAACATCTAGAACAGCAATCTTTACAGTAGGCCGGCAAAAAATTCCTGTGCTTGTCTTCACTTTCGCCATGCGAATCTGTCGGTGATTGTGTCATCATTTTGATGACGTAAGCGGCAATGAAAATGGTATACAATCAACCTGGTAAGGCGATGGTCCTTTGATAGGATGATAGAACGTCTGGCTGTAAATGGTACAGTTGTAGCGCGTCGATTCGTTCACACATCCTTAACAGACCGGTATCGTCTATTAACGGCGCCAACTTAAACAAATGGCTGCCTTTTTCGACTGGAAGATTTTGGCTTAGACGGGCAATATCATAGGCGAACGCTTCTCTTTAGGCCTGTCGGCACAAAACTAATTCGGCGGCTTAGAGCTCTTCGGTGCATAGCTCTCCAATTTCTATTTGCTTACGCAAGCAAGCATCCTTAAATCGCAGCACTAATGCCACGCATCTCAGCAATTTTGAAAACTTCGAGAATCTTGACATATCAAAAATAATGCTACTTACTGCATTTGCATGCAGTAGAAAACTTGTTCGCAGCTTGTCCTCACACAACTGGCGGTTGTTAACATCTGGTTGAAGAGGCAAATCCTTTTGAGACAGCTGAAGAAAGTCCGGACCTCTTATCCACTTACTCTCAATGTTCACCTTCGGCGGGTATCACGCTCGCGTTGCCTCATCAGTTGGGTTCAGCCTAGAAGGAATCCAACGTCATTGACTAATCTGGCTACTCTCCAAGATTTCGGCAATCCGGAATCCCACATATTGTTTATATCGCCTTGGTTCCGATCTAATCCAGCCGAAAAGGTTTCTAGAATCGGTCCAAAAGATTCGGTCCTCGAACGCAAAGTCAAGTTTGTTGACAATTGCATTGAAGAGCCGTGTGCCTAATGTTAGCAACCCTGACATCGAGGTTGAAAAACTCTCTACATCTCTCCAGCCTGGAGCGTAAGATGTAGAAGAGATGGCAGTTGGCTCAAAAGTACTGTCATCATGACAACAACAACAAAGAACGAAGAAAAAAGGTAGCTGAAAATCGAAAATAGACCGATACAAGCGAATAAAAATAAAACCATAAAAGTGCAAACAAAAGAAAAACTAAAAGTATGTATTATGTATGAATGTATTTAAGAATATATCTATAAATTGAATTTAATATCTTCAATAAAAATAGGAATTTTGTAACGGTGGATAACCAACTAATTGTGTTGCTGTTTTATTTAATCTTCGTTACAAAATCTGAATTTGTAGTTTTTTTTTTATAATTTACGCGCGCCTAAGGAGTTATGAATACTCTAACACTGTTACCATGGTTAGGCCGGAAAGGTAGAAGGAGGAGAAAGGAAAGTTTGTGATGTAGTGGTTTGAAACTCAGGTGTGTTTGGTTTCGATATTGACTCTCCAGGAGTGGGAGTCCGAATAGGACGGAGAGTTTTCTTCACTCGGAATGGTGAGGCTGTGTCAATATCACGACAACACCTAAGATATCTGCGGACAATTCCAGACGTGGAATTGACATAAGCTTTTTAAGAGCGCAATTGGTTTTGTCACAGATAAATTATACTCGAACACTGCCACAATACTCGATTAGAAGAAACGAAACTGCACTAAACGCCTCTTCCCTGGCATCGACGAAAGTGTGAAGAACGATGTTGCTTGCGAAAGTCAGGCGAGGATCATAGCATCTCGGCATCTTGAATTGAATTAACGACGGAAGCCTCGGCCTGCCACTGCTTCCACCGATCGAAAACTGTCTGGGAAATAGGCTCGTCCAATCCAACGGCATGTGCCCAGACTGAGCGCAACAACAGTTTCATACAAATGACGAAATTGGCGACCATTCTAAGTGGTTCGAACACGGACATGACAATACTCAAAAATTCCCTCTTGGTAGGGCAGCTGTCATTCTACATTACGTCTCGGTTGGCCCGAGGGAACTTATGTTTCCAAAAATCGGATTACAAATTTCATAAATGTAATTGAAAATGCGGAATAAGAATTTGACATTTAACCAAACATGTAACAATTTTGATAGCAAGGTCCGAAGAAGTTTTAAGTGTTCCATTGGAGTTCAAATTGCCCAACTTCAATAGGGAAACCAATCGAAAACGCCATAGGTGATAGCTCCAAATGCTAACTAAAGACATATGGGATTTTACATCTTTCCACGTTCGAATATCTGAATTATTAAAAAAATAGAATTTTAAACAGACAATTTCGGCCAGTTTTTAGCAAATGAGGAGGCTTAAAGAAAACATACACAGATGAAAGGAAAACAAAAGAATAACGATATAAATTAACAAATTTTTTATTTAATAATAATACACAGATACACAAATTACACAAGCATATATAAAGAACGAAAGGTATCTCTGTTACACAAAAAATTTTTTGTTTAAATATCTTACAAACTGCAATATATGTATACCATGTTCACCAATTTGAGCGCCCAGGTGAGTTCATTTATGGCCAATGCGAAGGATAAGATGCACGAGTGACCGACGCTGAATAAATAAATTATGAGAATTTCTAATAATTTTTAATTATTATTATTAGGTATTTTTTTTTTTTTTTTTTTCAAAAGTAGAGCAAACCAATTAAAGCGTTTACATTACTTGCGGTAATGGATGGCAAATCGTATTAAAATAACAAATCTATTAAAAAACAATTAGGAATATTTATGGGACACTGAAAAACAGCTCATTCATAAATCATGTTTGCTAAAAATATACGAACAAACACAATCCATCTAAACCTGCAGCCACCCCTGTGCTGCAATTCAATTGATTCTGTCAAATCAAAATAGAAAAATCGAAAACAAAGAGACCAAGAAAATAGATGAGCCCTGCGATTTGTTTTCTGAAGTCATTCTTCATCGTGAAAGTGTGTTTTTTTTTTATCAACTTAACATTGGAATAGTGCATTGTCTACAAAATCAACAACGAAATTAGCATTGTAATGTGAATTTAATTCTTTTGATAACAGAACAAAACGCCACGAATCTCAAACGAAAAACAAAAAAAAAGAAATATGTCCGAGACATACGGTACACCCATCTGATTTGTTTGATTTTTTGACCAAACTAATTGTGTATAATAAAATTGTTTTTGTTTTGCAGATTATTTGTTTAAATTTTTGATAATCGGAAGTGCAGGAAGTGGAAAAAGTTGTCTACTGCATCATTTCACAGAATCCAAATGTAAGTGAATTTATTGCGAAAACACGAAATCTAGTCTAAAGTAAAGGCGTAGGTGATTGTTATACTACCCTTCCATCATAACTTTGGTTGACATTATGTGAATGTTGTTTCAGTCAAATGTAGACCAATGAAAACAAGGATGTTTTGCCTGCGTTTTATGATTTTGTTATCCTCGTCATACTCGAAAAATTAGACAGTAATCAATAATAACAGCAGAAAATGTGAACAAGAGAATTAGGCAGTTTCTTTTCCAAAAAACTTGCCTTGTATTACGGAAGATGTGGGAATACAAGTAGGACTTTTGTTATCTAACCACCAAAGGGAGGATTTACTGAAAATAGCTGGATTATAAGAGCTGGTTTTCGAAAGAGATCTTCATCAGCGAAGTTATAAGTGGTTGTCCGTAAATAATTGATAAGAAAATATGTAACCACTTAGAACAACACGTTTTAACTGCATTTTAATGGACATATCTGTCTTTATTTAATAGTAATTAATCAACATGAAGTAATATTACATAAACCAATACAACCTTATCACGAGGCTGTTTATTTCATTGGTTAGTAGACATGGTGAGATTTTTTTCTCAGCTGTGTTTATTTTTGATTAATTTTATTCATTATTGCTTATAATTCTTCTGTGCAACAAAATCATTTCCTGTTATCGTCGTTTACAAAATAGGTTCCGAAAACACCAAGATTTTGCGAAGAGTGTTTTTTGGTAATGCTCCTTGTTCCTGTTGTTTTACCTAAGTAAATACGTGTTTAGTATAAAGGAGATCTGTATCGTTGTAAAATGATTAGTGCATTCCTTGAAGTGTTCTTCTTGTAGCCCGTCAAATGAAGTAATCTGACGAACCTCCCGCTTCCTACCTATCAGGTACTAATCTACTTATTTTAATGGCTTTACAGTAAGTGAAGTTTGTAGCTATTTTCCTTCAGCTACGTACTTCAAGATGGTATTGTGCGTCTCGTCTAAGGCTGAAAACACACCGGATCAGACAAAAGGTTTGTCTTTTTCATAATCAAGAAAACGTTTTTTATTTCAACACAAACCGAAACACAATGCAGTAAAATAAATCATTTCGTTTTTCTGTTTCGTTTGGTGTCCGTTAAAAAAAGATAAAACTGAGTTTGCGACTTATTTATTGTGAAGTTCGTCACACATTCTCAACGAAAACTCTCAAATAAATAAAAGCCGGTGTGAAAAAAAACAAGAACAACGAAATTTTGTTTCTGAAAAACAACTTTCCAGCGATATCGACAACGATATATTTTCGCCCGCGCTGTATACAAACATTTTGAGGGTATTCTTTGAGCGCGCGCTATTTCTCTGGGTGTTTCAGTCCTACGTTGCTCGACTTATTCCGAGTAACTGACAACAGAAAAGTACTTCTGTATGATCAACTCTCAGCACAGGCTTTCTCAAAGCATCATTTATTTGACTTACAATTTCAATTTCACTATTCGAAAATTGTTATCAATTTAGAAATTTCGAAAGCATCGACACCGTATTTCTTGAAGAACGCTGTCGAGGTATTAGTTGGGGTGCCATTTTCCGTAGACAACTTCAAATGAACAAGTTGATTTTTTCAACCAAAATGTTGTTCATCTGTTTAATAGATATGTCCTGAAAACCAAAGTATCCCGATCGACTAACCGACCATGGTTCAGTCAACAAATACGAGTGTTAATGAAACAACGTGATCAAGCCTACCAGCGCTGGAAACGTTTCCGCATTGATGAATTTCGATCAAATTATTGCCATCTGCGAAATAAAGTTGTTTTAGAGATACGAAGAGCTAAGTCCCGCTTAGTCCATCACTAGGCGGCCGAAAGCTTTGGGCGAATGTACGTAGTTTAGGAATCGGTAACGCAAAGGACAAACGATTTTATAATGCAAATTATCTTAACCAACAATTTGTTACAGTCTCAAATTCATCAACATCCTGAGCTCCAGAGGTCCCATTTGATCATGTTGTACCCTCTAACAGCTTTGGTTTCAATACAATAGACAGTTCTGACGTAGTCGAAAGCCCTCTAGGCTTGATTGAGCACGGGATGTCTAGAGTGAATGCTGACCTTGGAAATCTAGCACATTGAGCACAAAGGAATGGTCTACTTTTAAACCCCAATAAATCAAAGTGTTTAGCTGTTTCGAGGAAACCTCATACTTTCCCGATGTAGTACTTAACCGTACCCGTATTGCTTACGTCGAAAAAAGTAAAAAACCTAGGTGTTATTTTTAACCGTAACCTCACATGAGACGACCACGTAAATCATGTGGTCGGTAGGTCCTATGGCATACTTCATACACTTTGGGCAGCCCAAAACTTTACACCAATGAAAACGCGTTTCATGCTCGCAAAAGATTGCTACCCTTATTTACGGCTGTAAAATTTACTATTGCTGTAATTATATTATCAAAAGAAAACTTACTGTCGCTTTTAACAACACAATTCGGTGTATTTCTAGATTACGAAATAGGGATCACCTATATAGATATTTGTCCTGTCTATATAATTTTAGTTTTAACAAGTTTCTGCAATTTCGTATTCTCATTTTGCTGAATAGCATCCTACTTACTCATGAACCCATCAACGTGTTTCAGAAAATCCAAGTGACAGCCTCAAATAGATTACAACAAATAATTCATCTTCGCTTCTCATCGTTAACATTTTGAGTTTTGGGCACTCTTCCCATACAGGCGGCCCCAGTGTGCGACGTTCAATCGCCTGATCTGAGAGGCCAATTCTCAGCAAAACGGGAATTTACACGATCAAATTCTAAATCAATAAGGCGAAAGCAAAATATGGAGCTGTACTTGAGATTTCAAAGGCATTAATTAAAAGTAGCCTTACAGAGTGTTTAATGCACGGTTTTATATATAATACGATATTCACAAAATGAGTTCTTTTGCGTCCAGGTTTACGTTCTGACACTTTTTCTAATTTTCGTCAATGATGTCTATTTGGTACATTGCTCCTTAGTTTAATTTTTTTTTTCGCTCACACACCCAGCCCCAGTCTTTATCTCCATTCTTGAACCAGCCGTAAAGATGGCTATCGAGTTGTCTTTTTTTTTTTTTTTTTTTTGTTATAATCGGCGCGCGCTCAAGGGGTTTTTGTACCCTTAAAATGTTCCTACACAGCGCGGGCGAAGGAAATTTAGGGAGGAAGAAAAGACAGGTACCGATGTACATTGTTTTTAAATGTTTGCAAGTTATAACGACCAGGAAACACAGAGGTCGGCAGGGCATTCCATAAGCGAGTTGTACGGCTTAGGAAAGAATCACGATATTTAAGAGTACGTCCGAAAATGGGCTTGAGGGTATACTGATGAGCATTCCTAGCGAGACGGGTGTTACGGTTGAAAGTTTGAATGGGCGGAATGCTACTGGCAATTTCAATGGAGCACTGGTGGTGGAAATAGCAATAAAACAAAGTGAGACAGGAGACAGGTGATTGACTGATATTAGTATCACCAATTAGTTTTATCGCACGGTTTTGAATCCTAACTAGCAGGTGCAGAGATGTCAGGCGCACCTGCCCAGATGTGGGCATTGTACTCCAGTTTTGGGCGGATAAATGCCTTATATATTGTGGCCAGATCAGAGGAGGTAAAATATTTCTTACATCGCTTGAGAAAACCTAGACATTTCGCAGCATTTTTGGCGACATCGAATATGTGGTCATTCCAACCTAAGTTGTCACTGACACACATACCGAGAATGGAAAGTTTTTCGGTTTCGACGATGTAAGTGCCATTCGTGGATAATGTTGATAGTTCCCCAATTGGTTATGCTGTTAATATCGGAATTGAATGAGCATAACATACGCTGCCGTTCCCGTTCTTCAGCCGAAGAGCAGGGACGTGAGTCCGGGAACGAATACGAAAAGCAGACAGTACTGTCGTCAGCAAAAATCAGTGTCGGAGACAGAACGGAGACCGGGGGCACACCAGCATTCATTTTGTGAATATCAAACTTGAAACCATCCAAGACAACTTAAATCGAACGTTCCGAAAGGTGATTTCTAATCCATTGAAGAAGAGAGTCATCGATCCCAAAAGCACACATTTTCGACAAAAGAGCCTGATGCCAAACTCTGTCAAATGCCTTAGAAATATCAAGTGTCACTATCTTGCTTTCGTCAGATTGATGTACGCTTTGGTTCCACTTTTCGGTGAGACATACCATCAGATCACCAGAGGATCTGTTGCTACGAAAACCTTACTGGCGGTCATTAAGAAGTTTTCGTGTTTCGAGATATTTCATGTGCTGACGGTTTATCAGCGTTTCCATGACCTTGGAAAGAAGGGACGTAAGTGCAATGGGTCTGTAGGAGGAGAGAGAGGAAGATTCGCCTTTTTTGGGGACAGGCTGGACCAATGCTGTTTTCCATATGCCCGGAAAGTGTTCTAAAGAGTAGGATTGATGAAAAAGCTTACGCGGTGGTTTTGCCAGTGAGAAAGAATACCTTTTCAGAAGAAGGGGAGATATACCATCTGGATCAGCGGATTTATGTATATTAAGATCTTTAAGTACTCTTGCTACTACACGAGTTCGAAAGTGTTCGGAGACAAAGCACAACCATGGAGTGTTGAGCTGGTCGCAAAGTGTGCAGTAAGCTTTGTCCAAAGAGCTGGCAGCTGGAATGGCATTATAAATGAGCGTTGGGATGGAGGATGAGGCAGAATTTCTAATATTTTTGACGAACGACCAAACATTTTTAGTGCCTTTGGGACATTACAGTATTTTTTGCCTCAGTTTTTGGTCGTGTTGGAATTTCACACGCTTAAGAAAGACGTTGCAGTCATTTCTGGCTCGTTTTAACTTATTTCGGTTTTCCTCTGTCGGGTTGGTATTGTACAGCTCGAGTCTTTTGGCTTGATACTCTTCATCCGATGAGGGATAAAGCATGTCATTCCAAAGAGAATAGTTTCTGTGATCATGTCAGCAGCGGCATCCACGTCGTTATCGAGGAAACATAACGACCAGTTAAAATTCCCTAAGAAGTTTCTAAGTCCTCTCCAATTCGCTTTCTCGTATGTCCATACGGTTCTTTTAGGAATCTTTGCACTAACTATGTGGTGGGTGTACGAGAAATTAGCTGATATGACAAATGGCCTAGAGGGGAGAGTACATTAACGGAGTACTTATCAGGATGAGAAGTTAAAGACAAGTCCAGGGTGTTGGCGGTATGACTATCAACGTCTGGTATTCGTGTGGGCTCATTTACAAGCTGGGTCAAATTATTTTCCGCAGCGAAGATCTTAACACACCGTCCTTCGGGTGTTGTCTGTCCAGAAAATCGAAGCCAACCAGAATTGTGTATATTGAAATCGCCCGTAATCACGATTTCAGTATGAGGATACAGGGATACAATTCTTTGAATGGAATCAGACAGCGCATCAAACTCGTGGAAGGTCGAGTTGCTGTCCAGTTTGGGGCTTCTGTAAATAAAGCAGTAGTGGATAATTTGCTTACGGAGATGGAATTTTAACCACATGAAATTGAATTCCGGATTGGAACAGGGACTACATTGTGCTGGAATTTGGTAAGCTACATCACTACGCACATAAATGGCGAGACCACGATGGGGAAAGAATAGTGGCACTAGTTCGTAGCCAGGTAGCTTCAGATCAGGGTGGTCTGAGAAGTGTGGGCGGGGATCTACCTGTGTTTCGCTAAGTGCCAAAATAGCTGGTCGGTACTTACAGACAGACATAATCACAAACAAACACAGTAAACACAAACACCGACAATACTAAGCAGGGCTGCGAAGTGAAAATTCTGACGATGGTTTACTGAATTAAATTGCTGTAGGTGTTATGCCCTTACAACAATATGAAACAGTGCACCAGTTGTTACATACACTCAGTCAGTGCCCGTACCGTATGATAAATACCGTAACGGCAGCGACCGAGTGCAAGCAACAGTACTACGACCGGGAGAGGTGTAGGATTCCCACACTGTGTGATAATTTTTGTTTTTTTTTTTTCTATGGCACTGCACTGTTTTTTTTTTTTTTTTTTTTTTACAGCACGGAGAAATACGAGTGCAAGATGACGTGTGCACTCGTCGGTGGTCGGCACGGTACGCCGACTGTCTATCGTTTGGATTCTGTCCATTGCATCTCTGCTTGAAAAGTATGGTATTTCAAAACAATTATGGTCCGCATTGGAGCTTTTATCTAGTTTATTCCATAGGATTGGGACGAAGCTATTCGGTCTGAGTTTCCACCCTTGAGTTGATTTTGCGTGGAAGCACTTTTACTTGTAGATCTAAACGCAACAGACTAAGGATAATCCAGTCCAATCCTACTGCTGGCGTTCGATATGCCAATTGATAGTACCTATGGGGAAATTGAAATTAGAGTGAAAGTTTTCTGTGTAATTTGGATTCCCAGCACCTATCATCGAATAGAATCATCAAAACCGTAAAACTTTCCAAATTGTTGCGAAATGTGCAGGGTTTCTTAAAGTTTATAACATTATATATATATATATTGTACAAAGCATTTATTCGCTCAGCGCGTACATATATTTCGTCGGGTGCTCTAAAATCAAAATCGAGCATAAGAACTGATGGGACGTACTACGACATTGTAGTGATTTCCTCTGCCTATGCCTCTTTTGCCATTTGGTTCACCACCAATGCTCCAATAAAATTTTCAAAAGCCCCCCACAGATCTTAACCCTTGCACACTCCTCGCTGTAAATTATCATCAGTTTAGTCCTTAACCTCGGAGATACCGCAATTTCTTCTCAAGTCTAGTTATTACCTGATTGTAATATTGCTGTTTAATTTGTTTGGAAGCATTCTACAGGGTGTATTCTCTAAGGACCAATCAAACAATAAATTAAGGTGTTTAAAGCCCCGCTTTCCTCTTGTATACTCTTAGTTAACACTAAAAATCGTGTTTAATTGTTTCGATTATTTACAGTCAAAGACGATAGTTCACACACAATTGGCGTTGAATTTGGTTCACGTATCGTAAATGTTGGTGGAAAAGCAGTTAAGCTACAAATTTGGGACACAGCCGGTCAGGAGCGCTTCCGCTCTGTTACTCGATCCTATTACCGAGGCGCTGCAGGTGCTCTTCTCGTTTACGACACAACATCACGCGATTCATTTAATGCCTTATCCAATTGGCTTAACGATGCTCGTACATTGGCCAGCCCGAATATTGTTATTCTCTTAGTGGGCAATAAAAAAGACCTCGAAGAAGCCCGAGATGTAACATTTTTGGAAGCCAGCTCATTTGCACAAGAAAATGGTAGTTTTATATAAAATAAAATAGTAAACCTTCTTAAAATTGTATATTATTTAACCTTTTATAGAGTTGATTTTTCTGGAGACTAGCGCTAAGACTGGGGAAAACGTTGAAGAGGCTTTCCTCAAGTGCTCGAAAACAATTTTGGCAAAAATCGAAACTGGCGAGCTGGATCCGGAACGTATTGGAAGTGGCATTCAATATGGTGGGGCAACATTACGGAATCTTGAAAGCAGACAACGAAATGTCAGCAAGCCTGATTGCGGTTGTCGATTATAAGTTATGCATCTTCTAGTTGTTTTACTAAAAACAAGTTATATACATATTTATGATTATCCCTTTAGTAATATATGGTATGTACCATCTCGCAAGAGTTAAATCATTCCTTGGTAGAGTTTGTTTACAAATATGTTTCTTTTTCTTTCCCGTTTTTGCAATCTAATTAGTTTGGTAAGCGAATGTTTTTATAGTGTGATTGGCGTTTGGTACTTTGACGGCGTATAGAACTCGTATTGTACTTTAGTATTTTTTGTTTAATGCAAATTATCTCTCTTTTATTTTTACAATTTATACAATTATACAAAATTATGTATCATTTTTTTTTATTGTACAAAGGGCGTCTATGTTTCGTATCTAAATTGATATACCACACTGAAAAGAAACATATTTTAAGAACCAAAAAAATTATTGCATTAGGGAAAGTTTGCAGAAGAAAATTTTTTGTAAATAAAATTTATATTTTCCCCTTAAGAAGAACAAACATGTTATTATACTAAATAATAAGTAAATCATTGAAACAAAGACAAGTTCGCATTTTATTTATATTTTTCTTTTATGAGATAACATTAATAATTTTCTCTTATAGTATAATTTGCTATCGTTGATCAGTAACTACAATACATTTGCCTAGAATGATTTGGATTTCCGCTTAATACCGAAAATACATGACGTACCATATGCCGCATACCAACGAACCAAAGTAGGAAAAAATGCGTGGGTGTGTGCTTGATTAACTTTGAGTAGCCCTTCGACACCGTGTGGTTACACGGACTTCTCTACAAACTGCCCAGACTGGGCATAATTAAACTTTTGTTGTACATACTTTTTTATATGCTCACCAGTAGACCGTACATCACAAAGAATGTCGATCTCAACATGTTCAACATCTGCATAAGTGATCTTGTGGAATCACGTCACCATGCCATAGCGTATGCACACGAATTGATCACGTACAGATCAGGTTCAAAAGTAGAGGTCATAAGCATTCTAGCATTCTATAAGATTTAGCGATATTCCGCCGACTGGAAGTTCAAGATAAGTTTCAAAATTTGAAAACCCCTGATATTCGGACGCCTTTGTGTGTGGCCTCTACTGATATCAGAAGATCGACGACAACTACTTGGTTGTCGAAATGCAGTCAGATATCTTGGTAAATGTTATGTATAAATCAATCTATACTATAAAAAAAATATAAATGCTCCGGTAAAAGTCAAAGGTGATTTCGACTTCTTAAAAAGACTGATTTACAGAGCAAATTTATTGGAAAAAATTTGGTAAGTTGAGAGGTGTTGCCTTCCTTGCTGGTACAGAGCACAAGAATCATACAACTTTATATTAATTGTATGTTAGTGAAGACTTGTAGTACATTACAACGGTTTTCTATATTACGAAATTGTGCGTTTTAACGATTTCGTTAAACAGATGAGTTTCTTTGATACAAAAAGGGCTGATCCGGGTGCGCTTATCTTTCACGTTGATCGAATAGCTGCGTACAGACGGGAGGGATGCTTCCCGGCAAGAATTTTGGTGGTTAAGTGAAATGGAAGTAATTTCTTCGTCGTTTTTATAAGATTCGCGGTAGCCTCATTAGGGGTTAAACACTTATTTTTAAGATATGACTGGTTTACATAGTAGATAATTGTAGGTTTAATTTTGTGGATGGATATAATGCTTACGAAATTGTGTATATACAAAATGTTCAAGTTGGACTACTGCTAATTTACAGAGCAGTGCAAAGGATGGATTTTATGGTAGTAGAACGACAAATGAACATAACTCAACAGAATCTTATCTTAATAATATGTATACTCGTATTATATGGAAATACTGCCAATCGAATTTTCGTTAAAAGGGGTAAAAATTAGCGCCAAAATCTATAAGAATTAAGTATTTAACGTTTCAACAAAATTCTACTTCAGTACTTTGAGCAGCCTATATGAAGCTCTTAAACGGAGGACGCCAAAGTATCGTCGCGCTAGAGAGATGTGACCGTGCTTGCTGGAAAGTGGATTACTTACCCCTCATTTGATTTCCAACGATAAAAACCTATGAACTGAAACTAGCACCATTCCGTTCTAAAACGAAATCCATGCTATTAGGTGGTGCAGCGTATAGAAAGATAAAGCCATATGTAAACAAATATTTTATAATTTACAGTTCGAATGACCTTTACCTGAGGAATTGTCACATTGTTTTCTTGCTAGGTATTTCACTTGATAAAAAAAGATAACCTTTCGAACAAAGACAAAAACTTGAAATGTCCTAAGAACTTTGACCTTAAAGCTATCCTTTTCTAGATACAAAAGTAGATTTTAAGCCAAAATTAGGCAAATCAAGAGAACTAGTGAATAGAGTATGTTGCAAGCGTCCAATATTTTTTTTATCCGAATATTTAGAGAACCAAACTATAACATGAACAGCGCCGAGAATTTTCTTCAATTCAATAATATCACGAAATTTTTTTGCCGCTTGTATCAGCTGTAGAAATTCCAAAAGTACCAATTTTTCATTTATCGAAACAAGTATTTGTTTTGTGGGAGAACACTGGCTAATACAAGCCTGAATCAGATCAACCGCTCACAGCTGAAGCTATCTCTATTTTTCCCCCTTGTTGATGGATTATTCAGAGCACGATGCTCGGTTGAAATAGGTCTTGCAACCAGCAAGAGATGCATTTCCTGCAGACGGAATTCGGTTAAAGCGGCCAAACCATAGACAAAAACAAAACCAATATTTACTTTATCCGTACATGATGCCTGGACGAAACCGGATGGCAATGGTTGAGTCCACATGATTAAAAAATGTTGTTATTGGCTTTCCCTCGCCTACACGGCACATGTTTATTTCACACATGAAAATCACGAAAACGGGGTTAAAAAACATACAGGAAAGATGCATTTGAAAATAATCCGTCATTCTTTCCTAGACTCGTTTGAAGTGATTATCAGCCAACATTTGTTACGAAAGAAATACAACAAGTAATCGACTTAACCCTAGTCAAAACATACGCTTTTAGATCGTATGTAGGTCGAATTCCAAATTGGATGCAGTTTTTACCTTGTCGATGAGGAGCTTGGCAAAATCGTCAAAACTACGCCAAAACTCAAAACAGGACAGCAGATATAGGGGTTTATTCAGAATCTGAGCGGTTCCCTGAATTAATGTACTATATGCTGCCAGAAAATATTGCTCTTCTTAACGCAGTCTCAAACGGCAATGGGAATAAGAGAAATAGGATCATTCATGAACTTGCGAGACATAAGTCAGAAAAGAACACATCAAGCTCTGATTGACGTAAGGACTGTACCCTCGTCCCCGGTTAGTTAGAGATTTAGTTTAAGTACAAACGTTGGTAGCATGGCTTTTCCAGGTTGTGGGCAAAACAAACGTTAGCGGCATTCCTGCAGGTGTAAAAACTGCAGCTGAACCGCGGCCGTCTTAACACTTCACTACGCCATAGATGAACTAACATAGATTTATTTTTTATTTTTTATAATGAGCGTGCGTTCAAAGGGTTTGTGTAAAGTTAAAATGTTTGCACACAGCGCGGGCGAAGGAAATTTAGAGAGGAAGAAAGGACAGGTACCGGTGTACATTGTTTTTAAATGCTTGTAAGCTATAACGACCAGGAAACACAGAGGTTGGCAGGGCATTCCATAAGCGAGTTGTACGGCTTAAGAAAGAATGACGATATTTTAGAGTACGTCCGAAAATGAGCTTGATGGTTTACTGATGAGTATTTATACCGAGACGGATGTTACGGTTGAAAGTTTGAATGGGCGGAATACTACAGGCCATTTCAATGAAGCACTGGTGGTGGAAATGGCGATAAAACGGAGTGAGACAGGAGACATTACGTTGGTATTCAACGGTGTCAATTGATTGACTGATATTAGTATCACCTATGAGTTTCATCGCGCGGTTTTGAATCCCAACTAGCAGGTGCAGATATGTTTTAGGAGCACCTGACCAAATGTGGGCATTGTACTCCAATTTTGAGCGGGTGAGTGCCTTATATACTGAGGCCAGATCAGAAGGAGTAAATATTTCTTACATCGCTTGAGGAAATCTAGACATTTCGCAGCATTCTAGGCGACATCGAATATGTGGTCATTCCAACTTAAGTTGTCACTGACACACATACCGAGAATGGAAAGTTTTTCGGTTTCGACGATGTAAGTGCCATTTGTGGATAATGTTGACAGTTCCCCAATTGGTTATGCTGTTAATATCGGAATTGAATGAGCATAACATACGCTGCCGTTCCCGTTCTTCAGCCGAAGAGCAGGGACGTGAGTCCGGGAACGAATACGAAAAGCAGACAGTACTGTCGTCAGCAAAGGGATATATTGGATAAGAAGTAGTAGCCAAGAGATCGTTGATGAAAATTAAAATCAGTGTCGGAGACAGAACGGAGACCGGGGGCACACCAGCATTCATTTTGTGAATATCAAACTTGAAACCATCCAAGACAACTTAAATCGAACGTTCCGAAAGGTGATTTCTAATCCATTGAAGAAGAGAGTCATCGATCCCAAAAGCACACATTATCGACAAAAGAGCCTGATGCCAAACTCTGTCAAATGCCTTAGAAATATCAAGTGTCACTATCTTGCTTTCGTCAGATTGATGTATGCTTTGGTTCCACTTTTCGGTGAGACATACCATCAGATCACCAGTGGATCTGTTGCTACGAAAACCTTACTGGCGGTCATTAAGAAGTTTTCGAGTTTCGAGATATTTCATGTGCTGACGGTTTATCAGCGTTTCCATGACCTTGGAAAGAAGGGACGTAAGTGCAATGGGTCTGTAGGAGGAGAGAGAGGAAGATTCGCCTTTTTTGGGGACAGGCTGGACCAATGCTGTTTTCCATATGCCCGGAAAGTGTCCTAAAGAGTAGGATTGATGAAAAAGCTTACGCGGTGGTTTTGCCAGTGAGAAAGAATACCTTTTCAGAAGAAGGGGAGATATACCATCTGGATCAGCGGATTTATGTATATTAAGATCTTTAAGTACTCTTGCTACTACACGAGTTCGAAAGTGTTCGGAGACAAAGCACAACCATGGAGTGTTGAGCTGGTCGCAAAGTGTGCAGTAAGCTTTGTCCAAAGAGCTGGCAGCTGGAATGGCATTATAAATGAGCGTTGGGATGGAGGATGAGGCAGAATTTCTAATATTTTTGACGAACGACCAAACATTTTTAGTGCCTTTGGGACATTACAGTATTTTTTGCCTCAGTTTTTGGTCGTGTTGGAATTTCACACGCTTAAAAAAGACGTTGCAGTCATTTCTGGCTCGTTTTAACTTATTTCGGTTTTCCTCTGTCGGGTTGGTATTGTACAGCTCGAGTCTTTTGGCTTGATACTCTTCATCCGATGAGGGATAAAGCACCTCATTCCAAAGAGAATAGTTTCTGTGATCATGTCAGCAGCGGCATCCACGTCGTTATCGAGGAAACATAACGACCAGTTAAAATTCCAAAGGAAACTGTTAAGACCGCTCCAGTTGGCTTTCTCGTATGTCCATACGCTTCTTTTGGGAATCTTTTCTCTAACTGTGTGGTGGGTGTACGAGAAATTAGCTGATATGACACAATGGTCCCACGAGCCTAGAGGGGAGAGCATATTAACGGAGTACTTATCAGGATGAGAAGTTAAAGACAAGTCCAGGGTGTTGGCGGTATGACTATCAACGTCTGGTCTTCGTGTGGGCTCATTTATAAGCTGGGTTAAGTTATTTTCCGCAGCGAAGATCTCAACACACCGTCTTTCGGGTGTTGTCTGTCCAGAATGTCGAAGCCAACCAGAATTGTGTATATTGAAATCGCCCGTAATCACGATTTCAGTATGAGGATACAGGATACAATTCTTTGAATGGAGTCGGACAGCGCATCAAACTTGTGAAAGGTCAAATTGCTGTCCAGTTTGGGGCTTCTGTAAATAAAGCAGTAGTGGATAATTTGCTTACGGAGATGGAATTTTAACCACATGAAACTGAATTCCGGATTGGAACAGGGACTACATTGTGGTGGAGTTTGGTAAGCTACATGGCTACCCATTTAAATGGCGAGACCGTGGTGAGAGAAGAATAATGGCACTAGCTCGTAGCCATGTAGCTTCAGATCAGAGTGATCTAAGAGATGTGGGCGAGCATCTACCTGTATTTCTAGTGTCAAAACAGCTGGTCTGAATTTACAGACGTGGACGTACGCAGAAAACCGATTACCTTTTAGCCCGTGTATTTTTGCTATGCCCGCTCTAAATTCCCAAATCAAATTAACAATACATAAAAAACACAAACACCGACGATGCTAAGCAAGGCTGAAAAGTGAAAATTCTGGCGTTGGTTTACCGAATCAAATTGCTGTAGTTGTTATGTTCTAACAATAGTATGAAATAGCGCACCAACAAAATTTTCACTCACAACCCGCTATCCATCAGTTGTTACATACACTCAGCCACTGCCCGTCCGTACCGTATGATAAATACAGTGACCGAGTGCAAGCAACAGTACTTCGACTAGGAGTGGGAGGTGGGATATCCGCGCTGTGTGATATTTTTTTTCTCTACACTGCCCTTTTTGTGTTTTTTGTTTTTGCACACGCGCAAGTTAAGATCGCAACATGCTAAGGTCAACTACCTTGACTGCCAGTAACATCCACAACACGAGCAAGCTACACATTGGAACAGCAATCAACCGGATGTAATTGGAACCCGACGAAATTCCTCAATAAACCAAATCAAATCAAAAACTTAGTAAATGCCGAAGCAGCACAAATATGTATTCTAAAATTGGAAAGTAATCAAATTTAACATATAAATAATTGTAAAGTAAAGTTTAATAAACCATTGTGTATTGTTTAGACAAAGGAAAAGGTTGTTATATTTTTATCTAATTCCGCAGATCCCCCAATATAACTGCAGCAGTCGGCAGTCCTGCGAGACAGTTTAGAAACTGAGTGAAGATAAATTGCGAAACATAGTGGTTGAATCGTGAACTAGTTCGATATTGCATCGTGCAATATAAGTGATAAATCCATGCTTTCGTGATTGTAGATACTAACTGTTGGGTTTACCCCCTTATTCACCGTTGAACCATCATCATCTACATCAGCTGACCTCAACCATCATCAGTATCAACCGTAATGCTACTAATCGGCATGATCATTTCTATTGGGTGCATGTAAGTGACTATTGTATGTGACATAACTATATAACTCTGCGATCCTTATTGCAAGGCACTCCAGTCAAAATAAAAAATAAACAAAAAAATAATAAACTGTCATCCTTATTGGAAGGAATTCTAGTTCCAAATAAAAGAACTGCGACGCTTACCGCAAGGCACTCCAGTTAAAATAAGTAATAAATAATATATAAAGGGAATATTACATCGATCAAACAGTTCGAAAATTAAATATGCAAGTTTATTCATCTAAATCTATATTGTCCCCTTCAAAGTAATCCGCATCGACTGCAACACACTTATCCCAGCGCTTCATTCGGTTTTCGGTATGTCCATCAGTGCTTCCTGCGATTTTTCCATTACTTCCTCTCGGCTGCTGAAACGCGTTCCCCGTAGTGTTTTTTTAACTCGATTGAACAGAAAGAAGTCACAGGGAGCCAAATCGATGGCTGTTGGATGGTATTTGTTGCATTTTTCGTCAAAAAATTACGAATAATGATGGCACTGTGCGACGGTGCGTTATCATGGTGTAAAATCCACGAGTTTTCTGCCCACAATTCTGGTCACTTTCGGCGAATTGCTTCATGCAAACGTCTCATAACGCCCAAATAATACTCTTTGTTTACTGTCTGGCCTTCTGGCAAAAATTCATGCTGCACTACACCGTTGTAATCCATGAAAACCGTGAGCATTGCCTTCTTTTTTGACTGAAAACGACGGGGTTTTTTTGGTCTCGGATCATTTGGTGAACGCCATTCACTTGCCTGATGTCATGTCTCGTCTCCAGTAATGATTCTTTTGATGAATATGGGATCGGATTCAGCCTCGCAAATCATCTCTTTTGCGACGACAAAACGGTCTCTTTTTTGCATGAAATTGAGGTCTTTTGACACCAACCAAAATGTCTTGGACGGATCCATAGGCAATGTTCAAGTCCTCCACTATCTCTCTGATGGTTAATTTGCGGTTATTGATCAACATTTCTTGTACCTCTTCAATGTTTTCGTCTGTTTTCGATGTCGATGGTCTGCCACTGCGTTCATCATCTTCGATTGACTCACGACCACTTTTGAACCGCTCGTGCCACTGGGAAACGACCGTTTTCTTTAGAGAATCGTTGCCGAAACACTTTTCCAACATTTTTAACGTTCGCGCACCATTAACTCCATTTTTTACGCAAAATTTAATACAAGTTCGTTGTCGCAAATTTAAATCCATTTCTAGAATTGAAAAAAATCGCCAACACACACAGAGATAAATGTGCTCTTGGTTACGTAACTTTTGCAAATGTCAAGCTATGACGCTAAGATTTAGAGGAAATGTCAACAACAGATTTACCAACTTAACAAAAAAAACGGAACTCAAATCGGTACATTGGGAGAGCCACACGGTGGTATATTCGCAAAAGTTTGAACTACATATATGATTTATAAACTTTACACATATATAGATACAAATATACATATTACTAAGCACGTTATAAATAAAAATTAAAGAACTACGTAATTAACAATAAACAAAAATTATGTATTCATATAATTTTAAACTATCGTAAATGATCTAAAATATAAATTTCCTATATACATAGACACGATTAGACATATATTACTAAGCATTTAAATCAATTTATGTCGAAAAAAAAACTAGATTTAACCCATACAACCTAAGAAGACTGTCAAAGAACTTATCCTCTAACCCAGAAACTACCGAATCAGGAGTTCCTCTCTAAACCTCTTCGTCATCCCCCAATTCCCCCAATTCTGAAACAATGAACTGTAATCAATTAGAGTAAGATGCCAACGTATTAACTAACCACATGGACATATTCAATTCATTAAGAAATCCTGATGCCATCAAGGATCTTCCAAAATTTGACGGCAACCAAAGACTTTTATATGAGTTCCTCAATAATATTGAGGAAATCCTGCTCTACATTAAAGGAACCGATAACATCCCATACGGGAAAATTTTGTTGAGAGCCATACGCAATAAAATTGAGAGTCAAGCCAATGAGATTCTCAATATGTATGGAACCTTTCTCAACTGGGATGATATCAAAAAGAATCTCATCCCACATTATTCCGACAAACGTACGGAAACATCCCTGATAAGAGATCTGCACCGAATAAAACAACTAAGCAAAACAGTTGAATCTTTTTACGGGCAAATAATAGAATTGCAATCTGCTCTTTGCAAAAATGTGCTGATCCACGAGGATGACAACAATTCCATTAAAGCCAAAACGGATCTCTACTCAGAAATGTGCCTCAACTCAATTCTCTGCGGACTCAACGAGCCTCTGGGATCCAGAGTCAGAGCTATGCAGTCAGACTCTTTGCCCATAGCACTGACTCAGTGCATCAAAGAACAAAATATTTCGTAACAAAAGTATACTCAAAACCCAAACCATTACATACCTCATCAATACAACCCTACAATTCCCCACAAGATGGGTTCATTCAAGAAATTCGACCCCAAGCCCACCTCACACGAAAGAAACCAAACCAGACCTTCCAACTCAATAAATCCTCATACTATATAGAACAAACCCAAACACACAGAATAGGAACCCAAGACACCAAGGACCAACAGTGCAGACTCAAACTGATACAAACCTGACAAGGCAACACCAACAAATCAAAGCAAGCCCTAGTCAGCAGACCAGATCTAAAATATTGGCGAAACTTCCCGTCAATAAGGAAAATGGCAATATCTACAACACAACAGAATTAAACCCACATCTGTACGTAAGTCAAGGCCTATATAACGCCGAGAGCTGGTACAACACACTTGAACTAGTAAGCCTTTCTGAAAACGAACAAAAGATCATCATTGAACAACCACTAAATGGTGAAGCGTATGATTCTATTAATTTTATCGAGATAAATAACTTCAACAGCGAAACAGAACCTATCAATACGAACGTAAATGACTTAATCAGAACAAACCATCTGAACGCAAAAAACTCCTTAAACTATGTAGAAACTACAGTGAAATACTGTATAGAGACTAGAGGGTGAACCACTTTCCTTTTTGAATAAGATCAAACATGACATAAAAACCACCGACAAAGCACCAATCTATACCAAATCCTACAGAAAGAATCATCAGTAGAAAATGGAGATTCGTCATTAACTATCGGAAAGTCAATGATGAAACAATATCCTATAGATACCCAATTCCGAATATTTCAGAAATACTGGATAAACTAGGCAAATGTCTATATTTTACAACACTTGATCTAGCAAGCGGATTTCACCAAATTGAAATGAACCCAAAACACAGAAAAAAAGGCGTTCACAGTTGAAAGACGCCATTACGAATTCGTAAGAATGCCATTTGGTCTTAAAAATGCTCCTCCAACTTTTCAAAGGGTAATGGACAATGTCCTGAAAGAACTCATTGGTAAAGTTTGCCTAGTTCACCTCGACGACATTATCATATACTCCACTTCCCTGAAAGAACACCTAAAAAGTATAGAGCTGGTATTCAAATAACTAAAAGAAGCTAACTTTAAGATTCAATTAGACAAATGTGAATTCCTCAAAAAGGAAATAGCCTTCCTAGGACATGTCATCACCATCGAAAGCGTAAAACCTAACTCGAAAAAAATAAAAGCTTTCTTAGGGTTAATAGGTTATTATAGGAAGTTTATTAAAGACCTCGCTAAATAAGACTAACTAAACCCCTTGCTAGCTGTTTAAAAAAAGGGCGCCGAAATTATCATAGACAACAAATACACTGAAGTGTTCGAAACATGTAAAAACATGTTGATGAATGACCCAATCTTACAATATCCAGACTTCGAAAAACCATTTATACTTACTACAAACGCTAGTAACTTTGCCCTAGTAGCTGTCCTTTCTCAAGGTCACATAGGTAACGATAAGCCTATTAGCCAAGCCATTATTAGCCAAGAGTCCTTTGTCTATTATCTGGGCCACAAAATACTTTCGCCCATACCTCTTCGGAAGGAAATTTCAAATAATAACTGACCACAGGCCTTTGACTTAGCTTATGAGCCTGAAGGAACCGAATTCCAAACTTGTTAGGTGGCGACACAAGCTTGAGGAATTCGATTACGAAATCATTTTTAAGAAGGGCAAACTAAAGACGAATGCAGACGCTCTTAGTCGTATCAAAATTAATAACGTTAACCAAGAATTATTTAATAATCACGAAGGAACTTTGAGTACCGTGCATAGCGGCGAGGAAAACTTGAATGATTGAATCCTCATATCAGAGAAACCACTAAATGAATTCAACATACAAATAATTCTTGAAGTAAGTAACACAGGCTCACCAATGACTACAGAAATAATATTTAAAAATAAACAAAGAAGGACCGTTCGAAGACCCCAATTCGATGAGAAAACAATGGTAGACATTTTTAAAAATTTTTTCCTCCAAATAAACTCAGTGCAATATATTCAAATGATAACACATTCCGTGTCGTACAGGATACCTACTCAAAATGCTTCAGCCGAAATAAAACTTTCCAATTAGTTACATGAACAGAAATCCTTAGGGACATTAGATTAGAGGACGAATGCTTATTAGAAACTACCACGAAAACTCAAATCACAGGGAATAAATGAAACCTTCCTACATTTAAAGACGGAAGTTTACTTTCCGAATGAGAGAGAGGATAACGAAAACGATTTATAACTGTCGCAAATGTAAGATTTTTAAATACAATAGAAACCCAGCTAAGCCCCATTTTGAAAAACCCGAAATTCCACTAAAACCACTAGAAATTATCCATATAGACTTAAACAGCATTAATAACAATATTATCCTTACATTAATAGATAAATTCTCTAAATTCGCTTGCGGATACACTCTAAGTTCTAGAAGCAGCATAACCATCCTAACATAAGTGGCGTTAAGAAGTACCTCAGCCATTACGGCATTGCAAAAAAAATTGTATATGATCAAGGATCAGAATTCGTAGCCAATATTTTCAAAGATTTCTGTAAGCAACATGAAATAACCTTGCACTACACATTTTTCCAACAAACCAGTAGCAATGGTCCAGTAGAAAGATTACACTCCAGCCTTCCAGAAATACATACTCGTATATGTGTAGATTTATTCTATCAAAAAGACGAGAACAGAGACTCACTACTGAACACGAAGAGATATGTTACTAATCTACCATTATATACCATATATCCAAAAATTAAAGAAAAACTAAAAAATATTACTGACGCGAGGATAGAAAAACTAAACAAATCGAGATAAACCCCGGAAGAAGTAGTTAAATGCAAACCAGTCCTTAGAAAAGAAGCTAGACGCAACAAATTAACACCAAGATTCTCAGAACACATAGCAAAAAGAAACAGGAAAATAACAATTATTACAAATGAATACAAATAGATCCATAAATGTAAATTACGAAAGAAACACAAAAGGCTTAACAATTTATAAGGCAGCTTTAGTTGGAGCCACCTAAGAAAATACATGTTTATTTTTGAACTACTCGCAGTTAGAAAAAAAAAATTTGTTTAATTTTTGAAAAAAAGTGAGGTGGCAATAGGTTTGCCACTGCCTGTTTCTGACCGAAGGAAATATGTGAACTGCAACTATTTTTTTTGTTCATTTTACTTTTTATTTAGAAAACTAAATATTTAAAACAAGAAAAAATGTTATTTATTGAAAAGACCAAAGCATGGAGGAATGCATAGTGGTATTTGGCAGTGGGAGTATTGAATTTATGATCTTTTATTGTTTGTCTTTGTATTGCAATGTCTGCATTTGTACTCCTACATATCCCAATCTATGTTCATCAAGTACACCAAATGATTTCCTTGTTGACTTGGCTGGAGTGTTTTTGATGTTACGTGGCCTATTTGTTATCTTGTTTGTTTGGAAGTTTCCAATAAGCTCTTGGCCAATTTTTTTGTTTTTTAAAAGAACTTAACACTCAAGTGGGTATGAATACACTTATAATGCCTCAGCATGTGTTAAGTTTTTTGGAAAATGGGATAGAGAGAGAAAGAAAAATGTTTGGGCTCAGTGGCTATTTCGCTCCATGGGTGGCATCCAACATTTAATGGGGAGACTAAATTCTTAGTGGAAATTGGCTTGATGTTGATTTCTAGTCAACTACTCGTCTTAATTGATTTTCGTTAACTGAAAAAATGGATGATATGTCTTTCGGGCGAGGCTGGGATTCGAACACCGAACCTTCCGATTTGGAAGCCAGTCCACTACCACTTGAGCCACGGCCACCCACAATAAATAATAAAAGTGGGATAGTGCTTGTGTCCTCACCCGGGCTATAGAAGAATGCAAAATATAAGCATTTGTTACAGCCGCATCGACAAAAAAATAAAAAATGTGTAACCACCGACGTCCTACGCTACAGGTGGCACGCTTTTGGTCGAAAATGTCGACGCCACCCAAGCGCTTGGTATACCTATTGTTGAACTACCAACGGACAGGGGATTTCAGCTTTGGATCCATCTTTCAGCGTTCGTGTTACCACAAGCTTCGTTTTTGGATCAACTGCAGTTGATAACAGATTTACCTGTTTCGTATCCATCCACTGTATAAAAGCTACATTTTGCCGCTTCATCCACTTATATTCCCCATTTCATCATTTTGTTTTTTTGTGCTGCGATTTTTGGGAGTCAATTTCGATTTGACCTCACCGTTGCAGTTGCATAAATTTTGTTTTCGTAGAGGTCTTGAACAACTGAAAAGATTAAAAGAAATTATCAAAGGCTAAGTGAACAGTACTGCCTTTCAGTGAGTGACAAAGCTGTTGTACAACTGAAGCTCCTAATACTAGTTCAGGCGATTTGTCTATTTTTTTGCCGGTGTATATCGAACTGGTATAAGTATCCAGTTTGCGAGTCACACCTAGCCAACACTTTGAAGGCTCTTTTAATTGTCTTACGTGGCATATACTGCTTGAGACTGGATCGGCCTTTGAAATTTTTTGCATGGCAAGACTGATGCAATAACTTCATTAAAAAAGAACAGGTTTGTTGACCAGTATAAATGAATAGACGGAAGGTTATGCACACCCATCAAAACTATTATTCCTAAAAATGCCTCCAGTTCTTTTATATCAATGTTCTTCCAATTTTTGCTTTTGTTTTGTTGGTTTGATCGACAATAAATTCAAGTGTACTGTCTGTGAACATTTGCTTGAAAAAGTAAATTGGCCGACTTCGACTTGAGCATGGAAATATGTAGTTGGGAAATATTAATCGAATCAAAACTTTCACTTGACAAAAGCGCCTCATTCGCAACACTTTTATTCCAAAGGGAATCCCCGTTTTCGTCTGAACTTTGGTCGGAACTAGAGCTGCAGCATGGCAAATCAGATATAATATCATCAAAATTTGTAAGCCGACTATCTTCACAATTTTTTGTTTCTGACATGGGATCATCCACATCTTCAAGGTTTTCTGTCGGATCAGCTACATCAAAATTCTGATTCTCGACATCCTCATCGTTTTCGAAATCGTCTTCGGAATTCTCACCATCAAATTCATAAAATAATTCTTCAATTTCGTCATCATTTAGTTTTGCCTTCGACATCTATGTAAAAAATCAAATATCTGTAACAAGGCAGTAGCAAAAATTTTGCTACTCTGAAAAGGCCGTGGCAAATATATTGCCACTGATGTAAACTATCAATGTACCTACCCTGTATTAATTTTTTACTTTGTTTAGGGTTATTCTCTTCAAAAATATGTATTTAAATCTTTTGTAAAGTAAACTATTCACCAGATTAGTACATTCGCCAATTTTAACAACATTTAAAAAAAACGGAACAAAACAGCTGTTTTCAATGACCGTGTGCGGTGTAAAAATGTATCGCTATACGATAAATGAATTTCAGAAGGTTATTCTTGTAGAAAATAGATGTCAGTTAAAACACAAAAAAGATTTCAAAAATTGATGCAACAGATTGGATGTATTCAGGGGCAAAGATGTGTTAAAAAGGGTTAACAAATAAAAAAAAATAAAAAATTTGTGTATATATACATATATATAAAAATATATATATATTTAACTTTAAGCATTAATAAAGTTATAACACTCATTTAAAATTGATACGAGTCCATTAATCCCTCCCAAAATACTTATACTAAAACATTCAACCACTTTCTCTCACTTCCTAACCACTCGCTGCTACTCAACGAATAGAAATTTTCAACATTCCCAAAGAACATAGCATATTACCCCTCCGACTAGGACCATCTAGATACATCACTAGCTTCCAAAATTTAATATACATCATAAATCTCGATTACTACAATAACAACATTGAATATATCACTCCATCTCTTCCAAAAACATACTACTACCAATTGCTCTTTCCAAATAAAAAAACTAGAAGTCGAAGAACTGAACTCCAAACCTTTAAAAGAAACACACACGGACTGGATTAGGTTCCGCAATTAATTTAATAACAGGAAATAAGGATGCACAAGATGCAATTAAAATTAATGAAAAAATACAAAATATTAATACGAATATTAACGATTTAGCAATTTCATTAGAAAAGGAACATGTATTAAACTCTCAAATGATTGAAAGATTTAAAAATATAAGTAACCACATTAATACAGAGGGAAACAACATAAAAAAACTTCCTCAAAAATACAGCAAATAAAATTAGAAGAGAACACGACACACTTATAGACATACAATACTAACCAATCTCAAATAAAGCAGAAGCAATAGTCCTTAGTAAACTTAATTTCATTCCCAAACTCTTACTAACATACGAGTATGATGAATTAACGCTTATAAAAAATAAATTAACTGAACAAAATGTTACCATTAATGCACTCGAGCAAAGTTATGATTTTTTAGGACTTCAAGCTTATTATAATGGATCATATATTATATTTAATATCCGTATACCTATAATGTCAAAAGAAAAACACGATATGTATCATATTATTCCGCTCCCAAAAAATGACACAAAAATAATAACAGTCCGACCATAGAAGTTAAAAATTAATATTTAAATTTTTATAAAACAAAATATTTTTTTAATCTGGCAGCGATTCTGCCTACATGATTACAACTGAACAATTGTTCTTAAAACTAGATCTTAAATACTATTTTAATGCTAACTCAGCAACATGTTGTTTCTCACGCTCTGCGCTCTGCGCTTTGCAGGTATCTGGTGTTTATTGGATTTGTCCAGCGTAGCATAGTTTGAGGCTAGCTCAAAATCTTTTTGGAAATCCGGATACATTAGTATAATCTCTTCTGAGGTCAAAGAATTTTTGATTTTCTGGAATGCTTCCTTCGCTGAATCGTCCAGAAGAAGAGTTTTTTTTATTCGAAAGGTTTTTGGACAAATGTCCATCCTCCCCTCTTAGAAGGGCTGTTAGTGGTTTTACCAATTTAGCGTCGTCCCTTATAAAGCGGCGATAATACCCTGACAAACCAAGGAAAGGGCGAAGTTCCTTCAGGGTTTGAGGGTATGGAACAGTGTGGATTGCCTACCTACATGATAAGCCAGACCCTGTCTGTGTCGACTTTATAACGAAAACCAATGCAATGGTTTCCATTATGCAAGAAGAGTTGCCCACTAAACATAATAATCTGCGGCAACTTTTTATACGTTTTCATGAGCAATTAGATATGACTCCTGATGAAGTAGCTAAAGATCTTTCTTCTTTTGCGTCTCACATAAGTTTCAAATGCATACTACACCTCCAGAGAACACGGTCTAGTTTCAAAAACTACCATCGCTTCTAGCCCACCACTCAATTCTTTGCCGAAGCCTCCCAAATATCTGTCAAGACGTAAGAGGATTACGAACTAAGATTTCTGCTATATATCTTAATTCGCAGATTCTACCCTACGAAATTTTTGCCCTTACAGAAACCAATCTCACCAGTAATATTAAGAATAATGAATTATTTTGCCAAGACTTCGATTTACACCGTGACGATGGTTTAGATAAAGAGGAGAATTTATATGGCCATGGTGTACTTCTAGCTATACACTCTCGTCTTAAGTCTAAACCCTTAAAAAACCGTCCTCTGCATTCTTTGAATTCGTTTGCGCTAGAATTCCTATTTGCAAGAGTAACTTATATATTTGTTGCTGCTATATTCGCCTCTCTCAACCAATTTAAGGTTACCAGCTAGTTGTTGATGCAATCGTCTGCATTTTTAATAATGCTGATCCCAACGACGCCAATTTTAACTTTCTCTACGGTAATCCTAATCTTACGGTTAACAATGTTCTCACATCCTTTTATACCGAAATTTTCATATTTCTCTCCCAATCTGTACCTTTTTTACCCAATAAGAGTCCCTTATCTTCACCACGCTGGTATAATAGAGAGCATCGATTTCTTCCTAACAAGAGAAATAAGCTCTGGTATACTTACTTATCGCATTTCGACGCCGATTTCTTTTACTACAGTCTGCCAAATAAATTTCTGTATTTTGCCAAACTATGACAACCATTTAAACCAAATGGACCACATACTCATTTCCGAACCCCAAACGATTCTTCAGTCCATCAAAACTAAAAGTAACTATCCATCATCTCTGAATTTTTTTTGATAAGTCCTCGGGCGACCCCAAATTATTGCAATTTTTTTAGACAAGCGTTCGCGATCCATCCCCAAGAGCCAGACCACTCTTACTTTTCCTACTTGGAATCTGTGTCTATAACTTTAGAGCAAGTTAAAGATGAAATAATAAACCTCAAAGATGATTACTCTGCTGGCCCTGATGATCTTCCCCCTATATTTTTTAAAGAAAGGTGAAGGCACTTAGCCCAACCCCTTACAGCTTTCTATCACCCAGGGATTATTTCCCTCAACCTGGAAAAGGTCTTTTATTATTCCCCTACATAAAAAAGACCGAAAAGACGATATTTCCAACTATCGACCAATTGCTAAGCTGTCCTGCATACCTAAGCTTTTTGAGAGCATTATCTATGACATAATGCTTTTCCATGGTAAATCTATTGTTTCCCCAAACCAGCAAGCATATTCTTATTTCCACCTATGCCTCACGTCCTAACTTTCTTTAACTGCTCCCACCCTTTAGTTTTTATCTTTATCAATTTTAAGTGAAATTGTTAATTTTAAAAATATGCTTGCAATAAGTCTTAATAAATCTGTCCGTGGTTGACCCGGGCCGCAAATCAAAAAATCAAATCAATGTCAATTTCTCTCCCATTTTACATAAAACTCCCCCATTTCACTCAAAAAACGTATCCACATTGCACACATAGTGAACATTACGTGTAAATCGCTCTCATTCTACAATAGCAAATCCTGGCAGGTTATACAGTTGTACAATGTGTTGGTAATTCACTTACAGTATGTCTGTGAGAGGGTTAAGGGTTTGCAAAAGTATTAATAGAATTTGCCATCTAAGTTAGTTCACCTATGGCTTAGTGATGTAGACACCGCAGAGCTTTTCGTCTGTGAATGTCCGACTTTCGCTCTAAGTGACTTTAGACATGTCATCACTGAAGCAATTGCTTACGAAAGATTCCATTCAAAGAGACATGCGAGGAATGGACATGTTCTTTGAATCTATGCTGTTCCTCAAAAAAAAAATAAAAAAATCAAACATTGCCTAAGGTGTTAAGCTGGGTACGAGAACTATCATATACATATGATTCTGTAACACTACTATCACAGATAATAAAGTTACACAGATATCGCATGTAGAGTAAAAAAATATGTTACTTTTTCAGGCGAATGGGATTTACTACTACGTCCCAGTTTGATCGAACTCGTTCGAATCGTACCTAAAACTTGATGTTCTTTCAAATTTGGTTGGAACAACAAATTGCTGTTTGCTTTTGCTTATTTCTTTTGTTTTGTTTTCATGTATCTAGTGTGCTTGTTTTTGTATTTCAGATTCTGATTGTGATTCAATGGAAGGAATTTCTTGTTCAAGGTTATTTCCTTTTTTTTAAGAATAGTGAAAGGGGATTAGGAGGGAAGTATGTCTTGCAATAGCAACTTGGAATACTGCTTTTGGTTTATAGTGAGGTCCCGATGCTTCTCACTCTTGGGGTGCTGATTTATAGTGAGGTCCCCGTGCCTCTCACTCTTGGGGTTTTGGTTTATAATGAGGTCCCGATGACTCTCACTCTTGGGGTGCTGGTTTATAGTGAAGGCCCCGTGCCTCTGACTCTGGCGGAGTTGGTTCAATTTCGTGATCGTTTTCCTGACAAAATTTGAATTTTTTGATTTTTACTGGTAATTCTTTTTTGGATTTTCCAGGCACAATGTTTTCGCAAGAGAATAAGAAGTGTAAAATAAAGAATTTCTTTGCTATGGTCAAAGCATTGGTTTTGCTCATTAAACCAATTCGAGTCTCTAAGGTTTGTTATTCTCATGCATTCCAAGGCCATTCTCTCCCTTATACTTCTAATATGCGGACGATCTCTAAAAATTATATGGTATACTTTGAAATGGAGCTTACAAATATTGAAAAATTCATCAGTTGGTGCTAAAGGACTTCCAAAATTACTATTTTGGGAAAAATAGTTAGGAAAAATTAAAAATTCTGACTGACATGTTATTTGTGCACCACTTTTTAAAAATAATTTCGAACAATTTGCACACTTGTTTTTAAAAGTATTTTAAACGCCAGATATCCTGTAAAATAACGCATTGCAGTCGCTTCCCATTAAATCCCATTTGTAATTTTGATTTCATTTATTACTTTTTCGAACAAAGTATTATCAAATACCGTTTCCTTGCGTAATAAAAAAAGTTCTTGATGTGTGCGGTTGAGTCTGGGAGGTATCTAAATTTAGGGAAAACAATTAGGTTTGAAGACAGAATTTTTGACACTAAAACATTAAATTCCTACATAGAGGGATTTTTGTTATTATCGCCTTTACTGCGAATGGAAAATAAATTTTCCAAAATATCTTGATGAGTTCTCTTTGTAGGTAAATACTCAACTTTCCCGAATAAACCATCACTTATATCTTCACTAAGTAATAAAACCCCGTTTATTGTCTATACCACTTCTTTTACACAAAAGTTCCTTTTAAGATTAGTAGACTCTTGCATTGATCTGAACTAAGACAAGAATTATAAGCTGGATTTCCGACCTGAACTCCACGCTTTAAAATATTTTTAACGTAATGAGAGTCACAATCCATAGAGTCGAAAGAATTATTCATTTTTAATGTAAACGCTTATGTTGCTAGAGCTTGATTTTAACTATTTTTTGGGCAATTAAGTTGATCAGCAGTTTGTATTGATGCTGCCGTTGTCCTACTAAAGGCTTCCGCTGCCAAGAGAACACTAATTTTCTCAAATGCATTTGGGGCTATGTGTGAACTTGTAAATTTCAAGCATGTCTTAGCCACATTCTCTTTTTAAATTTAATATTTCAATGACAACATCAAAGGAAACATTACCATCTGGAGTTAGCATATCAGATTTGAATAAAACATTACGCATGGATTTTAATAAATGAGGAAAATCATAAAAACAAAATGTTTTTTCAGTTATTGAAAATTGTAAAAGGCTTTTCTTCTGTAGCACCTAATAATTGGTAAGCTTTCCTTTTGTTAGGTCCTTGGTCGCAAACTATAACGCACACTTTCAGACAAAGTTCTTAGCAAATCGTCAAATTATTTTCTAAAATAGACTGTAGGTTAACCCCTTCGACAGAGTTTGCTGAACCAATATAATACTTTTCCAGCTATCAAAGAGGCCGTTTACCATGAAATCTCGTTGCCGTACAATCTTTTTCAATCCACTCCTTGATCTTCAAATCCATCAATTAAGACATTTTTGATATTGTACGTGAGATTTGGACGAATTCTAACTTCATCAAGTATCAGGACCACATTCCGTTCCCGTTGGTTTGATGATGCAAACTTTGCTTTCAGAAAACAGTGGGCATTGTTTTGGAATCCAGGTACGTGAAGTCTAAATCCCAGTCTATCTCGAAGAAATTTATAAGCGTTCTGAGATCTGTAAGAAATGTTTTGGGAAAGTTCTCTTTCGGCAACATTATATTTTTTGGACTTGGACAGCCCCATCAATATATGTACCACAAAAAATTTTGGAATGCTCTGAAATATCAGGTATGTACTTGAATTTGCGATGATAAACTAGTTGATATTTTACTAGTTCGTAGAGCGTTATGCGTTTTAGTTATAGAGCGAAGCTTTGAATTTTCAGTTTGCAGCTTAATATATTTTTTTCCAATTCAGAATTTGTTTTCTCCTCTTGTGCGCATTTTTCTAATAATTGATTGCATCTAACGCAAGAAGTATTTGAACTACTAGAGGTCCTTCTCCGTTTTGGTAGTAAAGACGAAAGATTTTCTAAATGTAAGTCTAAATTTAAATTACAATTTAGATTGAAGGAGGGAACAGCGTAAGCATTTTTCTGCCAATAAATTCCGAAGAAAAATGATTTTGACAAACAAAATATTTTCCTTCGCTCTTAAAATCGCATGCCTGCCTCCACAAATTACTCAAAACTTCATTTTTTTCATTTGAAGGACATGCAAAAATTTTCAGATCGGGGAGATTTCTTTTCAATTTTTTACAAATCGAACAAGAAACACCAGACTTCCTTTTATGTGTATCACACATTGCTAAATATTTTAAAAGTTAACCGCTAAAAAAAAATCGCTCAATCATAAACCAAAAACAGCCAAATCCCTCGAAAGGTGACGGCGAATGTAAATGAAATTGAAAAATAAAATCCTCAATTAATATATACACACAAACACACCACAGTGTAGCGATCCAGATAAACACCAGCGACACAGTCAGTCATTCGTTCGTTCCTTTGCAAGATCGATTGAGACGTAAAGCAAAATAAAGGGTTGCAGCAAAACGAAATATGAAAAAATGTGTGTAGGTATATCGAAGTTAGACTGGAGGATGTTTGATATCCACGACTATACAACTTAAAATCGTTTCATACCGAATTGATGCAACAACCCTTAGGTTTGAGAAATTTATTCTCGTTGAAAAAGTGGTCATTGTTTTTTTGCTCTGCATCCGATATCTTGTATGTACCATAACTTTATTATCTGTGCTACTATCCTTTATGCTATCAAGATGAAAAGAACCAAAATCTACTCGTCGTTGTTGGAAGATTTTTCGTTTAAAACAATTTATAAACCAAAAGCATGAAAAAAAAAACAATAAATAGTTGAGTCATTTATATTTACAAATGTTCGTTTGACAAGTAATTTTAACTCGCATATAAAAATACTACGCATACGTACATACTTACTATTAAATTATAAAAACTTGCTACAAAGGTAAAATTTTTCCAAAACAGCAAAGTCAAAAATTTAAAAATGTGACTAATATGACACATTCAAACAGAATTACAGTCTTATTTACATATATAAAAAAGAAAATAAAAGATGCACCAATTTACTTTCTTTGCTGGGCATAGTTCCTATAAAAATATTTTAATAGAATATGCAAGTCACATATATTATAGATAAAAGAAGTCTGTAAATCGACAAATAGGCCTTAAGAGTCAAATCCAAGTTAATACATTATTTTGTAATTTGATTCTAAAATTACAAATATTAAATACTATTACACTCTAATAATTTTGTCCTAAAGAACTTAACTAACATACACAAATGATTAACTAAATATAATTTGGGGCTTTTGGGTGGGGAGTTATAATATACTTTGTAATAAGATAGTGAAGGTAATCTGTCTTAGAATACATTGGGCACAACCATATATCGGACTTTCATACAGTAACGCACCCACGACGAGTGATACCGGGTTGAATTATGTGCGCTTACACGAACTGCACGATGTAAAAGAAACACGACAAGCAGTAAAATACATACAATCGGTGGCCAAGCAAATTTAAAGCATAGTGGTACGGCAAAACTTAAAAGTATTAAAATTTCTCCAG
The DNA here is from genome assembly GCA_963966105.1 of Volucella zonaria. NCBI lineage: Eukaryota > Metazoa > Arthropoda > Insecta > Diptera > Syrphidae > Volucella > Volucella zonaria. Next base: position 27,764,235 of record OZ014533.1, read on the forward strand.
CGTAATTAGGTTGACGGACACACCCCCAAAATTTTCCGAGCAACAATCGTCGTCCTTGAAACGTATGAACACTCTCAATACCGTTGAACATTTGAGAATTTGGGTTGATGCGATACATGTATTTAACTCTGTTGCTTATACGTTTTAATGTTAGCCCAATTATGAATGCTATGACCATCGATATTAAAGCCCAACTGGGAAGTACTGCAGGTTTATGCTCAAAGAGGAATTTGGGTGTTGCGTTTAACATAAATGGTGTTGCAGCATAACGGAGAAGTAACAAAGCACCAACTCCCTCCTGCTGGAGCTCAAACGATGACGCCAAATGATGTTCAAAGATAATTCCGTCCGATACGTACGTTAGCAACATCAACGAAGATATTAGGGAAACAGCGTCAAACTTTACATTTTCGTTGTAATATTTTGCCAACAACAAACAACTTCCAACCCAGGTTTCTGTTTCTTCCAATGTCTCAGGCTTAGCTGGTATCTGAATATTCTTCAAAATACTGATCTCTACCAGCAGCAGTGTAGAGATAAGTGAAACTTTGTAGAAAACCTGCTTGATATCGACCTTTCCAAACAATTTTGGATTGATGTGCTTTCCTAAACAAAAGTCTACGATAAATTTTTCAGATTTTCCATATGGATTCATCTGCAGATCCTTTGCGACATAATCGGGTCGTACATAACACCAAATGGCAACGAATATTGCATTTATTAGAGAATATAAACAGAAACGCATATAATTTTTTGAAATGAATTCAACCGCTGGGTACTTAAGGTACTTTGCAACGACCAGGCCCATAGTTGCCAAAATCGCTATTGGCAACGCATTGAAGTAATATCCTGATCCAATTCGATCACTTGCCAAACGGACAAATCTTCCAAACAGAGCTGCCGATAATGCAAATATTCCACTGATAAAAATGACAAAACTTCCCACTGCGCGACCGTCAAAAACTTTTTCCATATAATTCACATCCAACAGTGTTCCGAAATGGGGTATCTTGAATTCACACGATGTCTTTCTGCAGCACCACGGCAAATAGTAAGCTACTACGGGCACAACTAAAAGCAATATGCTAGCACCAAGTAGACCTCCAAATTCTTTGGGAACTTCTAATTTTCGACATACTAGCGGCGATTTCTGTATTAATGGTGAGTATGCTGATTTTGCTGTGACATTAATGCTCTTGAAATTTTCTTCCTCACTATCAGAGAATTCCATTTTTGAATAATTGTCTCCATCGTCATAAGCACTTTGACTCACAGACCTGCTTAACCTGGATGGGTGAGTGGATGGTGTTTGAGATTCTTCACGCTGTGATGTACTGAATGTTTTCGACAATGAACGGCGAATGAAATCTGTTAATTTGGCCACTTCTGAGTCTCCGGATGTATTTTTACTTGAACCAAGTTCTGTTGTTTTATATGTAGAGACACTAATTGAGCTGTAACCAGATGAACTGATCGTGGTGCTAGTGGCTGATTTGAGTAATTTTTCGTTAGATGACGACGATGAGATTTTAATTTTGTCCAATTTCTGTTTCTCTTTTGTGGGTGTCGGTGGCTGCAATGAAAAATGGATAATTAATAAAAAAAACATAACAATAAACTGGACTAGTTTTACAATTGATGGCTAAATATATGACGATGTATTGTACTGACAATTTAATAAAAATATGTAATAATAAACTCCTAATGTTGTATCAGAGGGAAGTGCGGTAAGTACTCCATATTCTTGCTACAAAATAATACTGTTAACACTACATTCCGGGGTGCATCAGGGCCTATTCACTTCCATTCACTGCGTTGTTTGCCTTCTCAGATTGTGCACAGTGGGGGAGAGTGAGAGACATTTTCATAGGAAGATTCCAATATTACTGTTTTGTAATTGCCCACCGAGGTCAGTAAAGTAGATAACTTTTGCGATGTCCGGGTTTTGAAATTATGATTACGGTATTTTCGTTAACCAAAAGAATTGCAGTTGCAATTCCTCCAGCGACGATTACCCATCCTGACGGTGTAAAGGGGGCGAAGAAGGTAACGATTTTCAGCGGGTCTGATAACTCACCCCCTTAACTGTATCCAATAAGTCGCAAAAGTTATTTCTGAGGTTCCGAAAACTAAGCGGTAATTAACCCAATTGCAGTAGTAATGTGGAAATGGCGGGAACCGAGGAATAAACTTACCTATGTTGATATGGTGGACCATATCAGGATAGGTAACTTAATCGTTGTACCAGAACAGATGGACAAAAACGAAAACCATAATTTAATTAGAAAAACGACAAAAAAAACAACGTGAGTTTGAGACTCTAAGGAGTTGGAGCAGTAGTTTGTCGTCCTTCTGAAATTCTATACATCAAAAACAAAGAGAAGGTGCTATCATGTTGTCCTTTTTGAAATAGAGAAAGATTCACAAGCTTGGGCTATGGATGTTAAAATTGTGGACGCTCTTTCTTGGCTTGCCCTGGAAAAGAGGACGCTAAGGCATTGCAAAGCGAAAAGGGAAAATCCATAAAAAAAGGTTAAGCGCGTTAAAACGGAAATATAAGCTGTCGTTTAGGCAGGACTAGTGGGTGTGGTTTATTTCTTTTAAAAGCGTCCTCAAAAAAACATTGCACCAAAAATTACCTGACTTCACCCGTAAGCCATTGATTTTCCACGTCGTACCGGTGAACGTTGGTTTTAAATGTTTGAAAGTTATAAAGACTAGGAAATAAAGAGCTAAGCAGGGCATTCCATAATCGAGTTGTACGGCTTAGGAACGAATCACGGTATTTTAGAGTACGTCCGGAAGTGGGCTTGAGGGTATACTGATGAGAATTCATAGCGATACGGGTGCTACGGTTAAAAGTTTGAATGGGCGGAATGGTACTGGCGATTTCTACAGAGCACTGCTGTTGGTGGAAATAGCGATAAAACAGAGTGAGACACGAGACATTACGTCGGTGTTAGAGGGTGTCGATTGTTTGAGTGATATTAGTATCATCTATTAGTTTTATCGCACTGTTTTGAATCCTATCTAGCAGGTGCAGAAATGTTTTGGGCGCACTCGACCAGATGTGGGAATTGTACTCCAATTTCGCGCGGATAAACGCCTTATATATAGAGGCCAGATAAGAGAGGGTTAAATATTTCTTACATGGCTTGAGGAAACCTAGACATTTCGCATCGTTTTTGACAACACCGAATATGTGATCATTCCAACGTAAGTTTTCATTGACACACATACCGAGAATGGAAAGTTTATCGGTTTCGACGATGCAAGTGCCATTCACGGATAACGGCTGGGTGTTTAAATTTCGCTTTATCGACAGCAGACAGCATTGTGTTTTGGAAGCATTAAATTTTACTCTGTTAGTGGTTCCCCAATTAGTTACGCTGTTAATATCAGAATTTAATGAGGTTAACATACGCTAGCGTTCCCGTTCTACAGCCCAAGAGCAGGGACGTGAGTGCGAGAACGAATATGAAAAGCAGAGAGTACTGTCGTCAGCAAAGGAATATATTGGATTAGAAGCAGCAGACCGACCAGAGATCGTTGATGAAAATTAAAAAGTGTCGGAGACAGAACGGGACACTGGGGCACACCAGCATTTATTTTGTGAATATCAGACTTGAAACCATCCAAGACAACTTAAATTGAACGTTCCGAAGGTAATTTCTAATCCAATGAAGAAGACAGTCATCGTCCCAAAAGCACACATTTTCGACAAAAGAGCCTGATTCCAAACTCTGTCAAATACCTTAGGAATATCAAGTGCAACTATCTTGCTTTCGCCACCAGTGGACCTGTTGCTACGAAAACCGTACTGCCGGTCATTAAGAAGTTTCCGTGTTTCGAGATATTTCATGAGCTGACGGTTTATCAGCGTTCCACGACCTTGGAAAGAAGGGACGTAAGTGCAATGGGTCTGTAGGAGGAGAGAGAAGAAAGTTCGCCTTTTTTAGAGACGGGCTGGACAAATGCTGTTTTCCATCTGGTCGGAAAGAGTCCTAAAGAGTCGGATTGATGAAAAAGCTTACGCAGTGGTTTTGCCAGCGTGGAAGAACACCTCTTCAGAAGAAGGGGAGATATGCCATCTGGACCAGCGGATTTATGTATATTAAGATCTTTAAGTACTCTTGTTACTACACGAGTGCGAGTATGCGGGGACAAAGCACAGTCTGAGAGTTTTGAATTGGCCGCGAAGTGTGAAACAAGCAGATTGGCCTTATCCAAAGAGCTGACAGCTTTGACAGAAAGACGTTGCAGTCATGTCTGGCTCGTTAAGACTTTTTTTCGGTTTTCCTCTGTTGGGTTGGTCTTGGACCGAAAAAACATTTCTCTAACCCTGACAACCTCTTTACGGCTCGAGTCGTACCATGCTTTTTCTTTTAGTTTGATACTCTTCATCCGATAAGGGATAAAGTTTGTCATTCCAAAGAGAATGGTGTCTGTGATTATATCAGCAACGGCATCCACGTCGTTATCGAGGAAACATAACGACCAGTTAAAATTCCAAAGGAAACTGTTAAGACCGCTCCAGTTGGCTTTCTCGTATTGCCATACGCTTCTTTTGGGAATCTTTTCTCTAACTGTGTGGTGGGTGTACGAGAAATTAGCTGATATGACACAATGGTCCCACGAGCCTAGAGGGGAGAGCATATTAACGGAGTACTTATCAGGGTGAGAAGCCAGTCCAGGGTGTTGGCGGTATGACTATCAACGTCTGGTCTTCGTGTGGGCTCATTTACAACCTGGGTCAAATTATTTTCCGCAGTGAAGATCTCAAAACACCGTCCTTCGGGTGTTTTCTGTCCAGAATGTCGAAGCCAACCAGAATCGTGTATATTAAAATCGCCCGTAATAACGATTTCAGTATAAGGGTACAGGGATACAATTCTTTGTATGGAGTCAGACAGCATATCAAACTCGTTAAAAGTCGAATTGCTGTCCAGTTTGGGCTTCTGTAAATAAAGCAGTAGTGGATAATTTGCTTACGGAGATGGAATTTTAACCACATAAAGTTGAATTCCGGATTAGAACAGGGACTTCATTGTGGTGGAGGTTGGTAAGCTACATCACTACGCACGTAAATGGCGAGACCGCGGTGAGAGAAGAATAATGGCACTAGTTCGTAGCCATATAGCTTCAGATCAGACAAATCGCATAGGTGTGCGCGGGGATCTACCTGTGTTTCACTAAGTGCCAAAACAATTGGTCTATATTTACAGACGTGGACGTACGCAGGAAAGTGATCGCTTTTTAGCCCGCGTATATTGGCAATATCCACCCTGAATTCCCGAGTCATTATAAAGAAAGACAAACACAAAAAACACAAACATCTACGTTACTAAGCACAGCTGTGAAGTAAAAATTCAGAGTTGGTTTACCGAATCAAATTGTTGTAGGTGTTATGCCCTTACAACAATAGGAACCAGCACACCAATAATAAGTTAGGAAAGTCCTATTCTTAGAAATGAAAAAAATTGAGCTCTGTATTCACGAAAAGTTTTTTTGAAGATGTAAAATTAATGACATTAAGTTGAAAATATTATATGGGTCAAATGACCACCTCCTGAGTTGATGCACATTTGTGCTCCTTTTACGTCATTTTGAATTGTTTCTCGCAAAACATCTGGCTCCAAATTGGTGATTTCTTCTTCAATGTTAGCTTTCCCGAATTGAAAAGTTTGTGGTTCGTTGTGGTAAACGTGAGATTTCGAAAAGTTCTAAAGGAAGAAGTCTGGCGCCGTCAGATCTGGCGATCTGGCTATCCAGTTCAAATCGCCAAAACGTGAAGTCACACATTGGTGATTTAAATATCCATCGTCGCCCTGTGTGCGGTTGCTCCGTCCTGCTGGAACCAACAATGCTCGAAACCCAATTCAGCAGCTTTCGGCAAAAAAAACTCTTTTAACATGTCCGTAGCGCTCAGCAGTTACGGTTACGGTGATGCCATCAGTGCCCTCAAAAAAAATATAGACCAATCACTTTTTCACTGCAAATTCCGGATCAAACTGTCACTTTGAGGGGAAGCAATGGCTCTTCGTGGATTTCATGTGGATTCTCCGTACCCTAGAAACGTACATTTTGTTTATACACATAACCGAAATGGGCTTCGATGCCGTAACCCATCGTATTCGACAGTTGAATAGAAATGGTGAGCCGACTGGCATATCAAACCCTTCAAGTCGTTGGGAATCAGTGATTGAGAAACAGGAAGACTACATTGAAGGAAGTAGTACTGCATAAACTAAATTTTGTCTTTGTATATAATAAGTGTACATTAGCTTTGAAATGGCCTCGAAGCTCCACTAAAGTAGTTGACTGTATAGTGACTGATAAGCCATTCCTCTCTGAACTTCACTGGATTGTCTTCAAATGAAAAAGACACGAAGGGCATTCAGAATTTCACGAAAATTCGATTGCTAGTGAAGTGGAAGCCATCACGGCACTCACCGGTGGTCTTACAAAATCATTTGAAAAATCCTGCAGAGTCGATAAAAATCATCCATCCATCTATTGCGGGACGCACGTCTGAACCGGAAAGATGGCAAAAGATAGGTTTTCTGAAGAAGAACTTCCTCGAAATTTAAGCAAATTTATTGAACCAATCGTTGACGCGACACGCCTAAGAAATGTCTTAACTAACGCTAATGTCTTCCATTAAGAGGTGGAATGCCACCTGAATTGACTCCCAGAACAAGACCCTGGATATCCCAATAAATACCCGCTTACCTTGCTGCATTTATTCTTTGGACCACAAAAGTAGTTTAGGAAAAAAAAGACAGCTTTTCTCAACCTGTATTAAACGGCAAGAATTAATAACATTCGATCCGTTGATGTTGCAAAAGTTGGCTGAAACTGTTTTTCCATAGTTAAAGCAGATTTTTCGTGTCATTTTTCTTCCTGTGATACATTTCTTCAAAAATCGTTTGACCTATCAGTCTGTCATCATTTTTGCTTTTATGGAATCTGTATATGTCAAATAATGAATTGGAAAGTGCCCCACATGCTTACATATAAGAAAAGTCGCTAGATACGGTTCTCCAAAGAGTAGTATCCGAAATTGAGGACACTAGAAACAATTTCCTTTTGGGTCTTCTTTAATGATAAACAACAAAGATCGGATACTTTCATAAGCACTCTGCTTACAACTCAACTTTATCTTTCCTGTATAATTGTCTTGGATTAATGCCAGGGTTGCGGACGTAAGAATAATGCCATCTTAAGCCATTTGTGACGGATGAGATTATGAACGCAATAGAAGATAACGTGTTTATAAATGCGACAAGGATAGAGGTCTGGAAACTAACCCCTAAAAAAACAGACATAATTTTTTTTTGACTAAGGGAGGAGTAAGGCCTGAATTCAACCTATTACGGATAGGGCAAACTGTGTCGACCTTTTCCAGTTCAGAACGCTACCTTGGAATGACCCTAGGTTTAGTTAAGTTAGAACATGCTGATCGTATGCTATGCATTCAGTACCACATGGGGTGTTAAGCCACCTGTGGTTTCCTAGCTGTGCACGACTGATGTGAAAACTCATTAACGCATGGCTTGATACTTTGGTGGAAGGTACCAAATAACAAATTCCAACCAGCGAAAAGTGCCATCATATTCGAGGAAGCTTAATTGTGGTTATCGGCGTCATATATATTCCATTCTGCTTAACCGGAGTACAGATAAAATGATGATAGGTGACTATCTCTCTTCGATAATTAGTTTCAACAATGGATTCACTATCAGAATTCCAAACAGAGCAGAATGGAAATTAGATGATTATCAAAGAACTACATAGTTTTCTATACCAGCGGATTCAACACTGAATTGGAAACGGAAGGTGGAGTTTATTGTGAAACATTACAAGTTTTACATGACTCACAGTCGTTATTCAGGCTGCGAAAACTAGAGAACAATATTGTTTTGGAAGTTGTTACAGTCATTTAAGGCTGCAAATTTCAATGTAATATAGGAGATATAGGTATGACTTTCAGGTCATACCAGGCAAGTGTGGATGAACTCGTACAGAATGCATCCACTTTGTCCATTCCCCTCGACTTCTTCTTCATAACTTGTATGTAAAAATTCAATAGTGATGAAAGAATTAGAAAAACAACTTTACACTGAATCAATATACATAAATACATACACCACGCATGGTCGACTTTGACAAGAAAACAATCGATCTCATTAATAATACTATTCGTAAAGATGCACATTTCGTGTCTTGCATTACCTTTGGACACTGTCCCCTTGTATTACAGCATAATATTACAAGGACGAAATTGAATCTGTACAGCATCATCCGTGTGACTGTTCTGCCATTGCTGACAGAGGAATGCTAGTTACAGATAATTAGGGCGGACTTAAGCAAATTTGTGCTGAGGAAACATTGATATTCATATCCATATCTGGGTGGAACTGAACCAGAGAATTCTCAATATAGTTAATCTTACTCAGCGAATTTACTGCAAACGATGTACATAATTTGTTCGCTCTAGTTCCAGATGTATTGTTATTAGACAACTTATCTTATATAAAATATCTCGTGCGAAACGTATTTCTACTCTTCTGAAAATGCTTATGAATATATCACCAACAAATGCATCCTAGAATTAGATATCTTAATGAAAGTGGCCATTTGCGCTATTTGGGTTGAGCATTATAATGATTATCTTAATGCGAAGCCAATAAATACTCGTAATACAAAAATAAAGTTAATTGAGCAATTTTATTTTTGTATTACATAATCCATAAAAAAAAAATAAAGAAAATTGATTGTTAGCTACAAATAGTTTACGAAATATTTTCGTTGCCTGTACATGCAGAGGTTAATCTATTCGTGAATACTCGTACATAAAACGAATGCCCAAACTGATTTCTAATCTAATCTAAAAGCTCTCGATAGCACAACCTTTTGGCGCGAAACTAAATAACAAAACCCAAAACAATGACCCACAATATTTTTATCTTATCTTAGAGTAGCCGTTGCGTGTGTAAACATGTATGCATCTACGTATAATATAAAAACACTGGACGTACAGCCAAAAATAAATGAGAAATCCGGGAAAATATTTACAGAATATTTCGTTGGCTTGAAGCCAAACTAGAAACTCTTCACAATTAGATGCAGAAAAGCTCTTTTACGTATTCATGGAAAGATACATGTGTATGTACATAAGATTGGTAGAAAACGTGAAATCTGTATACAACACGTGTAATTGTCTGATACTGGTACACCGACTATAATAACTCTCTATGTACAACGGAACCGGTTACACTTGATCTTGATTGATGCTACTAACAAATTGCCCTTGACTTACCTCTTTTTTCTCTTTAATCGGTGATGGTGGCACCAATGGAACTGGTGTAATAACTGCAGCACTCCTCTGACGGAATGATCGTGTGCTAGTTGTCGACGATGGACGTCCTGGAGGTGAGGCTCGCCTTGAAGGCGATGCACGTCGAGCTGGGGATTTCCGCGCCGCTGGTGGTGAGCTTCTACGTGAGGGGGACGCCCGACGACTGGGCGAAGACCTTAAAGAATTCCTCTTAGTTTCTGGCTTTTTCGTATCTTTCTGTCTTCCGCGTGTTAGCGTGCGTCGGCTATCCATTATTCCCTTTAACAAAACAACACTGCAGAACAGACAAAATTATAAAGATTAAAACAATTGATAAACGGTGCGCGGGAAGTACATTCAACCGCGTCACTCGTATTGGTTGCAATCAAAGGAAAAACTTCCATAGAAACTATTCACAAGGGGTCACTTACCTTTAAAATACAATAAATCGAGCACAAAGTAAAAACTTAATTGGATTAAGAGTTAATTTGTTACTTGATTTCACATATAAATGGAATTATTTTGATTTGCTTTCGCATTGACAACCGACGCCGTAGATTTTTAAATGGTGGATGGTAGCCCTTTTCCACTTTCCTGTCACATGAATGGAAAATACACGGCACTGTGGAAGTAGAAGTGGAATGCTTTACCTTTGCTTGTGAAGTGGAGTGAATATGGATGGGATGTTTGATGTGGAACATGAACATTCAAAGAAAGGAGAAATGCAGGGACATTTGGCTTGGGTTTTTTCCTCGGTTTTTCTTGATTATGGCGATCGGTGGTAAGAGGGCAGCACTGTGACTCTGAACGTTGACTTTTTGTTTATCGTATTTAATGCTCAAATTTCCAGTTGACGCTGTTAGAGCTCTTTCAAAATAAAGATAACAATTATTTTTCTTTTATTCACACATTTTAGAATGTTGTATCAAGTTCAAAAATAGAAAATTTCAATGTCTTATTTTCGGTTGTTTTCTTTGAGAGGGATATTTTTCAAATGTTTGGGAAATTTTAATCATTAGGAAAATTGTGCATCGGTGCACCACAGGGTGCTACGTAAAATTAACTTTGTGCTTGACGATTGTTTTTAAAAAGCGAATAATATTCCCTTTGCTGGAAAAGGAAATCCCAATGTCATCGCCAAATACCGTGGTCTTACAACAGTACTCTTGGATATGCTTAAAAGTCAATCAGCACCTAGAAACAATAATTTAATTGTAGACTAGATTTACGAACTTACCTTCAAGTATGAAGGAAACCTTGACCTAAAAGTTGCTCTCGATAACACTTATAGAGAAGCTCTTTTCTACAAACTCGCACTGCAAGCAATTTCAAATAACCTTTCCGTTTAAAGTCTCTCTACCAAGATACAGTTGTAGGAAATTCACTATATAAAATCTTGAGCTTTATCTAGCCAGCTACCGGATGAAAATCTAATCTCGTCCTAGGTTCCCACGAAGTGTTATGCACGTTCGTGCATGCGATGCGTCTGACGGCATTTGAGCCTTCTCGCATTTCAGTCAGATTGGTAGCTGCATGCGCGTGTCAACTGCCGCCCTTTAAATATCTGCGTCCCGCAGTCTACGCACGAATATGTGGAGTATTGTAGTTTATGTTTACACCGGGCTGCTAAACTTCGTTTGTAGAAGTCTGTGCTGGTCAAGAGACTTGCATTCGGCGGAAGAACGCGTGAAACTCTGTATTCTATACATTCTTGAGGATTTGCATTAGACACACGTCTTCCGGTAATTTCTTCACTATGTTTTCAGTAAGAAAAGTAGTAAATTCCGTTCGTTTCATCATAGTTGGTAAGCAATTTCGTGTAGTCTGGGTCAAGTTGTTTCTCGTTTTTAATTGCAGTACGGAAGGTCACTAGATGAAAACTTGTAGGGCTTACCTTAGGAATTGGTAAGACATGCAACAATGGGGTTCTGTTGCTAAATACGAAGGGCTGTCAAAAATCTACGGCATCCCCGAAATTTTGATACGGTGAGTTTTTATCTCATTTATGATAGTATTGTGATAACCATTTGAATATGAGCAGTGTCATCTATATTTTTATAGCAGAAGATTTCTTTATTTGAGTAGCAGAAGCCTCAACCATTGATGCGTGGAGAATGGAATCGAATTTTCTAGCGAAATGGTAATTGTATGGAACGCTAGATGGCATAAATTGTTCTCGAAATATGTCAGAGGAGAATAAATATCAGCATCCCATAATATGCAAGTGAGTTCACCAGATGAATTTGAAGTGTGAATTCAGGGAAGTGATTAAGTGATTTAAGTAAAAGATAAAGAGAAGTAAAAGCGGTTGACAAATTGGATTTTATTGAGATAAGCCATTAAATTGTGAATTGTAATTGTATCAAATAAAGCGATTGCATTAAAAGGATAAGTTCTACGAGTATCATTTGTACCCACGCAAACTTTTTACATTAGTGTCAGGAGTGGGATAGGACTTATTATGTGCAAAACAAAAAAAAAGTGTTTGGGATTGCTTAAAAAATGGTATAATGGATCGAAAACTATTGCAGTTGACCGTTGACCTCCGTGCAACTTAAATCCGAGTTGAACAAGAGAAATCTCAGTGCCAGTGGAGGAAAAAGTGACTTGGTGCTCCGACTTCATGACGCTTTGAACAACGAGAGACATGATCCAGATACATATTCCCTTGACGTTGACAAGGATGAATAGATAAGTACCGGCATTGACATGGCTGCGATGATGCAACTATTCTTGTTAAAAATGGACGAGCAAAAGAATAGCCTCGAACAAAAAATGGACAAACAGAATAAAAATCTAGACGAATAGAAAAACAGCATTGAACAAAAATTCTTCGAACAAACTAACAATCTGCACGATCTTCAACAGAAAATGGATGAGCAAAAGAATAATCTGGTAGAATAAAAGAACATTCTTCAACAAAAGTTAGAAGAAATCGATGACAAATTTGATAGAAAGAATAGAGAAGAATGTTGACGACAAATTTGTAAGAATAGAGAAAATGAAAAATTCGAACAAATGGACAGTAAAGTTGAGCAACTGCCAAAAGAGCTCGACACACTGCGAAAACCGAAATTCCGATAATGTTCATTAAGCGGTCCAAGGAGGAAAGAGTTGAAGCTTCCTTCATTCGATGGCCAGACCTCATGGTCTACTTATAAGAAGCAGTTTGAAATGGCTGCCTGTGCGAACGACTGGGATAATGAGGAGAAGTGCTTTACCCTAACAATGGCCTTGCACGGTCCAGCCACATGCAGGAGGTTTACAAGGTCCAACTGCGAAGCCGAATGCAGCAACGAGGAGAAACACTGTAGCAGCTCCAAGCTGACGTGAGTAGACTGGCACATTTGTCCTACCCCACCGCGGGCAAGGAAATTATCGACGAAATAGCAAAGGACGCATTCATCAGAGGAATTGTAGATTCGAAGCTACAGTCAGCAGTAAAGATAGCCGGGAAAAGAACCCTTGATGAAGCCCTTGCCTTCGCTCTGGCGATAAAAGCAGCCAATCAGGCTTCCAAGGGACCACATTTCATCAGGGAAGTAGCATCTGTTGAATGCTCCTGCGCCGAGGAACGAGATACTCCACGGGATAGACGAAAAATGCGCTGCTGGAACTACAATAAAATAGGACATCTTCAAAAGCAGTGTAAAGTCTGCCTCATTGCGGAAACAAGCAAATAGAGGAAGAAATAGGCAGAAACATCTATCAACATTCCCGAAGCCATCAGACAGGAAATGCTTAAGCACCAACTTCGCGGGGCAGAAGTTGGTAGCAGAAGTCGACGGCCGCAGGACCATCATCCAAGTCTCGCTTGGAAAGGAAACATGGCTGGCAACAATAGACACCGGTGCCCCAATCATCAGCAGGGATCTGGTACAGAAATCCTGGTTGCTTAACACCAGCAGCTGCAGCTTGAGAACAACTATGGGAGAAACGTCTAAGGTATATGGTGAACTCCGCATAAAAATCCACCTGGCGGGAATAGTCTTCTCTCACGTTTTTCTGGTGGCACAGTGGTCCTCGTGAAGAAGGAAGACGGCAGCACGAGGTTTTATGTAGACTACCGACGTCTCAACGATGCCGCCAAATAGGACAGCTACCCATTTCCAAGAATCGATGACACTTTGTATACGCTTTCTGGAGCGAAATGGTTTTCAACTCTTGACTTGAAGAGCGGTTCCTGGCAGGTAGAGATTAATTCTACGGATCGTGAGAGAACTGCCTTTACTACGAGAAGGGGTATCTGGCAGTTTACAGTGATGACGCTTGAACTGCGCAACGCACCGGCCACCTTCGAGCGATTAATGGAACCAACAATGGAACGATTTATGGGCTCACGTGGAAAACCTTTCTAGTGTATCTGGACGACGTTATTGTCATAGGTAAGGCGATCGAGAAAATCTAAAAGAAGTGTTTGGAGGCTGCGAAGCGTTCATTTGAAGCTGAACCCAGAAAAGTGTGCCTTGTTTCGTCGGGAAGTAAAATATCTGGGTTACATTATATCAGCGAAAGGAGTAAGGACGGATCCTGACAAAATCGAAGCGCTGAAAAGTTTACCTGCCTCCAATGATAAACACAAACGGAGAAGCTTTTTGGGACTTGCCACGTAAAGGTTCGTAAAGAATTTTGCTGGTATAGCGAAGAGCCTGCACCAAATTACGGAAAAAGGCCGACAGTTCAGGTGGTCTGGAGAGTGTGAAAAAGCATTCCAAGAACCGTTACCCCATATCCGGAATAATATTCATTTTGGACGCAGACGCTAGCAATTTTGGCGTTGGCGCTACGACTTTAAAGTACAATCTCGCAAGGGAAAACTCCACTTAAATATTGGTGCTCGCTCTCGCGTAGCAGAAGTCTCAACCATTGGTGAATGGAGAATGGAACCGAATTTTCAGCCTAATGTTGCTACCGCCCCCCTCCCGTTAAAGCCCTGGTAGGCTTCAAAGTACGTTCTCATGGTGGTGTATGTTCAGATGCAGCAATCTGGCTCTAGTACAAGCACCTATAATGCCCTGTGTTAACCCTTGCATGGCCCCCATCTTGCATAAACAACCACGAGATCATATAGATTAATACACATCCGGATTAATACAAATGAAAAAAATATCACAAACATCACAAAGCTCATTAAAAACACTGAGGATAAGGGATTAGAGTCTGACCCATTAACTCCAAATTCTTTCCGGAAGATCACTATGCTTATGCGGTCTCCACCAAAATTGACCACAGAGAAGGCGCACCCAAACTTAAAAAAACATGATACCCCCAAAAGTAAGGGGGATACGACACCGAATAGCTCAGCGCCCTCGGCTTTGCTGTCCAAACAACTCTCACTACCCAAAAAGAAGAAGCCGTCCATGGAGAAAGATGATCGACCAAAACATTGACAAAACCACCGAGCAGCCATCGGAAGAAAATAGGAAAACTGCACCTGGCTGGATTGAACAGAAGCGTCGAACCAAAAATCGTAGCAAACCAAGAGAAAGCTTATGTACATATGCAGAAATGCTTCAAAAAGTCAAAGACGATCCTGAACTAAAAGAAGTCGGGGAAAATATTACCCACATTAAGGAAACGGTGAAAGGAGACCAGCTCATCGTGCTGAAAAGATCTGGTAACTCACAAGCTACAAAATTTGAGAATAAGGTAAAAAGTACCCTAGTTGAACAAGCTGATGTGAAAATTTGAAGAAGAAATAAAGAGGTGAAAAATCTTGATGAGATCCTGCTTTCCCCAAGAGTTTTACGAATGTCGATGTAGCAAAAACATTGACAATAAAGTAGTTTAGGAAAACCGTGAGCTTACTGTTGGAATTGTATAACAAAGTGGCAAGACTGCTTTTGAAACTGAACTATGAAGTACCTATTTTTTTTTTCGTTAAGTTACTTACTATTACTTTTATATCTTTTTTCTCTATCTACTTCCTGCTTGTCTGTGGAGACACATGAACGTGTTCGAATAAAAAATTTATAAGAAAAGTGTCGAGTTGTTTTATTTTGGCCCAACACTTTACCAATGGAAGCAGCTAGAAAACTCAGAGAAATGGACAAAATACGTATAGGATGAGTTGTATGCTGAATACGTAAGAAGCAAGACCCCCTCAAGCGTTTTAAATGTATAGAATTCGGGCATAAGGCCAAAGCTTGTAAAAGCACAGGTGACTGGTCGAAATATTGCTTACGATGTGGTGAGATTAGTCATATGGCGAAGCTAAGCGATAAAGTATGGAAATGTCTGCTCTGCAAAGGTAAGGAAGGCATCAGTAGTAGCCACTATACGGGTAGTCGTAAATGTCCATCGTACCAACAAGCATAGAAGAAACTGCGGCTGAAAAAATTTAAATACTGCAGCTAAACCTAAATCACTGCCTTGTTATCACAAAAAACTCGCGAGGTAGGTAATCTTAAGTGAACTGTATCGATAATATGACAATACGGTATGGATAGTGGATGCCACAGGTAAAGCTTCAATATGGACATGCCGAAAACGACTCTTCTAAGAAGCAGAAGGGAGCGCTGAATGCTACTTTGTTCGGGCCAAAATCCACGGCTACTACCTCTATAGCTATTACGCTCCACCAAGCTTTGCGATCGAAGAATTCGATAGTTCCTAGATAGGCTAACCACAGATGCCAGATGTCGGACTCCAGTTATTATAGCCCAAGATTTCAACGCATGGGCCACGGAATGGTACTGTGCAACAACCAACAGTAGACCCAGTACTTTTATACAGCGGCAATAAACACACATTCAGCAGGAATGGAATAGGCTCGATCATTAACTTTAATTTTGTAAGCAACTCACTTACCAGTAGAACAACATGGAAAATCAGAGTGAGTGCTGACTACTAAGGAATAGTATGCGAGACAATTGACGAAGGAAGATCATGCCATCAAAATACGATAAATAGAACGCTCAACAAAAAGGGATGGAAGACCAGCACATTTTATGAAGAGTCGTTTATCCATATGCTAGCGGAGATAACGACGACTGGTTCTTTCAATGAAAAGTCTGTTCAATTGACCGCCCATATCTCCAGAGCGTGGGAAGCATCTATGGTAAGACGGATGACTTGTTCACATTATCAACCAGTTTGTAAGTGGAAAGAAGAAATCACGCAGTTACGAACTGAATGGCACCGCGCAAGAAGACTGTATCAACACATCCATCAAAAAAGCAATTTCACTGAACTCCAACATCGGTTTAAATTAGCACGAAGGGAAATAAAAGTGCCAATAAATAGACAGCAGAACGACAAATTCTTAACGTCACAGTCGAAGAGATACATGACGCTTGCAACAGATTTGGGAACAAAAAAGCCCCAGAGCCAGACGGCATACCAAATATAACCTTTAAGGCTATAAGATCCGAGCCAGAATGGACATATTTTTGGACATTTATAACTCTTGCTTGAGCGAAGGAATTTTTCCCAACCAATGGAAGAAACAGAAGCTTATATTACTACCAAAGCGAAGCAATTCCACAGGCGACCCATCAGCAAGTATTGGAACGTATCATCTTTAATAGATTAAAAGCAGCCATTAAGGAAGCAGGAGGACTATGAGAACATCAGTACCTCATTCAAAAAGCACACCCAACAATTAATGCCATTAAAGCGGTTGTTGATACAGCAAAAATGGCCATAGAAGGACGATGATGGTGAAGAGGTATCAAACAGTACTGCTGTGTCATAATGTTGGGCGTCAAGAACACTTTCAACACAACGAATTGAGTACATATCCTAGAAGCGCTACGAAACATGAGAGTGCAAATTTACATCCGAAGTATTGTGAAAAACATTTCCGACAATACAGTACAGACGGTGGTTTGATGTAGTACACGGTCACAGGGGCAGCACCCCAGGGATCGATACTGTAGAATGTAATGTACGATGTCAACCTAGATGTCAAACTACCCAAATATTGGAAAATCAAAATCGGTTTTCTACTGATCGCCCCTATCCGTGTGATGCTGTCTGTGAATACGTGTGAATTGTCATCAATGCCAATTTTCCTCCCATTTTATACAAACCACGACCATTTTAATCAAAAAAACGTCGTCCACATTCGTGCAAATCGCTCTCATTCTAGCTATTTTAATTTTAAATTCCTCTCATTTTAGCAAATTTTGACAAAGTGTTGGAATTCACTTACAATGTGTCTGTGCAAAAGTTAAGGGTTTGCAAAAGTGTTAGTAGAGTCTGACATCTAGTTTAGTTTATCTATGGTCTTGATCTATCAGACTGCAATCTTTGGGTTTGCGGACTCATTGTAACAGCGAAACATCTATAAGATATCGTCGAAATAAGGAGCGAAACCGTTTCAATTGTACGAAGGTGGCTGTCATCATCTGGTCTCACACTAGCTGAACACAAAACGGAAGCGGTATTAATTACAAGTAGAAAACAAAATTAAATCATTGTGCTCACAGTAGGTGAACATGTAATAGCGTCCAAGTCAGCAATAAAATATCTTGGTTAAAGATTGTCGTTTAAGGAACACCTGGAATACATGAGTTGCAAATCTTGGCGGTGCGTGTCTCCATAATGCGAATAACGCCGAATATACAATATATGAGGACCCAGGTATAGCCGGTGATTCCTCCTACCTAAAGTTGTCATGTCAGTAGTACTTTATGGATCCCCAATTTGGGCCGAAGCTACGAAAGTGAAATCATACAAAAGGAAAATCAAAGCACTGAATAGGCTTTGTGCAGTGTATTAGCGCATTCCGTACAATTTCGGCCGAAATGGTGTGTGTTATCACAGGAACGCTTCCAATTGGTATACTTGCAGAAGAGCTGCAGAGAAGGTTCATAAAGAACAGACAAGAGCGACACTTACACAACGGAAATCAACACGAGTTTGAGACAGTGGCAACAACGCTGGAGACTCTCGTCAAAATGCCGATGAACTTTTCGGCTTATTCCAACTATCGAAACTTGGATAAACCGCAAACAGGGAGAAGCTAATTTCTACATAACACAACTGCTAACAGGATATGGCTGTTTCCAGTCATATCGTTGTAAAGACGTTGAGTCCCCTCTCTGTCCATTTTGTAGTGACACTCCTGAAGACGTGAAGCCTGTATTTTCCTACCGGACAAGACTCCAATTACAAAGAGAAACTCTTCAGGGGATACTGGAAGAAACACCAACTTCCGAGAACATAGTCGTAACTTGTTATAATCGGAAAATAGGTGGAACACGCGAAATATATGCCAAGAGTGAAGACGCCTAGAGCGAGAAAGGAGAGAAAGCGGGGAAAACGCACGAAACTACGCATTGAATGCGAGGGGACAAAGCGAGCAAGACAAGCAGGCATACGAGAATTTATACGCATACAACAGCACGTAAATGCGTGAAAGAAGGGAAGAGCCAAGAAGAACAAACTCCGCTCCGGTGAGGAATATGCGACCATAGCACTATTTAGTGACAACCGATACATGCTTTAACACAGCAAAACGACACAAACGTTAACAATTAATTACTGAACTCCACCAATGCGAGCATCCGAACACCTGCATACATACACTATAGATGATTTGCGAGGCTGAATCCGATGCCACCTCATTTGGGATGAAGCATGACGTTTTTTCCCATATCGTGCCAATTCTGACATATTTTTTTATTTTAGTTTTGATCGTTGATGAACAAGGAAGTGTAAAAAAAAGGAAAAAAAGGTATATTTCAGGCCAACTGCTCAAATTTAAAAATTAAAAATGGTTCGATTCAAGTGCTTCGTTTGTTAAAAAGCCTTTGATCACCATGAAAATGTGAACACAACATTGGATGAGTTGATAAAATGGGGCCTTGGAAGAAATACCCAAAACAACAACGAGAGTCGAAACAACCTCATTTAGTCTTTCGGTCCTAAGCACACTGTCTGCTTCAAAAATATTGTTGATATTGCATCCTGGATCGCCTCTTGCATTTTTAAGAAAGGTTCTCATACCTTAATGGAAATTATGAAGGTACTAAAAACAGAAACTGGCAATAACGCATACGCCTACACTATGATACGTAACGAGAAACTGGTACGTTTGGCAGAATTTAGATTGCAAAAAAAAAAGCTTGTGAAGAGCAGGTACAGGCATTCGATGAAGTGTTTGATGCTGGTATCGATGACTAACGAAATTTAACCTTAAAGCATAGACTTACTAAATTAAGTTATTTTTTTCCACGAAAAAAAAACTTCAAACGCTTTTCTGAATCGGTAAACAAGATTTGGTAATTACAATATGTCGCTGAACCCCCACATACCCGATCTTCATGAAATTTTAGTACGTTGTAAAATAGTATTCGTCATCCTGAAGAAGAACTTATTGATATACATGTTGGGCACGGAGATCGTTATACCACATAGCTTTTTTTTTACTTCGGAAATTAAAACAATTAGCTCAATCGATGAGTTCTTGAAAATTGGAAATTTTGGCCAAAAAAAGTGGGAGGGGGTTTAGCGTATTTCGAAACAGTAGCAAACGTGCTATATTTATTGCAATATACTCGTATTACCAAATACAAGCGATTTATTTCCCTAGAAGTGCTATTCATCCACAATGGGAGCAAGCGCAGATAGTCAAATGTGTACAAAGAAAAGTTTATCTGTCATAATTAAACCCGCCTACCACCGTTTGGTTCTTTGATTCATGAATGTATTACAGGTATAGGCCCCTGCCTGACAGTTGCATTAGCAGTTAAGCCCTGAGGAAAGGGAATTACAATTCTTTTTGCCCGCGAAGCGCGCCCTTGAGGTATCGCTAACTCATGGGCGCTTGCCACAATTGACATACACCTAGTGGAGTGACGAAGTCGTGCAAGCGGCTAAACCTTGCGGGAAGGGAGATTAGTACTTTCCAGTAGTAGTTTTTTTTCCAATTCGATGAGCCTTCGAAGCTAAGCGTTGTTTTACATTCATTATTTATAAAGTTTGAATCGCGTCATATGTCGACTTGCCCTCCAGAAAACCACCTAAACTGTCATGGAGCTTAATAATATACCATTGTCGACAGACTACAATTCTCCTGTATTTTCATGGTATGTAACATTGGTTTCGCTAATCGGTAGTTGTTGCAATTCTCATGCCGCCTTTGCCTTTACACAGTTCTTCATTCAATGGTTAGGGATTCGATCGTCTCTCATGATTTTATTGAACAAAATCGAAAGCCATTTAACACCTCGTCTTCTGTGAAATCTGCCGAAAAAATGGTACTGCGCGGAAATTCTTCTCTAAGTAACGCGTTAAAGTATTTTTGGCATCTATTGCAAATTTTGTTTTTCCCTGTTTATCTTCAATATATTTTTGCGGTTGAATCTCTCACGAGCTTTTTCTTCGTTTTGCCGCAATTTAAAACTTTAGCTCGTTCACCAGAGCTTTAGGGGTTTCACTTTTCCAATTGGTTGTGCCCTGCCTTTTATGCTATAGCCCGTGTTCTTGCTGCCGCTTTCTTCGCCACGCTTTTGCAACGTTCCGTAATACTTTGAGGGTTGCTTTTTATTCTTTACCACCATTTTCGTAGTTCAGTAGCTCATAATGATAAATCTCCCAAGTTTACTTTACAATTATAAGGACATGAAACAAAAAAATTGCAAGCAGAGGAGTTATAATTCAAATTTAAATTCGGCCAATGGTTTTTTCCCCACCCTGTACATTTTTTTTCTGCTCACAACACATTGACATATCTACTGTAAATAAATCTTCCAAAGCCATTAAATATTAATTCAAAATGTTGATTTCTCATTTTACTGTTGGGCAGTCTACTCAACACATGAAAACTCTCAGTTAAGCATGAAACAAGTAGAAAAAGGAACAACCGTCTTCCACAGAGAACGAAACGCCGCCGAATATTTAAGAGAATTCTCACAAGACCTTTCGCGAAAAGTATTCGTTTTTGTTTCGTACTTGCACTCGTACTCACATGTCCACAACAGCGCACCACTTTACAGTCTGTCATCTACTTTTAGAATCGTTTGTCTGTCGCACGTTTTTAGTCTCTCAAGTGTGTTCCATCGGTCGTGTGTTTTCGGGTGATGCATAAGCATACAATTCGCTTTGTCTTTATTCCTTTCAACTATCAATTTGGCAAAAGTGATCGCAAATCAAAAACAAAATTAAGTAGAGATGTGAACAACTCACCTCAGTTGAGAATATAAAAACAAAGAGACTGTTTCTAAAAAGAGAAAAACCCAATTTACATCGCGTTAATTTCAAACATCTTTAATTGTAACGGAATAAAGAAAATTACAGTGAAGAAAGCAAGCGCGGAAAGGTCAATAGTCTGAGGCTCCTGTGAAGGTTTTGTTGCCTGAAGGAAGACGAAGAGCAAACGTTCACCCCCCGCTTTGTACTTGGAACACATAGGAGGAAGAAAGCCAAAGCAATGGCTCTGCTGAGATTAGCGAGGTAAGAAGATGAAAGAAAAAAACAAAAAAGAAAAAGACACAAACGACGTCAGAAGCGATAGTACGGCTAGCGCCAGAGGTAAGACCAAGCCAGGTCACACATCTACAATTCGAAAGTATCAGCAGCAGCTGAATATCGGGCTAGGGGTAGTCTTTCTGGACCTGCTCTATGTTTCCTTGGTTTACATTATGTTATGCGAATGTGTTGAATATTGATGTGGCTCTCTTTCTTGCCAAGTTGCTTGTTTACGAATTACCAAGCAAAGTGAGAAGACGAAATAAGTGAAAGTGTCAATGGAGGGAGGGAGGCAACGAGTATTCCATTCCAATCTCACTAATTTTATTGTTGATTTGTTGTTTACATTTTTCTTTTCACTTATCACTGCGATTCATTACATTAATTGAGAAATCTAACTTTAGAACGATTTAAGCTTCTGCAAAATATGCGTTGCAGCAGTTGTCGAGTTACGGCGAATAGGTGGGTGTTGAACATGGGCAACAGGTGGCTAATGAGTGTAACGGGTGGACTTTGGAGACTCCTTCCTTAATTGGCCTCTCCGCAGATTTTCATAAAGAAAAAGGAAAACCCAGAGCTGTGTAGTGACTCCTTTGTTTGTAGCTGAAGATGGGTGTGTCGTGCTACGTTGCCAGTTACACCAATTTTAATTTAAAAAAAAAAAAAAAAAAAACTATTTGAGTTTTTAATTTACCACCCGTTTGGGTGGAAACACTGCAATCTAGGCAGAGTCATGCCGGATGTTAACACTTCAGTGGATTCTCGTTTATGTCAACTTATTACTGTCAGAGAAGTTCATAATGGGTCTTGGAATAAGTTCGCAGCGTTTTCTTAGCTAAATTCAATTGGTCTTCTTTTTATATTTAAACCAAATATGTACATTCTCTTGTCATCGACAAAGTTTTGACATTTTTCGGATAAAATCATGATGAAATCGGCAAAGAAAGCAAGTTTGATCAAACAGAGAATTCTGCAGAGAGCAGAACAAGTGATAGTCAGAAGCTGCTATGTTTGGACCATACGGTGAGTGCATCAAATTCTCCAAACCAAGCTCTCACAATTTCTGAAGGGTTATTAAACAAGTATGTGGTCGGGCGTTGTCATGATAGAAATAGTGCATTTTCTATTGGACAATTGGGGTTGTTTTCTTTCAATTTGCTGGCATAATCTCTCGAGTTGTTCACAGTAGATTGAGAAATAACCGTTTAACCATTTGGAAGTACATCAAGGTGGACGTTTTCCTTTCAGTTCAACCACACACACGGGATAACTTTCTGCGCTATTAATCAAGTGCTAGTGACGGCTCACCACACCATTATTGGGCCACGATTTTCGACGCTTCCGATTGTCGTATGCACGTGACCCATTTTTCATCCCCGGTTATGACTCTATTCAGAAAATGGTTCAAGTTAATAGATTTTAACAGCGTGTCGAAGATTTTAACTCAGTCTATCATATATGTATTACGCGTTCAATACGTCAAGCTTCTTCTGGCATCCAGCTATCAACATGGTTCAACACAGTTTTGTCAATACCTAGCTCGATACCAATATCGAAAGTGTTGATATGCCTGTCTTGCTCGACTTTTTCAACAATTTCATCAGGTTCTTGAGTAACGGGAACAATAGCATGTCTAAATTTTGACATCAAAATATCCATAACAAAAGCGAATGAACAATTTCTAGGCTGTGGATTCTAATATTCCCGTAAATAGCCCAAATATTTTTACAAACCTGAGTAGGATTTTTTCCCTTTTCGTAGTAGTTTTGCAAAAATGTAGCGAAATTTTTCATTATATGTCTCGATTTTCAAATGCGAATCACTTAACAACCATAGTTCAAAAATAAAACACAAATTCAAGCTTAAACGTCCACATTTGTCAATGCTTCATATAATCACGGAAATGCATTTTTATAAAAACTTTAAGTTTTATTAATCAAAAGCTATATGGAGTAAACAAAGCAAAAATACGACCAACAACTGAGGCAAAAAATACTCCAATGTTCCAAAGGTTGTAGCAACTTTTGGTAGTTCGTCAAAAACATTGGGGATTGATTCATTCTCCATCCCAAAGCTCATTTATAATGACATTCCAGCTCTCAGTTCTTTAGATAAAGCCAATCTGCTTGATGCAAACTTTGCATCTAGCTAAACATTTCCCGATTGTGCCAGATTTTCGTAGTAACAAGTCCACTGTTTTACCTTATTCTATCGCTATTTTCGCCAGAAGGGCTCCAATTAAATTGCCAATAGTATACCGCTCCTTTAAACCTTTAATCGTAACACCTATCAAAGTATGAATGCTCATTGTACATAGGTTAAGATTGTGTCGTGTAACTCGTCGTTAGGTATAGCCTTTTGAGACAATAGACCGATCAATCCTACTGCAAAAATTAAAGGTATATGGTGTGACGGGGGAGGAAAATAAATGGTTCAGGTCCTATTTAACAGGGAGAGCACAACGAACGAAAGTTAATGATCATCTCTCTTGTGCATTAAAATCTTATTTAGGAGCACCTCAAGGATCAGTATTGTTTTTTTGTTATATATAAACGATATAAAAATGTATATTAAGCACATTTTAAAGTTGTTTTGTTCGCGGATGACACGTTATTGTATATTCATGGCAAAAATGTGTGTGCAATTAGACAAAGATTTAAAAGCTAAGACTTTTTGTAAATAATACTAAGTGTATGAAGTATCGCGTAAATAGTCCAATTAATGTAAATATTAACCACGAAAGAATTGAGTGTGTAAAAAGCATTAAATATCTTGGTGTAATTGACGAAAAACTTAATTTTAAAGATCATGCTAATTACGTTTGTAATAAAATTTCAAAGAAAATAAGTTTCTTAAAACGAATTAGAAACTCATTGTCATTCGAAACAATTTTGTACATGTGCAACCAGGAAACTAAAAATTCACTCCAGAAACTACAAAACAAGGCGATGTGGACAATTCTAAAGTTTAGCATTTATTTGGATGAATGTCAAACAAAGATTGAAATACAATGCGATGGTGTTCATATTTAGAATGAAGAACGGATTGTTACAAGAATATATGATAAATAGCGTAGTGCAAGTTTCTGATATCCAGCCGTATAACTGGAGAAGTAACGAAAATATAAGAACATCAAGATGCAGATTGACAAGTACAACACAGCAATAAATTTTTAATCGAGGAATAATATTTCTTAACAACTTGCCATTTTATATAAAAAAGAAAACAAGATTACTAGGGTTTAAAAGAAAAATTTGTAAATTTATAAAACTTAAAAATTGTTAATTGTTCAGATACCTAAAAGATGTTTTTAACTAATAAAATTATCTATCTATCTATCTAAAGCCAGCTGCCCCAGATCCTTCAAAAGATCACGTCTCCAAAGCAGCCATCACAACGGAAACCTCTTCGTCGTCTCGAATAATTTGTCCCAATTTTGTGGATGGCCATGGCTCAAGTAGTAGTGGCCTGGTTCCAAATCGAAACGTTCAGTGTTCGAATCCCAACTGTGCCCGAAAGAGATTAATTTTTTCAGTTAACAAAAATCAATTCAGATTAATATTTGACTAAAAATTAACAAGCCAACTTCCACTAAGAATTTAGTCTCGCCCATTAAATGTTGGATGCCACTCATGGAGCAAAATAACCACTGAGCTCAAACATCTTTCTTTCTTTCTTTATCCCATTTTCCAAAAAACTTAACACATGCTGAGGGATTATAAGTGTATTCATACCCACTTGAGTGTTCAGTTCTTTTTTGAAAAAAAAAAAAAATTTTACATAGGTACATACATATGCACTGTGAAATATCGTGATTATTTCTTAAGCCGTATACCTCGATTATGGTATGCCCTGCGGACTTCTTTATTTCCTAGTCATGATGATAATCTGCAAACATTCAAAACAAATGTAAATTTTTTTTCCTTCCTAATTTTGCTTCGCCCGCTCTGTGCTGTCAATTTTGTGCAAAATAATTTGAAATTTTTCTTTGGGTTGTCCTTTTAAATCCTTGTTTAATGGCTTTTTAGCGCATTTTGCATAGCATCAACTGTTGCTCATAAGGAGAACTATTTTCTGAGTCCCAATCTATAAGTGTTCATCGACGACTTTTCGGTGATTGATTTTCACTTTCAATATTGGAATACATACATCTTAGCCGGTATTTTCTACATACAAAGTTGGAACTTTGCCGTCAAAAATAGCATTGTTTTTGCTACGTCAGCTAATTCTGGATGAAATCGTTGCAAATATCTAGACAAGGGCACTTCGTCATCTTCTGTAAAATCATTGTCTTCAACTATGATCTGCAGAATTTGCAATTTGTTTCAACTCTAATTTTCTCCGTAGCGCTTGCTAGGAATGTTGTTGCTTTCGTCAAGTTGTACCCTTTAGTTTGTTTGTAGCATAGTATTGCGAGCTATTGTTTTATGCAGCAAAAATTTACGGTAATTTTTAGTCGAATTATATTTTGGTCTATCGGCTGTATCAAGGATGGCTGAAAAATCACTGTATCAAGGATGTGACATTAGATGCCTGAAAAATCACTTGAATTTGACCATCACTTCGTCTTCGGTAAAATATCCATTTTATACAATACCTTTCGAATTTAAATAAATTTCCAATATGTTGTTTTGGAAAAGTTAAATCGAAAAATTTCCCTTTAGTACGAAAGATTTGTGGAAAATTTTTTTAAAAATTATGGCATCTTAGTTTTCCCAGGATATCTCAGAGTTTTTAAATGCCCCTCTGCAACCTCCTTGCTTGGGATTACTGTTGGATTTGGAGTAGGTACGAGCTTGGGCATAGGCAGTTTCTTTAAATCTGTGTTTCGCATGGACATCAACATCCAACAGTGACCTCCAGCAGGGGGCAGCGTGCCCCCCACAAAATCATATTCCACTGTTTATGAATGTCCAGAAAACTATTACATACTTTTGATATATGTGTTCGTATATTGGGCTCCATAAATAATTTCAGTTCAAATCTTGTAATCATTTGCTCTAGTGATACAAACGCGTTTATGAGAAATTTTGGAACTTTACCTATTGTCACCGCATCTTTTTTACATTTCCGCTAAAACATTGTTACTTCTTAATTGTACATATAAAGCGAAATAAAGCCAAATTGAAAAAAATAGCGGATTTGCATTTATTTTGTTTGGTATATTCGAGAAGTTTATCAATTTTACTGTACATTTGGTTCTCCGACTTATTGACTTACTTTATTTGGAAATTGTCTCAGAAATTGCTGTTTCCATTCACCTTCTTAAGTCACATAGAATTATATAGTGATACAATGTGCCTGTTCACATTGACGTGGGCAGGAAGATTGTTCGAAAGTGAGGGAAAGCTTTTTATTTAAGTGGGAAGAAGAAGGTTTACGTGCTCTTTAGAAATGGATTTTCGGGCGCATCCTTTTTTTTCATATCGTTCCATTTCTGACATATACTATATGTTATATGTATTTTCATTTTAGTGTTGACCGTTGATGAGCAAGGAAGTGTAAAAAAGAAGTAAAAAGGTATGCTTCAGGCCAACTGCCCAGATTTAAAAATTCTCTTTTGCACAATCTAACTCCCTGAACAGGCAAAAAGTGAGCAGGCATTTAAAGTCCATCCGATGACAGCCATGTACAGCACGGTAGGTCGCTTAGGTATGAGACTTTTTTTTTACTATTGTAGATCTTTTTTTAATAGAGATATAAAAGAGAGTCATCTCTAGTAGTAAAAAAGTAACAAAAAAAAAATCTTTCTAATGTCGTTTTCCATTAGGCTGTCAGAAGACGTTTTTGTTGTGTACTTCGATTTTTACTTAAATGGAACACTAAGAACTTCTTCGGACTTTTATATATTAAATACATTTGCTTGCGAATCAATTTGAACACTCAGAATAGTAAACTGGCCAAACACAGCCGATTGTACGAAAACAGAAATCTAGTTTGATACAAATACAACTTGACGTTTATAGATTTTGACATAAAATCGAGTAGAGGAACTTCGATTCTCAAATTAAAACGAGAAGCGAGATTTTGATTCTGAAAAAATGAGGGGAAATGGTGTGACGTCACTTTTCTTTTTCCGAACGCGGAGAAAAGCCCAATGGAAAACGACATATGTAAGTTGTCTCATCTCCTACACGCGCATCAACCTCAGATATCTGAAATTTTCTTATTTTTTCCAACTTTTTGGACTACTATTGCCTTATGACTTAAAAGTAAAAGTACGCATATACATGTATATTTAATAAAAAATACACAATTTTTAAATAATAAAATGTACTCGTATTTTAATCAGGTATTTGAACATACATAAGTGTTGAAAGAAAAAAAAAAACATTCAAATAAACCTAAAATCTTTCTTGCTTTCAAACTTCGGCATTCGTATCGCAAAAGAATTTTGTTTTTAATCTCTTGATTTATTATTACAAAGCTGTGAGGACGCCGTTGTCGACAGTCGTCTTTACTGCTCGCTTTACAGCGTGTGTGATATAGCAATTGTAGAAAAGAAACTTCATCATTAACTCCTGACTCCACTAAAGATTAAAGAGTTTCATTTGGATCGTTGCTTAGTATTGGTGGCTGAGAATATGTTTTTTTTTTTAATAAATCTATATAAGACGAGCCGTTTAAATTAACCTTTGGTACCACGAATAACCGAAGCTGTCCAGAATTAGGCGCTGCCCTTGTTTTCAAAATGTGCCTAGCAGCGAGTTCTCTTATGTATTGGGAAACGATTAGTTAAATCAGGTAGGTACTCGGCACTTATAACAGCAGTTATGACATCATAAAAGTAACATTGGTCGGAACTAAAATCTATGACTTTAAAAATACCTGGTAACACGGCCTATATCTTTTCGAAACAATCATGCACTTTTCACAGTCATCCAGTAGGTTTCCAACAACACCGGAATAAGTGGAAGGTCCTGTTGTGGTACCCGACCGAGTTTTGAAAATAGGTGTCTTAAGGGCAATTCATTCATGTGTAAACTGTATAACTCAGCCATATTTGCCCCTCTTTGTTATTGTTCCGTCACAACCTATAGCTACAGTATCATTGTTTCATAGATTGCAAACTCCAATTCTTTTGCGGTTCCTTAATTTGGAACAATACTTTTGTATTAAACAAATTACACTATGTAAGTAAATACGCACAACCTTTTACTTGTAAATAATTAGGGGAACTCGGACATCCTCCCCACCTCTCGTTCGATTAGAATAGTACAATATTTTTGTTTACACGTGATTTGTAATTGTATTTAAAATAATTTTGGGTATTGAAAATAATAATATACTGTTCATAAGTGCAAATTTAGGGAAATTTTCCGAAAGTTCAAACCCAACGCGGGGGTAGTTATACATGTAAAAAAAAAATACTACGTTCCTAGTTTATAATCAGGTCATGCTTTGCGTACTATTAGAAAAAAAATCAAATATTCGACCCACTCTAATGTATGACTAGTGAATTTCAGCTGACTTAAAACCTCTCCGTGTTGCTGAAGGCTTTTCTGCATTTGTTTAGTTTTAGGTCTATCGCCTATCGTCTATCCTTAAACTGAGAATGATCTCAGTTTTGAGAGGATAATTTCAGACTCTGACTATTGGCCCAAATATTTTCAAATAAATGTTTCCTAAGTAGGAACTTTAGAGCTTTGTTGGTCTTGGAACTGAGTATTAATTTCCTCGGCTTATTTTGGGCCACTATTTCGAGAATTTGGTACTTTATCTCACAAATAACGCGATAAATTCTGGCTTTCAAGGCATGTAGCGCTATCTTGTTAGAACCACATATCACACGGACAATGGACAAACTGTTGTGATCGATGCCGAATTGACAGCTCCGTATCTTGCACCACATTTTAATTAACTCACAGCGGCTACAGTTTCTCTTGAATGTACATTATGTTGACGTGTTGTTGACTTTGCCTGAGTATGTGGTTTACCCTACTTTAAAAGTAGAGTTTATGATACGCGACCATTTCATTAGATTGATCCAGGCTGGATGGGTTTTCGTCCTCAATCACGTTCCTTATATAAATTTCATTGAGTAGAAATGACTATAGACTTTAGGCCTGAAGTTTTTGAAGTGTTGTGACTAGCTTACATAGTTTTTGTACAGGTTGAGGATGGATTTACAATATTAGCCAACGTTTTATAATACGAGTGCTATTTGGGTTTTTGTACAGAGACTTGAATAATTTGTCTCTGCAAAAAAATGGAATTGAATTGTGAACATTTTCGTGCTATGATTTTTTATGATTTTCGACGTGGATTAACTCAATAACTTGCTTCAACTTTTGGTGTTGGAGCATCATTCCGGGTCACCGTGTTTCGCAGGTTTTCCGAATTTAATTGTGGTCGTCGTTTTCTGCAGGACGAATTTCGTAAAGGTTGTCCAAAATCAGTTGTTGTGCAGAAAACATCGATGCTGTGCGGCAACTGTGCAATATCGTCATGTGACATATCGTGAAATTGAGGCATTCTTGGTGATTAGTTTCCCTCCCATCCATTTAAGATTGCAAGAATACGAGTATTTGGAAGTCAAAAATATTTCTTCTGTTGGATACCGCATAATTTGACAATCGCTCAAAAAAGGCTCGAGTCGATTGGTCCAAAGAAATATGGAAAAAAATTCGATCGCGGTGCTTCAAAAGACTTCTATAAGATCGTGACAGACCACGAATCGTGGATCTATGCATATGAGCCCGAAAATAAATAGTAGTCAAATCGAATAAACAGTTGTTCGCGCACGAAGCACCTCGAAGAAAATGGTCCCCTGTTTCTTCGGAAATACCGGACATGTCGTCACCGTGTCATAAGAGCAACGTCGAATGGTCAATTCAGAATGGTACATCACCATCTTTCGAGAAATAAAGAAAAACACCCGCCATCATTCTCTATCACGACAATGCGAACTTTCACGGGTCTTTTTTTTAAGAAAGAATTTAACACTCAAGTGGGTATGAATACATTTATAATGCATCAGCATGTGTTAAGTTTTTTGGAAAATGGGATAGAGAGAGAAGGAAAGATGTTTCGGCTCAGTGGTTATTTCGCTCCATGGGTGGCATCCAACATTAAATAGTGAGACTAAATTATTAGTGTAAATTGACTTGTATTTAGGCAACCATTCGTCTCACGAGATTTTAGTTGCCTGAAAAAAAGCTTTCGGCCACGGCTGATATTAAACCCCGAAACGTCCGATTGGGAAGTCAAGACACTACCAGTTAAGCGACGATCACCCACATGGGTGATTTTTTGGGCACTCAGAATATCAAATTGATGGGTCATCCGCCGTACAGCCCTGATTGGTCATCCAATGACTTCTTTTTATTCTCAAAAATAAATTGCGAGATCAACGTTTTTCGATGCCTGAAGAAGCGGCAGATGTGTTTAAAATGCATGTTTTGGAGCTAAGTCTTTCGAAGTGGAGAAAAGTGCTTCGAAAATTGGTTCACACGCATGCAAAAGTGTATTGATCTTCATGCAGAGTATTTTGAATGATAAGCGGAGACAAATGTAATGTCTAGAACCTCCAGCTCCTTAGTGCCACAAAGATGGGATCATTGCCTCTATTGCAGAAAGAAGACTAGATTCTACAATAGTTCGAATAAAACTTCGGCTCTAACATGTACATCACTGCTATAATATTTATGGCTTGTAGGGCGTCGATATCACAATCTAAATCTAGTCGCGTGTTAGGTTCACGACCTAAGAGTAAGTATTCTTACGTTGGCGCATCTTTGGTATGAGAGCTTTTCATTATGTCCTGGAGAAGGTTGATGACGTCGTATGTAAGTAAGTCGATGCGATAGTGCTATTATCCACATTAGTCCAATCACGGGATTTTATGGATGTACGGTTCGAGAGCGAATATTGACAGAGTTTTCGAATCCTATCCATTTTGTTCAAGATGATCAGGAATATTTAACTTATGTTTTTAGAACCAAGCCGTTATGAATGGTACAATGCTTGACCCTACAATTTGATCCGGACTATTTATGATTCAATCCTGCATAGCAGACATGTACAGCAAGTAAATGATTGGTGACATTGTTACGTCGTTATCGATATCACTGACTGCTTTGCAGTAAAAAATAAAGCCAGAGAGCAATGTGAGTAGGGAAAATTAAATGTATTCTTTGTTCGGCTTTTAAAAATAGAATGCAAAACAAACAAAAACAGAATTAGATAGAATAGCTGTGATACTGAAGTTGTTCCAGCGTCACGAGTACATATTAATCAGCTTCCGCAAGAAAATGCATTGAATAATCTACTCGTAGCAAAACAAGTCTTTAGCCTAGAAAAAAAATAAAAATAATAAACGCGTATGGTATGGAATGTTGAATGCCAACCAATGTATACAGAAGCGATGAAGTACATACAAATCCCAATCTTTATTGATCATGTGATCTAATAATTTGTGCTAATTATCTCTAATTTGAAAAAATTCTAACCATATTTGCCGTAAGCCACCAGAGCTATCGTTTAAGTGATCTCGTATGCGTATGCAAAAACGTATTGAATTCATTGAAGGCAAATTATCTCTAGAAATGTTGAGGGTTGATATGTATAAATATAAGCGTGTTTATTCATTGACAATAAATTATTACTCGATAGGGGTGATACTCTACTTAAGGGTAAATGTCTTGAATATGACCATAACCCATTCAATAAAAATTATATGATTAAATTGAAAAATAAATATTGTTAGTTCTTCCAATTGATAATAATGTATGTCGCTCATAAAAGTGAGATCACACCATATCCATACGTCTTTATTAACTTGACCGTAATGTTCCTGTTAACTTCAGAATAAGTTTTGGAAAGGATATTTAATGGGGACATGTAGTACCACCGTAAGACTTGGCTTACCATTATTTTTTGTTTTGGCCAAGAAACTGCATCAAGTAAAAAAATTTTCGCCATGGTTCGGATCAATCCAGGTGCTGACCCTTGATATCACCCGATGCGTCCATCTTCTTTTCTGCGATTCGTCGCACTGTTCTTGGCAGACCGCTATGTTCTAGTTTCTCTCCGCTTTTCTTATGTGGGTGTCTAGGCGACCATTTTGTACACGTCCGTTGTATAGTCGTTTCAATTCATCGGCGAGGATGTCGATGGGCGGCATTGAAGACACGATGAGTATGGTGTCGTGGGATACCGTTCAAATGACATCATATTCTCCGACTCTAAGACAAATCGTCTCGCGTAATTTCCGACTCTAAGACTAATTGTCTCTCGTACTTTCCGACTGCTGATAAGTAAAACTTCGGTTTTATGATGCGGAAGCTGCAATCCGGGCCCGAGGAGCCATCATTTTATTGTTCTTACGGTCTCATTACAAAAGAGTCCAATTTCTTTGAGCAATTAGGCAACGACCACGACTGCGAAGTCATCCGCGAAACCGATGACTGATGTTTCGCGTGGGATTGGTAGACGTAAGATATCGTCGTACATCACGTCCATAGCAGAGGACCCAAGACCGATCCTTGTGGTACACCGCCGGTTATTAGGTACTTCTTGATTCCGTCGTCGGAGCATAGAAAAGGGCCCTCAGTGAAATAACACGAGATGGCTTTTAATAAATATACTGGTACATGCATTCGACGGACACAATGCATAATACGTTGCCACTTCACCGAATTGAACCGGTTTGCGCATCCTGCATTACTACAGCGCAGTATGTTTTAGTGCCTCCTCTCCAACGTTTTCCTTCTATTGCGGTTTCATCTATCGTTGATCGCGACTTACGAAAACCGTACTGACGCTCCGCTACATCACCCGCCGCTGATTCAATTGCAGACTCAAGTTTATTATATATGTATTACTCGTTCGAGGATTTTTCCCATCGTGTCGAGTATACAAAGGCGAGGGTTCACTATGTGGTTTGTTTCCTTTCGGCAGCAGTACTAGTCGCTGTCGCCTAAAGGGCTTTGGAAAAGTGCCCTCTTGAAGGCACGCGTTGTAAATTTTTACAAATATTAAATTTTTTTAAAAATAGGCCCCGGGGCCTTTCGGTCTTGTATTTTATCGCATACTCTGACAAGATCTTCGCTTGTAATTACTGGGATTGGCGCACTATCACTCTCATTTCGGTTGAAGAGCTCTTAGCAGGCTACTGCTCATAATGGTTATGTCAATAATGGACTCCGTTCCCGCACGACTAACTATTACAACGTCTAAAAAAGAGAGAGTCTCTAGAACGATCGCTCCTCTTCATGCTTCCGCATTAAAATCGCCTGCAGAGGAGTGCGGCTTCTAGCATCGGAGACTAGTCTATCGAAAACCGTTTCAAAGCTATCGATTGGATTGTAAGACTGGGTGGAATGTAACAGCTATATACATGGATGCCGTTGATCTTAGCGCGCGTGAAGTAATCCTTTGGTCGGGCTGAATATTCTTATTTGTCGCATCGGATATTCAAGTGTTTCCGTTTACGTACTGTTCGCAAAGGATCGTAACGTCAATTTTTAACTTGCAGTAAATCTTCGGCTGCTTCACCATGATTTAGGTTTAATTCCAATTCATATATTCGCGGATGCAATTTCTACCACTTTTTTGTATTCTGGGCATCTCATCCTTCCCGCAATATGCCCTGTTTCTCCGCTTTTCCTGGTACAAAGAGAACACTTAGGTTTCGATTGACAGTCCTTTACTTTGTACCGAATGCACGTGGTTGATCGATCACTGGACCTTACTTACATGACATGACCTTACTCTGTACGATTTACCTTGAGGCTCTTACCATATGACATCGTATGTGTACCGCTGTATTTATAGTATTTCCTCGTTTTAAGGCATTTACGCGACGATGTTATCGGGAGTGGGTCAATCTTCAAATTGGTTTCTTGGGACTATCCTCTCGGTTTCGTATCGTGGACAATGAAAAAACACGTGTTTCTCATTTCCCGGGGCAGTTTCACAATTTGGAATGTTTTCATGTTTTAAACAGACTCTCTGAAAAAACTAAGTGAGATAGAAGTTTGTTTCGCCGTGATTGCGTTTAATCCATACATCGATCACTGGTATAAGATGACGTGTCCATCTTGTTGTTGCCAGGTTGCGGACTACTGCTCCTTTGCATTTGAGTATTATTTCTAATGGTACTTGGTTTTGATTATTATTTCGTCAGTATATCAACATGTGAAATAGTTGGAAGGGCACTGGCGACCCTTAATGCGCGAAGGCGGTGTAGGGATTGACTCCCCGCACGAAAGACTTAACTTTTGCGGCGCTTGACTACATTTCCGCTGCATACAGTATAGGATTCGCAGCTCCAGCAGAAGGGTCTTTTATTCTGTTCTGGGCCTCCTATATTATCACCCTTGGAAGTGCAATTACAATTTTCAATGATTTCTCGGATATCTTAGACGACTGTCAAAAATAACTCCGAGATACTTAAGAAACGATTGAGAAACAAATGCATGCCCTTTAACTCTAACCGATTTCGTTTCTCGAATTTTTTTTCTACTCATAATTGGCACCGCTTTAGTTTTATGATCGCCAGATTGCAAGCCTGTGCTAGTTAATCAGCGACGCACAGTTGCAATGGTTTCGTTACTGCAGAGGTGAACTTCTAGAGTTTTTCCTGCAACCACCAAGTTAATGATGGAATCTAGGCTAGTTGCCTCCAGTTAAGTACGCTGAGTTGAATGGGGACGCGTTCCACCTGCGTACAGCAGCTGAGTAGAGGTGTTCCTTAGCTGCACCGATTCAAAAATCCTACGACGTTGTTATTGTTGTTGCATTGTTATGCGCCATAGAGAAATGCTGTGGGGATTAGGATATTACGAGGGCGGGTCAATAATTCCGTGCATTTTTGAATTTCTGACCTCTTTACTGAAACAGCAACACTGCTCCTGTCAACAGGCATTTGTCAGTTGACTCCTGTCAAAATTTAAACTTGCTGCGTCAGTTAGTTTGTGTTTGACAGCTATTTTTATCAGACTACTCACTAATTTGAGGAGAAAATGGAAAAAAGTGAATTTCGTGTGCTTATTAAGCATTATTTCTTGCGAAAAAAAACCATTACCGAGACCAAGGCTAAGCTTGATAAATACTATGGGGACCCTGCTACATCGATTTCAATGGTAAAAAAGTGGTTTACTGAATTTCGTTGTGGCCGTACAAGCACTGAAGATGCCGAACGTCCTGGACGCCCAGTTGAGGTCTCTACACCCGAAACAATCGAAAAAATTCACGATATGGTGTCGGCCGACCGAAGATTGAAAGTGCGAGAGATTATGAAAGCCGTAGGAATCTCGCATGGCTCAGTGGTCTCAATTTTGAATGATCACTTGGGCATGAGAAAGCTTTCCGCAAGATGGGTGCCGCGTTTGCTCACAGTCGACCACAAACGCAATCGTGTAACAACTTCACAGGAAGGTTTGGCGTTGTTTAATCGCAATATGGAGGAGTTTTTGCGCCGTTTTGTAACCGTGGACGAAACATGGATCCATCACAACACACCAGAGAACAAACAACAGTCAAAACAGTGGGTTTCTAAGGGTGAATCGGCGCCAAAGAAGGCCAAGGTGGGTTTGTCAGCCAATAAAGTTATGGCGACTGTTTTTTGGGATGCACGCGGGATAATCCACATTGACTACCTTCAAAAGGGAAGAACAATCAATGGGGAATATTATGCCAACTTATTGGACCGATTCAATGACGATTTGAAAAAAAGGGGTGCACACATGTGCAGTTCCCATGGCAAAAATCCATGAATTGGGCTATGAATTGCTCCCTCATCCACCCTATTCTCCAGATTTGGCTCCGAGCTTCTACTTCTTGTTCCCAAACCTGAAGAAATGGCTTGGTGGAAAAAGATTTGACTCCAATGATGAAGTCATCTCGTCATTTTGAGGACCTCGACAAATCATTTTTTTTGGAAGGGATAAAAAAATTGGAGAAGCGTTGGACAAAGTGCATAGAGCTCAAGAGAGTCTACGTTGAAAAATAAAATTATTTTTTTATCAAAAAAATCTGTTTTAATCCAAAAGTCACGGACTTATTGACCCGCCCTCGTATATGAAATCACGTTTGTTGTTCGAGAGAGTCTTTGCTATTGAATTATCTTCTTACGCACGCTACGTGTCTCCGATGTCGGACTTTTGAAAGGTTGGGCCTTTAGTTTTGGCGTTTGGTATAATTTTGCACAATTTTTCAAAGAACAATGGTAGCAACGTGTCGCCTTGTCTAAGTCCTTTTTTGACATCGAAATTTTTGGTGAGACCCTTACCAATCTTGATGGAGCATTCTGCATTTTTCATCGCCATCTTCCACAAAATATGAGTTTAGCGGGGATAACCAGATTAGATACTGCTCTGTATAGCTCGACACTATTAATACTATCATACGTGGCCTTAAAATCTTTTTTTCAGTTTACTGTGCAATATCTAATTGTTTTTTTTTCTCTTGCCCGCCGAGTTCGCAAGCCGGTTTCTCTCTTTTAAACCGTACTCTTTCTTATTGATTTCTTCTTTTTCTTTTCTTGCGTCCACGTGAGTGTGAGTGAACCAAGTGATCCTTGAATATGGCCCACGGGCCAACCACAATAAGTTGTTGATTTGGACCTGGATCCTGACCCAAACATTCAACCAAGAAAAAAAAAACTAAATATAATTCGTTACCTATGGATCCCTTCCCCGTACTACCTTCATGATCAAATAAAAAAAATCCTCGATTTATATCAATGTCTCCGAAAAATAGTGAAAAGCCCATTTCATCTCTTAGCCTTCTTAAAAAAGCCATTGATATGATAAGTAAAGATTATGAAAGATTATATCCCAACTCCGCGATGGTAGTCTCCTTGTTATCCTTGTCAGATCACAAAAGACTGCAGATCTCTTCCTTAAATCCAAAGATCTCGCTGGTGTCTGCCCAGTAGCAGTAAAACTACAAGATCGCCTTAACCAATCTAAAGGCATAGTTTCTGCACCGTGCTTAATAAAGGCTTCTGATACAGAAATCGTCAGCGAAATGAGGTCACTAAGAGTACCGGAAATTTATAAATTCTTGAAGAAGGGGGAAGACGGAAAGCAAAGAGTAGCAGGCCTAATGCTTTTCACATTCGACCTTTATTCGACCCCAAATCTGGTAGATATTGGCTTTTATACAGCCAAAATTACAGAATATACACCTAATCCAATGCGTTATCGAAGTTGCCAACTTCTTGGCCATACAACGAAACTCTGCAATGGTAATCCAAAATGCGAATCTTGCAATTTACCTCGTCACCTACCGAACCATGGACTCGCTTAATGTGCTCAAATTGCTCCCGTCCCCACTCATTATCATTCAGAACGTGTCCAGCATATAAACAAGCAAAAGAAATAATAACAATTAAAACTTCGAAAAAAATGTACATTGGCAGAAGCCAAGAGAATCTATAACCAATAAAAGTCAGCCCGTATTCAACCGTTAACAGAATCATTTGCTGAACAGGTTGCAAAAACAAACAATACATCTACTCCATCCCATTCTCTTCCCGTTCAAGATAATCTGTCCTCTCCAAAAACCTCAACATTGAACAAAAGCAAAGTTCAGCACAATACCAATTTAACATCAAAACCAGCAAACGAGAAAGAATCTGAGCACACACCTCTAAACTCTGCCGTAAAACTACCCATTCCAAACACCAACTACCAATAAAGGCAGAACCACACCCGCAAATAATAATCTTACCAATACCTCTCGCGTATCCTCGCCTATATCAACTGTTACACAAACACTTTTAGCAAATAGCAAATATTATAGTGAAGCCACTGACGAAGATGATGTTACAATGCAATATCCACCCTTCTTCTACTTCAGGTAAAACAAGCTCGTGGAACCAATGTTTATCTGACAAGGCTCTCAATATTCTTCAATGGAATATGAGCCGTTTTTTAAATAATCTTGATGAGCTCAATATAATAACTAGTAAATACAATCCTGCAATTATATCCTTTCAAGAGACACACTGTCCTTTTGACCATACAACGTACATCCCAAGAAATTTTGAAGGTTATTTTCATAATTTAACAAGCATTTTTAATAAAAAAGAATATTCCTCATGAACCACTCTCCTTAAACTCAAGCTTACAAGTTCTAGCTGTGGAAATACAACTTAAAACTAAGTTTATATATATGTATAAATATTTACTTACATCCTAAGCAAATAATCAATAATAATGACTTGGAAGACATCATCAATAAAGTTAAACTTCCGATCATATTTGGAGGAGACGTCAATGCGTAGAATATACTATGGGGATCCAGGACCACTAACAATAAAGGTGCCTTATTAGAAAAATTCTTTTTTAACTCCAACTTACTTCTTCTCAACGACGGCTCCCCTACCCATTTCCCTACCCACAATTTCCTAACACACATTGACGTCACTTGTTGCTCACCCGAACTGTTCCCAAAAATTACTTGGAGAACTTTAAAAGATCTATATAATAGTGACCATTTCCCGATAATCACTACATTGAAAATTAGCCCGAGAAGAGACAGAAACATTTTCAATCCGAGATTTAAAACAGACTTCTCCGATTGGATAATCTTCAAAGCAACAGTCCGCGAGTATCTTTCTGATAAACCCGTATCCAGAAATATAAATAAAGAAGCCGCCTTGCTCCAAAAAGCTATTAGAACTGCAGCCAATTTCTCGATCCCTCAGACTACCCTTATAAAACAAAAACTGGTTGACCCTTGGTGGAACTTCGACTTATCCTTACAACAAAAAGAAAAAAATGAATGCCCTTAAGGAATTCCAAAAAAATCAAAATACACAAAATCTAATAATCTAATAAAATCTTAACTCCTCCACCGCTAAAATATGGTATAACATTCGACGGTTGACTGCCGAACCAAGTTCACTCGCTATTAAAAACATAAAGAACTTAGTAGA
Organism: Volucella zonaria; assembly: GCA_963966105.1. Lineage (NCBI taxonomy): Eukaryota > Metazoa > Arthropoda > Insecta > Diptera > Syrphidae > Volucella > Volucella zonaria. Next base: position 27,803,882 of record OZ014533.1, read on the forward strand.
TGAACCAGAAATATGTAAATACATAGCTCAGAGATGGTCCAAAAAATGAGAAAACGAGTACTTTTTAACAACATTTATCAATGTTAAAATCAATTTTATGAACAGTTTACCCCCTCAAAACACTTCTAATCCCACCGCACGACGTATTGAACAACCAGTCACTTTAATTGCTTTTGAAACCTCCCTTAACAAAGTCAATGGGAAAACACCGGGTAGAGATAGAATATCCTGTCCTATGCTTAAAAACCTCCCACTTGAACTACATAACAATATTTTGAACACTGCAGTTATACTACAAAGCTGGAAAACCGCTACAATATTGCCCATACATAAACCAAATAAAGACAAAACTACCATCGAAGGTTATAGGTCAATCTCTCTCATCCCATGCTTATCCAAGGTCCTAGAGAAAATAGTTGCGAAGCGTCTTTTATGGTTTGCCGAAACAAAGAAACTAATCAGTCCCAATAAGGTTGCATTTAAAGCAAACAGAGGATGTGTGGATGCACTCCTTCACATAGATTATTTTGTATCTAGAACGTTATCAGCTAGAAATCATGTCTCTATACTCTCAGGTCTACACATTGTTTTAAAAAACCTTAAGGAATGGGGAGTTGGACGAAATGTATACGGTTATATAAATCATTTTTGACCAACAGAAAATTTTGTATAAAATCAAACAATGTTTATTCGTCCAACCATCCATTGCATAACAGTATCCCTCAAGGATCACCTCTATCGGTAGTTTTATTCATAATTGCCTTCGATAATATAAATTCTATTTTACTAAAACATAAACTGTTGGATCACTGCATTTACGCAAATGATATTTATATATTGTGTAAAGTTAGTGATATTAATAGAGGTAAGATCTTGTTGAAATTAGCTTTAGAAGAAATCTTAGAATGGTCAATAATCTCTGGTGCAAAATTATCAATTCATAAATGTAAACTACTGCACATATGTAAAAACAAAATTGTTCAAAAGTAGATATTAACCTTAATAATATATTAATAGAAAATGTTAATAATCTAAGTATTTTGAGTTTAGTTTTCAATAATAGGTATTGCTGGAAACAACATTGCCTAGAATTAAAGAAATCCCTAACTGCAAGAACAAATATGCGAGTATGTAGTAAGATATCTAGCTTGTAAAAAAAGTAATGTACACATTAACACTCTTTCCCACATAACAAAAATGTTTGTCTTAAGTAAAATAGACTATGGTCTATATATATATGGACAATGCCCGAAATCAATACTCATATCATCAAACCTACGTACCATCAAGCTGCCCGGAGAAGAATAAACGCTTTTTCTACCACACCCATTATAAACATCCTTGTTGAAGCAGGACTACCAAGTATCGAGGAACGAAGAGATATGATTACATTAAAGCTCTTTGCCAAACTTATGTTCTCCAGAAACTCAATCATTGATTCCGATATAAAAAAAGCAATGGACCACAAACTTACCAAGAGGATACCATGTGCAATCGCTACCATACTTGAAAAAGCAAAACAAAATAATCTCCCACTAAGGCGAAATCAGAGCACTACCCCACGCCACCGTCCGTGGTCTATCCGTTCAGAGTCTATGATACTGACCCTAGCAAATTATAGAAAGAAAAATACGAATAACACAACATATCGTAAACTTTTTGCGAGTATCTCATCAGACTTGAAATCAGATGGGTGGAATCTAGTTTTCACGGACGGATGAAAGACATCATCAAACACATTTTTTGCCGTATCTCTCGAAAATGGTACGATTGCCTGCATAGGTAATCTACCCGAAATCGCATCAATTTTTACAGCGGACGCTTTTGCGATTCTTCAAGCCACGAAAACTGTCATAAAACAGCGAGGTAAACACGTAATATGCTCAGATAGTATTTCGATCCCGAATACATTAAAAAATCCGAATAACTATTCCGAGCTTATATCCGAAATCCGATACCAGCTCACCAAATCTCCTAAAAATATTAAACTGATGTGGACTCCACGACACGCTGGAATTTTTGGAAATGAAAAGGCGGATTTTGCAGCCAACCTCGCTAACAATGCTCCTGTATATAGACTTGATATCTACACAAAATTAGACCTAACAAAATATATATAAAAAATCATAACAAATAATATAAAACATGATTGGAGCCTTTACCGCCACCACTATAAAAAAGCAAATCCTGGAAGACTGAAACCTGTCTACCCCACAAATATTCCCAAATATAAAATATCTAACTTCGTTCGCTTAAGACTTGGACACACAGCTGCTTCGCATCAACACCTTCTTATAAACAACACCCCACCAATGCAATACAATTATGAATTTAATACATACCATATATTGGAAAATTGCGCCGTACATACCCCTATTATTTAAGAACAAATCCATTTACGATATACTAAAAGACACCAATTATACAAATATTGAGCTTATCGTTGAATTGAAAACAAACATTAGCATTTAATTACTAAGCAGCTTTAGAACCAATAGTCTCCGCAGCTAGGATCTCGGTCAAAAATTTTATATTATCATGTAATTTTAATTACTTGCTAATAAATAACAATAATAATAATAATAAGAACACTACTGATAAAATTACCACTGCGACGAAATTAGTTTTTAGGCTTAGTTTTTTTCTCAGCATATCTGATGAGATGGAAATAGCTCAAGCTCGTCTGTTCTGGCGAAACAAAGTTTAAATTGTATGATTTGAAAAAGACCGAATTAAGAATGGATACACGGTACAATAAATGAGGTATTCATTGATTTATCTCATGACGCTTACTCTAAAAGTGATGACGACATCACTTCACAGTGGAGCACTTCCTCTGTGAGTGTCGGGCCTTATTCGCATTAGGCTGCAGGTACTTGGTGCTGGTATTGTGGGCATTCTATTACTCCCATCTTTATACGAAGGACTGAACAATTTCAATAAAAGGTGCACGCAAGGAGTACTGTTATTTCTCAGTCCTCTGTCCCAAAAAAAAAAAATAAAAAAATTATCATGATATAACATACGAACGACTATGTCGCATACTTTGTTGAGTTACATTGCTACCTCGGCTTAAAGTGAATTTGTGTGTGTGAGCTCGAAGGCTTAAAGGTTTTTTTTTTTGGAAATTTGTCCCTATGTTTTCGCAATTCTCAAACCGTGTAATTTTTCTGACGTGCTCGCTTATCAGAACTCTCGATCATCTGAAACTGTCGCCGAATCTGGCAATTTTCAAAAAATGTTATTAATCCGCTTTCTTTCCGCTTTCTTTTTACCAAAATACGCTTTTCTCTACAGCAGAAACCACCTTCATATAAACCAAGAAAATTTAGATGACAGTCTGAAAGTCATGCCTGTAAGGCTTTCAATTTCTCCGATTAAATTCTAGGAACTACACATATCCAAGCATTGCAAGGAAAACAATAACAGTATAATAACAGAGGGCGGGTCAATAAGTCCGTGACTTTTTGAATTTCTGTCCTCTTTACTGAAACAGCAACACTGCTCCTATCAACAGGCATTTGTCAGTTGACTCCTGTCAAAATTTAAACTTGCTGCGTCAGTTAGTTTGTGTTTGACAGCTATTTTTATCAGACTACTCACTAATTTGAGGAGAAAATGGAAAAAAGTGAATTTCGTGTGCTTATTAAGCATTATTTCTTGCGAAAAAAAACCATTACCGAGACCAAGGCTAAGCTTGATAAATACTATGGGGACTCTGCACCATCGATTTCAATGGTAAAAAAGTGGTTTACTGAATTTCGTTGTGGCCGTACAAGCACTGAAGATGCCGAACGTCCTGGACGCCCAGTTGAGGTCTGTACACCCGAAAAAATTCACGATATGGTGTTGGCCGACCGAAGATTGAAAGTGCGATAGATTGTGGAAGCCGTAGGGATCTCGCATGGCTCAGTGGTTTCAATTTTGAATGATCACTTGGGCATGAGAAAGCTTTCCGCAAGATGGGTGCCGCGTTTGCTCACAGTCGACCACAAACGCAATCGTGTAACAGCTTCACAGGAAGGTTTGGCGTTGTTTAATCGCAATATGGAGGAGTTTTTGCGCCGTTTTGTAACCGTGGACGAAACATGGATCCATCACAACACACCAGAGAACAAACAACAGTCAAAACAGTGGGTTTCTAAGGGTGAATCGGCGCCAAAGAAAAGGCCAAGGTGGGTTTGTCAGCCAATAAAGTTATGGCGACTGTTTTTTGGGATGCACGCGGGATAATCCACATTGACTACCTTCAAAAGGGAAGAACAATCAATGCGGAATATTATGCCAACTTATTGGACTGATTCAATGACGATTTGAAAAAAAAACGATCTCATTTGGCCAAGAAAAAAGTTCTTTTCCACCAAGACAATGCAAGGGTGCACACATGTGCAGTTGCCATGGCAAAAATCCATGAATTGGGCTATGAATTGCTCCCTCATCCACCCTATTCTCCAGATTTGGCTCCGAGCGACTACTTCTTGTTCCCAAACCTGAAGAAATGGCTTGGTGGAAAAAGATTTGACTCCAATGATGAAGTCATCTCGTCATTTTGAGGACCTCGACAAATCATTTTTTTTGGAAGGGATAAAAAAATTGGAGAAGCGTTGGACAAAGTGTATAGAGCTCAAGGGAGACTACGTTGAAAAATAAAATTATTTTTTTATCAAAAAATCTGTGTTTTAATCAAAAAGTCACGGACTTATTGACCCGCCCTCGTATTCTGAATATTTAAACCTTTATTGTGTCAGAGTATTCATAAAGATTCGAAAAAACATTATTCCGTACTATTTAAGATGTTTTTGTTTTTCAACAAGTATCTAACCTAGTTCACAATGTTAAATAATATTAGATATAATGTAGGTACACAAGTAAAATTAGCAAAAAAATAGCTGCAATTAGAATTATTATGAAATGATTGGCAGTTGTGATCATTTAGTGTAGATCTGCCTCAAACATTTGTTTTTGGAACACTGTGGTTTCTCTTTTACGGGCTAGTGTTGTTTGCTTAGTGATAGAATTTGAAAACTTTATAATAACAATCTGAACCAGTTTGCACATACATACTTGAATACCTTGCCCGAATGGCTTTTGCAATAAGCATGATAACTTTAAACTGCGAACAGATTTTTACCATTTAAAATTGATCTGCTGTATGTGGTTACCAAACTGAAAGTCGTCAGACAAGATATGTATTTGTATACCATATGCGATCCAACGATCTTTACATTAGAGTTATGTAATCAAATGAAAGAGTGGTGGTAGTATATAAATACATAGGTATGTCATAATATAGTGTTATTTGTGTCAACATTTGTTTTGATATTCAGACAAAAGACTATTGGCTTAACATTATACACGGGTTTTCAGCAAACCTGTAAATAATCGAGTATTTTTGTACTCTTATAACAAGCACTACTGTTCGGAGCAGAGTTTACTCAAAAATTTTAAGGTACTTAGCCTCAAATATCTTTGGGGCTCGGTGAAAGTACTCATACTCAGCTTCAAAGTACTACTTACGCCTGACCGCATGCGCTGCTATGATCTTTCTATACTGCGTTGCCCAACTGGTGTGGATTCGAAGATCCTTCAGGCAGAATGGAGTAGGGCACATATGCATTGAAATATTGTGCCTCTGACGTTGGCTGGTGGATTTCGAATAATTCTTTTAAGCATGATCTGAACTAAGTCGCAAGATCATGTGTTACCCTTTTTTAACATCAAAAGGTTCGTCGATGTTTCTTAGAAATTTGATAGAATAGCCGGTGTTCTTCACCCGCACAACCGAATGAGACCGTACATGACACTATTAAGTATGTTTTTATAAACGCTATCATACGCAACTTAAACCGATGAAGAAATGATGAGTATCGATTTGTTATTGTTTGGTTTTCTCCCAGATCTATCGCGGACAACGGATAACGGTGAACTTATTGGTTCTGGTTACAACCGATAAGGTTGTTGACGATCAGTTTTCGACTTTCACATCAAGGATCTTGTATGCGATGTTTGGTAAACTTGTGCCCCTATAGTTGGTGCAGTTCATGTGGTCTCCTTCTTCAGGACTGGATAAATGCTCCTGTGATCCCATTGTAAAGCTCGACCGGCGATTTCTGTGGATTTATTTCATTTGAATTTGAATATTGTTATCCTCACTTATATATATGTATATATCTATATATACCTCTGATTTCGTCCTGCTTGACAGCGGTATTTTCGTCATTTAACGGTTTACAAAAGTAGTCTTCCAAAATTGTTCTTCTGATGACCTCATTGCAAGATTGCCACTGGTCGTCCACTTGACGTAAGTATTGCGGGTCTATGAGATAAACTAAGGAGATGAGGTTGTCAGAGGCTGTTGTTGGCGTCCGACTTTGTACTGCCTTTTTATACCTGTACTCGAACTCTGGTTACTACGCACGTCTGAATCTGCGGACATCTAGAATACTAAATAAGCGTCTTCCGTTTATCACAATATGATCAATCTGGCTTGTCTTGTTTTAATCAGTAGACCACCTTGTAAATTCTGAGATGCGGCGGAGGCGTGATTCCCACGCTTGAAAAATCGCGTATACATAGATTCTCTAAGAGCTCTCTAGGAGAATCCTTGGTAACGTCGTCTTTTTCCTCTATTGAGGTATGCGCTAGTGTTTGCGAATTTCGCCCTGATACATATTGTCAGTAGTATCTCGCTTATGTGTTTAAAGCACATGACTTTATACTCAAGTCTGCTTCCAATGACAAATCTGCATCCAACTCTAATGCAAAGATGCGCTGCGTGTGACTACAGTTGCTGTTGCCGATGTAGCAGTTTCTGGTTTCTTTTTTGGTCCGGCCCATTGCATTTCTTGGATGACAGTTATATTAGCCTCAAATGTCTCAATAAGCCGCTCAGTAGTAGCAGGTCTGGTAAGAGTGCTTCCTTCCCAGGAACATAGTCGAACGTCGTTGGGCTTATCACCTTTGCATGGGCCGTAATCGGCTGAGTCAATCGAGGCTGTTTTTGTCTTTATTACTTCAGCCGATTTATCACTCCAACGTTGAAGTTTCCTCAGACGACCAACTGCAGTTTCGAGTGCCCATTATTAAAGTACTACTTAATCCTAAAAATTAGTCGAGCACTTTTACAAAAATATTTGAATGGTAGTATCACACTTTAACTAGTACATGTATTCATACTAGTAGACAAATATTAGATTACTTTTATTATTTTTGTCATTGAAATAAATTACTCGTATGCAAATATTGGTATACAAAGACACTCGAACTAATTTTTTGGCTTCCAATCTTCTTTGGGTCTGAGTAATTTGTAATTTGTAATTTCCTTTATTTGAATTCATTAATGTACAATACACATCTTTTATAAAACAACAAGCTTATATCTATTACATTCGTTCAAAAAAAGAATATGAATTTAAATAACAAAATACAATAAAATAAGATGATGAAAAAAAAACAATTTGAAAATTTTTCAATTTTGTGCAAAAAGAAAGAAGAAAAAGGAAAGAGGAAAGAAAGAAAGAAAAAACCGAAAATAGGCAGACGGAAAGGCAAATCTATTAGGATTTATTTCCATAATATTGAAACACTTTTTTACTGAAGGTAGTTCTGTTGATCGTTCGCTTGATTTCAATGAGTAAGAGATTCCAATGACGAATCGCATTAACAAAAAACTAACGAGAGGTATTGACATATTTGCATCGTGGATGATGAGTTCTTTGATTCCGCGCAAATTGAATTTTTTCATACAGATATTCCGGCTCTTTTGTCGTTATAATTTTGTGTAATGATAGCACAGTACGATATTTCATAAAAGTATCTAAGCAGCATCTACAATCTTATTTGTATAGGAGGAGATGTGGTCATATCGTCCAATGTCAAAAACATACCTCGCACAGCTTTTAAAAGCAACATTCAGCTTTCTTTTTGCTTCATAGTTCATAGCGGAGAAAATTTCTCACCCATACAACAAAATGGGTAGTATAAAGGACTTAACAAGCTTTAGCTTTACGTTGGTTGGAAGGTAGTTGGAAGTTGGGTAAGCCCTCTCAGAGCTCCATAAATTTTCGATGCCACTCTATTTATGTGAGAATTCTAGCTTAAGTTGTGGCTCAGAGTACGGGATTCAAATATATTCGAGGTAAATATCATATGTAACTGGTGGTCAAAATACAAGTTTCTTTTTGAATCATATGTTATTTTAACACTGACTGCTCTTTCCTACTCGAAATACTGGTTGTCAGTCAGTATCAATTTCTGGGCTGAAATTGCGGATATGGACTTGGACGATCTTTGACTTCACCACGAATACCGTGAATATCGTCCGAACCATTCGTGACATAGATCTAGAAACAGTCATCATGGTCTTGGAAAATTGGGTTGACAGGACTGCGAAGCCAGCCGTGGCAGCCACATGAATATAATCGAATTCCATATGTAACGGGAATGTTCGCCATCCGAAAATAATTGATTTTTGTTCATTTTGTTTTATTTTTAAAAATAAACTTGTATTTAGACCACCCTGTACATGGTACTTGTTTTCGTATGTAAAGTACTAACATATGTAACATATACTTTCTAATCGTTTTCCTAGTATTCAGCCCAACGTCATCTCAGTTCTTTTTTTAAGTTGTCAAAAGCCTGGGCTTATAGAAGAGCGAAGGGGTATACTCCACTTCAATAGCACAAATTGTTCATTTCGTAAAAAAGGTAATTTAATTATCAAATTGTCCCTGAGAGTTTCTGCTTTACTATGATATATACGCGTGCACGTTATAAAAAAGACATACTAGTGTCTTGCGTATTGATTGACCAATTTCCGACTTAGAGCCATATATGTCATATATTATGGCCCTAATTTGTTGATATGTTAACTTGTTCGATTATTGATATTTCGTACAATCGATATGCACACTTACATACACGAAGATGGCAAATTCGTGTCATACTTTTATAGTGTAATAAGTCAACATTTGATGTTTTTAAGGTACTCGTATTTGAGGTTTGTGCAATTAAATTAAAATTTGTGTCACAAAGAGCTTATGGGGGTCTTTTGGGAGTGGATAAGATTGTATAGTTTTTTCTGTGTATTGGCTTCCCGTCGAATAATGGTTTTGGCTTTCATATGCAACAAATGGTACGGTTTTTTTTTTAACCTCCATATCTTTGTGCATCTGGGATGAAGTTAAGGAGTCTTAATTTTTAAAAGTTCACGCCCAAGTGGTACGAGTACAAGTACCCTGGTTAAATCAAATGTTAATTAGATATGAAGAATACGAAGAGTATGGTTGAGCTACCTAATATCCGTATCTTCTACATACAAGTATCGTATTCGTTTAGAAGAAATACAAAATAAATTATTTGACGACACTGATAGTCCGGTGTAGACAACGGCCAGTTTTTCCACTTGCCTCTACCCAACTTCAAGGGACGTGAAAATGAAAGACTATCGAAGGCAAATTTGTTCAGGGTGTAGTTTCTTTTCCAGTCCAATATTTTTTTAATAACCTTTAAATGAAAGCGCAGTACAAATGCTAGTTCTGTCAAGCACATTTTTCATTACATTCTTACAAATTTCCTGTGTTTATTTCTTTTTTAATGTTGACCTTAAGCCTTAAACACGGTTTTCTTCAAGTACTATAGAAAAGAAAAACGGGGACAGTCGATATCCTCACTTTTTGACCGGCAAATTGTAAAATTTGCATCGTACCACAAGCGATGTGCATGGTACATATGCAGTGTAATATACCCTGTAGGTCAGATTGGACCAATTTGGGCACAAGAAAGGTTTCCAACATGCCACGATATCGGTCACCAGATATTGCCAGCATAAATGGCGCACCATAACCTCTACGAGGGTGTAATTATCGTTGGCGTAGCAATTAGGAATTTCCATTGCCCACAACACGGATATCTCGGAAGCCAGCCAGGCAAGCCAAAATATACGAAACACACGAGTAGCTAATGTTGATTTTTTTTTGCCAAAAATGGCGGAGCGTTTATGCCCAATCACTCCTATTCCGCAGCAGTTTATGGTAACTTTTCTGTAGCTGTTGCGAGAGTTGAATTGAAAAAAATGATTTTTCACATTATAGTGACAGAACGTTCACAAATCCTCTTCCTCTTTGCATCAATATTTTCTGGCTTAGCTTTTTTTTCAAATTATTTATTACAAAAAAAAAAACCTATTCACAGAGTCATTATTTAAATAAAATGTTTTAATAACTTTATCACGTTGTTGCGACGTAGTACTTATATAAACTTTTATCGACTACACTCTAAGACTATCAAATGTGAACATACAAAAAACAGTGAAACTCAAATGACAGCAAAACAAAATTGGTGTGGAACATGAACGCAAGCTGTATTATAAATACGCATATTGCAGCAACGATTTGCTTAGCTCTCTCCATCGATAGTGATTCTGAGCCATTGTATTGGTCTGTTGTTACGTAATTCCTGTGATTCTCGAGCTCTACATCCAGTGATTTCCGCCATGCTTGCTCTGGCTTGCCGCCTTTTTGCTTCTTGTGGATTCCACTCGGAAGTGTATGGCTGATCCAGTTCCATATCCTTTGTCAATAAATTTTAAATATCGTTCTAAGGCAGATAGGTATTCCGCTATCGAGAAAGCTTGTTTGTCGACAAATTATCCACCTTCCACCAGGTTTCGCTTTCGTACAGTAGAGTTGATTTCACGGTGGAGTTGAGTGTATTGTTTGTATTACGTCTAGATAGGCGAATGATATGGTGGCCATGCTTTATTTATACGAGATCTAGTGTCCAGATCCCAACGATTGGCTTTTGTTGTCATATTGGTTGGTGGTAGGTAGTACCGGCCCTATAATAACACTAGTTGTGTCCCTTACTTTCTAGTGAATCAAGTTCACACATTGATTGGGTTGACTAACAAATTTCAATATGTATGTATATGTATGTCTTTTCACTTATGTAAGTCAGAGCACTTCTGGTCAGTCATAATACCAAGAAATCCAAATTCTTTAAGTATAAGCTTTTAAACTAATATTCGTTTGTTTTTTTTTCTTCACGGAGTATACTCGTACATTAAACAAATAGATAGAACATAACTGCTCTAGTGTCTGACTAGTGTCTTCTAAAGAAAAATAGAGATCATGATACCTTCAAGAAAGCAGATCCCTCAACCTCCATTGAAATTGCCAGTAGCATTCCGCCCATTCAAACTTTCAACCGTAACACCCGTCTCGCTAGGAATGCTCATCAGTATACCCTCAAGCCCATTTTCGGACGTACTCTTAAATATCGTGATTCTTTCCTAAGCCGTACAACTCGCTTATGGAATGCCCTGCCGACCTCTGTGTTTCCTGGTCGTTATAACTTGCAAACATTTAAAAACAATGTACATCGGTACCTGTCTTTTCTTCCTCCCTAAATTTCCTTCGCCCGCGCTGTGTACGAACATTTTAAGGGTACAAAACCCCTTGAGCGCGCGCCGATTATAAAAAAAAAAAAAAAAAAAAACCTGCTCCAACTATGGATTTTATTGTAAGACTCCTCAACATACATATGTGTGATGAGCGCTTTAGGCTTTAGGGCCAACATTTTCACACTGCGGCCTGGAATTTTTTATGAATTTCAGGTTGATTTATACCATCTTTTTAACTATTTTATGGCCGCGTATGACAACATTTATAGAAAAGAGCTATACAAAGCAATGTCTAATTTTGGTATTCCTGTCAAACCCCCGCGATTGTGCACGTTCACGAATTATACTGAACTCACATGCCAATTAATCCCATGCGACACAATATTAGAAGAACACAGCGTAGCGTGATGTCAGTAACACGTTCGTGAGCATTGCTTCAAAAGCGATGAAGATGCCTTTAGCGAGTAATGAGTGCAGAACGAAGTACGTATACGAGTATGCTGTCAACAAAACGACAAAATCGACGAAACGGACAGAACTCCACAATAGACAGCCATAGCTTTGCGCAAGTTAAGGACTTTGTGTGCCTAGTCTCCAAAGAAGCCACCGCTGAGATGAATCGGAGAAAAATTTTTGCCAGCCGCTATTTACAAGTATTGAGCTGGAAAGAAAATAATTTCGGTTTTTTAGAGTGGAATAAAACTATTTTTTTTTTTTCATACAAAGAATAAATATTAATCAATTATATATTTTCCATTTTGTTCAATGCCATTCTGTCATCCTTCTGGCAACTGCATGATTCCTTACTCATAGAATTGCTGGCTTTTATTATCATAAAACTGAACCAAGTGCGATTTCAGATCATCATCATAGGTGAAAATTTTACCATTAAAAGGGTTTTGCAAACTTCGAAACAAATGAAATCTGATGGTGTAAAGTCGGGGCTGTGCGGTGGATGAGACATTACTTCCCAACTAAG